>CM066322.1:106082607-106818679 GCA_033807775.1 Saussurea involucrata | reverse complement strand
TTGTAAAACAACCATATTTGGGGCTTTTGGATATTTTGATGTATAGAAATCATAATATGTCATTAAAGGATTAATTGCACAAAATCATATTTTGTTCACTTTCTTTCTCGTTTGGAGTATTGTGGACGATTTTGGTTATGTTTAGTTGAAGTGTTATTCTCCTTCTTCATTTATGAAGATTAGGGCTTGATGTATTTGAGATTTTGGGTTCTAAATGTTTGGGGAATGATTTTAAGTATTTGAGGATAAATACTTATGGTTGGAAACTTGTGGATCTAGGTTTTGGAAGATTTGTCCTAAAGGATCCGGGTTGCATCAAAGGAGCTTACGTTGGGAGAAATTCTAGATTTAGCTTAAATCTAGCGAGGTGAGTTCAAGTTGATTTGTGAAAACTTTGTGCATGCCAAAAATGTTATTTTCCAAATATTTGTGTGTTTTACTTGAAAATATCAATGGTTGAGTTAATGGAATAGTTTAACTATTTTGAAATGGTTATCATCATAAATGTTGTAAAACAACCATATTTGGGGCTTTTGGATATTTTGATGTGTAGAAATCATAATATGTCATTAAAGGATTAATTGCTCAAAATCATATTTTGTTCACTTTCTTTCTCGTTTGGAGTATTGTGGACGATTTTAGTTATGTTTAGTTGAAGTGTTCTTCTCCTTCTTCATTTATGAAGATTAGGGCTTGATGTATTTAAGATTTTGGGTTCTAAATGTTTGGGGATGATTTTAAGTATTTGAGGATAAATACTTATGGTTGGAAACTTGTGGATCTAGGTTTTGGAAGATTTGTCCTAAAGGATCCGGGTTGCATCAAAGGAGCTTACGTTGGGAGAAATTCTAGATTTAGCTTAAATCTAGCGAGGTGAGTTCAAGTTGATTTGTGAAAACTTTGTGCATGCCAAAAATGTTATTTTCCAAATATTTGTGTTTTACTTGAAAATATCAATGGTTGAGTTAATGGAATAGTTTAACTCTTTTGAAATGGTTATGTTCATAAATGTTGTAAAACAACCATATTTGGGGCTTTTGGATATTTTGATGCGTAGAAATCATAATATGTCATTAAAGGATTAATTGCACAAAATCATATTTTGTTCACTTTCTTTCTCGTTTGGAGTATTGTGGACGATTTTGGTTATGTGTAGTTGAAGTGTTATTCTCCTTCTTCATTTATGAAGATTAGGGCTTGATGTATTTGAGATTTTGGGTTCTAAATGTTTGGGGAATGATTCTAAGTATTTGAGGATAAATACTTATGGTTGGAAACTTGTGGATCTAGGTTTTGGAAGATTTGGCCTAAAGGATCCGGGTTGCATCAAAGGAGCTTACGTTGGGAGAAATTCTAGATTTAGCTTAAATCTAGCGAGGTGTGTTCAAGTTGATTTGTGAAAACTTTGTGCATGCCAAAAATGTTATTTTCCAAATATTTGTGTGTCTTACTTGAAAATATCAATGGTTGAGTTAATGGAATAGTTTACTCTTTTGAAATGGTTATCTTCATAAATGTTGTAAAACAACCATATTTGGGGCTTTTGGATATTTTGATGTGTAGAAATCATAATATGTCATTAAAGGATTAATTGCTCAAAATCATATTTTGTTCACTTTATTTCTCGTTTGGAGTATTGTGGACGATTTTGGTTATGTTTAGTTGAAGTGTTTTTCTCCTTCTTCATTTATGAAGATTAGGGCTTGATGTATTTGAGATTTTGGGTTCTAAATGTTTGGGGAACGATTCTAAGTATTTGAGGATAAATACTTATGGTTGGAAACTTGTGGATCTAGGTTTTGGAAGATTTGTCCTAAAGGATCCGGGTTGCATCAAAGGAGCTTACGTTGGGAGAAATTCTAGATTTAGCTTAAATCTAGCGAGGTGAGTTCAAGTTCATTTGTGAAAACATTGTGCATTCCAAAAATGTTATTTTCCAAATATTTGTGTGTTTTACTTGAAAATATCAATGGTTGAGTTAATGGAATAGTTTAACTCTTTTGAAATGGTTATGTTCATAAATGTTGTAAAACAACCATATTTGGGGCTTTTGGATATTTTGATGTGTAGAAATCATAATATGTCATTAAAGGATTAATTGCACAAAATCATATTTTGTTCACTTTCTTTCTCGTTCGGAGTATTGTGGACGATTTTAGTTATGTTTAGTTGAAGTGTTCTTCTCCTTCTTTATTTATGAAGATTAGGGCTTGATGTATTTGAGATTTTGGGTTCTAAATGTTTGGGGTATGATTCTAAGTATTTGAGGATAAATACTTATGGTTGGAAACTTGTGGATCTAGGTTTTGGAAGATTTGTCCTAAAGGATCCGGGTTGCATCAAAGGAGCTTACGTTGGGAGAAATTCTAGATTTAGCTTAAATCTAGCGAGGTGAGTTCAAGTTGATTTGTGAAAACTTTGTGCATGCAAAAAATGTAATTTTCCAAATATTTGTGTTTTACTTGAAAATATCAATGGTTGAGTTAATGGAATAGTTTACTCTTTTGAAATGGTTATCTTCATAAATGTTGTAAAACAGCCATATTTGGGGCTTTTGGATATTTTGAGGTGTAGAAATCATAATATGTCATTAAAGGATTAATTGCTCAAAATCATATTTTGTTCACTTTATTTCTCGTTTGGAGTATTGTGGACGATTTTGGTTATGTTTAGTTGAAGTGTTCTTCTCCTTCTTCATTTATGAAGATTAGGGCTTGATGTATTTGAGATTTTGGGTTCTAAATGTTTGGGGAATGATTCTAAGTATTTGAGGATAAATACTTATGGTTGGAAACTTGTGGATCTAGGTTTTGGAAGATTTGGCCTAAAGGATCCGGGTTGCATCAAAGGAGCTTACGTTGGGAGAAATTCTAGATTTAGCTTAAATCTAGCGAGGTGTGTTCAAGTTGATTTGTGAAAACTTTGTGCATGCTAAAAATGTTATTTTCCAAATATTTGTGTGTCTTACTTGAAAATATCAATGGTTGAGTTAATGGAATAGTTTAACTCTTTTGAAATTGTTATCTTCATAAATGTTGTAAAACAACCATATTTGGGGCATTTGGATATTTTGATGTGTAGAAATCATAATATGTCATTAAATGATTAATTGCTCAAAATCATATTTTGTTCACTTTCTTTCTCGTTTGGAGTATTGTGGACGATTTTAGTTATGTTTAGTTGAAGTGTTCTTCTCCTTCTTCATTTATGAAGATTAGGGCTTGATGTATTTGAGATTTTGGGTTCTAAATGTTTGGGGAATGATTCTAAGTATTTGAGGATAAATACTTATGGTTGGAAACTTGTGGATCTAGGTTTTGGAAGATTTGTCCTAAAGGATCCGGGTTGCATCAAAGGAGCTTACGTTGGGAGAAATTCTAGATTTAGCTTAAATCTAGCGAGATGAGTTCAAGTTGATTTGTGAAAACTTTGTGCATGCAAAAAATGTTATTTTCCAAATATTTGTGTTTTACTTGAAAATATCAATGGTTGAGTTAATGGAATAGTTTAACTCTTTTGAAATGGTTATGTTCATAAATGTTGTAAAACAACCATATTTGGGGCTTTTGGATATTTTGATGTGTAGAAATCATAATATGTCATTAAAGGATTAATTGCACAAAATCATATTTTGTTCACTTTCTTTCTCGTTTGGAGTATTGTGGACGATTTTGGTTATGTTTAGTTGAATTGTTATTCTCCTTCTTCATTTATGAAGATTAGGGCTTGATGTATTTGAGATTTTGGGTTCTAAATGTTTGGGGAATGATTTTAAGTATTTGAGGATAAATACTTATGGTTGGAAACTTGTGGATCTAGGTTTTGGAAGATTTGTCCTAAAGGATCCGGGTTGCATCAAAGGAGCTTACGTTGGGAGAAATTCTAGATTTAGCTTAAATCTAGCGAGGTGAGTTCAAGTTGATTTGTGAAAACTTTGTGCATGCCAAAAATGTCATTTTCCAAATATTTGTGTGTTTTACTTGAAAATATCAATGGTTGAGTTAATGGAATAGTTTAACTCTTTTGAAATGGTTATGTTCATAAATGTTGTAAAACAACCATATTTGGGGCTTTTGGATATTTTGATGTGTAGAAATCATAATATGTCATTAAAGGATTAATTGCACAAAATCATATTTTGTTCACTTTCTTTCTCGTTCGGAGTATTGTGGACGATTTTAGTTATGTTTAGTTGAAGTGTTCTTCTCCTTCTTTATTTATGAAGATTAGGGCTTGATGTATTTGAGATTTTGGGTTCTAAATGTTTGGGGTATGATTCTAAGTATTTGAGGATAAATACTTATGGTTGGAAACTTGTGGATCTAGGTTTTGGAAGATTTGTCCTAAAGGATCCGGGTTGCATCAAAGGAGCTTACGTTGGGAGAAATTCTAGATTTAGCTTAAATCTAGCGAGGTGAGTTCAAGTTGATTTGTGAAAACTTTGTGCATGCAAAAAATGTAATTTTCCAAATATTTGTGTTTTACTTGAAAATATCAATGGTTGAGTTAATGGAATAGTTTAACTCTTTTGAAATGGTTATGTTCATAAATGTTGTAAAACAACCATATTTGGTGGCTTTTGGATATTTTGATGTGTAGAAATCATAATATGTCATTAAAGGATTAATTGCACAAAATCATATTTTGTTCACTTTCTTTCTCGTTTGGAGTATTGTGGGCGATTTTGGTTATGTTTAGTTGAAGTGTTATTCTCCTTCTTCATTTATGAAGATTAGGGCTAGATGTATTTGAGATTTTGGGTTCTAAATATTTGGGGAATGATTTTAAGTTTTTGAGGATAAATACTTATGGTTGGAAACTTGTGGATCTAGGTTTTGGAAGATTTGTCCTAAAGGATCCGGGTTGCATCAAAGGAGCTTACGTTGGGAGAAATTCTAGATTTAGCTTAAATCTAGCGAGATGAGTTCAAGTTGATTTGTGAAAACTTTGTGCATGCCAAAAATGTTATTTTCCAAATATTTGTGTGTTTTACTTGAAAATATCAATGGTTGAGTTAATGGAATAGTTTAACTCTTTTGAAATGGTTATCTTCATAAATGTTGTAAAACAACCATATTTGGGGCTTTTGGATATTTTGAGGTGTGGAAATCATAATATGTCATTAAAGGATTAATTGCTCAAAATCATATTTTGTTCACTTTATTTCTCGTTTGGAGTATTGTGGACGATTTTGGTTATGTTTAGTTGAAGTGTTCTTCTCCTTCTTCATTTATGAAGATTAGGGCTTGATGTATTTGAGATTTTGGGTTCTAAATGTTTGGGGAATGATTCTAAGTATTTGAGGATAAATACTTATGGTTGGAAACTTGTGGATCTAGGTTTTGGAAGATTTGGCCTAAAGGATCCGGGTTGCATCAAAGGAGCTTACGTTGGGAGAAATTCTAGATTTAGCTTAAATCTAGCGAGGTGTGTTCAAGTTGATTTGTGAAAACTTTGTGCATGCTAAAAATGTTATTTTCCAAATATTTGTGTGTCTTACTTGAAAATATCAATGGTTGAGTTAATGGAATAGTTTAACTCTTTTGAAATTGTTATCTTCATAAATGTTGTAAAACAACCATATTTGGGGCATTTGGATATTTTGATGTGTAGAAATCATAATATGTCATTAAATGATTAATTGCTCAAAATCATATTTTGTTCACTTTCTTTCTCGTTTGGAGTATTGTGGACGATTTTAGTTATGTTTAGTTGAAGTGTTCTTCTCCTTCTTCATTTATGAAGATTAGGGCTTGATGTATTTGAGATTTTGGGTTCTAAATGTTTGTGGAATGATTTTAAGTATTTGAGGATAAATACTTATGGTTGGAAACTTGGGGATCTAGGTTTTGGAAGATTTGTCCTAAAGGATCCGGGTTGCATCAAAGGAGCTTACGTTGGGAGAAATTCTAGATTTAGCTTAAATCTAGCGAGGTGAATTCAAGTTGATTTGTGAAAACTTTGTGCATGCCAAAAATGTTATTTTCCAAATATTTGTGTGTTTTACTTGAAAATATCAATGGTTGAGTTAATGGAATAGTTTAACTCTTTTGAAATGGTTATCTTCCTAAATGTTGTAAAACAACCATATTTGGGGCTTTTGGATATTTTGAGGTGTAGAAATCATAATATGTCATTAAAGGATTAATTGCTCAAAATCATATTTTGTTCACTTTATTTCTCGTTTGGAGTATTGTGGACGATTTTGGTTATGTTTAGTTGAAGTGTTCTTCTCCTTCTTCATTTATGAAGATTAGGGCTTGATGTATTTGAGATTTTGGGTTCTAAATGTTTGGGGAATGATTTTAAGTATTTGAGGATAAATACTTATGGTTGGAAACTTGTGGATCTAGGTTTTGGAAGATTTGTCCTAAAGGATCCAGGTTGCATCAAAAGAGCTTACGTTGGGAGAAATTCTAGATTTAGCTTAAATCTAGCGAGGTGAGTTCAAGTTGATTTGTGAAAACTTTGTGCATGCAAAAAATGTTATTTTCCAAATATTTGTGTTTTACTTGAAAATATCAATGGTTGAGTTAATGGAATAGTTTAACTCTTTTGAAATGGTTATGTTCATAAATGTTGTAAAACAACCATATTTGGGGCTTTTGGATATTTTGATGTGTAGAAATCATAATATGTCATTAAAGGATTAATTGCACAAAATCATATTTTGTTCACTTTCTTTCTCGTTTGGAGTATTGTGGACGATTTTGGTTATGTTTAGTTGAATTGTTATTCTCCTTCTTCATTTATGAAGATTAGGGCTTGATGTATTTGAGATTTTGGGTTCTAAATGTTTGGGGAATGATTTTAAGTATTTGAGGATAAATACTTATGGTTGGAAACTTGTGGATCTAGGTTTTGGAAGATTTGTCCTAAAGGATCCGGGTTGCATCAAAGGAGCTTACGTTGGGAGAAATTCTAGATTTAGCTTAAATCTAGCGAGGTGAGTTCAAGTTGATTTGTGAAAACTTTGTGCATGCCAAAAATGTCATTTTCCAAATATTTGTGTGTTTTACTTGAAAATATCAATGGTTGAGTTAATGGAATAGTTTAACTCTTTTGAAATGGTTATGTTCATAAATGTTGTAAAACAACCATATTTGGGGCTTTTGGATATTTTGATGTGTAGAAATCATAATATGTCATTAAAGGATTAATTGCACAAAATCATATTTTGTTCACTTTCTTTCTCGTTCGGAGTATTGTGGACGATTTTAGTTATGTTTAGTTGAAGTGTTCTTCTCCTTCTTTATTTATGAAGATTAGGGCTTGATGTATTTGAGATTTTGGGTTCTAAATGTTTGGGGTATGATTCTAAGTATTTGAGGATAAATACTTATGGTTGGAAACTTGTGGATCTAGGTTTTGGAAGATTTGTCCTAAAGGATCCGGGTTGCATCAAAGGAGCTTACGTTGGGAGAAATTCTAGATTTAGCTTAAATCTAGCGAGGTGAGTTCAAGTTGATTTGTGAAAACTTTGTGCATGCAAAAAATGTAATTTTCCAAATATTTGTGTTTTACTTGAAAATATCAATGGTTGAGTTAATGGAATAGTTTAACTCTTTTGAAATGGTTATGTTCATAAATGTTGTAAAACAACCATATTTGGTGGCTTTTGGATATTTTGATGTGTAGAAATCATAATATGTCATTAAAGGATTAATTGCACAAAATCATATTTTGTTCACTTTCTTTCTCGTTTGGAGTATTGTGGGCGATTTTGGTTATGTTTAGTTGAAGTGTTATTCTCCTTCTTCATTTATGAAGATTAGGGCTAGATGTATTTGAGATTTTGGGTTCTAAATATTTGGGGAATGATTTTAAGTTTTTGAGGATAAATACTTATGGTTGGAAACTTGTGGATCTAGGTTTTGGAAGATTTGTCCTAAAGGATCCGGGTTGCATCAAAGGAGCTTACGTTGGGAGAAATTCTAGATTTAGCTTAAATCTAGCGAGGTGTGTTCAAGTTGGTTTGTGAAAACTTTGTGCATGCCAAAAATGTTATTTTCCAAATACTTGTGTGTCTTACTTGAAAATATCAATGGTTGAGTTAATGGAATAGTTTAACTCTTTTGAAATGGTTATCTTCATAAATGTTGTAAAACAACCATATTTGGGGCTTTTGGATATTTTGAGGTGTGGAAATCATAATATGTCATTAAAGGATTAATTGCTCAAAATCATATTTTGTTCACTTTATTTCTCGTTTGGAGTATTGTGGACGATTTTGGTTATGTTTAGTTGAAGTGTTCTTCTCCTTCTTCATTTATGAAGATTAGGGCTTGATGTATTTGAGATTTTGGGTTCTAAATGTTTGGGGAATGATTCTAAGTATTTGAGGATAAATACTTATGGTTGGAAACTTGTGGATCTAGGTTTTGGAAGATTTGGCCTAAAGGATCCGGGTTGCATCAAAGGAGCTTACGTTGGGAGAAATTCTAGATTTATCTTAAATCTAGCGAGGTGTGTTCAAGTTGATTTGTGAAAACTTTGTGCATGCCAAAAATGTTATTTTCCAAATATTTGTGTGTCTTAATTGAAAATATCAATGGTTGAGTTAATGGAATAGTTTAACTCTTTTGAAATGGTTATCTTCATAAATGTTGTAAAACAACCATATTTGGGGCTTTTGGATATTTTGAAGTGTAGAAATCATAATATGTCATTAAATGATTAATTGCTCAAAATCATATTTTGTTCACTTTCTTTCTCGTTTGGAGTATTGTGGACGATTTTAGCTATGTTTAGTTGAAGTGTTCTTCTCCTTCTTCATTTATGAAGATTAGGGCTTGATGTATTTGAGATTTTGGGTTCTAAATGTTTGGGGAATGATTCTAAGTATTTGAGGATAAATACTTATGGTTGGAAACTTGTGGATCTAGGTTTTGGAAGATTTGTCCTAAAGGATCCGGGTTGCATCAAAGGAGCTTACGTTGGGAGAAATTCTAGATTTAGCTTAAATCTAGCGAGGTGAGTTCAAGTTGATTTGTGAAAACTTTGTGCATGCCAAAAATGTTATTTTCCAAATATTTGTGTGTTTTACTTGAAAATATCAATGGTTGAGTTAAGGGAATAGTTTAACTCTTTTGAAATTGTTATCTTCATAAATGTTGTAAAACAACCATATTTGGGGCATTTGGATATTTTGATGTGTAGAAATCATAATATGTCATTTAATGATTAATTGCTCAAAATCATATTTTGTTCACTTTCTTTCTCGTTTGGAGTATTGTGGACGATTTTAGTTATGTTTAGTTGAAGTGTTCTTCTCCTTCTTCATTTATGAAGATTAGGGCTTGATGTATTTGAGATTTTGGGTTCTAAATGTTTGGGGAATGATTCTACGTATTTGAGGATAAATACTTATGGTTGGAAACTTGTGGATCTAGGTTTTGGAAGATTTGTCCTAAAGGATCCGGGTTGCATCAAAGGAGCTTACGTTGGGAGAAATTCTAGATTTAGCTTAAATCTAGCGAGGTGAGTTCAAGTTGATTTGTGAAAACTTTGTGCATGCAAAAAATGTTATTTTCCAAATATTTGTGTTTTACTTGAAAATATCAATGGTTGAGTTAATGGAATAGTTTAACTCTTTTGAAATGGTTATGTTCATAAATGTTGTAAAACAACCATATTTGGGGCTTTTGGATATTTTGATGTGTAGAAATCATAATATGTCATTAAAGGATTAATTGCACAAAATCATATTTTGTTCACTTTCTTTCTCGTTTGGAGTATTGTGGACGATTTTGGTTATGTTTAGTTGAAGTGTTATTCTCCTTCTTCATTTATGAAGATTAGGGCTTGATGTATTTGAGATTTTGGGTTCTAAATGTTTGGGGAATGATTTTAAGTATTTGAGGATAAATACTTATGGTTGGAAACTTGTGGATCTAGGTTTTGGAAGATTTGTCCTAAAGGATCCAGGTTGCATCAAAGGAGCTTACGTTGGGAGAAATTCTAGATTTAGCTTAAATCTAGCGAGGTGAGTTCAAGTTGATTTGTGAAAACTTTGTGCATGCCAAAAATGTCATTTTCCAAATATTTGTGTGTTTTACTTGAAAATATCAATGGTTGAGTTAATGGAATAGTTTAACTCTTTTGAAATGGTTATGTTCATAAATGTTGTAAAACAACCATATTTGGGGCTTTTGGATATTTTGATGTGTAGAAATCATAATATATCATTAAAGGATTAATTGCACAAAATCATATTTTGTTCACTTTATTTCTCGTTTGGAGTATTGTGGACGATTTTAGTTATGTTTAGTTGAAGTGTTCTTCTCCTTCTTCATTTATGAAGATTAGGGCTTGATGTATTTGAGATTTTGGGTTCTAAATGTTTGTGGAATGATTTTAAGTATTTGAGGATAAATACTTATGGTTGGAAACTTGGGGATCTAGGTTTTGGAAGATTTGTCCTAAAGGATCCGGGTTGCATCAAAGGAGCTTACGTTGGGAGAAATTCTAGATTTAGCTTAAATCTAGCGAGGTGAATTCAAGTTGATTTGTGAAAACTTTGTGCATGCCAAAAATGTTATTTTCCAAATATTTGTGTGTTTTACTTGAAAATATCAATGGTTGAGTTAATGGAATAGTTTAACTCTTTTGAAATGGTTATCTTCCTAAATGTTGTAAAACAACCATATTTGGGGCTTTTGGATATTTTGAGGTGTAGAAATCATAATATGTCATTAAAGGATTAATTGCTCAAAATCATATTTTGTTCACTTTATTTCTCGTTTGGAGTATTGTGGACGATTTTGGTTATGTTTAGTTGAAGTGTTCTTCTCCTTCTTCATTTATGAAGATTAGGGCTTGATGTATTTGAGATTTTGGGTTCTAAATGTTTGGGGAATTATTCTAAGTATTTGAGGATAAATACTTATGGTTGGAAACTTGTGGATCTAGGTTTTGGAAGATTTGGCCTAAAGGATCCGGGTTGCATCAAAGGAGCTTACGTTGGGAGAAATTCTAGATTTAGCTTAAATCTAGCGAGGTGTGTTCAAGTTGGTTTGTGAAAACTTTGTGCATGCCAAAAATGTTATTTTCCAAATACTTGTGTGTCTTACTTGAAAATATCAATGGTTGAGTTAATGGAATAGTTTAACTCTTTTGAAATGGTTATCTTCATAAATGTTGTAAAACAACCATATTTGGGGCTTTTGGATATTTTGATGTGTAGAAATCATAATATGTCATTAAATGATTAATTGCTCAAAATCATATTTTGTTCACTTTCTTTCTCGTTTGGAGTATTGTGGACGATTTTAGTTATGTTTAGTTGAAGTGTTCTTCTCCTTCTTCATTTATGAAGATTAGGGCTTGATGTATTTGAGATTTTGGGTTCTAAATGTTTGGGGAATGATTCTAAGTATTTGAGGATGAATACTTATGGTTGGAAACTTGTGGATCTAGGTTTTGGAAGATTTGTCCTAAAGGATCCGGGTTGCATCAAAGGAGCTTACGTTGGGAGAAATTCTAGATTTAGCTTAAATCTAGCGAGGTGAGTTCAAGTTGATTTGTGAAAACTTTGTGCATGCCAAAAATGTTATTTTCCAAATATTTGTGTGTTTTACTTGAAAATATCAATGGTTGAGTTAATGGAATAGTTTAACTCTTTTGAAATGGTTATGTTCATAAATGTTGTAAAACAACCATATTTGGGGCTTTTGGATATTTTGATGTGTAGAAATCATAATATGTCTTTAAAGGATAAATTGCTCAAAATCATATTTTGTTCACTTTCTTTCTCGTTTGGAGTATTGTGGACGATTTTGGTTATGTTTAGTTGAAGTGTTCTTCTCCTTCTTCATTTATGAAGATTAGGGCTTGATGTATTTGAGATTTTGGGTTCTAAATGTTTGGGGAATGATTCTAAGTATTTGAGGATAAATACTTATGGTTGGAAACTTGTGGATCTAGGTTTTGGAAGATTTGTCCTAAAGGATCCGGGTTGCATCAAAGGAGCTTACGTTGGGAGAAATTCTAGATTTAGCTTAAATCTAGCGAGGTGAGTTCAAGTTGATTTGTGAAAACTTTGTGCATGCCAGAAATGTCATTTTTCAAATATTTGTGTGTTTTACTTGAAAATATCAATGGTTGAGTTAACGGAATAGTTTAACTCTTTTGAAATGGTTATGTTCATAAATGTTGTAAAACAACCATATTTGGGGCTTTTGGATATTTTGATGTGTAGAAATCATAATATGTCATTAAAGGATAAATTGCTCAAAATCATATTTTGTTCACTTTCTTTCTCGTTTGGAGTATTGTTGACGATTTTGGTTATGTTTAGTTGAAGTGTTCTTCTCCTTCTTCATTTATGAAGATTAGGGCTTGATGTATTTGAGATTTTGGGTTCTAAATGTTTGGGGAATGATTCTAAGTATTTGAGGATAAATACTTATGGTTGGAAACTTGTGGATCTAGGTTTTGGAAGATTTGTCCTAAAGGATCCGGGTTGCATCAAAGGAGCTTACGTTGGGAGAAATTCTAGATTTAGCTTAAATCTAGCGAGGTGAGTTCAAGTTGATTTGTGAAAACTTTGTGCATGCCAGAAATGTCATTTTTCAAATATTTGTGTGTTTTACTTGAAAATATCAATGGTTGAGTTAACGGAATAGTTTAACTCTTTTGAAATGGTTATGTTCATAAATGTTGTAAAACAACCATATTTTGGGCTTTTGGATATTTTGATGTGTAGAAATCATAATATGTCATTAAAGGATTAATTGCACAAAATCATATTTTGTTCACTTTCTTTCTCGTTTGGAGTATTGTGGACGATTTTGGTTATGTTTAGTTGAAGAGTTATTCTCCTTCTTCATTTATGAAGATTAGCCCTTGATGTATTTGAGATTTTGGGTTCTAAATGTTTGGGGAATGATTCTAAGTATTTGAGGATAAATACTTATGGTTGGAAACTTGTGGATCTAGGTTTTGGAAGATTTGGCCTAAAGGATCCGGGTTGCATCAAAGGAGCTTACGTTGGGAGAAATTCTAGATTTATCTTAAATCTAGCGAGGTGTGTTCAAGTTGATTTGTGAAAACTTTGTGCATGCCAAAAATGTTATTTTCCAAATATTTGTGTGTCTTACTTGAAAATATCAATGGTTGAGTTAATGGAATAGTTTAACTCTTTTGAAATGGTTATCTTCATAAATGTTGTAAAACAACCATATTTGGGGCTTTTGGATATTTTGATGTGTAGAAATCATAATATGTCATTAAATGATTAATTGCTCAAAATCATATTTTGTTCACTTTCTTTCTCGTTTGGAGTATTGTGGACGATTTTAGTTATGTTTAGTTGAAGTGTTCTTCTCCTTCTTCATTTATGAAGATTAGGGCTTGATGTATTTGAGATTTTGGGTTCTAAATGTTTGGGGAATGATTCTAAGTATTTGAGGATAAATACTTATGGTTGGAAACTTGTGGATCTAGGTTTTGGAAGATTTGTCCTAAAGGATCCGGGTTGCATCAAAGGAGCTTACGTTGGGAGAAATTCTAGATTTAGCTTAAATCTAGCGAGGTGAGTTCAAGTTGATTTGTGAAAACTTTGTGCATGCCAAAAATGTTATTTTCCAAATATTTGTGTGTTTTACTTGAAAATATCAATGGTTGAGTTAATGGAATAGTTTAACTCTTTTGAAATTGTTATCTTCATAAATGTTGTAAAACAACCATATTTGGGGCATTTGGATATTTTGATGTGTAGAAATCATAATATGTCATTAAATGATTAATTGCTCAAAATCATATTTTGTTCACTTTCTTTCTCGTTTGGAGTATTGTGGACGATTTTAGTTATGTTTAGTTGAAGTGTTCTTCTCCTTCTTCATTTATGAAGATTAGGGCTTGATGTATTTGAGATTTTGGGTTCTAAATGTTTGGGGAATGATTCTACGTATTTGAGGATAAATACTTATGGTTGGAAACTTGTGGATCTAGGTTTGGAAGATTTGTCCTAAAGGATCCGGGTTGCATCAAAGGAGCTTACGTTGGGAGAAATTCTAGATTTAGCTTAAATCTAGCGAGGTGAGTTCAAGTTGATTTGTGAAAACTTTGTGCATGCAAAAAATGTTATTTTCCAAATATTTGTGTTTTACTTGAAAATATCAATGGTTGAGTTAATGGAATAGTTTAACTCTTTTGAAATGGTTATGTTCATAAATGTTGTAAAACAACCATATTTGGGGCTTTTGGATATTTTGATATGTAGAAATCATAATATGTCATTAAAGGATTAATTGCACAAAATCATATTTTATTCACTTTCTTTCTCGTTTGGAGTATTGTGGACGATTTTGGTTATGTTTAGTTGAAGTGTTATTCTCCTTCTTCATTTATGAAGATTAGGGCTTGATGTATTTGAGATTTTGGGTTCTAAATGTTTGGGGAATGATTTTAAGTATTTGAGGATAAATACTTATGGTTGGAAACTTGTGGATCTAGGTTTTGGAAGATTTGTCCTAAAGGATCCAGGTTGCATCAAAGGAGCTTACGTTGGGAGAAATTCTAGATTTATCTTAAATCTAGCGAGGTGAGTTCAAGTTGATTTGTGAAAACTTTGTGCATGCCAAAAATGTCATTTTCCAAATATTTGTGTGTTTTACTTGAAAATATCAATGGTTGAGTTAATGGAATAGTTTAACTCTTTTGAAATGGTTATGTTCATAAATGTTGTAAAACAACCATATTTGGGGCTTTTGGATATTTTGATGTGTAGAAATCATATTTTGTTCACTTTCTTTCTCGTTTGGAGTATTGTGGGCGATTTTGGTTATGTTTAGTTGAAGTGTTATTCTCCTTCTTCATTTATGAAGATTAGGGCTTGATGTATTTGAGATTTTGGGTTCTAAATGTTTGGGGAATGATTTTAAGTATTTGAGGATAAATACTTATGGTTGGAAACTTGGGGATCTAGGTTTTGGAAGATTTGTCCTAAAGGATCCGGGTTGCATCAAAGGAGCTTACGTTGGGAGAAATTCTAGATTTAGCTTAAATCTAGCGAGGTGAATTCAAGTTGATTTGTGAAAACATTGTGCATGCCAAAAATGTTATTTTCCAAATATTTGTGTGTTTTACTTGAAAATATCAATGGTTGAGTTAATGGAATAGTTTAACTCTTTTGAAATGGTTATCTTCCTAAATGTTGTAAAACAACCATATTTGGGGCTTTTGGATATTTTGAGGTGTAGAAATCATAATATGTCATTAAAGTATTAATTGCTCAAAATCATATTTTGTTCACTTTATTTCTCGTTTGGAGTATTGTGGACGATTTTGGTTATGTTTAGTTGAAGTGTTCTTCTCCTTCTTCATTTATGAAGATTAGGGCTTGATGTATTTGAGATTTTGGGCTCTAAATGTTTGTGGAATGATTCTAAGTATTTGAGGATAAATACTTATGGTTGGAAACTTGTGGATCTAGGTTTTGGAAGATTTGGCCTAAAGGATCCGGGTTGCATCAAAGGAGCTTACGTTGGGAGAAATTCTAGATTTAGCTTAAATCTAGCGAGGTGTGTTCAAGTTGGTTTGTGAAAACTTTGTGCATGCCAAAAATGTTATTTTCCAAATATTTGTGTGTCTTACTTGAAAATATCAATGGTTGAGTTAATGGAATAGTTTAACTCTTTTGAAATGGTTATCTTCATAAATGTTGTAAAACAACCATATTTGGGGCTTTTAGATATTTTGATGTGTAGAAATCATAATATGTCATTAAATGATTAATTGCTCAAAATCATATTTTGTTCACTTTCTTTCTCGTTTGGAGTATTGTGGACGATTTTAGTTATGTTTAGTTGAAGTGTTCTTCTCCTTCTTCATTTATGAAGATTAGGGCTTGATGTATTTGAGATTTTGGGTTCTAAATGTTTGGGGAATGATTCTAAGTATTTGAGGATGAATACTTATGGTTGGAAACTTGTGGATCTAGGTTTTGGAAGATTTGGCCTAAAGGATCCGGGTTGCATCAAAGGAGCTTACGTTGGGAGAAATTCTAGATTTAGCTTAAATCTAGCGAGGTGAGTTCAAGTTGATTTGTGAAAACGTTGTGCATGCAAAAAATGTTATTTTCCAAATATTTGTGTTTTACTTGAAAATATCAATGGTTGAGTTAATGGAATAGTTTAACTCTTTTGAAATGGTTATGTTCATAAATGTTGTAAAACAACCATATTTGGGGCTTTTGGATATTTTGATGTGTAGAAATCATATTTTGTTCACTTTCTTTCTCGTTTGGAGTATTGTGGGCGATTTTGGTTATGTTTAGTTGAAGTGTTATTCTCCTTCTTCATTTATGAAGATTAGGGCTTGATGTATTTGAGATTTTGGGTTCTAAATGTTTGGGGAATGATTTTAAGTATTTGAGGATAAATACTTATGGTTGGAAACTTGGGGATCTAGGTTTTGGAAGATTTGTCCTAAAGGATCCGGGTTGCATCAAAGGAGCTTACGTTGGGAGAAATTCTAGATTTAGCTTAAATCTAGCGAGGTGAATTCAAGTTGATTTGTGAAAACTTTGTGCATGCCAAAAATGTTATTTTCCAAATATTTGTGTGTTTTACTTGAAAATATCAATGGTTGAGTTAATGGAATAGTTTAACTCTTTTGAAATGGTTATCTTCCTAAATGTTGTAAAACAACCATATTTGGGGCTTTTGGATATTTTGAGGTGTAGAAATCATAATATGTCATTAAAGTATTAATTGCTCAAAATCATATTTTGTTCACTTTATTTCTCGTTTGGAGTATTGTGGACGATTTTGGTTATGTTTAGTTGAAGTGTTCTTCTCCTTCTTCATTTATGAAGATTAGGGCTTGATGTATTTGAGATTTTGGGCTCTAAATGTTTGTGGAATGATTCTAAGTATTTGAGGATAAATACTTATGGTTGGAAACTTGTGGATCTAGGTTTTGGAAGATTTGGCCTAAAGGATCCGGGTTGTATCAAAGGAGCTTACGTTGGGAGAAATTCTAGATTTAGCTTAAATCTAGCGAGGTGTGTTCAAGTTGGTTTGTGAAAACTTTGTGCATGCCAAAAATGTTATTTTCCAAATATTTGTGTGTCTTACTTGAAAATATCAATGGTTGAGTTAATGGAATAGTTTAACTCTTTTGAAATGGTTATCTTCATAAATGTTGTAAAACAACCATATTTGGGGCTTTTAGATATTTTGATGTGTAGAAATCATAATATGTCATTAAATGATTAATTGCTCAAAATCATATTTTGTTCACTTTCTTTCTCGTTTGGAGTATTGTGGACGATTTTAGTTATGTTTAGTTGAAGTGTTCTTCTCCTTCTTCATTTATGAAGATTAGGGCTTGATGTATTTGAGATTTTGGGTTCTAAATGTTTGGGGAATGATTCTAAGTATTTGAGGATGAATACTTATGGTTGGAAACTTGTGGATCTAGGTTTTGGAAGATTTGTCCTAAAGGATCCGGGTTGCATCAAAGGAGCTTACGTTGGGAGAAATTCTAGATTTAGCTTAAATCTAGCGAGGTGAGTTCAAGTTGATTTGTGAAAACTTTGTGCATGCCAAAAATGTTATTTTCCAAATATTTGTGTGTTTTACTTGAAAATATCAATGGTTGAGTTAATGGAATAGTTTAACTCTTTTGAAATGGTTATGTTCATAAATGTTGTAAAACAACCATATTTGGGGCTTTTGGATATTTTGATGTGTAGAAATCATAATATGTCATTAAAGGATAAATTGCTCAAAATCATATTTTGTTCACTTTCTTTCTCGTTTGGAGTATTATGGACGATTTTGGTTATGTTTAGTTGAAGTGTTCTTCTCCTTCTTCATTTATGAAGATTAGGGCTTGATGTATTTGAGATTTTGGGTTCTAAATGTTTGGGGAATGATTCTAAGTATTTGAGGATAAATACTTATGGTTGGAAACTTGTGGATCTAGGTTTTGGAAGATTTGTCCTAAAGGATCCGGGTTGCATCAAAGGAGCTTACGTTGGGAGAAATTCTAGATTTAGCTTAAATCTAGCGAGGTGAGTTCAAGTTGATTTGTGAAAACTTTGTGCATGCCAGAAATGTCATTTTTCAAATATTTGTGTGTTTTACTTGAAAATATCAATGGTTGAGTTAACGGAATAGTTTAACTCTTTTGAAATGGTTATGTTCATAAATGTTGTAAAACAACCATATTTTGGGCTTTTGGATATTTTGATGTGTAGAAATCATAATATGTCATTAAAGGATTAATTGCACAAAATCATATTTTGTTCACTTTCTTTCTCGTTTGGAGTATTGTGGACGATTTTGGTTATGTTTAGTTGAAGAGTTATTCTCCTTCTTCATTTATGAAGATTAGCCCTTGATGTATTTGAGATTTTGGGTTCTAAATGTTTGGGGAATGATTCTAAGTATTTGAGGATAAATACATATGGTTGGAAACTTGTGGATCTAGGTTTTGGAAGATTTGTCCTAAAGGATCCGGGTTGCATCAAAGGAGCTTACGTTGGGAGAAATTCTAGATTTAGCTTAAATCTAGCGAGGTGAGTTCAAGTTGGTTTGTGAAAACTTTGTGCATGCCAAAAATGTTATTTTCCAAATATTTGTGTGTCTTACTTGAAAATATCAATGGTTGAGTTAATGGAATAGTTTAACTCTTTTGAAATGGTTATCTTCATAAATGTTGTAAAACAACCATATTTGGGGCTTTTGGATATTTTGATGTGTAGAAATCATAATATGTCATTAAATGATTAATTGCTCAAAATCATATTTTGTTCACTTTCTTTCTCGTTTGGAGTATTGTGGACGATTTTAGTTATGTTTAGTTGAAGTGTTCTTCTCCTTCTTCATTTATGAAGATTAGGGCTTGATGTATTTGAGATTTTGGGTTCTAAATGTTTGGGGAATGATTCTAAGTATTTGAGGATGAATACTTATGGTTGGAAACTTGTGGATCTAGGTTTTGGAAGATTTGTCCTAAAGGATCCGGGTTGCATCAAAGGAGCTTACGTTGGGAGAAATTCTAGATTTAGCTTAAATCTAGCGAGGTGAGTTCAAGTTGATTTGTGAAAACTTTGTGCATGCCAAAAATGTTATTTTCCAAATATTTGTGTGTTTTACTTGAAAATATCAATGGTTGAGTTAATGGAATAGTTTAACTCTTTTGAAATGGTTATGTTCATAAATGTTGTAAAACAACCATATTTGGGGCTTTTGGATATTTTGATGTGTAGAAATCATAATATGTCATTAAAGGATAAATTGCTCAAAATCATATTTTGTTCACTTTCTTTCTCGTTTGGAGTATTATGGACGATTTTGGTTATGTTTAGTTGAAGTGTTCTTCTCCTTCTTCATTTATGAAGATTAGGGCTTGATGTATTTGAGATTTTGGGTTCTAAATGTTTGGGGAATGATTCTAAGTATTTGAGGATAAATACTTATGGTTGGAAACTTGTGGATCTAGGTTTTGGAAGATTTGTCCTAAAGGATCCGGGTTGCATCAAAGGAGCTTACGTTGGGAGAAATTCTAGATTTAGCTTAAATCTAGCGAGGTGAGTTCAAGTTGATTTGTGAAAACTTTGTGCATGCCAGAAATGTCATTTTTCAAATATTTGTGTGTTTTACTTGAAAATATCAATGGTTGAGTTAACGGAATAGTTTAACTCTTTTGAAATGGTTATGTTCATAAATGTTGTAAAACAACCATATTTTGGGCTTTTGGATATTTTGATGTGTAGAAATCATAATATGTCATTAAAGGATTAATTGCACAAAATCATATTTTGTTCACTTTCTTTCTCGTTTGGAGTATTGTGGACGATTTTGGTTATGTTTAGTTGAAGAGTTATTCTCCTTCTTCATTTATGAAGATTAGCCCTTGATGTATTTGAGATTTTGGGTTCTAAATGTTTGGGGAATGATTCTAAGTATTTGAGGATAAATACTTATGGTTGGAAACTTGTGGATCTAGGTTTTGGAAGATTTGTCCTAAAGGATCCGGGTTGCATCAAAGGAGCTTACGTTGGGAGAAATTCTAGATTTAGCTTAAATCTAGCGAGGTGAGTTCAAGTTGATTTGTGAAAACTTTGTGCATGCCAGAAATGTCATTTTCCAAATATTTGTGTGTTTTACTTGAAAATATCAATGGTTGAGTTAACGGAATAGTTTAACTCTTTTGAAATGGTTATGTTCATAAATGTTGTAAAACAACCATATTTTGGGCTTTTGGATATTTTGATGTGTAGAAATCATAATATGTCATTAAAGGATTAATTGCACAAAATCATATTTTGTTCACTTTCTTTCTCGTTTGGAGTATTGTGGACGATTTTGGTTATGTTTAGTTGAAGAGTTATTCTCCTTCTTCATTTATGAAGATTAGCCCTTGATGTATTTGAGATTTTGGGTTCTAAATGTTTGGGGAATGATTCTAAGTATTTGAGGATAAATACATATGGTTGGAAACTTGTGGATCTAGGTTTTGGAAGATTTGTCCTAAAGGATCCGGGTTGCATCAAAGGAGCTTACGTTGGGAGAAATTCTAGATTTAGCTTAAATCTAGCGAGGTGAGTTCAAGTTGATTTGTGAAAACTTTGTGCATGCCAAATATGTCATTTTCCAAATATTTGTGTGTTTTACTTGAAAATATCAATGGTTGAGTTAATGGAATAGTTTAACTCTTTTGAAATGGTTATGTTCATAAATGTTGTAAAACAACCATATTTGGGGCTTTTGGATATTTTGAGGTGTAGAAATCATAATATGTCATTAAAGGATTAATTGCTCAAAATCATATTTTGTTCACTTTATTTCTCGTTTGGAGTATTGTGGACGATTTTGGTTATGTTTAGTTGAAGTGTTCTTCTCCTTCTTCATTTATGAAGATTAGGGCTTGATGTATTTGAGATTTTGGGTTCTAAATGTTTGGGGAATGATTCTAAGTATTTGAGGATAAATACTTATGGTTGGAAACTTGTGGATCTAGGTTTTGGAAGATTTGGCCTAAAGGATCCGGGTTGCATCGAAGGAGCTTACGTTGGGAGAAATTCTAGATTTAGCTTAAATCTAGCGAGGTGTGTTCAAGTTGATTTGTGAAAACTTTGTGCATGCCAAAAATGTTATTTTCCAAATATTTGTGTGTCTTACTTGAAAATATCAATGGTTGAGTTAATGGAATAGTTTAACTCTTTTGAAATGGTTATCTTCATAAATGTTGTAAAACAACCATATTTGGGGCTTTTGGATATTTTGATGTGTAGAAATCATAATATGTCATTAAAGAATTAATTACTCAAAATCATATTTTGTTCACTTTATTTCTCGTTTGGAGTATTGTGGACGATTTTGGTTATGTTTAGTTGAAGTGTTCTTCTCCTTCATCATTTATGAAGATTAGGGCTTGATGTATTTGAGATTTTGGGTTCTAAATGTTTGGGGAACGATTCTAAGTATTTGAGGATAAATACTTATGGTTGGAAACTTGTGGATCTAGGTTTTGGAAAATTTGTCCTAAAGGATCCGGGTTTCATTAAAGGAGCTTACGTTGGGAGAAATTCTAGATTTAGCTTAAATCTAGCGAGGTGAGTTCAAGTTGATTTGTGAAAACTTTGTGCATTCCAAAAATGTTATTTTCCAAATATTTGTGTGTTTTACTTGAAAATATCAATGGTTGAGTTAATGGAATAGTTTAACTCTTTTGAAATGGTTATGTTCGTAAATGTTGTAAAACAACCATATTTGGGGCTTTTGGATATTTTGATGTGTAGAAATCATAATATGTCTTTAAAGGATTAATTGTTCAAAATCATATTTTGTTCACTTTCTTTCTCGTTTGGAGTATTGTGGACGATTTTGGTTATGTTTAGTTGAAGTGTTCTTCTCCTTCTTCATTTATGAAGATTAGGGCTTGATGTATTTGAGATTTTGGGTTCTAAATGTTTGGGGAACGATTCTAAGTATTTGAGGATAAATACTTATGGTTGGAAACTTGTGGATCTAGGTTTTGGAAGATTTGTCCTAAAGGATCCGGGTTTCATCAAAGGAGCTTACGTTGGGAGAAATTCTAGATTTAGCTTAAATCTAGCGAGGTGAGTTCAAGTTGATTTGTGAAAACTTTTTGCATTCCAAAAATGTTATTTTCCAAATATTTGTGTGTTTTACTTGAAAATATCAATGGTTGAGTTATGGAATAGTTTAACTCTTTTGAAATGGTTATGTTCATAAATGTTGTAAAACAACCATATTTGGGGCTTTTGGATATTTTGATGTGTAGAAATCATAATACGTCTTTAAAGGATTAATGGCTCAAAATCATATTTTGTTCACTTTCTTTCTCGTTTGGAGTATTGTGGACGATTTTGGTTATGTTTAGTTGAAGTGTTCTTCTCCTTCTTCATTTATGAAGATTAGGGCTTGATGTATTTGAGATTTTGGGTTCTAAATGTTTGGGGAATGATTCTAAGTATTTGAGGATAAATACTTATGGTTGGAAACTTGTGGATCTAGGTTTTGGAAGATTTGTCCTAAAGGATCCGGGTTGCATCAAAGGAGCTTACGTTGGGAGAAATTCTAGATTTAGCTTAAATCTAGCGAGGTTTGTTCAAGTTGATTTGTGAAAACTTTGTGCATGCCAAAAATGTCATTTTCCAAATATTTGTGTGTTTTACTTGAAAATATCAATGGTTGAGTTAATGGAATAGTTTAACTCTTTTGAAATGGTTATGTTCATAAATGTTGTAAAACAACCATATTTGGGGCTTTTGGATATTTTGATGTGTAGAAATCATAATATGTCATTAAAAGATTAATTGCTCAAAATCATATTTTGTTCACTTTCTTTCTCGTTTGGAGTATTGTGGACGATTTTGGTTATGTTTAGTTGAAGTGTTCTTCTCCTTCTTCATTTATGAAGATTAGGGCCTGATGTATTTGAGATTTTGGGTTCTAAATGTTTGGGGAATGATTCTAAGTATTTGAGGATAAATATTTATGGTTGGAAACTTGTGGATCTAGGTTTTGGAAGATTTGTCCTAAAGGATCCGGGTTGCATCAAAGGAGCTTACATTGGGAGAAATTCTAGATTTAGCTTAAATCTAGCGAGGTGTGTTCAAGTTGATTTGTGAAAACTTTTTGCATGCCAAAAATGTTATTTTCCAAATATTTGTGTGTCTTACTTGAAAATATCAATGGTTGAGTTAATGGAATAGTTTAACTCTTTTGAAATGGTTATCTTCATAAATGTTGTAAAACAACCATATTTGGGGCTTTTGGATATTTTGATGTGTAGAAATCATAATATTTCATTAAAGAATTAATTGCTCAAAATCATATTTTGTTCACTTTATTTCTCGTTTGGAGTATTGTGGACGATTTTGGTTATGTTTAGTTGAAGTGTTCTTCTCCTTCTTCATTTATGAAGATTAGGGCTTGATGTATTTGAGATTTTGGGTTCTAAATGTTTGGGGAACGATTCTAAGTATTTGAGGATAAATACTTATGGTTGGAAACTTGTGGATCTAGGTTTTGGAAGATTTGTCCTAAAGGATCCGGGTTGCATCAAAGGAGCTTACGTTGGGAGAAATTCTAGATTTAGCTTAAATCTTGCGAGGTGAGTTCAAGTTGATTTGTGAAAACTTTGTGCATGCCAAAAATGTTATTTTCCAAATATTTGTGTGTTTTACTTGAAAATATCAATGGTTGAGTTAATGGAATAGTTTAACTCTTTTGAAATGGTTATGTTCATAAATGTTGTAAAACAATCATATTTGGGGCTTTTGGATATTTTGATGTGTAGAAATCATAATATGTCATTAAAGGAATAATTGCTCAAAATCATATTTTGTTCACTTTCTTTCTCGTTTGGAGTATTGTGGACGATTTTGGTTATGTTTAGTTGAAGTGTTCTTCTCCTTCTTCATTTATGAAGATTAGGGCTTGATGTATTTGAGATTTTGGGTTCTAAATGTTTGGGGAATGATTCTAAGTATTTGAGGATAAATACTTATGGTTGGAAACTTGTGGATCTAGGTTTTGGAAGATTTGTCCTAAAGGATCCGGGTTGCATCAAAGGAGCTTACGTTGGGAGAAATTCTAGATTTAGCTTAAATCTAGCGAGGTGTGTTCAAGTTGATTTGTGAAAACTTTGTGCATGCCAAAAATGTTATTTTCCAAATATTTGTGTGTCTTACTTGAAAATATCAATGGTTGAGTTAATGGAATAGTTTAACTCTTTTGAAATGGTTATCTTCATAAATGTTGTAAAACAACCATATTTGGGGCTTTTGGATATTTTGATGTGTAGAAATCATAATATGTCATTAAAGAATTAATTGCTCAAAATCATATTTTGTTCACTTTATTTCTCGTTTGGAGTATTGTGGACGATTTTGGTTATGTTTAGTTGAAGTGTTCTTCTCCTTCTTCATTTATGAAGATTAGGGCTTGATGTATTTGAGATTTTGGGTTCTAAATGTTTGGGGAACGATTCTAAGTATTTGAGGATAAATACTTATGGTTGGAAACTTGTGGATCTAGGTTTTGGAAGATTTGTCCTAAAGGATCCGGGTTGCATCAAAGGAGCTTACGTTGGGAGAAATTCTAGATTTAGCTTAAATCTTGCGAGGTGAGTTCAAGTTGATTTGTGAAAACTTTGTGCATGCCAAAAATGTTATTTTCCAAATATTTGTGTGTTTTACTTGAAAATATCAATGGTTGAGTTAATGGAATAGTTTAACTCTTTTGAAATGGTTATGTTCATAAATGTTGTAAAACAACCATATTTGGGGCTTTTGGATATTTTGATGTGTAGAAATCATAATATGTCATTAAAGGAATAATTGCTCAAAATCATATTTTGTTCACTTTCTTTCTCGTTTGGAGTATTGTGGACGATTTTGGTTATGTTTAGTTGAAGTGTTCTTCTCCTTCTTCATTTATGAAGATTAGGGCTTGATGTATTTGAGATTTTGGGTTCTAAATGTTTGGGGAATGATTCTAAGTATTTGAGGATAAATACTTATGGTTGGAAACTTGTGGATCTAGGTTTTGGAAGATTTGTCCTAAAGGATCCGGGTTGCATCAAAGGAGCTTACGTTGGGAGAAATTCTA
This sequence comes from Saussurea involucrata, assembly GCA_033807775.1. NCBI lineage: Eukaryota > Viridiplantae > Streptophyta > Magnoliopsida > Asterales > Asteraceae > Saussurea > Saussurea involucrata. The sequence goes on along the minus strand of CM066322.1, from coordinate 106,793,582 downwards.
GATTTAGCTTAAATCTAGCGAGGTCAGTTCAAGTTGATTTGTGAAAACTTTGTGCATGCCAAAAATGTTATTTTCCAAATATTTGTGTGTCTTACTTGAAAATATCAATGGTTGAGTTAATGGAATAGTTTAACTCTTTTGAAATGGTTATCTTCATAAATGTTGTAAAACAACCATATTTGGGGCTTTTGGATATTTTGATGTGTAGAAATCATAATATGTCATTAAAGAATTAATTGCTCAAAATCATATTTTGTTCACTTTATTTCTCGTTTGGAGTATTGTGGACGATTTTGGTTATGTTTAGTTGAAGTGTTCTTCTCCTTCTTCATTTATGAAGATTAGGGCTTGATGTATTTGAGATTTTGGGTTCTAAATGTTTGGGGAACGATTCTAAGTATTTGAGGATAAATACTTATGGTTGGAAACTTGTGGATCTAGGTTTTGGAAGATTTGTCCTAAAGGATCCGGGTTGCATCAAAGGAGCTTACGTTGGGAGAAATTCTAGATTTAGCTTAAATCTTGCGAGGTGAGTTCAAGTTGATTTGTGAAAACTTTGTGCATGCCAAAAATGTTATTTTCCAAATATTTGTGTGTTTTACTTGAAAATATCAATGGTTGAGTTAATGGAATAGTTTAACTCTTTTGAAATGGTTATGTTCATAAATGTTGTAAAACAACCATATTTGGGGCTTTTGGATATTTTGATGTGTAGAAATCATAATATGTCATTAAAGGAATAATTGCTCAAAATCATATTTTGTTCACTTTCTTTCTCGTTTGGAGTATTGTGGACGATTTTGGTTATGTTTAGTTGAAGTGTTCTTCTCCTTCTTCATTTATGAAGATTAGGGCTTGATGTATTTGAGATTTTGGGTTCTAAATGTTTGGGGAATGATTCTAAGTATTTGAGGATAAATACTTATGGTTGGAAACTTGTGGATCTAGGTTTTGGAAGATTTGTCCTAAAGGATCCGGGTTGCATCAAAGGAGCTTACGTTGGGAGAAATTCTAGATTTAGCTTAAACCTAGCGAGGTCAGTTCAAGTTGATTTGTGAAAACTTTGTGCATGCCAAAAATGTTATTTTCCAAATATTTGTGTGTCTTACTTGAAAATATCAATGGTTGAGTTAATGGAATAGTTTAACTCTTTTGAAATGGTTATCTTCATAAATGTTGTAAAACAACCATATTTGGGGCTTTTGGATATTTTGATGTGTAGAAATCATAATATGTCATTAAAGAATTAATTGCTCAAAATCATATTTTGTTCACTTTATTTCTCGTTTGGAGTATTGTGGACGATTTTGGTTATGTTTAGTTGAAGTGTTCTTCTCCTTCTTCATTTATGAAGATTAGGGCTTGATGTATTTGAGATTTTGGGTTCTAAATGTTTGGGGAACGATTCTAAGTATTTGAGGATAAATACTTATGGTTGGAAACTTGTGGATCTAGGTTTTGGAAGATTTGTTCTAAAGGATCCGGGTTGCATCAAAGGAGCTTACGTTGGGAGAAATTCTAGATTTAGCTTAAATCTTGCGAGGTGAGTTCAAGTTGATTTGTGAAAACTTTGTGCATGCCAAAAATGTTATTTTCCAAATATTTGTGTGTTTTACTTGAAAATATCAATGGTTGAGTTAATGGAATAGTTTAACTCTTTTGAAATGGTTATGTTCATAAATGTTGTAAAACAACCATATTTGGGGCTTTTGGATATTTTGATGTGTAGAAATCATAATATGTCATTAAAGGAATAATTGCTCAAAATCATATTTTGTTCACTTTCTTTCTCGTTTGGAGTATTGTGGACGATTTTGGTTATGTTTAGTTGAAGTGTTCTTCTCCTTCTTCATTTATGAAGATTAGGGCTTGATGTATTTGAGATTTTGGGTTCTAAATGTTTGGGGAATGATTCTAAGTATTTGAGGATAAATACTTATGGTTGGAAACTTGTGGATCTAGGTTTTGGAAGATTTGTCCTAAAGGATCCGGGTTGCATCAAAGGAGCTTACGTTGGGAGAAATTCTAGATTTAGCTTAAATCTAGCGAGGTCAGTTCAAGTTGATTTGTGAAAACTTTGTGCATGCCAAAAATGTTATTTTCCAAATATTTGTGTGTTTTACTTGAAAATATCAATGGTTGAGTTAATGGAATAGTTTAACTCTTTTGAAATGGTTATCTTCATAAATGTTGTAAAACAACCATATTTGGGGCTTTTGGATATTTTGATGTGTAGAAATCATAATATGTCATTAAAGAATTAATTGCTCAAAATCATATTTTGTTCACTTTATTTCTTGTTTGGAGTATTGTGGACGATTTTGGTTATGTTTAGTTGAAGTGTTCTCCTCCTTCTTCATTTATGAAGATTAGGGCTTGATGTATTTGAGATTTTGGGTTCTAAATGTTTGGGGAACGATTCTAAGTATTTGAGGATAAATACTTATGGTTGGAAACTTGTGGATCTAGGTTTTGGAAGATTTGTCCTAAAGGATCCGGGTTGCATCAAAGGAGCTTACGTTGGGAGAAATTCTAGATTTAGCTTAAATCTAGCGAGGTGAGTTCAAGTTGATTTGTGAAAACTTTGTGCATGCCAAAAATGTTATTTTCCAAATATTTGTGTGTTTTACTTGAAAATATCAATGGTTGAGTTAATGGAATAGTTTAACTCTTTTGAAATGGTTATGTTCATAAATGTTGTAAAACAACCATATTTGGGGCTTTTGGATATTTTGATGTGTAGAAATCATAATATGTCATTAAAGGATTAATTGCTCAAAATCATATTTTGTTCACTTTCTTTCTCGTTTGGAGTATTGTGGACAATTTTGGTTATGTTTAGTTGAAGTGTTCTTCTCCTTCTTCATTTATGAAGATTAGGGCTTGATGTATTTGAGATTTTGGGTTCTAAATGTTTGGGGAATTATTCTAAGTATTTGAGGATAAATACTTATGGTTGGAAACTTGTGGATCTAGGTTTTAGAAGATTTGTCCTAAAGGATCCGGGTTGCATCAAAGGAGCTTACGTTGGGAGAAATTCTAGATTTAGCTTAAATCTAGCGAGGTGAGTTCAAGTTGATTTGTGAAAACTTTGTGCATGCCAAAAATGTTATTTTCCAAATATTTGTGTGTTTTACTTAAAAAAATCAATGGTTGAGTTAATGGAATAGTTTAACTCTTTTGAAATGGTTATCTTCATAAATGTTGTAAAACAACCATATTTGGGGCTTTTGGATATTTTGAGGTGTAGAAATCATAATATTTCATTAAAGGATTAATTGCTCAAAATCATATTTTGTTCACTTTATTTCTCGTTTGGAGTATTGTGGACGATTTTGGTTATGTTTAGTTGAAGTGTTCTTCTCCTTTTTCATTTATGAAGATTAGGGCTTGATGTATTTGAGATTTTGGGTTCTAAATGTTTGGGGAATGATTCTAAGTATTTGAGGATAAATACTTATGGTTGGAAACTTGTGGATCTAGGTTTTGGAAGATTTGGCCTAAAGGATCCGGGTTGCATCAAAGGAGCTTACGTTGGGAGAAATTCTAGATTTAGCTTAAATCTAGCGAGGTATGTTCAAGTTGATTTGTGAAAACTTTGTGCATGCCAAAAATGTTATTTTCCAAATATTTGTGTGTCTTACTTGAAAATATCAATGGTTGAGTTAATGGAATAGTTTAACTCTTTTGAAATGGTTATCTTCATAAATGTTGTAAAACAACCATATTTGGGCTTTTGGATATTTTGATGTGTAGAAATCATAATATGTCATTAAAGAATTAATTGCTCAAAATCATATTTTGTTCACTTTATTTCTCGTTTGGAGTATTGTGGACGATTTTGGTTATGTTTAGTTGAAGTGTTCTTCTCCTTCTTCATTTATGAAGATTAGGGCTTGATGTCTTTGAGATTTTGGGTTCTAAATGTTTGGGGAATGATTCAAAGAATTTGAGGATAAATACTTATGGTTGGAAACTTGTGGATCTAGGATTTTGAAGATTTGGCCTAAAGGATCCGGGTTGCATCAAAGGAGCTTACGTTGGGAGAAATTCTAGAGTTAGCTTAAATCTAGCGAGGTGTGTTCAAGTTGATTTGTGAAAACTTTGTGCATGCCAAAAATGTTAATTTCCAAATATTTGTGTGTCTTACTTGAAAATATCAATGGTTGAGTTAATGGAATAGTTTAACTCTTTTGAAATGGTTATCTTCATAAATGTTGTAAAACAACCATATTTGGGGCTTTTGGATATTTTGATGTGTAGAAATCATAATATTTCATTAAAGAATTAATTGCTCAAAATCATATTTTGTTCACTTTATTTCTCGTTTGGAGTATTGTGGACGATTTTGGTTATGTTTAGTTGAAGTGTTCTTCTCCTTCTTCATTTATGAAGATTAGGGCTTGATGTATTTGAGATTTTGGGTTCTAAATGTTTGGGGAACGATTCTAAGTATTTGAGGATAAATACTTATGGTTGGAAACTTGTGGATCTAGGTTTTGGAAGATTTGTCCTAAAGGATCCGGGTTGCATCAAAGGAGCTTACGTTGGGAGAAATTCTAGATTTAGCTTAAATCTTGCGAGGTGAGTTCAAGTTGATTTGTGAAAACTTTGTGCATGCCAAAAATGTTATTTTCCAAATATTTGTGTGTTTTACTTGAAAATATCAATGGTTGAGTTAATGGAATAGTTTAACTCTTTTGAAATGGTTATGTTCATAAATGTTGTAAAACAACCATATTTGGGGCTTTTGGATATTTTGATGTGTAGAAATCATAATATGTCATTAAAGGAATAATTGCTCAAAATCATATTTTGTTCACTTTCTTTCTCGTTTGGAGTATTGTGGACGATTTTGGTTATGTTTAGTTGAAGTGTTCTTCTCCTTCTTCATTTATGAAGATTAGGGCTTGATGTCTTTGAGATTTTGGGTTCTAAATGTTTGGGGAATGATTCAAAGAATTTGAGGATAAATACTTATGGTTGGAAACTTGTGGATCTAGGTTTTTGAAGATTTGGCCTAAAGGATCCGGGTTGCATCAAAGGAGCTTACGTTGGAAGAAATTCTAGACTTAGCTTAAATCTAGCGAGGTGTGTTCAAGTTGATTTGTGAAAACTTTGTGCATGCCAAAAATGTTATTTTCCAAATATTTGTGTGTCTTACTTGAAAATATCAATGGTTGAGTTAATGGAATAGTTTAACTCTTTTGAAATGGTTATCTTCATAAATGTTGTAAAACAACCATATTTGGGGCTTTTGGATATTTTGATGTGTAGAAATCATAATATTTCATTAAAGAATTAATTGCTCAAAATCATATTTTGTTCACTTTATTTCTCGTTTGGAGTATTGTGGACGATTTTGGTTATGTTTAGTTGAAGTGTTCTTCTCCTTCTTCATTTATGAAGATTAGGGCTTGATGTATTTGAGATTTTGGGTTCTAAATGTTTGGGGAACGATTCTAAGTATTTGAGGATAAATACTTATGGTTGGAAACTTGTGGATCTAGGTTTTGGAAGATTTGTCCTAAAGGATCCGGGTTGCATCAAAGGAGCTTACGTTGGGAGAAATTCTAGATTTAGCTTAAATCTTGCGAGGTGAGTTCAAGTTGATTTGTGAAAACTTTGTGCATGCCAAAAATGTTATTTTCCAAATATTTGTGTGTTTTACTTGAAAATATCAATGGTTGAGTTAATGGAATAGTTTAACTCTTTTGAAATGGTTATCTTCATAAATGTTGTAAAACAACCATATTTGGGCTTTTGGATATTTTGATGTGTAGAAATCATAATATGTCATTAAAGAATTAATTGCTCAAAATCATATTTTGTTCACTTTATTTCTCGTTTGAAGTATTGTGGACGATTTTGGTTATGTTTAGTTGAAGTGTCTTCTCCTTCTTCATTTATGAAGATTAGGGCTTGATGTATTTGAGATTTTGGGTTCTAAATGTTTGGGGAATGATTCAAAGAATTTGAGGATAAATACTTATGGTTGGAAACTTGTGGATCTAGGTTTTGGAAGATTTGCCCTAAAGGATCCGGGTTTGCATCAAAGGAGCTTACGTTGGGAGACATTCTAGATTTAGCTTAAATCTAGCGAGGCGAGTACAAGTTGATTTGTGAAAACTTTGTGCATGCCAAAAATGTTATTTTCCAAATATTTGTGTGTTTTACTTGAAAATATCAATGGTTGAGTTAATGGAATAGTTTAACTCTTTTGAAATGGTTATCTTCATAAATGTTGTAAAACAACCATATTTGGGGCTTTTGGATATTTTGAGGTGTAGAAATCATAATATGTCATTAAAGGATTAATTGCTCAAAATCATATTTTGTTCACTTTATTTCTCGTTTGGAGTATTGTGGACGATTTTTGTAACATCCGGCAAAAAGGTCAAACTTCCAGGTTAGCGTCATTATACCTTTACTAATGTTAATAGAGGGAAAATACCCTGATAGGACCCATTCAGGATAAATTAAAGCGAAGATTCGTTAGAATTTCCGGTAGTTGCTGAAAAGACCCGGTTTCGACCTGCGACTAACTGAAACACCTTATGTAATGCCAAAATGCTTCAATTAACATGTAACCTATATAAAAATATAGGATTTTACTTCCATATAAACTTTTCATTTTTTATGAGATTTAATAAAAATAAGAAGTTATTTTTGGAGTTTGCATTGCAAATTTTTATAAAAAAAAAATATATGCAATGGGTTGGGGGCCCATGTAGGGCCGGCCACCCCCTCCCCAAAACCCCTCCCTTTGTTTCAATTTGATTCATTTTCAAACTTTGCAACCATTCATCTTCCTCTCTCTCTCTCTCTCACTCTAGTGTTTCACACCTTTCTTCTCTTCATCACTTCCATCATAGCATCTTCAAATTCCAGCAAAAAAACTCCAGCCCTAAATCTAGTATTCAAAGCAAAAGATTCAAAGTTTGAAGTACTTGCAACATCTTCCCAAGGTAAGAACTTCAAACTAGTGTTGTTCATATTTTTTTGGCACCTTTTATGCTATTTCTTACATTGTTCTACACCTTTATCTTGTTCAAATGGATGAACTCTTTTTCTTGTTCTAGAAGTGAGATAAAACACCAAGGACATGAGAAATGTCCATAAAGTGGTGAAAATCTATGAACTTCCATCATGAACTTAAGAAAAATGAGCAAAATAAAAAAAACGTGGTTTTTCTTCTTGTACTAGAATCTGAGTTTGTAGACCTTTGCATGCACATTTTATTTTAAGTCTTGGGTATTTTCTTGCAAAATCATGTCATATGATGTTGGGATTAAATCCTTAACAAAGGAACCCACATCTATGAATGTTAGAAGGCTTAAAAATGTGATTTTCTTAAGAATGTTAGAGTTTTAAGAATCTGGCAGATTTGTTGCATGTGCTTAGGACGACCATATCTTGGTCAAATTATGTCCAAAATTCCTCATTTTTCTTCTGGAGTAAGGTTTAATGAGTTAGGGTTCAAACCCAACTGGTCTCATAAGAAAATATTGAGATTTAAGCTTTCAACTCCTTAGGACTAATTTGGTGTGCAGCAGATGGTCGGCCAGATCTTTAGGTCACAATATTTTACTTATAACTCTTTGTAGAATCCATGAAAATTTCTCATTTTTCTTCTGGAAGTTCCCCATATGAGTTAGGGTTCACATGCACTTGGTCTCATTCAAAAATATGGAGTTTTCGTCACTTAAATATTTTATACAAGTCAAGTGTGCCAAGCTGTCCAAGATTGGCAGATTGGTACATGCAGCTTCAATCGTCCATGACTCACTCAAAACTTATCAAAAGTTTGAGAATCTTTTTCCATGAGATACCTTTATGTGTTAGGTTTCCAAATCATGTAAAAACTCTGAAAATTATTGAGTTTTGACCCTCCAAAAGTATGTTTTCCCAGAAGGGTGCAATCTGTTTTAGGCTCTGTGTTACACAAATTAATAAAAATTATTTGGACCCCTTAAACACCCCCAAAATTTATGAAATTTGGTCAAAATAACCTTAACTCAGTATATTACCACATATAAAAAAATTAGGTAAATTTGTCATTCTGAAAGTGTGGTAGAATAGTCATTTTTGGAGTATAAAGTTTCTGTCAGCTTAAGCATTTTGTAAAGTGTTGGATTTTTATTATATATCTTTATACATATGATTAAAACATATTGAACAATGCTAAATTCTTCATTTCAACTTGAATACTAAAGCAAAGGCATTACACAAGATATGGATTAAGTTAGTTAGGTATAACCTTGAGTTAGCTATGAAGTACTTATAGAAATTGTTTGTCGTATAGGGAGCCCGTAAAGCGGTTAAGCGAGCAAGCTACCACTACTTCGCGACTATGCTATAAGGTGAGCATTCACGGCCCCTTTTTACTTGTTTAAATGTTTGGGGTGAAAATCATGCTATATTTTTAAACTTCAAATGATTCATGATATTAAATTATGAAATATCTTGATTTGGGAAATGAGTACTAATGAATGAACAAAATTACATAAGTGACAAAGATATGTTGAGTTGTAATGGAAATGTTAAGTCCCCAATTGGTACACTACTTATTAACTTATAAGCCGTTGATACTTGTGGATATCGCTATTTGGTTTGACAAACCCACCTTGGACTGACGAGTAGGGGTGCACTTTATCAGTCAATAATGTTCTACTCATGTGGCCAACATACCACCTCTGAGGTAGTTCGCGGGGCGTAGGTTGTCGGAAGGCTTAGTAGTGGCTCAACACTTATATATCTTGCAAAAGTTATTCATTGTAAATTTGTACTCATGAATTTCAAACTTAAAGCTCGTCGTGAACAAACGATTCACGAAATAAATCTTTGGATGAAATCTGTTGGATATATGGAAAACCTATGAACTCACCAACTCTTTGTAGTTGACCCTTTTGTTTTAAACATGCTTTTCAGGGACTAAGAAGGTAAATGACAAGGTTTAAAATTAGCATGCATGACGACATCAACCGAGACTCTTCTTTTGACATATTCTGTTTTATAAAAAAAAGCTATTTCGGGTTGCATGTAAATTATGGATTGTAAACCTTTAACCTTAATTTTTGAAACTTTGAAATGTAATACTTTATGTAATGGTATGGTTGGTGTTGTTTATTTCCTAATGCTATGAAACTTTAGCTGTTGCGTCTCGTGTTTCCGCTTTAGCGGGGTGTGACATATTTGGTATCAGAGCCTAAGGTTATAGAGAATGCCGGTTTTCTTATGGAAACCACAAACTATAACCCAACTATAACGCAAATTATTTTCAAAACGGTTTTCGAAATGACTTTCAAAAATTGAAAGCGTATTACTAATATAACTAAGATGAGTGTCACATTATTATACCTCAATTAAACAAAGCCTGATCACCTATGTTTAATTTAGGAATATATAATGGGGGACTTGGATTGGTTATATTAAAGGTATGCTTAAAATGAATTTCCCACTTAAACATGGAAAGCATGATTTTGTGTGAGTCTGCATAAACATTGCATATCATGAGCATCACATTAGAACACTTAGTAATCAAATATGTTACTATCGCAGCTTACAATGTCGTCCACTTCCACTCCTACCGAGCACTCTTACTCGGCTGACCCCTCAGGCTATATTACTAGCCGACCTAGGGGCAATGCATCTGTTGAAGTAGAGAGAGACCCATATGAGGACGACCGTGGAGTAAACAGTGCACCACCCACTCAATCCCCTCCGCCTACACTTCGAGGACCGAGAGTAAGAACCACGGCTAGAAAAAGTGTTCCATTGCCTAGGTGTGTGAGTTTCACCCACCCACCGAGATTCGAAGGAGAGTCCTCCCGACTGGGAGCGCGGTACGGAAACCCCCAGATGGTGATCGGGGTACCAGTGGCTCACCCTTCCGGCATGACTGCCCGGGAAAGTCAGTGGGTCCTGATGATGTCGCAAGATGTGCAACTTCATAAAGATAGATTGGACCAACAACATCAACACTTGAATGGAATAATGGAGGTTCTAAAATCCCATAGTGAGGTCTCGAACCGAACTATGGAGGTCATCGCCTTCACCCGAAGGGAAGTGAGGACCCTACATATGTACTTAGCTTGGGTGATAGGAGCTTTGGTGTTGATGATGGGACTGCTGATTTGGGCATTGATGCGTTAGGGGACCACTAGTTGTGAAGCTTTTGGGATTAATTAAACTTAAACTCATATTTTATTTTATTTTTGGGGCATGTAGTCGTTAATTCAAACATTAAATGTTTTGTTAATTGTTTCTTTTGGGAATTAAATGTTTACGACTTATGAATGAAATGTTGGTTGATGCTTATATATCTCAAGTGCTTTTAAAATATGATTATGAAATCGTGGCATATTGTTATGACAATACGTGTAGATAATAATGATGGTATGCATGAAGTAGTACCATAACTTAGATTAACATAACAAGTAGGAAGTGTAACCAAATAACAGTAATGGTGACCCTGTGACTAAATCCTTAAATAAAATCATACCTGTAGGACTATGCCTCCAAGGAGAGAGAATCCTGAAATAGCACGGCTCGTGTCCGAGCAAATCTTGGCCGCACTTCCAAACATCGTTAGCCAAGTAGCCGCTGGTCTAAACGCTAATCCAGGAAACAACGCGGGAACAAATGGAAATAGGGAATGCATGTACAAGGCTTTTAGGGCCTGTAACCCTAAGGAATTCCATGGAACTGAAGGAGCTGTTGGATTACTGACATGGATTGAGGGTATGGAATCCGCTCTCCATATCAGTAAGTGCACCGAAGGGAATAAGGTAGAGTTTGTTGCTTGCATGCTGCAAGGCCGAGCATTGACCTGGTGGAACACACAAGTGCAAACCCGTGAACGGGAAGCTGCTTACAACCTTACGTGGGAAGAGTTCAAAAAGCTACTCAAGGGAGAGTATTGCCCGAGAAGTGAAATACAGAAGTTGGAAGCGGAACTCTGGCATCATGAAATGGTAGGGAAGAACATAGACGCCTACACCGCCCGTTTCCATGAGTTAGCAAAGTTAGTGCCACATCTAGTAACGCCCGAGGAGAACTGAATCGAAAGATACATCTGGGGTTTAGCTCCTGAAATTCGTGGGAATGTTACCTCGGCAGAACTATCAACACTCCAAGATGCGGTGAACCTAGCAACTAAGCTCACCAACAATGCCATTTGGTCAGGGACATTCACAAGTGACAATGCCAAGGGAAAGAGGAAGATGGAAGAACCCTCGAAAAAGCAATTTGGCGAAAAGTTTGGTAAGAACCAAAAAATGATGGGAAACTTTGGAGTCCAGACTCAGATGGCGGAGAAAGACAAGGGAACCTATCCCAGGTGTGATAAATGCAACAACCACCACGGTGGAAGATGCATTATTTGCCTCAAATGCAATAAGGGAGGCCATTTTGCTAAGGATTGCAGAAGTGGAGGGAGACGAACCTGTCACGAGTGTGGAAGCCCAGATCACTTTCGGAACACATGTCCGAGACTGAACCAAGCACGACCAGTCAATCAGGCACGACCAGTCCATCAAGGGAATCAAGGAGGTCAGGCACGAGGTCGAGTGTTCGTGATTGGGGCAGATGAAGCAAGACGAAACCCGGATGTAGTCACATGTACGTTTCTCTTGAATAATCATCATGCATCTGTGTTATTTGATTCTGGAGCGGATAAGAGTTTTGTATCGTTAGACTTTAGGTCAAAATTAAACTCGAGAACCCGAAAGTTGGAAGAGATATATGTTATTGAATTTGCTAATGGACAGGAAGTTAGGGCCAGAGATGTAATTAAAAATTGTACCCTTAAACTGGCGGGAAAGGATTTTAGCATAGATTTAATCCCAATCAAACTAGGAAACTTCGATATAGTCGTAGGTATGGATTGGTTATTGAGAAATCACGCTGAAATCGTTTGCTCCGAAAAGATCGTCCGAATACCACAAACCGAAGGAAGAGTACTTGAAATACATGGAGAAAACTCCGGGAAGAATTTCAAAATAGTGTCGTGTATGAAGATGCGAAAATATTTGCGGAAAGATTGTGTTGCGTTTCTGACATACGTGGTGGATAAGGAGATCAAAGAGAAGAATATTCAAGACTTTCCGATGGTACGAGATTTTCCCGAGGTATTCCCAGATGAATTACCTGGATTACCCCCACCAAGACAAGTTGAATTTCATATCGACTTAATTCCGGGAACGGCACCCGTGGCGAAATCACCTTACCGATTAGCACCTTCAGAAATGCAGGAGTTGTCAGGCCAACTCCAAGAGCTACTCAATAAAGGATTCATCAGACCCAGCTCTTCACCCTGGGGAGCTCCAGTGTTATTCGTTAAAAAGAAGGATGGTTCTTTTCGAATGTGCATCGACTACAGGGAACTTAACAAGCTGACCATCAAGAACCGATATCCCCTTCCTCGAATCGATGACCTGTTCGACCAACTTCAAGGCGCTACGTACTTTTCAAAGATCGACCTTCGGTCCGGATACCATCAAATGAGAGTTCGTGAGGAGGACATTCCTAAGACAGTGTTTAGGACTCGATATGGACACTATGAGTTCCTAGTCATGCCTTTTGGACTGACAAACGCTCCAGCAGTCTTTATGGGCCTAATGAACAGAGTATGCCGACCATACTTGGACAAATTCGTAATTGTGTTCATAGATGATATATTAATTTATTCGCAAAGTAAGAAGGAGCATGAGCAACATTTAAAGCAAATACTAGAACTGCTCAGAGACCAGAAGCTGTATGCTAAACTTTCCAAATGCGAATTTTGGATTCGTGAAGTGCAATTTCTTGGGCATGTGGTTAATGAAGAGGGAATTCATGTTGATCCGGCCAAAATAGAAGCCATCAAGAAGTGGGAAGTCCCAAGGACTCCGACAGAAATTCGTTCGTTTCTCGGCTTAGCTGGTTACTATCGGCGTTTCATTTCAAATTTCTCCAAAATTGCGCAACCATTGACGGCATTAACCCAAAAGGATAAGAAGTTCGATTGGGGAGAAAAACAAGAGGAAGCTTTTCAGACGCTTAAGCATAAGTTATGAAATGCACCAATCTTAGCCTTACCAGAAGGTATAGACAATTTTGTTGTGTACTGCGATGCCTAACACCAAGGGTTGGGGTGTGTGCTAATGCAAAAAGACAAGGTTATTGCCTACGCATCAAGGCAACTTAAAGTTCATAAAAAGAATTATACCACCCATGATTTGGAACTAGGAGCCGTAGTGTTCGCACTCAAAATTTGGAGACATTACCTCCACGGCACTAAATGTACCGTCTTTACCGATCACAAGAGCCTGCAACACATTTTTGATCAGAAAATGCTGAATATGAGACAACGGAGATGGGTTGAACTTCTTAGCGACTACGATTGCGAGATAAAGTACCACCCAGGCAAAGCTAATGTTGTAGCTGATGCTTTAAGCCGGAAAGAGAGGGTGAAGCCATCGAGGGCAAGAGCCATGGGAATGATGGTTCGAACGAGTCTTAAGGACCAAATCCTCGAAGCTCAAGAAGAAGCATTAAAAGAGGAGAATTTGAAAAATGAAACCCTGCATCATTTGGAAAAGGAATTTGAAACACAATCAGACGGGGTGCGTTACTTCCGAAATAAAGTTTGGGTACCTAAGGTCGTCAATCTGCGAGCAGTAATCTTGGATGAAGCCCATAAATCAAGATATTCAATTCACCCCGGAGCCGATAAGATGTACAAGGATCTGAAGGAATACTATTGGTGGCCAGGGATGAAGAAAGATGTTGCTTTGTATGTAAGCAAATGCCAAACTTGTGCACTGGTTAAGGCTGAACATCAGAAACCATCAGGTCTTCTTCAGCAACCTGAGATTCCCGAATGGAAATGGGAGCAAATAAGCATGGATTTCATAACTAAGTTACCCAGAACAAGGAAAGGACATGATTCAATCTGGGTTATAGTGGATCGGCTTACGAAATCTGCACATTTTCTGCCTATTCGGGAAGACTTCAAGGGGGAAAAGCTTGCTCAGATTTATATCAACGAGATCGTTATGCGTCATGGAGTACCTACTGCCATAATCTCGGACAGGGATAGTCGTTTTACGTCATGCTTTTGGCGATCAGTCCAGAAAGCGTTGGGCACGCGTTTGGACTTGAGCACTGCCTACCACCCGCAGACGGACGGTCAGACAGAAAGAACTATACAAACACTGGAAGACATGCTGCGAGCATGTGTAATAGATTTTGGGGGAAGTTGGGATACTCATTTACCGCTAGTCGAATTCTCTTACAACAATAGCTACCATACCAGCCTAAAGTGCGCACCGTACGAAGCCTTATATGGACGCAAGTGTAGATCCCCACTCAGCTGGTTGGAGGCCGGTGACAGACAGCTGATAAGACCCGACATAATTCAGGAGACCACGGACAAGATCGTAACCATTCAGGAAAGACTGAAAGTAGCCAGAACTCGTCAGAAGAGTTATGCAGATAATCGCAGGAAGCCATTGGAATTTAAGGTGGGCGATAAAGTACTACTCAAGGTATCACCATGGAAAGGTTTGGTACGATTTGGGAAGAGAGGCAAGTTAAGTCCAAGATATATCGGCCCATTTGAGATACTGGAAAGGATTGGACCAGTAGCATATAAACTCAAGTTACCACAAGAGTTAAGAGCCATTCACGACACATTCCATGTGTCAAATCTTAAGAAATGCCTATCGGATGAATCGTTGGTTCTACCGGTGGACGAAATACAAGTGAATGAGCAGTTACACTTTATAGAGGAACCCGTTGAAATACTTGACCGAGATGTTAAGCGGTTAAGACGTAGCAAGATCCCGATCGTAAAAGTTCGATGGAATGCAAGGCATGGACCTGAATACACTTGGGAACGGGAGGATTTTATGAGGAGTAAATATCCTCAGCTGTTCGTCAAGGAACCATTTGAGAATGTCAGCCATTAAATTTCGGGACGAAATTCCTTTAACGGGGGAAAACTGTAACATCCGGCAAAAAGGTCGAACTTCCAGGTTAGCGTCATTATACCTTTACTAATGTTAATAGAGGGAAAATACCCTGATAGGACCCATTCAGGATTAATTAAAGCGAAGATTCGTTAGAATTTCCGGTAGTTGCTGAAAAGACCCGGTTTCGACCCGCGACTAACTGAAACACCTTATGTAATGCCAAAATGCTTCAATTAACATGTAACCTATATAAAAATATAGGATTTTACTTCCATATAAACTTTTCATTTTTTATGAGATTTAATAAAAATAAGAAGGTATTTTTGGAGTTTGCATTGCAAATTTTTATAAAAAAAAAATATATGCAATGGGTTGGGGGCCCATGTAGGGGCCGGCCACCCCCTCCCCAAAACCCCTCCATTTGTTTCAATTTGATTCATTTTCAAACTTTGCAACCATTCATCTTCCTCTCTCTCTCTCTCTCACTCTAGTGTTTCACACCTTTCTTCTCTTCATCACTTCCATCATAGCATCTTCAAATTCCAGCAAAAAAACTCCAGCCCTAAATCTAGTATTCAAAGCAAAAGATTCAAAGTTTGAAGTACTTGCAACATCTTCCCAAGGTAAGAACTTCAAACTAGTGTTGTTCATATTTTTTTGGCACCTTTTATGCTATTTCATACATTGTTCTACACCTTTATCTTGTTCAAATGGATGAACTCTTTTTCTTGTTCTAGAAGTGAGATAAAACACCAAGGACATGAGAAATGTCCATAAAGTGGTGAAAATCTATGAACTTCCATCATGAACTTAAGAAAAATGAGCAAAATAAAAAAAACGTGGTTTTTCTTCTTGTACTAGAATCTGAGTTTGTAGACCTTTGCATGCACATTTTATTTTAAGTCTTGGGTATTTTCTTGCAAAATCATGTCATATGATGTTGGGATTAAATCCTTAACAAAGGAACCCACATCTATGAATGTTAGAAGGCTTAAAAATGTGATTTTCTTAAGAATGTTAGAGTTTTAAGAATCTGGCAGATTTGTTGCATGTGCTTAGGACGACCATATCTTGGTCAAATTATGTCCAAAATTCCTCATTTTTCTTCTGGAGTAAGGTTTAATGAGTTAGGGTTCAAACCCAACTGGTCTCATAAGAAAATATTGAGATTTAAGCTTTCAACTCCTTAGGACTAATTTGGTGTGCAGCAGATGGTCGGCCAGATCTTTAGGTCACAATATTTTACTTATAACTCTTTGTAGAATCCATGAAAATTTCTCATTTTTCTTCTGGAAGTTCCCCATATGAGTTAGGGTTCACATGCACTTGGTCTCATTCAAAAATATGAAGTTTTCGTCACTTAAATATTTTATACAAGTCAAGTGTGCCAAGCTATCCAAGATTGGCAGATTGGTACATGCAGCTTCAATCGTCCATGACTCACTCAAAACTTATCAAAAGTTTGAGAATCATTTTCCATGAGATACCTTTATGTGTTAGGTTTCCAAAGCATGTAAAAACTCTGAAAAATATTGAGTTTTGACCCTCCAAAAGTCTGTTTTCCCAGAAGGGTGCAATCTGTTTTAGGCTCTGTGTTACACAAATTAATAAAAATTATTTGGACCCCTTAAACACCCCCAAAATTTATGAAATTTGGTCAAAATAACCTTAACTCAGTATATTACCACATATAAAAAAATTAGGTAAATTTGTCATTCTGAAAGTGTAGTAGAATAGTCATTTTTGGAGTATAAAGTTTCTGTCAGCTTAAGCATTTTGTAAAGTGTTGGATTTTTATTATAACTCTTTATACATATGATTAAAACATATTGAACAATGCTAAATTCTTCATTTCAACTTGAATACTAAAGCAAAGGCATTACACAAGATATGGATTAAGTTAGTTAGGTATAACCTTGAGTTAGCTATGAAGGACTTATAGAAATTGTTTGTCGTATAGGGAGCCCGTAAAGCGGTTAAGCGAGCAAGCTACCACTACTTCGCGACTACGCTATAAGGTGAGCATTCACGGCCCCTTTTTACTTGTTTAAATGTTTGGGGTGAAAAGCATGCTATATTTTTAAACTTCAAATGATTCATGATATTAAATTATGAATATACTTGATTTGGGAAATGAGTACTAATGAATGAACAAAATTACATAAGTGACAAAGATATGTTGAGTTGTAATGGAAATGTTAGTCCCCAATTGGTACACTACTTATTAACTTATAAGCCGTTGATACTTGTGGATAGAGCTATTTGGTTTGACAAACCCACCTTGGACTGACGAGTAGGGGTGCACTTTATCAGTCAATAATGTTCTACTCATGTGGCCAACATACCACCTCTGAGGTAGTTCGCGGGGCGTAGGTTGTCGGAAGGCTTAGTAGTGGCTCAACACTTATATATCTTGCAAAAGTTATTCATTGTAAATTTGTACTCATGAATTTCAAACTTAAAGCTCGTCGTGAACAAACGATTCATGAAAGAAATCTTTGGATGAAAACTGTTGGATATATGGAAAACCTGTGAACTCACCAACTCTTTGTAGTTGACCCTATTGTTTTTTTTTGAGAGGAAGAATCCAGGCAATTTTATAAAGCAACAAGAAAAACGACAAAAGTTCAGGCCAAAGCCACAATCCAAGCCACAACGACAAAACATAACCACTTGGACATGACACCATACCAAGCGACTAACAACCAAAACATACAAAGACTAATACAGCGGAACAAAATATAGAAAAAGAGAATACAAAACCGCCTCCAAAACCACTCCCAAAAGTCATCCAGCCACACACAAGCATAAACCTTACGAGCCATCTTCATGATTCATCATCCTCTTCCTCCTCTCCTTCCAACTGGCATGCACCGAAACAACATCCAAAATTTCTTTAACCAATTGCTGAACTGGACGTTTAGAATCAGAAAACAAGCGTCTATTCCGTTCTTGCCACACAAAGTAAACAGTAGCCGATAAAGCAAGCTTATGCCGAAGGCAAGAAGGCGCCGAACGCTGCTCAGCCAACGCCACAAGAATAAGGTCCCATGAGGTAGGAAAGTCATCCCAAAGAACACCATGTCGCACCTCCTCCCAAACCTCACGAGGATACGCACATTCAAAGAATAAGTGCGCATGAGAATCCATGCACCCTTCACAGAACACACATTTATAATCCGGGGGTTCTTGCTTCCAAGCAATAATACGGTCATGAGTGGGGTGACGCCGATGACAAGCAATCCAAACACAAACAGCATGTTTAGGGATGTGCCCCTTAAACCACACCGAATCATACCAAGGCACCACATCATGACTGCCATCTAAAGCCCTATAAGCTTCACGAACTGAAAAATCAATCAAGTCACCATGCACAGAAACCCAACGAACAGTATCAGCAATATTACTATTCAAAACCGGAAACGAGATAGCGGCCAACTCATCATAAAGTTTAATCCAATCAAGAGGCCATGAACCATTAACAGAAGTGGCAAGATCACTTACAGTGCAAGAAGGAGTCATATCATTGGCCGCAACAAATCTATATGAAATAAATCGAGAAAGATTACCACAACTCAGCCAAGAATCCTCCCAAGCATTGGTGGAGGAACCATCTCCCACTTGAATACGAAAGAACCTACGAAGGTAAACCCGAAGGTCCATAATCTTGACCAAGATCCATGACCACGCGGCAGTTCTATGCGCCGTCCAAAAACGCATAGACCGTAAAGAATGAATGTAAATCCAACGAACCCATAGGGAATTGCGCCTACGAAGAATGTCCCAAACATTCTTAGCAAGGAGGGCACGGTTCCAGGTTGCAAGTCGTTTGATGCCAAGGCCACCTTGCTCACGGGTACGGCACACATCCCCCCAAGCAATACGACATTTACCCATAGCTGAATCCCCTTGTGCCCAAAAAAACTTCGAAAAAGAGCTTCAAGGTCATGAATAATTACCGACGGGATAAGGAAAATTGCCATCCAATAGAGTTGAAGGGATTGGAGCACCGACTTAATAAGTTGCACTCTCCCCCCAAAGGAGAGAAATTTAGCCTTCCAGTTATTGATTCTATTTTTTACCTTAGCTACCAACGTACCAAAATCTGCCACCCTAAGCTTCTTTGGGGAGAGAGGCACCATAAGGTATCTAATCGGAAAGGACCCCAACCGAAAAGGAAGACAAGAAAGGATGGCTTGTTGCTCACCCTCCGGGACATTCCCAAAGAAAACTTCACTCTTCTCCAAACTCGGGGAAAGACCCGATCTCAGGTTGAACATATGAAGGGCCCTCTTTAAAACCTCAACCGACGCCACATCCCCCCTCGTAAAAACGAACAAATCATCAGCAAAGCAAAGATGCGTAATATCAAGCTCCTGACACCCTTTGTGGTACCCAAAATAGGAAGCCTCTTGGATACATTGCTTAAAAATCATAGCAAAACCCTCCATAACAATGGTGAAGAGATAAGGTGATAGGGGATCACCTTGCCGAATACCACGTTTGCCTTGAAAAAACCCATGAGAATCGCCATTTATGGAGATAGAATACGAAGGGGAAGAAACCAACTCCTTAATCCAATTAAGCATTACCGGATGTAACCCAAAACCTGATAACATGTTAAAAAGGTAGGTCCAATTAACCGTGTCATACGCTTTTTGCACATCAATTTTAAACGCACATTTAGGAGGACCCGAATGCTTTTGGTAGCCGGTAACTAGCTCATGCGCAAGTAAGATGTTATCCGAGATTCGTCTCCCCGGTATAAACGCAGATTGCGTTGGGCCCACCAAACCATCCAGAAACCCTTTCATTCTGTCAACAATTACTTTGCTAATACACTTGTAGAAAGTTGAGCAACACGAGAAAGGACGATAGTCAGTAACTTTTGTAGCATTCTCGCACTTTGGAATCAGACAAAGGAGGGTGTGGTTGAGTTCTTTAGCCAAATGACCACGATAAAAGAAGTTATGAATGGCCACCAAAACATCCGTCCCAATCACTCCCCACGCAGCTTTAAAGAATCGGGACGTGAAACCATCCGAGCCCGGGGCTTTATCATTGCCTATTTGAAACATGGCCTGCTTGATTTCCATATCCGTGATTGGTCGAATCATATGAAGGGATTCGGCCAACGTGAGCTTCCTCGAAAACCACTCCATAGGGATAGCTGGATCCACCAAGGGGTCAACCCTTCCAAGAACCGAATTAAAGTGATCCACAAACACCGTGGGAACCTCATTACCTTGAACAAAGACACCATTCGAGTCACTAACCGAATGAATATGGTTAGTATTCCTTCTTTCACGAACAACATGATGGAAAAATTTAGTATTCGAGTCCCCTTGCAACAACCAGCGAACCTTAGCCCTTTGCCTAACGGCCCTTTCCTCGTCCCAACAAGCTTGCTGATAAGCCAGCCGGAGATGAGTAAGGTCTTCACGAAGATCATCATTCAAAGGGTCACAATCACAAGCCAATTGAATTGTGTCAAGCTCAACCTTTAGAGCCCCAACCCGATTTGATAAGTTTCCATACGTGGCTCGTAAAGCCCTAAGGGGGCCTTTGAGAGCTTTAAGACGAGATGTGAGGCGAAACATGAACGTACCATCGACTGGTAAGGCCCATCCGTCTTTCACAATCTGCAAAAACGCGAGATTTTCAACCAGAAAATTGTCAAACTTAAAACCCCAAACCTTTCGCCGATTACCCCCTTTAAAAGCAAGAATCGCTGGTGAATGGTCCGAGATGCCTCTCGGGAGGAACTGGACCGACGCATCCTGAAATAAATTGGTAAATTCCGTGTTGGCCATTACCCTATCAAGTTTCCGCAAGATCCCACCCTCCGTACTTGGTTTTTGGCACCAAGTATATTGGATTCCCATGTACTTCACATCAAAAATTTCCACATCCTCAACACAGCTTGAGAAGTCACGCATGTCTTCATTTCGACGAGAAACCCCCCCGTAACCATCATGCGGGAATAGCAACACGTTAAAGTCGCCCATGAGGACCCACGGCCTCGACCCCATGATGGCACGAAATTTGCGAATGCCCGACCAAAGTTCTTTTCGGCCTTGCCCATTATTGCTCCCATAAACAACAGACAATAGAATCTTTTCATTTAAACCACGGATTCGAACTTCATAATGCAAGAATTGGCCATTACATTCTACAACCATAATATCCATAGCTCTAACATCCCATGCCAAGATGATACGGGTACCATTTGGCGACTGGTTGTGATTAGAAATCCAAGACCATCTCCCAAAAGTGTGGGAGCAAACAGAAGCTAACATATCATGGGAAATATGAGTTTCCACAATGGCACACAAACTTAAACCATGACAGTGGATAAGATTTTTAACCTCCCGTTGTTTTGCCGGGGCGTTCAGCCCACGGATATTCCACATGGCAAATTTTAACATGGCGTACCTCCTGAAAGACCAACCTCCGCTTCCAACTCCACTTCCTTAGGACGATCCTTAGTCCCATTCGCTGATTGGTTCAGTTCAGATTGTTTTCCTTCCTTCTCTTTGGCTCCCAGCACATTAAACCGATTGGATGTTTTAAGAATTCCTCGAAGAGGCTTGGAAATAGCTCGGGGCTGAGTGGGGGCCACCATAGTCGGTGGACGATCCGGGCAGCCATCCTTATCGTTATTACACTCTTTTGGTCTTTCGTTTTCACTCGAGACCTCCAATACCGCAAATTGGTTCTTATCCGCACGTACATTACCCTCTTGTTCCAAAGAAGACGACACCCCATCACCCAATTGCGGCTCGCGAACGTTGCCTTGCACCCCATGCATGGGTTGTATGGGATCCACATGTTTGGTTGGTGTGAAATCCCAAATCTAGCAAGTAATCAAGAATGATGTAGAGAGAGAATCTAGAGAGAACTTGTCATCCATATATTGATCTTCAAAGTACAAATGACAAATGATCAAGAGGTTCCTAAAGGGATCTAGATTCCTATCTAACAAAGAACTAGACATGCCTATTTATACCCATAACATACAAGGTATAAAGGCAAAGCTAACTAATACAGTACATTGACTTTACAGTAAATCTTGAATACAACAATGCTCTAACAGTTGGGGATGGAGGAGACGAAGTCACCAGCGATCCCCCCCGATCGTTACTATCTCGCACCTGTACATTTTTTGGACGCCATTGTTTCTTTTTGACTCTAGTAAAACCATCCGCATCAATCGTCGGACCCTTAGCTATGACTTTTCGAGCGACCACCGATTTGACACATGAACTCGTTTTGTGCCCGAAGACAAGGCAATGCGCACACTGCACCGGTTCCCATAGGTATTCCACACTAACTTTGACACTAGCGTCACTTCCCCCATCCAAACTCGGAATATCCACCTCTAACTCTCGTTTCAGTTCGCCCACCGCCCATATGTCAACTAGGACCTTCGCAAAGCCCGGTCTCCCCCAAGCTTTCTCGCACATTGCCGAAGTACAAGAGTCCATTTGTTTGGGCACGCCAAGTGCACTTGAAATACTACTAATCCCCTCTCTATTAAACGCCACTAATGGAACATTATGGAGCTTTACCCAAAGCGGGCAAGTGGTATGCACTGGTTTAGTAAGGCCCTTCGTTGGGTCCCATGGAAAAACAAACAAAGGAACGCCCCTAATCATGAGTGGTCCAGATTCAACTACCTCTGGATGGCTAATCTGATCTCCAACCATTTAGAGAGACCGTACTTCGTGATGGCTTCAGCATAGAATTTTTCGTACTGTCCGTTCTCTCTGGATATCTCGATTTCAGCGATTAAAACTTTGAGGGTTGTTTTCCAGTGATATGTACCTTGTTGATTCTGGCAGGTCGATATCTGAAGTGTACCTTTTCTTTGCACCAAATTAAGGTAGATTGAGACACAGTTCTCTTTTCTTCTACGATCTTCTTGGCGTCTTCCCATAGCTGACGTTGGACTTGAATCTGAATTCGTTTCAGCTTGGGGTCTTCAACTGATTCTTGAGTAAGCTGGATGGCGAGTTCTCTGTCTTTTTCTTCAGCTTCCCTTCTTTCAGCGAGTAGACGTTCAGCTCTGAGGTGATCCTTGTATTCCTTTTGTGAAAGTCTGAACTTTAGAGGAATAGAAGGAAGTTGATCACGCTTCAGGATGATTCGCTGATCTTCGAATCTCTTGATCATTGCATCTCTCTTTTCTTGATCCTCTTCTCTCAACTTTTGAGGTGCCAAGGAAGGTCTGTTTTTGTGAGAGAGCAGCTGTTCTTCAGGTTCATCAGTCTCAGAGATCAAATCCAAGACCGGGATTATTTCTTCAGCGTTGGGAGATGGGATTATTGTTATTGAAATTGCAGCTGTAGAAACTTCAGTAATATCCTCAAACAGGGGAGAGGACTAGCTGAAACACAGCGATCGTACGAATAAGAACTTGGGTAGAACAGAGAAAAGAAATGGGTTTAAGTGTATAGGCTTTTTTGTGGAGAGTAGAGCTGATAATGTGTATAGATAGAGGAGGGATACAGTGTAAGGAAGTAAGATGTAGTGTACCTGACAAACTGGCTTTGGAAGCAAGATCGTCAGATTTTCATCGTCTTCAGCGACACTTTTTCCTTTGCTCTTGTCAGCTTCAGACGCTGAAGGCTTTGTCTTGGTCCGCTCCCCTGAAGGTTCGTTTATCAAGATCCGTTTAAGAGCGGTAGTCTTCTGAGCAGGCTTGACGATAAAGGAGTCATCATCATCATCATCATCGTCATCATCACCCTTATCACTGGATGATGGTTCATCTTCAGAGATGTCGACGGCTTCTTCATCTTCAGCTTCAGATTCATATTCTTCAGCAACTTCTTCGAGTTGCTCCCCCTCAGATACAGAGGTAAGCTTCTCGGTTCCCTCAGGGTTTTCATCTCCCTAAGGTCCAACAGTTGTTTCTTCATTTGTCTTCTTCCCCTCTTCAGTAAGGGAAAGGTCTACAGTCTTCTCCCCCTCGATAGATTCATCATGGGGAAGGTCTTCAGAGTTCTTCTCCACCCCTTCCTCATGATGAGCGGGGGAGGAATGTGATGACTCAGCAGATGGTGTTGGTTCCCTGTCTTCTTGGCCAGGGATCCCGATATAGTTTTCAATCGCTGCTACTCTGTCTTCTAGGCCAGTAATAGCAGGTGTGATCTTGAAAATTTCAGCATGATCCGCCGGAGTAAAATGTGAAGGTGCAGGGGCACGGGCGTTCATGCGTTCGAGGATCTGCTGTACCATCGTCTTCACTGAACTTACGTCAGTCTTTATAGAACTCACGTCAGTCTTTACTGAACTCACGTCAGTCTTTACAGCAGTCATCTCTCCCTGAAGATTTCCAACCGATGTCTTCAGCGTTGTGAACTCGCTGGACATGGTTTGAACTGTTGTTTTGAGAGAGGTGTAGTGTGTGTAGATGTCAGCAAGAACTTTGGCAAAGTCACCAAGAGTACCATCAACCTTCTCCAAATCATCTTTGGAGGCTTTATGGTCCACCACTTTTGTCAGCTTGTTGAGATTCTCTCCAGCGTTTGTTACAGCTGAAGAGTTGTCTGAGAGAGTAGTGGTGAGACCTGTCAGCTTTGTATCCAGGTTCTTCAGAGAGGCGTCAATGTCTCCCAAATTAGGACCTGTAAAAGATAAGTACTTGTGAACAAAGGAAAGCTCAGAAGTTTGGGGTTTAGTTACAGTATATATGGGTTGGTGTATACCTGCAGGAGGGTTGGTGAAATCGTCAAAACCTCTGTGTCCTGAGAAAGGTTCCATGTCGTCAGCTAGAGTGCGTGTCCGCATAGACATTCCTGCAGGTCCTGCATCCATCATTCCTTGAAAAGTATCAGCTTTAGCTTCTGGAAAAATGACGGGTGCTCCAGTGATCGTGGTTAAAACTGGATTAGAGTCCAATGGAGTAGCAAGAGAAGCGAAGGTTGAGAAAGTTGGTTGTGGAGCTGATTCAGTGTTGGATCCACTGAGAATCACTTCTTCAGTCTGTAGAGAGACTGAAGGAGGTTGGGTAGTTTCCAAGTTTATAACTTCAGCGTTTAGAGACGCTGAAGCTGGGATGGAATGGGTGGCTTGTTCAGCTGTGGCAGAGCGTACCACTGAACTTTCCTTCAGCTCTTCAAGATGAGCTAAGGAGTCTTCAGCATGAGATTGCTGGGGTTGCTCCTTGGTTTTCTTAGTTCTTTTATAACCAAGTTGGGTAGATGAGTGTTTCCTTTTTCTAGAAGGAGTGGAGGTTGCAACTTGGGTATCAGCGGTGGGTTTGTCCACTGAGTGAGCTACAGAAGTAGAAGAATGAGGATTGAGAAGAGTTAAAAGTGTAGAGAGACGTACCTCGTTTTCCACTGGCTTGAAGTCGAGTACCTTAGGGCCAACCTGAGAGAGTTTCAGGTCTCCTACTTTTGGGTAGTTGTCCTTCAGGCCGGTTTGGAAGACGGCGCTGATGAATCTTGGATATGGAACCCATGATGGTCGGTCAGCAGCAGAGTCTACTTTGAGCACTAGATCATCGTAGATTATCGATGCCCAGTCAACAGGAAGACCTTTCAGCAATGCATAGCCCATTGCTTGCTGAGGTTGAGCGGCTTGATCAGAGGAGCCGGTCTTTGCAGTCATGCAGCTTATCAAGTGTGCGAAGATGAAGTTCATCTCGCTGGGCATTTTTGATTTCTTGATGAGGGTCAGCTTCTTCTCAGGCTTCTTGTCCCTTCCAGTTTCCCATACATAACCCATTGCATCAAAGAATGCAGTGATGGCTTCCCTATCAGCGTGTTTCTTGTGGTTAGGGAGAGAGGCAAAGGGTTTTTCTTTAGTGGCGATGGGAAGGCTCAGCGCTTTTCGGATAATGGCAGGGGTGATTTTTATGGTGCCAAAATCAGTGTCACAGAGGATGCAATCGATTTTCTTTGAGGAGTCTTTGGTCGATGGTAGCTGAGTGTGTCTGGCAGAATACCAGAACTGAGATAGTAGTAGCTGATGTGCAGGGGGTGTTATGGTCAGGGCTGTAGAGAGGCAACAGGTTTTGAGGAATTTCACAGCATCATTCAGATGTGTGACTTGCTTTCGAGGAGGAAACTCCAAAACCGCATTGAGGTTGTTTGTTTTTGTCCAATCCAGTTCCTCAAGCGTGAACTTGACCTGAGGAGCCTTGGTGATTTCCAGTTCCTCAGCAGCAGCAGTGTTCTCAGCAGTAGGAATATCAGTAGATGCCATTGCTGTATTATTAGTTCAACCAAAGATATAACAAATAAGAATAATCTTAATGTGGAAAGATTTTCCAATAAGATGGTTCAAATTTTGTCCATTTCATTCAGACAAAAATGTCTTAATGAAGATTTGGGTTTTCTTGGTTTTGAAAAAGAATTGCAAACCCAATAAAAAGTCTTGTTTTCCAGTTTCCTTTGAGGATTAGGATTCTGGAAAAACGTATGAAGAACAAGTTTAAGATAATTAAGATTAAACTTGAAGAACAACAATGAAAGGTTGTGTTCATAAAACCATGAAAGAAATGATTTCATTTTTGAAAAAGTTCTTTTGTTTGATCTTGTAAAGACAATGAGAAGATCATTAACAAGTTTTAAGAAACAGGTAAATAAAAGAAATATTAACCTGGTTCGTTGAAGAAGAAGAAGATGAACAGTTCTTGAAAACTTGAGAGCACAAATGCAACAGTAGTTTTCTTGCTTGGAGGAGAAGTTTTTCGCGTAAAGGAAAAATATAAACCCAAAAAGTGTTTATATAGTGAGATTAGAGAGAGGGAAAAACTCGAGCGGGAAAGTTTTTCATCATGACATGGACACGTGTTTGCATTTGATTGGAAGGTAAACGAAACGTGCAAACGTGTGTCAGAAAAAGAACGTGTCGGGGCTTATCCGTTTCGATGACGTCACAACTGTCCTTTCATATTTTAGGATGTCTCTGAGGTTTTGAAAGCTCAGGGACACTTTTGAAAACATGAAGCACTGAATAGAAATATCAGTGTTGGTTTTAGAAATTTCAAAGTATCGTTGATTAAGGAAGACATATTCAGCGATGCAATTTGTCTTGAAATCTTGCATTTACATGCGATTGTCAGCAAGAGAAAACATACCTTTATATCAGCGAATCAAGTTTATTCAGAGAGAAAATGATAGAATGGGTTATACAAGTTGATTTTATCCTATCGCTGATCAAATGTGAACCGCTGAAGATTTTACTCTTCAAAGTTCAGCATTCCAAGCTCGCTGATGAGAAAGTTGGATCTTGTCTCATCAAGAGGTTTGGTGAACAGATCAGCTAACTGATAATCAGTTGGGATAAAGTGAAGTTCTATATCACCATTCATCATATGATCTCTGAAAAAATGATACCTGATTTCGATGTGTTTTGTCTTTGAGTGTAGCACTGGATTGTTGGCTATAGCGATGGCACTTGTACTGTCGCAATGGATTGGAATTTTCGAGAGCTGAAGGTCATAGTCTAGTAGTTGATTTCTCATCCACAAGACCTGAGAACAACAGCTTCCAGCGGCTACATATTCAGCTTCAGCTGTGGAGGTGGACACTGAGTTTTGCTTTTTACTTGTCCAACTCACCAGCTTTCCACCTAGGAGTTGACAGCCTCCTGTGGTGCTTTTCCTATCCAGTTTGCAACCTGCAAAATCACTATCTAAATAGGCGATTAGATCAAACCCCGAGTCTTTGGGATACCAAAGACCTAGGTTCACAGTACCCTTAAGGTATCAAAAAATTCGCTTTACAGCAATCATATGAGATTCCTTAGGTTCAGCTTGATATCGTGCACACAAACAGGCTGCGTACATAATATCGGGTCGGCTAGCTGTAAGATACAAGAGAGAGTCGATCATCCTACGGTACAGCATGACATTAACAGGTATTCCACTTGTATCCTTGTTTAGTTTCAGCGGTGGTGCCATAGGGGTTTTCATAGCTGAACTCTGAGTTAAGTCGAATTTCTTCAGCATATCTTTAACATACTTTCCTTGATTAATGAAAGTTCCTTTTTCATTTTGCTTTATCTGAAGACCAAGGAAATATGTTACCTCACCCATCATGCTCATTTTATACTCTTCTTTCATTCTATCAGCGAAACGAGTACAAAGGTCAGGGTTAGTAGAACCAAATATAATGTCATCAACATATATCTGAACAAGAATGATATGACCTTTCACTATTCTGAAAATAGAGTTTTATCGATTTTACCACGCTCAAATTTTTCAATATGGAGATAAGTAGAGAGAGTGTCATACCATGCACGAGGAGCTTGCTTTAAGCCATAAAGTGCCTTATCCAGTTTATAAACATAACCTGGACGCTTAGGATCTGAGAATCCTGGAGGTTGTTCCACATAGACTTCTTCATTCAGCTTTCCATTTAGAAACGCTGACTTAACATCCATCTGATATACTTTGAAGTCTTTATGTACAACGTATGCTAAGAATAGACGAATAGATTATAGTCTTGCTACTGGAGCAAATGTTTCATCGTAATCTATGCCTTCCTCTTGTCTGTATCCCTGAGCAACAAGTCGAGCCTTGTTGCGGGTTACAGTTCCATGTTCGTCCAACTTGTTTCGATAGACCCATTTAGTGCCTATCACTGTTTTGTCAGTTGGTCTTCGAACAAGTTTCCAAACTTTGTTTATTTCGAATTCAGTCAGCTCTTCTTGCATGGCGCTGACCCAGTTTGGATCTTTGAGGGCATCATCTATTTTCTTTGGTTCAATCAGAGAAATAAAATTAACAAATAAACAAATATTACCTGCACTTCGTCGAGTCTGAACACCAGCGTTTGGATCACCAAGAATTTGATCAATTGGGTGATTTACAGTCCATCGCTGAGCAGGAGCATAAGACGCTGACTCAAACTGAACTGGAGGAGCTGAAGATGAGGCTTCAGCAGCTTCTGGTATATCAGCTAAGAGAGGAGTAGGTGCAGATGTCATTTCATTCACTGATTGCTGAGAAGTAGATGGAATGTCTGAGACATTTGGTTCAGAAGCAGGTATAGTGTTTAAAGGAACAACTGAGACCCATGATGTTTCAGTTTCACTATTCTGCATATTTGGGATGATAGTAGGACTATCATCTTCAACTGTATGAGTATGAGGAGTGGGAATATCTTCTGAATCACCAAGATGAGAAAACATCCATTGATTCAGTTCTTCGGTATCAGCGGACAGTTTAGAGTTCGCTGAACGAGATTCGTCAAACGTGACGTGAATAGTTTCTTCTACAGTTTGTCTTCTTCGATTGAAGACTCTGAAGGCTTTGGAGATTGAAGAATATCCAAGAAAGATTCCATCATCAGCCTTAGGATCAAACTTTCCAAGGGCATCTCTGTTGTTCAGTATGAAACACTGACATCCAAAGATGTGAAGAAAGCTAATTGAAGGCTTTCTCCCATGAAAAAGTTCATAGGCTGTCTTATTGAATCTTTTGACTATCAGCGACCTATTTTGCGTAAAACAAGCAGTGTTGACAGCTTCTGCCCAAAACTGAGTAGGCAGGTGAGAATCGCTGAGCATTGAACGTGCCGCTTCAATAATTGTTCTATTTCTTCTTTCAGCGACTCCGTTTTGTTGTTGTGTTCTCACTGAAGAAAAGTTGTGAGAAATACCCTTACTCTCAAAGAATGAATCAAGAGAACTATTTTTGAATTCAGTCCCATGATCACTCCTTATTGAGCGAACGTGTAAAGCCCGTATCCCGGTATGTAATTTATTAGTCTTAATTATTTTCTTTTAAGTTCGAGTATTGTGGTTTCCGTAAGCGGGGTTAGTCGAGTTGGGTCAAATCGTTAAGTATCGGAATTTTTTTGGCTAGTTGCGAGAGGAATGTAAGTTGAGGGGCTAATTGTGTCAAAGGGCCAAAAACCCTCATTGGGTTTCGGCCCATGCATCTAGCATGTCGTGACCCATAATTGTTGTTAGTTGGTTTTGTGGGTGCCGTGAGGTGGAAGGAAAAGAAAGATAGCAAAGCAAACCCTACGGCCCCCTGCGTTTCTCCTTCTCGTTTTCTTCCTTCGCAATCCACACTCCAACCCAAGCATCCTCTTCCTTGCCGCCGATCGCAACCCATCACCACCACCAGCGCCGCTGCTGGCCGGAGAGAGAGAGAGAGCAGAGCGAGAGAGAGAGAACAGCGCGAGAGAGAGCAGAGCGAGAGAGAGAGCAGCGCGAGAGAGAGAAGAGCGTTGAATAGTCGCCGGAATCTGCTGCCGTTCGCCGCTGTTGTCGCCGGAGACCACCACCGCCACTGCTGTTCATCGGAGGTTTCGGGAGAGAGAGGAGCAGGTGCGGGTGCGTGGTATTGGAGCGAGGTAAATCGTTTTCCTTCATCTCGTTTCCTTTTTCTTTTCGTTTTTCTTCCGGCAAAACAACCACCGCGCCGCCGCCGCCGCCGTGCCCCGCTGCCGGAAGTGGCAGTGGGTGGTGCCCGTGGCGGAACCCTAAAACCACCTCTGGTTGTAACCTTAAACCGCCGTAGCGGAACCCGAATCGTATAAACCCAATCGCGAAAACATCTAAACCGTTTTAAAAATCACTTTCTGTCCCTATTTTGCGTCGGCCATAACCTTTTCTCCGTAGCTCGGTTTGAGGCGAAACTGGTGCCCACGGTTCACGTTCTGGGCCGGGCACATTTTCCGTGTTTTAGCGGAAATCTGGTTCGGCCTCTAGCTAGGTGAAAAAGTGGTCGTTTTTACAGCAGTTCGTCATTTTATGTAAAAAACTGCAGTTTCTGTCCCTGTCTTGCGTTAGCCGTAACTATTTACTCGTAACTCGGATTGGGGTGAAACCGGTGCCAAAAGTTCCCTTTCCGAGTCTAGTAACTTTTCTGTGTTTTGTGCAAAATCCAGTTCGGAACGTAGCATAGGCCAAATCGTCGTTTTATACCGATAGCTGCTGTTTTTCACTGTTCTGCGAACCATTTTTTATAAAATCTGTATTTAATTGTAGAAAAATCGTTAGGAGGTGTATAATATGTCCTTGGAACCCTAACTCAGAGTACTTTCTAGTTATGTATTTTAATTGAGGATTTTCTGGGTTTAAAGAGGTCGAAACAGGTCCCGAACAGACCTGTTTGGCGAGACCGGGAAGTAGTCTTAGTGACGGTTTAAGCGGGTGTCGTGTCGTAGGGTCCGGGTCTCGTATTGATACGTTTTAACGTGCGTTTAGGTGCTGGGAAGTGACCGTAATTGGGAAGCTTGAATTTGTATTGTTGAGCTAGGCGCGCATTCGAGGTGAGTTCTCTCACTATAACTAATGTCGGTTATTTTTACATTACGTTGTGTGTATGTGTGGTAGTTCTATTTGCTTGTGGTGTGGGGTTAAATCGTGGGGTGTCTAGTCGGATCTAATAACGGTTGTTTTATCATTGCTATAGTACGTGTGTGGTAGCTTTATGTGATTGTGTTGTGGAACCAGATAGTGGGGTGTCTAGTTGATACTATGTTGTTACGTTAACTCGGTGGGACCGAGGATCCGGCGGGGCCGGAGATTTTATACGCGGGTGGCGTAGTGACTTGGTGGGGCCAAAGGTTGTATACGCGGGTGGCGTATGAACCCGGGGGTGCCGGGTTGCGTTTGCACGGTTGTCGTGTGGTCGGTGGGACCGACGTTTGCCTATTAGGTGGGTTGGTGTGAGTATGCACGTCTATGGTTTGTTCGTAGACTTGCATGTTGTTTATGTGCAATTATCTGTTTATGGTGGTGTGGAAATAACTGTGTTACTTATGGTGTTGAATTCACTAAGCTTCGTGCTTACCCTTTCCCAATAGATTGTGGTTTTAGGTACCGGCGGCTCCAAGGCGTGACGAGTACACACTGGCGCGCGAGGAGAGCTGGTTGCTTTATGGTTTTTAATAATTAAACGTTTAATTCCGCTGGTTTTTATTATGAAGATATTAATTATGAGTTTGCAAACGAAACGTTGGGATCATTTAATGAGTTGTTATAAATGAAATGTTTATTTAAAAATTTAAATTTGCTTGTAATTTTTGGGACGTTACAACTTGGTATCAGAGCACGGCTTGAGTGAATCAAACGCATTTCGGTGTGTTTGATCTCAAGTTTGCGGCTATAGAAATTTTCTTTAAAGTTTTTGGGAAATAAAAAGAAGGAAAAATCCGTTTGAGAAACGGTGATCGGAGGCGCAGTGTGTACAGTCAGTCGGAGCCAAAGGGGAAAGGTACAGTACTTAGTGTTTTATTGCTTTCTAGATCATAGAGTATGCATGCTAGATTGCCTGTTGTGGACACTATGATGTATGTTGTACTGCTTGCTATTAGGAATTTATGCTAATTATGATAGGTTACTAAGTGGATGCCCTCTAGGTTGTATGCAGTAAGAGATTTATAGCCTTAGAATATTTGATTTAGTTCTATTGCGCAGCTCTTGTTTGAGTCCAACCGTTCTAGGATAGAATCTTGTATTCGAATGTCTATTTATTTCACACTGCATATAATCGGGTATTCTCGAGGTCGCTCGTTATAATTAGTAGGGATTCGGTAGTAGCAAGGGTAGTGGGATAAGAGGAAGTTCCTAGAGAGCTGGGAAGGGTGTTTATGTATGAGTATGTGTGCTAGATTGCTTTCTAGAACATAGGAGTATGTATGCTAAATTGCTTGGTGCTTATTACACTGTATTGCATGTTTGTTGCTTGCTAATAGGAGGTTATGCTAGCCTTGATAGGTTGTTAGGTGAATGCACTATAGGTCGTATGCGGTAGGAACCGAATAGCCTTAGAATGTTGGATTTAGTTCTATTGCGCAGCTCTTGTTTGAGTCCAACCGTTGTAGGATAGAATCTTACATTCGAATGTCTATCTGGTTTGCACTGTGTGCGACTGTGCATTCGCGAGGCGACTCGTCATGACTAGTAGAAATTTCGTTGTAGCAAGGGTAGTGGTGGGGATTGAATTCCTAGGGAGCTAGGAAGAGTGAGTGTATATGCCGGTGCGGGCATATGTGTGTAGTTGCGGCGGGAAACTACTTGGACCCCTCGGGATGGGACTCGGAACGAGCGATGATAGGTGTGGAAGGTAGTAGTAGAGCTCCTACTACCGGAAGCACAGGATCAGTGCTCGAGTCGGGAAAGTCGCGAGGAATCCAAGGAGTTGGGCGTGAGTGTTGTTAGTGTGCGTTGTTATGTGTTGATAACGCGTTGTATTATCTACCCAGAATAGCCGTCACGAGGAGAGACAACTATAGTAGATCCACTGGTACAGGTGTGTACTTGATGTGCTTTGATGAAATGATCGTTGAGGGTAGTGGCGAAGGATCTAATCCAGTAGTCGTTAGAATAGAAGGACGATTCTAGTATTAGTCACTTGGAGTGACGATAAGGATGATGTTTGTTTCGGGCCAAGATGGATGATTGTGCTAGAATCATAGGCTTATAGAGCCGACTTTGATTTGAGGAAAAATCGCAGGGATTATTTGGCGTAATTTCCCAACTTGCCTAAGAGGTTTAAATGTCCGAATGACGTTAGTGGATCGGAGAGATTTGGAGGAGTAGGAGTCGAGGCGTAGAATGCCGACTGAGTCATGCACAAAGTTTGATTTTGAAATAGATTGCATTAACAAATTCTTGTGTTTCAAATCATTTTTATGGATGGTGTTTTGAAATTTTGGGAAGTGTTTAGCACACGCACAAGATTTTGAAATATGGTTTTGAAAATGTATGAAATCGTTTTATTACGGGGGTGCAAACTTTGTTAGAATTTGTCTCATTTCTTTATTTTTCCAACGGTTCTTACGGGTAAGATGATATCCGTGTTTTGTGGTGTTTAAAATGTTGGGCAAGTGGCTACGGCTTGTGACTTTAACATTGGAACTCCTCCACATATGTTAGAGTTGAGGCGGAAAGTTACATTCCATGATGTCTGTATAAAGCTATTTGAGTGAGTTGGTTAAGATAAGTTCTGTTTTACGGCATGTTGAGTCGTGTGGGTTTAATTTCTCGTGGTGCATATCTTATTTGTTTATGTGACCATTTGGGGAAATCTTGGAAATCAATTTAAAGAACCCCACCTTTTGAGATTTTATGAGGTTTTAGTCGATATTTTCAAATGATGGAAACGGATTGGTTTTTATCCTTAAGTTTGAAACTTACACGAGACGGTTGTGTTTTGACAAAAATATAATTGTAAGTCGTTTCATCGTTTTGTATGACTAGCCGACGCGCGAAATTTTTTTCGGTAAACCCTGTGCCACGACATTTTATGTTTAAAAAGAGAAATTTTGGGGTCAAACGTCGTGGAACTGACTTTGAAATTATGTGCACACTTTTGTCGCACCCGGTGTAAGGTCGAGCGGTTACTTTAAATACATGTCATGGGTCAATTCATACTAGAACCGTGACGGTTCATTTTCAAAGAAATTATTTATTTTGCTTTACGTTTGTGAGTAAACTAAGCCGCAATGAAATGATTTTCAACATGATTTTCATATGTGGGACGAGCGTGTCCATTTTTGCGTAATTACCGACCTGGTAATAGTAGTTTTATTGCTTACGGTCTTTTTGAAATGAAAAATCTTGACGTTGAGAATATTTTGTAAATGATTTTGTAAACCATTTGGGAAGTGCGTTTATAAGTGTTATGTGTCATTTTGAGAATTTTAAGGGTGTGAGTCCTTTTGGAAAACGCTTTTGTTTAACTCGTGTCGAGGTTGGGACTAATGTTATTTAAGAGTATTGCTTGCTTAAACTTTATTTAAACGCGTTTTTGACCGACTTATGGGTCTAGCAAGCGTGGAGCATTTTGCTCGGTTTTGACTTGGAGTTAGTCATGGGCTAATTGCCCGGTTTTAATGACTCGAGGTGGAGTCTTGTTGATGAATTGTTTTGTCGCACCGTTTGGCATTCATTGCACGTCGAGTATTTACACGTTTGGGTGAGGGAGACAATCCGAGATAGGCACTTGTGGGTAGGCTGTTTTGCTTTGGATCCTTAGGCACATTAGTCAGTCGCTGGTAGTGGTCGGTTGGGTATCTCGGGGTGAGGCCCCGGTGTTCAGGTGTTATAGCCTAGGCTTTCTAGTAGGTGCTAGGAGGATATAGTTGTGGGCACTTACCTGGGAGGTAATTCCGATGTGAGGGGCCCTGAGGCGTTACCTGAGAGGTAGGCGTCAGGGTGTATCCTCGGTTCAGATAAATTAGCTTTGTAGAGCGAGTGTGGGGGATACGTCGACGGTGGGAGGTTGGGTATTCCACGCGTGTTGGTAATGTAGGCCGGGTAGTATCGGTTAAGGGAATGACCTACGTGTGTGTTAGTTGACTTGATTGTGGGGGATATCTATTAGTGTTAGTGTCTAGGATAATACCACACTTATTTGTTATTGTAATCGGTTGGACCGATGTTCGGCGGGTGGCCGATGTTTGTTATTGTAATCGGTTGGACCGATGTTCGGCGGGTGGCCGATGTTTGTTATTGTAATCGGTTGGACCGATGTTCGGCGGGTGGCCGATGTTTGTTATTGTAATCGGTTGGACCGATGTTCGGCGGGTGGCCGATGTTTGTTATTGTAATCGGTTGGACCGATGTTCGGCGGGTGGCCGATGTTTGTTATTGTAATCGGTTGGACCGATGTTCGGCAGGGGGTCGATGTTTTGTTAATATAATTTATTGAAAATCTTTGGAGTCTATTAGAATTCGTGGAAGTTAATCGACAGTTAAGGGTAGGAATGATCGTAGTCGAGTATCCTGTAGGGTATACTGTGAGCAGCTTTAGAATGGTTAAAGCTTGAAAGTGGATTGAGTTTGGGATATCATCAAATGCGAGAGAATTATTAAGAGCTGTTTGCGGACGTAGACTTCGGGGACGAAGTCTAATCCAAGTGGGGGAGAGTTGTAAAGCCCGTATCCCGGTATGTAATTTATTAGTCTTAATTATTTTCTTTTAAGTTCGAGTATTGTGGTTTCCGTAAGCGGGGTTAGTCGAGTTGGGTCAAATCGTTAAGTATCGGAATTTTTTTGGCTAGTTGCGAGAGGAATGTAAGTTGAGGGGCTAATTGTGTCAAAGGGCCAAAAACCCTCATTGGGTTTCGGCCCATGCAGATGCATGTCGTGACCCATAATTGTTGTTAGTTGGTTTTGTGGGTGCCGTGAGGTGGAAGGAAAAGAAAGATAGCAAAGCAAACCCTACGGCCCCCTGCGTTTCTCCTTCTCGTTTTCTTCCTTCGCAATCCACACTCCAACCCAAGCATCCTCTTCCTTGCCGCCGATCGCAACCCATCACCACCACCAGCGCCGCTGCTGGACGGAGAGAGAGAGAGAGTAGAGCGAGAGAGAGAGAACAGCGCGAGAGAGAGCAGAGCGAGAGAGAGAGAGCAGCGCGAGAGAGAGAAGAGCGTTGAATAGTCGCCGGAATCTGCTGCCGTTCGCCGTTGTTGTCGCCGGAGACCACCGCCGCCACTGCTGTTCATCGGAGGTTTCGGGAGAGAGAGGAGCAGGTGCGGGTGCGTGGTATTGGAGCGAGGTAAATCGTTTTCCTTCATCTCGTTTCCTTTTTCTTTTCGTTTTTCTTCCGACAAAACAACCACCGTGCCGCCGTGCCCCGCTGCCGGAAGTGGCAGTGGGTGGTGCCCGTGCCGGAACCCTAAAACCACCTCTGGTTGTAACCTTAAACCGCCGTAGCGGAACCCGAATCGTATAAACCCAATCGCGAAAACATCTAAACCGTTTTAAAAATCACTTTCTGTCCCTATTTTGCGTCGGCCATAACTTTTTCTCCGTAGCTCGGTTTGAGGCGAAACTGGTGCCCACGGTTCACGTTCTGGGCCGGGCACATTTTCCGTGTTTTAGCGGAA
Source organism: Saussurea involucrata (assembly GCA_033807775.1). Classification (NCBI taxonomy): domain Eukaryota; kingdom Viridiplantae; phylum Streptophyta; class Magnoliopsida; order Asterales; family Asteraceae; genus Saussurea; species Saussurea involucrata. The sequence goes on along the minus strand of CM066322.1, from coordinate 106,756,813 downwards.
ATCTGGTTCGGCCTCTAGCTAGGTGAAAAAGTGGTCGTTTTTACAGCAGTTCGTCATTTTATGTAAAAAACTGCAGTTTCTGTCCCTGTCTTGCGTTAGCCGTAACTATTTACTCGTAACTCGGATTGGGGTGAAACCGGTGCCAAAAGTTCCCTTTCCGAGTCTAGTAACTTTTCTGTGTTTTGTGAAAAATCCAGTTCGGAACGTAGCATAGGCCAAATCGTCGTTTTATACCGATAGCTGCTGTTTTTCACTGTTCTGCGAACCATTTTTTATAAAATCCGTATTTAATTGTAGAAAAATCGTTAGGAGGTGTATAATATGTCCTTGGAACCCTAACTCAGAGTACTTTCTAGTTATGTATTTTAATTGAGGATTTTCTGGGTTTAAAGAGGTCGAAACAGGTCCCGAACAGACCTGTTTGGCGAGACCGGGAAGTAGTCTTAGTGACGGTTTAAGCGGGTGTCGTGTCGTAGGGTCCGGGTCTCGTATTGATACGTTTTAACGTGCGTTTAGGTGCTGGGAAGTGACCGTAATTGGGAAGCTTGAATTTGTATTGTTGAGCTAGGCGCGCATTCGAGGTGAGTTCTCTCACTATAACTAATGTCGGTTATTTTTACATTACGTTGTGTGTATGTGTGGTAGTTCTATTTGCTTGTGGTGTGGGGTTAAATCGTGGGGTGTCTAGTCGGATCTAATAACGGTTGTTTTATCATTGCTATAGTACGTGTGTGGTAGCTTTATGTGATTGTGTTGTGGAACCAGATAGTGGGGTGTCTAGTTGATACTATGTTGTTACGTTAACTCGGTGGGACCGAGGATCCGGCGGGGCCGGAGATTTTATACACGGGTGGCGTAGTGACTTGATGGGGCCAAAGGTTGTATACGCGGGTGGCGTATGAACCCGGGGGTGCCGGGTTGTGTTTGCACGGTTGTCGTGTGGTCGGTGGGACCGACGTTTGCCTATTAGGTGGGTTGGTGTGAGTATGCACGTCTATGGTTTGTTCGTAGACTTGCATGCTGTTTATGTGCAATTATCTGTTTATGGTGGTGTGGAAATAACTGTGTTACTTATGGTGTTGAATTCACTAAGCTTCGTGCTTACCCTTTCCCAATAGATTGTGGTTTCAGGTACCGGCGGCTCCAAGGCGTGACGAGTACACACTGGCGCGCGAGGAGAGCTGGTTGCTTTATGGTTTTTAATAATTAAACGTTTAATTCCGCTGGTTTTTATTATGAAGATATTAATTATGAGTTTGCAAACGAAACGTTGGGATCATTTAATGAGTTGTTATAAATGAAATGTTTATTTAAAAATTTAAATTTGCTTGTAATTTTTGGGACGTTACAGAACGGTCAAGTTGTTCAGGGTTTCCATCTTCCGAACAAAGGTGATGAGTTCTTCAGGGGTGTCACTCTTAGAATGGAGAAACATTACCCATGTATAGCGAGAGAATTCATCAACTATGACCAGCGTATATTTCTTTCCAACAATGGATTGTTTGTTAACAGGGCCAAACAAATCCATATGGAGAAGTTGTAGAGGAGATGACACTGAGGAGACTTGCTTTGATTTAAAGCTTGCTTTGGTCTGCTTCCCTTTCTCACACGCTGAACATAAAGACACTTTGGCGTATGAGTGCTGAGGTAGACCAGTGACTAACTCTTTTGAAGAAAGAGTGTTCAGTGTCTTGCAGTTTAGATGAGAGAGCCTATTATGCCATAGCCAGTTGACATCAGATGAGGATTTTGAGAAGAAACAGGAGTTCTCAGTGGTTGTTGAGTCCATGTTTATTATATAAACATTTTCCAAACGATAACCGCTGAGAGCTATCTTCTCCTTTTTGTCAGCGACAAAGCAGGATTCCTTGGTAAAGATTACCTTGTTATCCATGTCGCAAAGCTGACTGATGCTTAGAAGATTATGCTTCACCCCTTCAACATATGCGACTCTTCTGAAGGTTGTTGTACCGTTTGAGAGTACACCAAACCCTCGGGTATGTCCTTTTCCATTTCCACCGAAAGTCACAGAGGGACCCTTCTCTTCCTTGTATTCAGCGAGCAGGCTTTTCTTTCCAGTCATGTGTCTAGAGCATCCGCTATCGAGATACCAGATAACCTTCTTAACCTGCATTACAAAGGAAGATTAGTTTTTCTTGGGTACCCACTTAACCATGTGTACACATTTGTCAGTGGAAGTAGTTGGAATGGAAGGTTCAACAGTCTTCGCAGCATTTGAAGATTCAACTTTGTCAGTCTTCACTTTGGTTAATTTCTTAACCTCAGTAGTCTTCTTTCCCTTGGGGGCAATGATCTTCACCTTAGCTATCTTTTCAGCTTTGGTGGCTGTGGGGCACTTACTAGCAATATGATCAGTAAGTCCACAGTGATAACATTTCCTATAACTTAAAGTAGTTCTAGGACCATTTGAATGTTGAGCTTTAGATTTTGAATTAGAATGACTAGCACCAAATAAGCTATTGGTTTTTGAAATGGGAAGAACATTTAGTTCTTCGGATTTCTTACCAAAGACCTCCACTCTGATTCTAGGAGTAGATTGCTGAATAGATCCACGCTGAGTAGATCCAGAGATCTGATTCCTTGATCCAGAGGGATAGGTCACTGAAGCTTTAGAAGCATTCAACTTAGGTATACAGATACCCTTCTGAGGATTTTGGTTAATAGCAATTCCTTTACCTTTATCTTTAAAGACAGAGGTAGCTTTTGGATAAACCATTTTCTATTTACCTTTTGAAGAGGTAGAAATTTCCTCAGGGATAGGAGGTTGAGAAGAGGAACACTGAGAGGATGAAGTATCAACGACTGAGGATATGAAAGTTCAAAATAAGTGGATGAAACGATCAGTGGTTGGTTCTAGAGTATCAGCTTTGTAACCAAGACCACGTTTATCACTCAGGGGAATCTGAGACTTAATTTTCTCAGTGATCTTTGTTGAGGAATTATACCATCCATCAACAGTAGCTTTTCAGCTTTCAATGCAGCGATAGCTTCTTCGCGCTCGATTTTGACTAGCTGATTTAGGTGAACTTGATCTTTAAAATCTTCTTCAATTTTAGAAAGATTTTCTATTTGAAGGTGACAGTTTTTAAGCTGTTCAGCGAGATCAAGATTTTGATTTTCAACTACAGTTTTGCCATTCATGGCTTCATATAAACTTATAGTCAAGGGATCGATCTTACGAAGACTATCAGGTTCATCAATATTTGCAATATTGGTAAAGAAGGAAGGTGATACCTGAATAGCAGAGGTTGAATTGGAGGGAATGTCTGAACTTTCTTCCTCATCTTCAATCTGGGCCATAAGACAGAGATTGGCTTCATCATCTTCAGAGTCAGATGTTTCTTCCTCATCAGAGTCAGCCCAATCATAGTCAGCCATCAGGCTTTTACCTTTCTTCTTAAAGCTTTTCAGCTTCGCATACCTTTCTTTCAGCTTGGCGTATTTGTCATCTCTATTCCTGGGAATAAAGGATTTCTTGGGAAACGCTGAGTTTCTCGAAACTTTCTTTGACCTGCACTCGTTAGCGAAATGTCCTATCTTTTCACAGTTAAAACAAGTAGCAATAGCCTTATCAACAGGAGCTGATGATCTTGGCTTGACAGTAATGGAAAGAGGTTTATTCTTTCTGAACATTTTCTTTTTGGTGAATCTCCTGAACTTTTTAGTGAGGAGAGCCAAAGATTCATCATCATCATCTGAAGAGTCAGAATCTGATGATCTTTCAGAGTTACTCTCCAACTCAGTGATAGTGACCGAGGGTCGCTGAGTGGAAGGTTCCTCTGAGATTAAAGCAACAGGGGTGCTTTTGGAATCTTTTACAAGATTCTTCTTAAGATGATTCGATTGCTCATGATTCAGCATCGCGCCATATAAGGTAGAAAGGGTCATTGATTTTAGATACTTTGACAGCTTGAGACACATAGAATAACTGTCCCAACTTTCAGGTAAACATTCTAAGAACTTTGGTAGCACTTCAAAGTTAGAATATTCCTTACCAATAGTTTTTAGATCTATTATTAAACAGTTAAAACGTTGGTGTACTTCAGAGAGAGTTTAATTCTTACCACAAATGAAGCTTTCATACTGTCTTACCAGGTTGATCTTTCGAGAGTCCTGGACTTCAGAAGTACCTTCATACCGAACACAGATTGTGTCCCACATAGCTTTTGAGGTTTTCAGGTTCATGACGGAATGGTAGACTTCGTCAGGAAGAGCCATGGAGAGTATGGATCTGGCTTTGGTGTCGATAGCCACTTTCTTGTTATCTTCATCAGTCCACATATGAATTTTTTTAGGAATCAGCCTTTCTGGAATAGCAGGTCTATTCTCAGCGGCTGGAACTGCAGCATCAATTCTTACAGGAATATATGGGCCGTTTTCAAGATAATAAGGCATAGTAGGGTCTACACCTTCTAAGAAAAGAATCATCCTATTTTTCCATAGATTAAAATTATATCTGGAGAATCTAGGGGGTTTTGCAAGAGAACCATTGTCAATATAGTCTGTGTTTGTGTTGGTAGCCATTTTCAGAAATAGCAAGGAAGAGAAATCTTAGTATAGATTAGATCTTGTTTATGAGATTAAACAAATCTGCTCTGATACCATTTGTTGGTCCCGAAGGGCTATACAAGTTTGTAGAAGGGGGGGGGGGGGTTGAATACAAACACACAGATTTTACTTTTCTAAATTGTTTATTGATAAATCATTAACAATTTACAGCTTGTTGCGGAACAAGATTAAGAATTAACCTAAATCTAAACAAGTTGGAACACTAATTTTTCTTGCACTAAGAAAGAGAAGGAAATTACTAATAATAACCTATCTCAAGATAAGAAAGATGACTTGACCATAGTTAGCAAGTGACTCGTCCAGAGTTTTCGAGTACTTCAAAAATGAAGTTGGAGTCCTTCTTATATACTGCATGCATTTAATGCATGGCAGTTTATACTTTACACGTGGCAACAGCTTATTGGTTGTATGTCATTGACCTTTGTAGACAACCTTAGTAGCCGCATGTTTGAACAGTGTAGTATCAGAGTGGTTGTATGATTTCAGACAATAAGGAGGTTCTTTTCTGATATATCGTACGGAGTCATGCAAGGGTGGTTAAGACAAAAGTACTTTGTACGGAGGACTTCATGATCAGCTTTCGTTGAATTAGAGCTTTAACATTGTTTATCAGCGAATGATAAAGTTCAGCGATAGCTGAAGTCTTGTATTTGATACTTCACGTTGAGTGGACAAATCTGAGTCTTCGCTGATCCGCATCAGTTCATTAGGAGACTTGTCGCTGGTTCTTGAGCTTGATCTTCGACTTCAGCGTAGAACCTATGTTGACGTGAAACTTGTCTTCAGGAATAATAAGTAAACAACTAACTTATCAGCGATCACCATAAGGACTGAACAGGCTCAGAGAATTATGATGAACAGTGTTCGCTGAATGTTTAATCTAAAGAGCGAGAGTTCCTATCAGCGGTACTGTAAGGTCTTAGTACTTATCAGCGATAGTGAAACTCTGATACATATTGTTTACTTACAATTTTCACTAAGTATTTAAGAGATGGTCATTATCAAATCACTGAGGGTTTGGATCAACACCTGTTTCAATGATGGTTACCAAAGAATGTGAACCAATCAGTAATGTGGCTGCCCGGCTCAGAAAGTGGTTGGTGCAAAGTTCTCTTATTATTTTAACTCTATTCTTACACTCTCTTTCTGTTTTTAATCCGCTCACTTCTACCCAAACTCTCATTTACATTTTACCTCAGCACAATGAGATTACTCCACCGTATGAGTTATATCCCCCACTCTTTGATTTCGACCCTTCACCCCTCAATCACTCAAGGATAACTTCTTGGGTAGGAAACACTAGTTAACGTGGATCCATAGAAGTACAATGTAGTATCTCACACTGATTTCCATGAAAATTTGTCCTTAAAAGATGTTGTGTTGTTTAACAGTTTAGCTTGAACAATTATGAATCACAGCTTTTGAATAACATTGTCATCAGAATGTATGCTCTTCAATAATATCATGAAATATTTGAGCATTAGAACTTTGAAGATTTCTCAAAACAAGGATATTGAATGAATGAAATGAATTCGAAAGACTTGTTTGAGAATCTGACAATGTATCAATCAAATCAAATATGAAATATAATCATGAAAGAATCGGGTATCAAAGAATTGAAATTTGTTTATATGAACAAATATAAACACTCTTTGAATGAAACGTTTAATTCGCACGCTGAAAGAATATATGATGCTCAACAAAATTGGAAATTCAAATGGGAGTATTACCAACGAAAAAATTAATTCATTTTGAGACAATGTAATAAAAAAGTCAATAAGAAGTTGAACCAGTGTGTATGAATACTTGAAAGTGTAGAAAAGATAATACACAAGTATTAATCTTTGGAAACACACAGTCAGAAATGATGTTACGGTAATCCGAGATTGACATGAAAATCATTTAAAATCACACTTCTAAATTCATAAAATTTGTTTGAATTAGAGAAGTGGTTTGAACATTTAAGAAGACATTTTGCATGCTTGAAAGTTGTTCTTCTTTCAAACAATCTCAGATTGAGTTCAGAAGATACTTACAGTCAAATGTTGAATTTCTTACTCAAATCATGATCGACTGAATAAAAATCAGATTAGCTCCCCCTTAAAATCTGCAAAAGATCTTAAGTAAACAAAATCAGTAGTTGTAACATTCAAAGTTTAAAACAATGAAGTACGAGTTCTAAACTGATGTGTTTAGAAGTCAAACACATTCAAGTACGAGTCCTGAGCTGAGTTACTTAGAAGTCAAATATCTTGTATGCTCGGGTTCTAAACTGAGGTGTTTAGAAGCCATATTTGTGTATGCTCCCCCTACAAAGAAGCATAAAAAGAATATATCAATAAGCACATATATATCAAAAATATAAACAAAAGATTAGAATTCTCCCTTTGAAATTATGCATATATTTCAGCATAGGTACTCTTCTTCAAAATACACACTTCTCTTCTGTTTTCCAGTCATGTGTTTAGTATTGTTCTGTCATTCAACACTACACATGATGAACCTGCAAAACAGATTAAGTAGATTTTGGTACCCAACGAAACTTGGGTTCTGGCTTGTAATATGTAGTTGTTTTTGAAGAAATATTGTAAGTACCATACCAAAAATAAACATTTTCTTGCCTAACAAAATCATGAGTTCCACAATAAGAACAACAAAGTTGCTTTTGTGCTAATCTAATCAAATGATTTGCACAATAAACAAGATTAGGTTTAGTAAAAGACTTACCTGTATAAGCATTGTTTTTCTCGTTCACTAGATGTGTAGGAACAGATCTAGTCGGAACATCTCTTTCAGGTGAAGAACATTTTACTTTCCAAACCATTTTCACTCTTTTGAAAACAAGATTTTCTGAAGTTTTGAAATAGAAGCATCTGACTTATCAGCAGAAAGATTATAAAAGAGATTGGAAGGACGAATCTGATTCTTTGAAAAACCTTTTGATCTGTCAAATCATTTTGAAGAAACATCAGTATTGATTGAACTTGAAGCTGTTTTAAATGAACATTCAGAACCAGTTGAGTCAACAAGTGGAGTCTGAACAATCGTGTCAGGACTTACTTGTTTTGAAACCTCAACTTTAAAAATAATGTCTTCAAGTTCTTTAACTTTGTTGGACAAAACGTTTCTTTCTTTGGACATCAAATCAAATTTTCTTTGAATATCAGATTTAACCTTCTTCTCCTTCATACACTCTGTTAATCTATAACAGAATCTAATCAAGTATTCTAGAGAGAGAAATAGAGATCGTAGAGAGAGAATTTCATCAATTTGCCATCTCTGATTAGAACAACTAACTACAAAAGAGTTCAACAAGGGTATTTATACCCTTGACTTACAAAAGTCAACAAACAAGCTAAAGCTTAACATAAATATCCTTGATTACATTTAAAAAGGACATTAACAATCTCCCCCTTTGTAATCAAGGGCGCTCGAATCTTCGATGAAGTCTATTCTTTCCAATTAAGATCTCCAAGCGTCTTAAAGTATTTCTGAAATTGAGTCTCGAGTCGATTGTCTCCAAAGCCCGTCTCAGAAGTCTTATCTCTGGATTATCAATCTGGTATGAATTCTTTCTAGATTGAAGAAAAGATCTCACTGCTTCATTCAGTCTTTGCTCCAGTTGATACCTTATCACCATTAACGTGCCATCTGAGAATCTTCCAATTTCATCAAACCTGAGGAAGCATCTTTGAGAAGTTTGATTTCTGTAGACAACCCCATAAGGATTTTCCAAAACAGTGCAAAGTGGATATTCAGAAATGTTGGGTAGATCTCTGTTTGGTCTTGTCACATTCACAACTGGTTGAAAGCTTTCGACTGCAAGTTGAAAATCAAAACATCGATAAAATCTGACTTGACGGCGTAAGAACCGTTTGACTGCATCCAAAGCCCTTAAAATATCATCATTTCGAATGGTTAGATCTCTAAAATAATGATAAAGTACCTCGAAATCATCAATTGAGAGATCATTAAAATCTGCTTCTGAAAACTGATATGTCATACAGTCTTGACGTTGAACGTAGAAGACTGGATACCAGTAACTGATAAATCTCACCATTTCAACCTTGCGAACAGTAACAATCTTGTGCTTTGAGAAAACAAAGAACTTCCCTTTGCGTTGACACTTGATAAAATTCACATACTCATATATGAATTTGGGTGTCTCTTTCTCGATTCCAAGAATAGCACTTAAACTCACCCTCTTCTTCTTCTTTACAAAGATACCACGCTCAGAGTCTTCAAGAAAAGCAGATCTCATTCTGACACTCTGATATTTTTCTTCGAGTCTTTGCATTCGTTGCTGAGCAGTCAAAGAAGGACCTGGTTCCAATATACTTGGAGGAATATTCACATTCACTTCAGGAACTTCAAATTGAAATTTAGAAGACTCACCACTTTCAAAAATGCGTGAAGGAGCAGTAGCAGTTGGAGCAGATACAACTGGAGTTTCTGACATAGGAGTTTGTTGAGCAGGAGCTTCTGATTCACGAGATACAACTGGAGTTTCATCATGAGGAATAGGATACTGAGAGGATGGTGATTCAGGAGGTTGCGACTCATGAACAGGAGATTCACCATATAACAGATTTACCAACTCAATGTCTTTTTCGTCTAACTCAACATCAACTTCAGAATCTGAAATTAGAATGATGTCATCTTGTTCTTCTTCCTTTATCTTCCAAAACTTTTCAAATCTAGCGTGCAAATCATCATCGGAATCTATCTCCACAGACTCAGAATTTTTTTTCTCATTTCTTCAAATCCTTCTGATTCTTGTTCAGTTGATCCTTCAGGAATTTCAAGAGATACTGGAGCAGAATTCGGATCAACATAAACAACTAGCTGTACATTGCTTTCAATTTTGGATTCTTCAAAAATGATGGCCGACGCCATTGCATTTAAATCAACTTCATTTAGTAAATGATCAACCAAATCTTCCGGAGTTACGTTTTCGACTCTTTCTGAACAACCGGCAACCATTCCTTAAACTTCAACATTCGACACATCTGAGGCTCCTTCAGTTCTTTGTCTTTTTGCATTCTCCCCCTCATGGCCTTGATTACCTGGGTCATCACGGTCATGTGTTCTCTTATTAGAAGGACCCGCCTCAGATTGGCAAGTCTGATTATGCTTTTCCATACGTTCTGAAAGCATAGAAAAAGCATCGGTTAATAACTTCATGCCATTTTTAATTTCCTTAAAATCATCCCGAACCTCAGATCGAAAGGAATTAAAATCATTAATAAGTGATGAAACACACGCATCTGGAACAGAATGTGGAACTGGAGTTGGAACTGGTACTGGAGTTGGAGTTGGAGTTGGCTGGAAGTTACGTAACAACGACAACAAGTCAATATCTTGATGTTTCGGAGGAGACATGGATAAAAGACGAGCATATAGCATGTCAGACAACTCAGTTGCCGGAATATCTTGATAGATCTACCAGAAGGAATCTGAACAGTTTCAGGAGTCGGTTGCTGACGCAATACAAAAATACTAGGCTGTTGTGGGGATGACAAAGGAATCTAACTAGCAGGTTCTCTGATTACAACCCCGGATGGACGTCTCAATGGAATAGCAAACGGATTGACTTGAACAGCTGCTTCTGACATCTTTCCCTTTCCTTTAAATAAAGCTTTGATCCGGTTTATTTCTTCATTCTTCGTTGCCTCCATTTCAACATTCGTCTTTTCCAAAAACTCAGAGAGAAGCATATTTCCAGAAGATGGAATAGTATCAGTGTTTGCACCAATAGAATCTACCCCTGTACGCAACTCTTGTAAACCCACAGCTGAAGCAGTCGCATCTCGAAGCTCTACCTCATCTACAAGAATGTTGTCTACTCTTGAGTCAATAGGAGCCGTTTCAACACTATCAGCAACATTTCTAGAGAAAGAAACTTCTGGAGAGATGTTTTCAGAACGTTCTAATACAGTTGTTTGAAGCTCAACTGTTTCTAATACAACTGTTTCTTGCACACCTGAATCTTGCACAACTGATTCTCTTACACCTGAAACTTGCACTGTGATATCTTCTTGAAGATTGTCATTAATAAAATCATCACCAACAATATTATCACCACCAACATCAGCATCATCACCATCAACATCAGCATCATCACCATCAACATCAGCATCATCACCACCATCAACATCATCTGACCCACCATCACTATCTGACCCATCATCACTATCTGAACCATCATTACTATTTCCACTATCATCACCATCTGAAGACGAGGAACTACTAGACGACTCTTCATTTTCTTCCACCGCTACTGGAATTTGAATGTTATTTTCGTCACAGTATGAAATAACATCCTCATCAGTTAGATCTGCATATCTGAGAATAAGATCCGGAGGAATGGGCATTGAATAAGCAAAACTCCTCTTCTGCCTTTGAATATACGACATCTCAAAGTCTATGGCTAGAGGTCAATCATTTCTTCGAGGAATCTCACTAACAAATTAGAACAACAATAATTAAACACACCCTTCTATATCTCCAACACAATTATCAAACATTTTTCTAACACAAATAATAAAATTGAAAACACAAAAGAATCGGTTTGCACCGAAGTCAGATAACACTTTAGCACGTATAAAGTTTATAGAAATATACCTGTCTTCATCTCTATCCATACGTCGAGTTCGACTTGCCACTCTGTTGATTCAACAAGGTTAATATACACGTAAGCACATACCCAATATAATAAGATATTCTGGTTCAACATGTACTTGTAAGTTCATGATTACACTGGCCAGGTGTAATTTGAAAATACCTTACATGATGTTCCTTCTACCTTTTTATATTTAACATCCCAAGGTTCTAAAATAATAAGGATATCCTACTTCAGATACAGTTTAAGTCTAGGTATAAATCCAAATACCTAAATCCCTTAAACTAGGGCTCTGATACTCCTTACACTTAATCCTTTCCTTTGCCGATCCTTAACCTGGAAAACATATTTTTGAAAACAAAATGAGGGTTAGACCAAACGGGTCTAGTGAGTTAATCCCGGTCCTTTCCAAAATCGTTATAAAACCTTTTCATGTAAATCCTTTGTATCAAAATAGTTTATATGAAACCTTTCGCCCATACACACATATACCTCTTGTATATAAATACCACATATACCACACGTATATAAATACCAAACAAGACTCGTGCATCGTGCTCCACTCATCCTCATCCTCGTTCCCATGGCCATATTAGTTGGTAGCAAGCCAACTAATAAATCAACGCCGTACAACAACTACGACACACAACAACGTACAACATCTACGACCAACAACGCCGTACAACAACTACGACACACACTTCAGCCGGCATAGTTCGGCGTGCTCTCGTGTAGTATAATACTTACATAAATATAACATCTCATTAAATTATATTTAAAAGCATATACTCAATCGTATCTCAATATACGATATACCACACCATCACACATATCCTTTTCATATATATATATAAACACACACACACACACACACACACACACACACATATATATATATATATATATATATATATTTCACAAATTCTCAATCCACACATACTCATATATATATAACCACATATATATATATAAATTCCACACATTCTCAATCCACACATACTCATATATATATATAAACACATATATATGTTCCCCAGTTGAAAACGTTTAAAGTAAAACTCACCTGAATGCTTATTACAACTCTTCCAAGCCTTTTCCAAAGATTCAGTCTATCAATCCCAATCCACAGAGTCTGCAAATAGATTAAATACAAATATCCCCTTACTAACTGATCACATAAAACATACTAGAAGACCAAGGACTCTAGATAACTCAAATCCTCAAAGGAGATAAGGAAATTACGAGTAATAACCTAACACACAGTAGTAAGGAAGAAGAAGATGGCCGAGCACTTCATTTCTGAAGTAGGGGTCTTCTTATATACTGCATGCATTTAATGCATGGCAGTATTGCTTTACACGTGGAAGCAGCTGAGTGGTTGCACGTATTGACCTTTGTAGACAACCTTAGTAGCCACATGGTGCACAGTGTAGAATCAGAGTTTGTTGTACGATTCTAGACAGAAGGGTTGTCCGTTCTGACATTTCGTACGGAGACGTGCAAGGGGGGAAAGACAAAAGTAACTTGTAGAGGAAGACTTCATGATCAGCTTTCGTTGAATCGGTACTTTATCAGGGAATGATAAAGCTCAACGATTGCTGAAGTCTTCTACTTGTAACTTCACGTTGAGTGGACAAATCTTGGCTTCGCTGATATCCGCATCAGTTCATTAGTAGACTTGTCGCTGTTCTTGAGCTTGATCTTCGACTTCAGCGTAGAACATATGTTGACGTGAAACTTGTCTTCAGGGATCATAAGTAAACAACTACCTTATCAGCGATCACCAAAAGGACTGAACAGGCTCAGAGTTTATTGGTGAACAGTGTTCGCTGAATGTCTAATTTAACGAGCGAGAGTTCCTATCAACTGTACTGTAGAGTTTTAGAATTTATCAACGATAGTGAAACTCTAATACATATTGTTTACTTACAATTTTCACTAAGTGTTTAAGAGAGGGTCATTATCAAATCACTGGGGGTTTGGATCAACAGTATAAATATAAGTTTAGCCTTCACTCTGAAGGAGAGCGCTATTCTATCTCTGATCTCCTAAGTGCCTTAAGAAAATTACTCTTAGTTTTCTTAAGTCCTTACTATCTTTTCTAGTGCAAGAAATCTGTATGATTCTCATAGTTTGTTTAGGTTACGTTTTACACTTAATCTTATTCCGTAATAAACTATAAATTGTTTGATTATATCAATAAACAATTTAAAGATAAAAATCTTGTGTTTGTATTCAACCCCCCTTCTACAAACTTGTATAACCCTTCGGGACCAACAGTAACCCACCAGAAGCTAAAGTTACTATAGGTGTTCCGGTCGGGTAACTAAGAATCCCAACATTAGCCAAAATGGGTTGTTGTGTCCTAGTCAAAGAAAAAATATTATCAAGTGTCTCTAGACTGAGTAGACTCCATTGTGTACTCAAAGAAGTCAAGGACTGGGGCTGGTGTCCTCTTGTTTCAATACCGGAACTCTCTAAGTGACAGACCGGTAGATTGTGAGATATGTCCCCGTGTGAAATTGAAATAGACATCCGTTGATAGATTCCTGAGTGGCTAGGGGATATGTACTTGCATCGCTAGGTCCACAACGACTTCTTCAATACCCCGTCCATGAATGAGATGGAGTAGTAGATTTGGCTACCTGGGCGACACTGGTTTGAGGAAGGCTGACAGGAGGTTGTTGCCTTATCACACTCGACCTCTCGTTATTTCTTTTAGATTTCCATTCTCTCTCCCTCTCAAATTTTCAGAATTTTCGACTATTTCTCCCTCCGCTCTCCTTATGTCTCTTGTAATAGGCAATGGTTTGTAAGTGGTAGAGGTTGTGATTGAGGTAGATGGAGTATCATCAATAAGTGGGGGCGAATACCGATGCGAGATAGAATACATCTGAGGCGTTGTTCTCGGTCGTCATCGGAGTCGATGCTTTATGAGGATGATGATGATGGTTGGATGAGAGGTGTATTGGGTTCGCTTTCATCTGCGTCTTCATCTCTGAGTAAGAGAGAATCGTTAACTTCTAGAACCTCGTAAAATGAGGATGCAGGCTCAGTAGTCTGGATGCATGTAGGTCTACTTGAAGAGGTTCTAGGGGTATGGGTTGGAATAGGCTGGGGTCGTTGACTAGTACTAGGTTGCATGTTCATAGCACTGCCCATGCCAGATTCCCTTCCTTGATTTTCTCTCTATACACCCTGCCAGGGAGTCCCAACTCTCTGGACTCTACCTTCTCTTCTTCCTGGAACCTCACGTCGCTCGGGTCGTGCTCCATGGGAAGTTCCTTCCAGTTCTGGTCGGACCATAGGAGCGGCTAAGTTTAACTCTCTCTTATATTCTATCACACTCGGTGTTGTGGGACTTGCATAAGCTAGTAAGGCTTCAGACTCAGTGATTGCCTCTTCACAGGCAACACTTGATAATTTCATGGAACGCTCCTCCACACCTGCTGCAACCACCTCCATACCCATTTCAGAGACTCAGTTCTCTGAAACCTTTCTAGTGTCTTCCCCAACATCTTCAGTGCCTCAACGCACTGAAGAGGTCCCCATCGGCGTCACCAGCGTTGAACCTGCTGCACCACTATTCTCATCCCTCACTTCTTCTACTCCCTTGGTCATCACAACTGCTCTCACTGTTCCAGCGTTCTTGCTGACGGATACAAGCGCCGAGATGCTGCAAAACTTGATCCGGCGAAACTCTACAGGACCTGTAGGATCTTCTACAACTATTCATGTTCGTTCACTTGAGGACGACGTGGAATATTTTGGAAGAAACCGCGACTTCATCACCTTCTCTAAACCTACAGGTATCCAAAACATGTTCTTAATCCCTTCACAACCACCAACTTCTTTTGGGATTTTCTTTGCTCATAACTTGTCATCTTTTTCAGGTCCTAAGTTGGGCACCATCAGTGATTCCCTCAAGGATGTCACTACGAAAGTGGATCAATTGTCCACAATCCTGAAAAGAAACACTTCAGCGATTAATGACGCTGGGGTGACACTGAACGAAGTAACCACTAACCTTGCAGACAAAGCCAACTCTGCTGATCTTTCATCTTTGCAAGCGGGAGTGAAGGACCTAGAGCAGGCCATCACCAACAATTCTTCAGCGCTCCAGGCTCTACAATCATAGGTCACCACCATCTTAGGCTATTACAAAAAGCTCTCCTTCCACTTCACAAGTCTGAGTGGTGAAGTTGGGACCCTGAACACCACCGTTACATACCTCCAAGGTAAGGTGAGCAGCCTTTCTTCTAAGGTATCTGAATCCAACTTGCTGCTCACTAAGATCCTCGAAAGGTTGGAAGCCTCCACTGTCCCTCTATCTCACTTCACTCCGGATGACCGAGAGAAGTTGGAGATGGAAGTGGACTTTATTCATCAGGCTACACCTTCCATTTCTGGCCTAGAAGACATAATGGATAAGGTAGAAAAGAACCAACCTTCAGGTTCAAAAGCCCTGTCCACCTAAGACAGGGCTCTTGAATCCGCTGCTACTTCCATTGCTAACACTACTACCTCACCCCATTTAGATGGAGAAGAACGATGAAGGCCCGCCTCTAAATGTTGAGGGGGGGATGAATGAAAAAAACCCATCCGTCACTAAAGAGTGAACCGCTGATGACCTCTCTCTCTCTCTCTCTCTCTCTCTCTCTCTCTCTCTGAGGAGCAAGGCGAAGACGAAGAAAAGGCTCCCACTCCACCAGTCTTTCCAACTATACAAACTGTTGATATTCCTTCTGATGTGGAAGAAGAGGAAGAAGAAGTGGAGATTGAAGAAGAAGAAGAACCTTCAGCCCATCCTAATCCCAAGGATGATGAAGATGAAGACGACGGCTACTGGTTCCAGCCAACGACCATCAAGGTCCCTACTCAGAAAGGGATCTCAATAAATGAAGCAGGGAAGACGACACGCAAGTTTCCTGCAAAGAAAACTTCTAGAAAGCAAAAGGGCCTTGCCGCTGAAGGCAACTTGACAAATCTACTCAAGAAGCCAACTTGCCATGTATGCTACCTTTTCTTTCCCTACATTGCTTCTATCCTCTATCCCTTCTCCATTTCTACTCTTCATCTCCTAAAACCTCTAAACACTTGCCAAATTCTTTATCTATCTCTTTCTTCCTCCAAAGATCTAACTTAAGTGATCTTTTTGTTTAAGCTAGTCCTCTCCCCTGCTTGAAGACACCGCTGAAGCTCCCTCACTGCAAATAATCCCAGCTCTCCAAGCTGATGAACAAATAATCCCGGTCTATGTGAAAGAAACCGATGAACAAGAAGAAGAACAAACGCTGCTCGCTCATCCTTCCAAACATTCTCTACCACCTCAGCAGTCAGAAGAAGAAGAAATCAGAAGAAAAGCAACTATGATCCAACAGCTTGAAAGTCAGCGACTCGTCCCTCCTACCTGCTTCAACATCCTGACTCCTAAGGAAATAGCAGAAAGCCTCAAAGCCTCAAAGCTACTAACTGAACAACGAAAGACTATGCTTGATGATAAAGCTCTTGCTCTTGAAATTGCCAAACGTTCAGTGAAGGATCAAGACCTTAAACGCTTTCCCCTCAGAGTCCAGCAAGAACTTCTCAAAGAAGCTAGTAAGAAGAAGATAAAGGAATCAAACCTCAAGGACACTACTGTGGCCTGTTGCAAGAAGAAAGCCAACATCAGGAGTTTACCAAGCAGAATCAAAAATGAAAACTTGAAGGGTAGAATTTTTAGAGGTGTTGCACTGATCGACGTTATAATGATCAGGGGAAACGGAGTGACTAAGATTTGTTATCTCTCAGCGATAGAACATCTCGGTCTAGATGAATGGTTGGAGATCTGGGTTGCAATTCAGCGATCGCAATCAAACTTCAAGCCTTATGTCGAAAAGTTTATCAATAAACTAATCGATCAAGTCTCTTCAGTGGTTGATTTGCCCCCTCATCCAGCTCTCCATCAAAATCGAAGTGCTCCAAAGAAGAAGAACTCAACATCATCTTCAGGGACTGCTATTCGAAACAAGACAGGTATTGAATTTACTCGTGAAGTAGTGCTCAGTCCCAATGCTCTTCAGTCAGCCCTCGACGTTTCACTACCACCCGGTGAAGAATTCAAAGCTGGAAAGGTGGTCAGTAAACCTCTCTGCATCTTTTTCTTGGAATACACAGGTCGCCAATGTTTTCAACGATGGTCAGAGTAACCCATTGCTCTAGTGGAACAACTCAGAGACTTAATATTTTGGTGTGATCGATCCAGACTAGGAATGTACATGAAGCCTAAAATATAGAGAGAAGCCAAATTGAGAAGAGAACAGGGAATTCAAGTCCCTGACTGGATGATTCCAAAGTCTGACGCCCTTGATGAACTTCTCTTCAAGGATGAACCTGAATAGCTGATAGGATCTCTTGTAATTCTTCTATCTTATTAGCTGTTAGCTTTTTGTACATGTAAATTTCTCATTGTACTTGTAATTTTTCAACTTCCCTTGTAATCTTAAATTTACGACGTAATGAAAATTTTCAGTGAAGTACTTTACCCCTTTAGTACTTAAAAAGATCACTAAAAACAATAAATGGGACACGTATTTATGAGTCCTTTTTATCCTTATGTTTTTAACTTAGCAATTTTCCTTTATTGCTTTGTATCCATCAAATAGGGGGAGATTGTTGATCCAAACCCTTCAGTGATTTGATTATGACCCTTAGAATCACTTAGTGAAAATTTTAAGTAAACAATATGTATCGGTGTTTCACCATCTAAGAAAATATACTAAGTCTGTTTAGTTTCGCTGATGTAAACATATGTCCTTTAAATTATATCTCAACGATAACTGTACATCAGTGAGACCTGAGCCTGTTCAGTCTCGCTGATGATCGCTGAATACTCATCATGTAATTGTTTGCTTATGGTCCTCGAAGACCAAGCTGACGAATGAGTGACAAAGTCTACTAGTGACCTGATGCGGATATCAACGAAGCCAAGACTTATCCGTTTCACGCGAAGTTTCAAGTAGAAGACTTCAGCGAGAGCTGAACTTTATCATTCGCTGATAAAGATCAACTCAACGATCGCTGATCATGAAGCCTGTTCTACAAACAACTTTTGTTTTATCCCCTTGCACCCTTTTGTACGATTTGTCAGAAGGACATCCCTTTGTCCAGGATCGTACAAACCACTCTGCCAACTACATTGTTCATCATGCGGCCAAGAGCATGTTTGCTAAAGTCAAAATCATGCAACCAACCAGATGCTGCCACGTATAAAGTTGTACTGACATGCATTTAATGCATGAAGTATAAATATAAGTTTAGCCTTCACTATGAAGGAGAGCGCTCTTCTATCTCCGATCTCCTAAGTGCCTTAAGAAAATTACTCTTAGTTTTGTTAACTTCTTACTATCTTTTCTAGTGCAAGAAATCTGTATGATTCTCATAGTTTGTTTAGATTAGGTTTTACACTTAATCATATATCAATAAACAATTTTAAAGATAAAAATCTTGTGTTTGTATTCAACCCCCCTTTCTACAAACTTGTATAACCCTTCGGGACCAACAGTAACCCACCATGAGGTAAAGTTACTATAGGTGTTCCGGTCGGGTAACTAAGAATCCCAACATTAGCCAAAATGGGTTGTTGTGACCTTTGTAGACAACCTTAGTAGCCACATGGTGCACAGTGTAGAATCAGAGTTTGTTGTACGATTCTAGACAGAAGGGTTGTCCGTTCTGACATTTCGTACGGAGACGTGCAAGGGGGGAAAGACAAAAGTAACTTGTAGAGGAAGACTTCATGATCAGCTTTCGTTGAATCGGTACTTTATCAGGGAATGATAAAGCTCAACGATTGCTGAAGTCTTCTACTTGTAACTTCACGTTGAGTGGACAAATCTTGGCTTCGCTGATATCCGCATCAGTTCATTAGTAGACTTGTCGCTGTTCTTGAGCTTGATCTTCGACTTCAGCGTAGAACATATGTTGACGTGAAACTTGTCTTCAGGGATCATAAGTAAACAACTACCTTATCAGCGATCACCAAAAGGACTGAACAGGCTCAGAGCTTATTGGTGAACAGTGTTCGCTGAATGTCTAATTTAACGAGCGAGAGTTCCTATCAACTGTACTGTAGAGTTTTAGAATTTATCAACGATAGTGAAACTCTAATACATATTGTTTACTTACAATTTTCACTAAGTGTTTAAGAGAGGGTCATTATCAAATCACTGAGGGTTTGGATCAACAGTATAAATATAAGTTTAGCCTTCACTCTGAAGGAGAGCGCTATTCTATCTCTGATCTCCTAAGTGCCTTAAGAAAATTACTCTTAGTTTTCTTAAGTCCTTACTATCTTTTCTAGTGCAAGAAATCTGTATGATTCTCATAGTTTGTTTAGGTTACGTTTTACACTTAATCTTATTCCGTAATAAACTATAAATTGTTTGATTATATCAATAAACAATTTAAAGATAAAAATCTTGTGTTTGTATTCAACCCCCCTTCTACAAACTTGTATAACCCTTCGGGACCAACAGTAACCCACCAGAAGCTAAAGTTACTATAGGTGTTCCGGTCGGGTAACTAAGAATCCCAACATTAGCCAAAATGGGTTGTTGTGTCCTAGTCAAAGAAAAAATATTATCAAGTGTCTCTAGACTGAGTAGACTCCATTGTGTACTCAAAGAAGTCAAGGACTGGGGCTGGTGTCCTCTTGTTTCAATACCGGAACTCTCTAAGTGACAGACCGGTAGATTGTGAGATATGTCCCCGTGTGAAATTGAAATAGACATCCGTTGATAGATGCCTGAGTGGCTAGGGGATATGTACTTGCATCGCTAGGTCCACAACGACTTCTTCAATACCCCGTCCATGAATGAGATGGAGTAGTAGATTTGGCTACCTGGGCGACACTGGTTTGAGGAAGGCTGACAGGAGGTTGTTGCCTTATCACACTCGACCTCTCGTTATTTCTTTTAGATTTCCATTCTCTCCCTCTCAAATTTTCAGAATTTTCGACTATTTCTCCCTCCGCTCTCCTTATGTCTCTTGTAATAGGCAATGGTTTGTAAGTGGTAGAGGTTGTGATTGAGGTAGATGGAGTATCATCAATAAGTGGGGGCGAATACCGATGCGAGATAGAATACATCTGAGGCGTTGTTCTCGGTCGTCATCGGAGTCGATGCTTTATGAGGATGATGATGATGGTTGGATGAGAGGTGTATTGGGTTCGCTTTCATCTGCGTCTTCATCTCTGAGTAAGAGAGAATCGTTAACTTCTAGAACCTCGTAAAATGAGGATGCAGGCTCAGTAGTCTGGATGCATGTAGGTCTACTTGAAGAGGTTCTAGGGGTATGGGTTGGAATAGGCTGGGGTCGTTGACTAGTACTAGGTTGCATGTTCATAGCACTGCCCATGCCAGATTCCCTTCCTTGATTTTCTCTCTATACACCCTGCCAGGGAGTCCCAACTCTCTGGACTCTACCTTCTCTTCTTCCTGGAACCTCACGTCGCTCGGGTCGTGCTCCATGGGAAGTTCCTTCCAGTTCTGGTCGGACCATAGGAGCGGCTAAGTTTAACTCTCTCTTATATTCTATCACACTCGGTGTTGTGGGACTTGCATAAGCTAGTAAGGCTTCAGACTCAGTGATTGCCTCTTCACAGGCAACACTTGATAATTTCATGGAACGCTCCTCCACACCTGCTGCAACCACCTCCATACCCATTTCAGAGACTCAGTTCTCTGAAACCTTTCTAGTGTCTTCCCCAACATCTTCAGTGCCTCAACGCACTGAAGAGGTCCCCATCGGCGTCACCAGCGTTGAACCTGCTGCACCACTATTCTCATCCCTCACTTCTTCTACTCCCTTGGTCATCACAACTGCTCTCACTGTTCCAGCGTTCTTGCTGACGGATACAAGCGCAGAGATGCTGCAAAACTTGATCCGGCGAAACTCTACAGGACCTGTAGGATCTTCTACAACTATTCATGTTCGTTCACTTGAGGACGACGTGGAATATTTTGGAAGAAACCGCGACTTCATCACCTTCTCTAAACCTACAGGTATCCAAAACATGTTCTTAATCCCTTCACAACCACCAACTTCTTTTGGGATTTTCTTTGCTCATAACTTGTCATCTTTTTCAGGTCCTAAGTTGGGCACCATCAGTGATTCCCTCAAGGATGTCACTACGAAAGTGGATCAATTGTCCACAATCCTGAAAAGAAACACTTCAGCGATTAATGACGCTGGGGTGACACTGAACGAAGTAACCACTAACCTTGCAGACAAAGCCAACTCTGCTGATCTTTCATCTTTGCAAGCGGGAGTGAAGGACCTAGAGCAGGCCATCACCAACAATTCTTCAGCGCTCCAGGCTCTACAATCATAGGTCACCACCATCTTAGGCTATTACAAAAAGCTCTCCTTCCACTTCACAAGTCTGAGTGGTGAAGTTGGGACCCTGATCACCACCGTTACATACCTCCAAGGTAAGGTGAGCAGCCTTTCTTCTAAGGTATCTGAATCCAACTTGCTGCTCACTAAGATCCTCGAAAGGTTGGAAGCCTCCACTGTCCCTCTATCTCACTTCACTCCGGATGACCGAGAGAAGTTGGAGATGGAAGTGGACTTTATTCATCAGGCTACACCTTCCATTTCTGGCCTAGAAGACATAATGGATAAGGTAGAAAAGAACCAACCTTCAGGTTCAAAAGCCCTGTCCACCTAAGACAGGGCTCTTGAATCCGCTGCTACTTCCATTGCTAACACTACTACCTCACCCCATTTAGATGGAGAAGAACGATGAAGGCCCGCCTCTAAATGTTGAGGGGGGGATGAATGAAAAAAACCCATCCGTCACTAAAGAGTGAACCGCTGATGACCTCTCTCTCTCTCTCTCTCTCTCTCTCTCTGAGGAGGAGCAAGGCGAAGACGAAGAAAAGGCTCCCACTCCACCAGTCTTTCCAACTATACAAACTATTGATATTCCTTCTGATGTGGAAGAAGAGGAAGAAGAAGTGGAGATTGAAGAAGAAGAAGAACCTTCAGCCCATCCTAATCCCAAGGATGATGAAGATGAAGACGACGGCTACTGGTTCCAGCCAACGACCATCAAGGTCCCTACTCAGAAAGGGATCTCAATAAATGAAGCAGGGAAGACGACACGCAAGTTTCCTGCAAAGAAAACTTCTAGAAAGCAAAAGGGCCTTGCCGCTGAAGGCAACTTGACAAATCTACTCAAGTAGCCAACTTGCCATGTATGCTACCTTTTCTTTCCCTACACTGCTTCTATCCTCTATCCCTTCTCCATTTCTACTCTTCATCTCCTAAAACCTCTAAACACTTAGCCAAATTCTTTATCTATCTCTTTCTCCCTCCAAAGATCTAACTTAAGTGATCTTTTTGTTTAAGCTAGTCCTCTCCCCTGCTTGAAGACACCGCTGAAGCTCCCTCACTGCAAATAATCCCATCTCTCCAAGCTGATGAACAAATAATCCCGGTCTATGTGAAAGAAACCGATGAACAAGAAGAAGAACAAACGCTGCTCGCTCATCCTTCCAAACATTCTCTACCACCTCAGCAGTCAGAAGAAGAAGAAATCAGAAGAAAAGCAACTATGATCCAACAGCTTGAAAGTCAGCGACTCGTCCCTCCTACCTGCTTCAACATCCTGACTCCTAAGGAAATAGCAGAAAGCCTCAAAGCCTCAAAGCTACTAACTGAACAACGAAAGACTATGCTTGATGATAAAGCTCTTGCTCTTGAAATTGCCAAACGTTCAGTGAAGGATCAAGACCTTAAACGCTTTCCCCTCAGAGTCCAGCAAGAACTTCTCAAAGAAGCTAGTAAGAAGAAGATAAAGGAATCAAACCTCAAGGACACTACTGTGGCCTGTTGCAAGAAGAAAGCCAACATCAGGAGTTTACCAAGCAGAATCAAAAATGAAAACTTGAAGGGTAGAATTTTTAGAGGTGTTGCACTGATCGACGTTATAATGATCAGGGGAAACGGAGTGACTAAGATTTGTTATCTCTCAGCGATAGAACATCTCGGTCTAGATGAATGGTTGGAGATCTGGGTTGCAATTCAGCGATCGCAATCAAACTTCAAGCCTTATGTCGAAAAGTTTATCAATAAACTAATCGATCAAGTCTCTTCAGTGGTTGATTTGCCCCCTCATCCAGCTCTCCATCAAAATCGAAGTGCTCCAAAGAAGAAGAACTCAACATCATCTTCAGGGACTGCTATTCGAAACAAGACAGGTATTGAATTTACTCGTGAAGTAGTGCTCAGTCCCAATGCTCTTCAGTCAGCCCTCGACGTTTCACTACCACCCGGTGAAGAATTCAAAGCTGGAAAGGTGGTCAGTAAACCTCTCTGCATCTTTTTCTTGGAATACACAGGTCGCCAATGTTTTCAACGATGGTCAGAGTAACCCATTGCTCTAGTGGAACAACTCAGAGACTTAATATTTTGGTGTGATCGATCCAGACTAGGAATGTACATGAAGCCTAAAATATAGAGAGAAGCCAAATTGAGAAGAGAACAGGGAATTCAAGTCCCTGACTGGATGATTCCAAAGTCTGACGCCCTTGATGAACTTCTCTTCAAGGATGAACCTGAATAGCTGATAGGATCTCTTGTAATTCTTCTATCTTATTAGCTGTTAGCTTTTTGTACATGTAAATTTCTCATTGTACTTGTAATTTTTCAACTTCCCTTGTAATCTTAAATTTACGACGTAATGAAAATTTTCAGTGAAGTACTTTACCCCTTTAGTACTTAAAAAGATCACTAAAAACAATAAATGGGACACGTATTTATGAGTCCTTTTTATCCTTATGTTTTTAACTTAGCAATTTTCCTTTATTGCTTTGTATCCATCAAATAGGGGGAGATTGTTGATCCAAACCCTTCAGTGATTTGATTATGACCCTTAGAATCACTTAGTGAAAATTTTAAGTAAACAATATGTATCGGTGTTTCACCATCTAAGAAAATATACTAAGTCTGTTTAGTTTCGCTGATGGAAACATATGTCCTTTAAATTATATCTCAACGATAACTGTACATCAGTGAGACCTGAGCCTGTTCAGTCTCGCTGATGATCGCTGAATACTCATCATGTAATTGTTTGCTTATGGTCCTCGAAGACCAAGCTGACGAATGAGTGACAAAGTCTACTAGTGACCTGATGCGGATATCAACGAAGCCAAGACTTATCCATTTCACGCGAAGTTTCAAGTAGAAGACTTCAGCGAGAGCTGAACTTTATCATTCGCTGATAAAGATCAACTCAACGATCGCTGATCATGAAGCCTGTTCTACAAACAACTTTTGTTTTATCCCCTTGCACCCTTTTGTACGATTTGTCAGAAGGACATCCCTTTGTCCAGGATCGTACAAACCACTCTGCCAACTACATTGTTCATCATGCGGCCAAGAGCATGTTTGCTAAAGTCAAAATCATGCAACCAACCAGATGCTGCCACGTATAAAGTTGTACTGACATGCATTTAATGCATGAAGTATAAATATAAGTTTAGCCTTCACTATGAAGGAGAGCGCTCTTCTATCTCCGATCTCCTAAGTGCCTTAAGAAAATTACTCTTAGTTTTGTTAACTTCTTACTATCTTTTCTAGTGCAAGAAATCTGTATGATTCTCATAGTTTGTTTAGATTAGGTTTTACACTTAATCATATATCAATAAACAATTTTAAAGATAAAAATCTTGTGTTTGTATTCAACCCCCCTTTCTACAAACTTGTATAACCCTTCGGGACCAACAGTAACCCACCATGAGGTAAAGTTACTATAGGTGTTCCGGTCGGGTAACTAAGAATCCCAACATTAGCCAAAATGGGTTGTTGTGTCCTAGTCAAAGAAAAAATATTATCAAGTGTCTCTAGACTCCATTGTGTACTCAAAGAAGTCAAGGACTGGGGTTGGTCTCCTCTTGTTTCAATACCGGAACTCTCCAAGTGAGAGACCGATAGATTGTGAGATATGTCCCCGTGTGAAATTGAAATAGACATCCGTTGATAGATGCCTGAGTGGCTAGTGGGATGTGTACTTGCATCGCTAGGTCCACAACGACTTCTTCAATACCCCGTCCATGAATGAGATGGAGTAGTAGATTTGGCTACCTGGGCGACACTGGTTTGGGGAAGGCTGACAGGAGGTTGTCGCACCTTATCACACTCGTCCTCTCGTTATTTCTTTTAGATTTCCATTCTCTCCCTCTCAAATTTTTAGAATTTTTGACTATTTCTCCCTCCGCTCTCCTTACGTCTCTTGTAATAGGCAATGGTTTGGAAGTGGTAGAGGTTGTGGTTGAGGTAGATGGAGTATCATCAATAAGTGGGGGCGACTACCGATGCAAGATAGAATACGTCTGAGGCGTTGTTGTCGGTCGTCATCAGAGTCGATGCTTTCTGAGGATGATGATGATGGTTGGATGAGAGGTGTATTGGGTTCGCTTTCATCTGCGTCTTCATCTCTGAGTAAGAGAGAATCGTTAACTTCTGGAACCTCGTAAAATAAGGATGCAGGCTTAGTAGTCTGGATGCATGTAGGTCTACTTGAAGAGGTTCTAGGGGTATGGGTTGGAATAGGTTGGGGTAGTCGACTAGTACTAGCTTGCATGTTCACAGCACTGCCCATGCCAGATTCCCTTCCTTGATTTTCTCTTTATACACCCCGTCAGGGAGTCCCAACTCTCTGGACTCTACCTTCTCTTCTTCCTGGAACCTCACGTCACTCGGGTCGTGCTCCATGGGAAGGTTCTTCCAGTTCTGGTCGGACCATTGGAGCGGCTAAGTTTAACTCTCTCTTATACTCTATCACACTCGGTGTTGTGGGACTTGCTTAAGCTAGTAAGGCTTCAGACTCAGTGATTGCCTCTTCACAGGCAACACTTGATACTTTCATGGAACGCTCCTCCACACCTGCTGCAACCACCTCCATACCCATTTCAGAGACTTAGTTCTCTAAAACCTTTCTAGTGTATTCGCCAACATCTTCAGCGCCTCAACGCACTGAAGAGGTCCCCATCGGCGTCACCAGCGCTGAACCTGCTGCACCACTATTCTCAGCTCTCGCTTCTTCTACGCCCTTGGTCATCACAACTGCTCTCACTGTTCCAGCGTTCTTGCTGACGGATACAAGCGCCGAGATGCTGCAAAACTTGATCCGGCGAAACTCTACAGGACCTGTAGGCTCTTCTACAACTATTCATGTTCGTTCACTTGAGGACGACATGGAATATTTTGGAGGAAACCGCGACTTCACCACCTTCTCCAATCCTACAGGTATCCAAAACATGTTCTTAATCCCTTCTCAACCACCAACTTCTTTTGGGATTTCCTTTGCTCATAACTTGTCATCTTTTTCAGGTCCTAACTTGGGCACCATCAGTGATTCCCTCAAGGATGTCACTACAAAAGTGGATCAATTGTCCACAGTCCTGAAAACAAGCACTTCAACGATTAATGACGCTGGGGTGACACTGAAGGAAGTAACCACTAACCTTGCAGACAAAGCCAACTCTGCTGATCTTTCATCTTTGCAAGCGGGAGTGAAGGACCTAGAGCAGGCCATCACCAACAATTCTTCAGCGCTCCAGGCTCTACAATCATAGGTCACCACCATCTTAGGCTATTACAAAAAGCTCTCCTTCCACTTCACAAGTCTCAGTGGTGAAGTTGGGACCCTGAACACCACCGTTACAAACCTCCAAGGTGAGGTGAGCAGCCTTTCTTCTAAGGTATCTGAATCCAACTTGCTGCTCACTAAGATCCTCGAAAGGTTGGAAGCCTCCATTGTCCCTCTATCTCACTTCACTCCGGATGACCGAGAGAAGTTGGAGATGGAAGTGGACTTTAGTCATCAGACTACACCTTCCATTTCTAGCCTAGAAGACAGAATGGATAAGGTGGAAAAGAACCAACCTTCATGTTCAAAATACCTGTCGACCTAAGAAAGGGCTCTTGAATCCGCTGCTACTGCCATTGCTACCACTACTACCTCACCCCATTTAGATGGAGAAGAACGATGAAGGCCTCCCTCTAAATGTTGAGGGAGAGATGAATGAAAAAAACCCCTCCGTCACTAAATAGTGAACCGCTAATGACCTCTCTCTCTCTCTCTCTCTTTAAGGGGGAGCAAGGCGAAGACAAAGAAAAGGCTCCCACTCCACCCGTCTTTCCAACTATACAAACTGTTGATATTCCTTTTGATGTGGAAGAAGAGGAAGAAGAAGTGGAGATTGAAGAAGAAGAAGAACCTTCAGCCCATGCTAATCCCAAGGATGATGAAGATGAAGATGATGATGAAGATGACGACTACTGGTTCCAGCCAACGACCATCAAGGTCCCTACTCAGAAAGGGATCTCAATAAATGAAGCAGGGAAGACGACACACAAGTTTCCTGCAAAGAAAACTTCTAGAAAGCAAAAGGGCCTTGCCGCTGAAGGCAACTTGACAAATCTACTCAAGAAGCCAACTTGCCATGTATGCTACCTTTTCTTTCCCTACACTGCTTCTATCCTCTATCCCTTCTCCATTTCTACTCTTCATCTCCTAAAACCTCTAAACACTTAGCCAAATTCTTTATCTATCTCTTTCTCCATCAAAAGATCTAACTTAAGTGATCTTTTTGTTTCAGCTAGTCCTATCCCCTGCATGAAGACACCGATGAAGCTCCCTCACTGCAAATAATCCCATCTCTCCAAGCTGATGAACAAATAATCCCGGTCTATGTGAAAGAAACCGATGAACAAGAAGAAGAAAAAACGCTGCTCGCTCATCCTTCCAAACCTTCTCTACCACCTCAACGGTTAGAAGAAGAAGAAATCAAAAGAAAAGCAACTATGATCTAACAGCTTGAAAGTCAGCGACTCGTCCCTCCTACCGGCTTCAACATTCTGACTCCTAGGGAAATAGCAGAAAGCCTCAAAGCCTCAAAGCTACTAACTGAACAACGAAAGACTGTGCTTGATGATAAAGCTCTTGCTCTTGAAATTGCCAAACGTTTAGTGAAGGATCGAGACCTTAAACGCTTTCCCCTTAGAGTCCAGCAAGAACTTCTCAAAGAAGCTAGTAAGAAGAAGATAAAGGAATCAAACCTCAGGGACACTACTGTGGCCTGGTGCAAGAAGAAAGCCAACTTCAGGAGTTTACCAAGCAGAATCAAAAAGGAAAACCTGAAGGGTAGAATTGTCAGAGGTGTTGCACTGATCGACGTTATAATGATCAGGGAAATAAGATTTGTTATCTCTTAGCGATAGAACATCTCGGTCTAGATGAATGGTTGGAGATCTGGGTTGCAATTCAGCGATCGCAATCAAACTTCAATCCTTGTGTCGAAACGTTTATCAATAAACTAATCGATCAAGTCTCTTCAGTGGTTGATTTTCCCGCTCATCCAGCTCTCCATCAAAATCGAAGTGCTCCAAAGAAGAAGAACTCAACATCATCTTCAGGGCCTGCTATTCGAAACAAGACAGGTATTGAATTTACTCGTGAAGTAGTGCTCGGTCCCAATGCTCTTCAGTCAGCCCTCAACGTTTCACTGCCACCCGGTGAAGAATTCAAAGCTGGAAAGGTGGTCAGTAAACCTCTCTGCATCTTTTTCTTGGAATACACAGGTCGCCAATGTTTTCAACGATGGTCAGAGTAATCCATTGCTCTAGTGGAACAACTCAGAGACTTAATATTTTGGTGTGATCGATCCAGACTCAGAATGTACATGAAGCCTAAAATATACAGAGAAGCCAAATTGAGAAGAGAACGGGGAATTCAAGTCCCTGACTGGATGATTCCAAAGTCTGACGCCCTTGATGAACTTCTCTTCAAGGATGAACCTGAATAGCTGATAGGATCTCTTGTAATTCTTCTATCTTATTAGCTGTTAGCTTTTTGACCTTGTAAATTTCTCATTGTACTTGTAATTTTTCAACTTCCCTTGTAATCTTAAATTTACGACGTAATGAAAATTTTCAGTGAAGTACTTTACCCCTTTAGTACTCCAAAAGATCACTGATCACTAAAAACAATAAATGTGACACGTATTTATGAGTCCTTTTTATCCTTACGTTTTTAACTTAGCAATTTTCCTTTATTGCTTTGTATTCATCAAATAGGGGGAGATTGTTGATCCAAACCCTTCAGTGATTTGATTATGACCCTTAGAATCACTTAGTGAAAATTTTAAGTAAACAATGTGTATCGGTGTTTCACCGTCTAAGAAAATATACTAAGTCTGTTTAGTTTCGCTGATGGAAACATATGTCTTTTAAATTATACCTCAACGATAATTGTACATCAGTGAGACCTGAGACTGTTCAGTCTCACTGATGATCGTTGAATACTCATCATGTAATTGTTTGCTTATGGTCCTCGAAGACCAAGCTGACGAATGAGTGACAAAGTCTACTAGTGACCTGATGCGGATATCAGCGAAGCCAAGACTTATCCATTTCACGCGAAGTTTCAAGTAGAAGACTTCAGCGAGAGCTGAACTTTATCATTCGCTGATAAAGATCAACTCAACGATCGCTGATCATGAAGCCTGTTCTACAAACAACTTTTGTTTTATCCCCTTGCAAGCTTTTGTACGATTTGTCAAAAGGGCATCCCTTTGTCCAGGATCGTACAAACGACTCTGCCAACTACATTTTTCATCATGCGGCCAAGAGCATGTTTGCTAAAGTCAAAATCATGCAACCAACCAGATGCTGCCACGTGTAAAGTTGTACTGACATGCATTTAATGCATGAAGTATAAATATAAGTTTAGCCTTCACTCTGAAGGAGAGCGCTCTTCTATCTCTGATCTCCTAAGTGCCTTAAGAAAATTACTTTTAGTTTTCTTAACTTCTTAGTATCTTTTCTAGTGCAAGAAATGTATGATTCTCATAGTTTGTTTAGATTAGGTTTTACACTTAATCTTATATCAATAAACAATTTTAAAGATAAAAATCTTGTGTTTGTATTCAACCCCCCTTCTACAAACTTGTATAACCCTTCGGAACCAACAGTAACCCACCAGGAGGTAAAGTTACTACAGGTGTTCCGGTCTGGTAACTAAGAATCCCAACATTAGCCAAAATGGGTTGTTGTGTCCTAATCAAAGAAAAAATATTATCAAGTGTCTCTAGACTCCATTGTGTACACAAAGAAGTCGAGGACTGGGGTTGGTGTCCTCTTGTTTCAATACCGGAACTCTCCAAGTGAGAGACCGGTAGATTGTGAGATATGTCCCCGTGTGAAATTGAAATAGACATCCGTTGATAGATGCCTGAGTGGCTAGGGGGATGTGTACTTGCATCGCTAGGTCCACAGCGACTTCTTCAATACCTCGTCCATGAATGAGATGGAGTAGTAGATTTGGCTACCTGGGTGACACTGGTTTGGGAAAGGCTGACAGGAGGTTGTCGCCTTATCACACTCGTCCTCTCGTTATTTCTTTTAGATTTCCATTCTCTCCCTCTCAAATTTTCAGAATTTTTGACTATTTCTCCCTCCGCTCTCCTTACGTCTCTTGTAATAGGCAATGGTTTGGAAGTGGTAGAGGTTGTGGTTGAGGTAGATGGAGTATCATCATTAAGTGGGGGCGACTACCGATGCGAGATAGAATACGTCTGAGGCGTTGTTGTCGGTCGTCATCGGAGTCGATGCTTTCTGAGGATGATGATGATGGTTGGATGAGAGGTGTATTGGGCTCGCTTTCATCTATGTCTTCATCTTTGATTAAGAGAGAATCGTTAACTTCTGGAACTCGTAAAATGAGGATGCAGGCTCAGTAGTCTGGATGCATGTAGGTCTACTTGAAGAGGTTTTAGGGGTATGGGTTGGAATAGGCTGGGTCGTCAGCTAGTACTAGCTTGCATGTTCACAGCACTGCCCATGCCATATTCCCTTCCTTGATTTTCTCTCTATGCACCACCCCGCCAGGGAGTCCCAACTCTCTGGACTCTACCTTCTCTTCTTCCTGGAACCTCACGTCGCTTGGGTCGTGCTCCATGGAAAGGTCCTTCCAGTTCTGGTCGGACCATAGGAGCAGCCAAGTTTAACTCTCTCCTATACTCTATCACACTCAGTGGTGTGGGACTTGCATAAGCTAGTAAGGCTTCAGATAGGCGCATAGGAGGAATTGGTGAAGGATTACGGATAACCCAGTAGTGGAGGCTAAAAAGTGGACATGCCTCATGCGTCGAGCGTCTTGGGATGACAGGATTCTGGTCCATCTGTTGGCGGATATCGAGCTAGAGGAAGCATATAAATGGCAAAAAATTTTGCTTCCTCGCGTCGTCTTTGTCACGAACGTTTTGGACCAGTTCGTTCCACAGCATGCCAGCGTAGTTGACGTGGCGGCTGAAGGCGACACCGTGGAAAAGTAGAAGAAACTTACCGTTGCATTGGTTGATGCCCTTCCACTAGGAGGATAGGCACCGATGTATGATGGTGAATAGAGTTTACCACATCGGCATCAGAAATTTCTGATGGAAAGCCGACGGGCGATCTAGAGCTCTAGAGTATCCCAGAGAATGGTCTTCCTCGCACAGTGTTGCGTCAAACACTAGTTGATCATACTGTGCGCACCCATTTGCATTAGCGGCGTGGAGTTGAAGTAGCTGACGGAAGCTTGTTGGTGTTAGAATTAGCGGAGTGTTGTCAAGTCACGCTTCAAGTCGTGCACCATCTTCCGCAGTAACTAGCCGGATAGTGTGCCACACTTGATACAGGTACAACATCGAAACTTTTAAAGTGGAAGTGTGTGCGTGGTGCAGAGGGTGACCTTCGAGTTTTGCTATTATCACTCGATGCTGGCAGCTAAATGTTGGGGCATCTAAGTGATAGTTGTTGTCTTCAATTGGTAGGCGATGATTCGGATGGACGAGAGCTTCGTCTGCAACTTGATCAATTCGATGATCGGGGTTCTCGGCACCATGATTTGGAGATTGAGGTTCTTCGTCAGCCATTTGTTTACGTGAATAACAAAGTGTTAGCACATTTAAGATCATTCGTAATATTCCATCTTACCTGATTCGGTTCTGCTCGGTAGATATGCAACATTTGGACGCAAGAACTGAAGTTGAAATCCCGTAAAAAAATTGTAAGCCAAGTAAAGGAACCGGAAACAGGGAACATCAGAGACGGTATGAAACACAACATGGTATCCGGATAAACAGGGTGTCTGGATAGGCAAAGTATCTGGATTGTAAGAGTACCAGGAAAGTGAAGTACCCGAATAAAGATAGAGTGCCCGGACAGAATCATCCGGATAGAATAGTTATCCGGAAAGTATGAAACAATCCGGGAAATAAGGTTCATCTGGAAAGTGTAATACTATTTGGGAAATAGGGTTCTTCCGGATTGTTTCAAACTATCCGGAAAGTCGTTCGGACACTTAGGGTTTTCAAATAAATCCTAAAAAACGATTAATAAACAGCATAATCGTACCAGATAGGAATTTCGAAACAATATTAAAGCAAAATGTGAACATATTCGGTGTGATCATGTGCGAGAAACTACCCCTTCGAAAACCAAAGTCGAACCGACGCGGAGGGTTGAAATCGACCGATTAATCGATTGATGTTGTGCGAATGATGTGTGCGATGGGTGTACAAATCAATCGTGAAAACGAAATTGAAACAAAAACCGTAACATACCCGAGTGATCAATTAAGTAGTGCGTTCGGGGTTTAGAAAGGGTTTAGTGTCGAAGGTTTCCGAAGAAAGTGATCGAAAATGAGCGAGTTGGGTATTTATATTCGGTTGAGATGTCCGGATCCAAACCCCGTGCGGTCCGGATAGTTTGGTCCGGAAGCTCGGTTCCGGAAACTATCCGAAAAAGAGTCGAAAGGTGTCGAGTCCGGATAGATTGGTGTCCGGATAGTGGTGTATCCGGATAGGATTTGAAAGTGAAGACTTAGGTGTGTGAGATTAAAGTGATCTTTTTAAAGTTAATTCCACACACTCCCCCTCGAAAAATGATCACAATATTTTTCTCTCACTCCCCCTTGACTTGTGCATAGGGGTGAGCAAAACCCGACCGACCCGATGTACCCGACCGACCCGAGTAGGCCCGAACCCGAATAGACCCGAACCCGATGACCCGCAACCCGAATAGGCTGAACCCGATTGTTTTTCACGGGTAATACGGACCGGGTTGGGTTGGGTTTTTCCAAACTCGAACCCGTCCGAAACCCGAACTTTTTTAAAAAACAATATTTTTTTAATAAATATACCATAATATAACTAATAACTTTATAAGTTTAATATTAATATTAACTGCACATTGAAGTATTGAACATTGCATGTTTTAGTTTCAATATTAATCATATCATTAATTTGTTGCTCCATTAATTTGACATGTTACGTGGAAGATATTATATTTATATACATATATATGCATTGTGTATGTACACGCACATCGGCACATGTATCAGTTTAGTCAATATGAACGATAATATTATCGGGTTTTTGTGTGTAACTCTACTGAAATATTAATGAAGACAGTTAACATTAAATCAACATGTAAAGGTTTTTTAGGCTGGATAACAGGCCCAACCCAATCCACCCGACCCGAATTACCCGCCATCGGATTTCACCCGATCCCCGAATTATTGATTGGACGGGTTTCGGGTTCCCTAAACCCCACCCGAAACCCGATCGGGTTGTGGGTTTGGAGGCCCGACCCGACCCGGCCGATGCTCACCCCTACTTGTGCACACTTTGACACATAGAAACATAATGATCAGCTAGACTCGTGTCGCTCCCCCTCGATTTGGGTAAAAATGCACTGATTGACTCTGTGACACACAAAAAACTTTTAAAAGAAAGACAAAAAGATGTGTCACTCCCCCTCAAATGGTGAACTAATAGAGTTACCCAATACCACGTGGTGTTGCTCTCCCTGAACACATGAGCAAACTATCAAACGTACGGGTATCAATCAAAATAAATGAAGAACAGAAAACACAATAAAGGTAAGTACAAACAATTTTAACAAATGAAATCTAACTTATTAATACATAAGTTTAAATGTTATTGAGAGCGATACAAGTAGGATGCAATAACGAATGAATGTGTACTTGACCATCGAGAAATTGATCACCGGATGATGAAGTGACAGTCCTACTTTATTGAATGGAAATTATATCGATCTCATAGGCAAACTAAACTTTCAAATATAACATACCTAGCTTGGACACAAGATAGTGAAAATGTTTTTCGTCCACGACTTTGGTGAATAAATCTGCTATCTGATGCTCAGTATTAGCAAAGAATAGTTCAATTGTACCTCTTTCGATGTGATCCTTGATAAAATGATATCATACATCGACGTGTTTCGTCTTTTTGTGTTGGACCGGGTTGCTTGATATGGCAATGGCGCTCTTCGAGTTGCTGTAAATCGGATTCTTGGAGTAGGTGAATATGTAGTCCTTGAGCTTGGTGCGCATCCAGATCACCTGTAAGCAACTGCTTGCGACATCGACATACTCCGCCTCGGCTGTAGAGGTGGATAAGCAGTTCTGTTTCTTCGAGGCCCAACTGACTAGACGATCTCCCAAAAACTACATATGGCCCGACGTGCTCTTTCGATCGAACATGATGCTAACATGGTCAACATCCGAATAAGCTGTCAATTCAAAACATGTCTCTTTCGGGTACCACAAGCCCATATCAGCAGTACCCTTTAAGTATCTAAAAATATATTTAACAGCAATTAAATGAGACTCCTTAGGTTTTGATTGAAATCATGCACACAAATGTTTTGAAAACATAATGTCAGACCTACTTGCCGTCAAGAACATCTGTGAACCTATTATTCCTTTATAGGTCTTGGTATCCACATCCTTTCCGTTGGGATCGGTGTGTAACCTAGTACCAGTAGACATGGGCATTTTCATGGGTACAAAATTTTCCATCTGGTATTTCAAAAGAATATTCCAGATATACTTAGAATAATTGATGAATATCCCGATTGACAGTTGTTTAACTTGTAGACCGAGGAAAAAATTCATCTGTACCATCATACTCATTTGAAAATGCTTACCCATTAGGACTGAAACGTTTTGACAATAATTAGGGTTTGATGCGCCAAATATTATGTCATCGACATAGACTTGTACAAGAATGATATCGTTCATTTCATTTTTAATAAAAAGAGTTGTGTCAATTTTACCTTTGGAAAATCCAGCTTTAACTAAGAAAGATGAGAGAGCATCATACCAGGCTCATGGTGCTTGTTTAAGACCACACAATGCCTTATCGAGGATGTAAATGTGATCAGGTTTGGCATCATCCACGAAGCCCTCCGGTTGCGATACGTAGACCTCCTCCTTGAGTACGTCGTTAAGAAAAGCATTCTTCACATCTTTCTGGAACACGGTGAAGTTCTTGTGCACGGCGTAGGTGAGGAACATCCGTATAGCTTCGATGCGGGCAACCGGTGCAAATGTCTCGTCGTAGTCAATTCCTTCCTGCTGGCGATATCCTTTGGCAACCGCGAACCACAATGCCATCTTTGGCCTTTATTTTCATGAAGACCCACTTCGTGTCGATCACAGTCTTGTTCTTCGAGCGTGGGACTTGTTGCCACACTCTGAGGCTCTCAAATTGATTGAGTTACCCTTGCATAGCAACCACCTAATCTGGATCATTGAGGGCCTCTGACACTGTAGATGGTCCAATGCGTCTTAGGAAATATGAGAATAGGAATTCATTGGCAAACGCAACTCTTGTCTAAACACGTGTAAAGAGATCACCAATAATTTAGTGAAGAGGAAGAGCTCGAGTCCACTTGGTGGTATGTGGAAGTGGTTGATTTGTGCGATGGGAGTTCTCTGGATCCACATAATCGCTTGGGGGTAGATCTTCAACGACTTCTAATGATGATGGCTTGCCTCAAGTGCTCGGAGTTGATGGGGCATCCTCAAGTGCGACTGCCGGTGTAACTTATAGGGTAACCTCTGGTGTGTCTTTTGGTTGTTCTTCTAGTGTGTTGGAAGGATGACTCGTTCATGTCGTGGATGAGGAATCGACAACATCAATCTTAGGTATGGCTTCAACAGTTGACCTCGGGAAATCTTGGGCAGTTGGGGGAGATGATGGATATGCAATAGGGTTGTCCGGCATCGATGGACCCGTCAGATTTGCTGAGTCGTCGGTGTGAGCAGCTCCTTTCCTGTTATTCCCAATAACATTTGGATTAATCTGACCAAAGAATTCATCATAAAAAATTTCAAAAAGTAAATCCAAATCAGAAATATGATCCTTTAACGTAGAAACGTGATTTGGATTCACTAGAGCTTGTATAGATCCGGGACGAGTTTGTTCTGAATTGATATATTTAGAAGCCAAGTTTGTTGCTTCATCGAAGGGCACATGTACACTCTCGATAATGGTCTTGGAGCGTTTGTTGTAGAAATGGAACACCTTTTCTTGGGTTGAGTAACCGATGAAGACACTTTCGTCCGCCTTCGGACTGAATTTGCCAAGGTCATCTTTGCCATTCAGAATGAAGTAGGGGCATCCGAAGGCGTGAAAATATTTGATATTCAGAACCCTATTGTTGATGACCTCGTATGGTGTCTTGTTGAAGCGCTTGTTGATGATGGATCGGTTCTGCGAATAGTAGGCGGTTGCAACTGCCTCGGCCCATAAAAATAATGGTAGCTTGTACTGAGTCAGTATCGTTCGAGCAGCTTCCACAAGAGTCCGGTTGCGTCTCTCCACAACACTGTTTTGCTGAGGAGTTCTTGCGGCTGAAAAGGTGTTGGTGATACCTATAGAGTCTAGGTAGTTACCTAGTGTTTGATTCTTGAACTCGGTGTCGTTGTCTATCGTGATGGACTGAACAATTTGTTGCAGGTTAACTTGTAGACTCTTCAGAGGTGAGATGATCATCTCTGGGGTTTCCTCCTTGGAATGAAGAAACTTGACCTATGTGTATCGTGAAAAGTCATCCACCATGACTAAAACGTAATTCTTGTGGTTGATGCTCGGAACATGCAAAAGGCCACATAGATCTATGTGAATGAGCTCTAGTGACTTTGACGTTCTCGGAGCGGCCTTCGGCTTGTGTGATGCTCACTTTATCTTCTTTATCTCACATGCAACACATAAATGTTGTTTCTCAAACTTTAGATCAATCATGCCCTTCACGTGTCCGCCCATCACCAACTTGTTGTTGTTCATGAAGTTCAGGTGTGAGAGTCTACAGATCCATATCCAATTCTGTTGCGTTATGGCGTTGGACATCAAACAAAATGCCTTGTCCGTCTTCAGGAGGAGAGGTCTATCGTGTAGAGGTTGGTTTTGCGTGTACCAACTAGCAGCTCTCTCCCTTCTTCATTTCAAATGTTGCACCGCTTGCCTTTGAAGTTGACCTCAAGGTTCTTGTCACATATCTGACCAATGCTGAAAAGATTATAACCTAGACCCTCTACATAGGAAACCTTCTTGATGGTGAGGTTGTTTTGAACGATGTCTCTGTATCCGAGTATGGGAGAGTAGTGGTTGTTCCCAAATCTCACATTTCCGCAATATAGTTCGATGAAGTTCGTGAGAAGTTCCTTCCTTTCGGTCATGTGTTTGGAGTATCCTGAATCTAAGTACCACACATGACCGATCTGCAAAAAGATTTAAGCAGACTTAGGCCCATTTGAAAATTGGTTCCAAGGGGTTAGGTGTAGCACTTGTCTGAAGAGCCCATTTTAAATTGGGTTTTTGTTTTGGACTTGGCGACTTATAACTAGTGCGAGAATTAAAAACATGATAAGTACCAAACCAATCAGATGCATATTTACGGTCGACAAAATCATTCAATCCCCAAGTAAAACAACAAATACAATCATGAGATAATTGAAGCAATTGCTGAATTGAATAATTCTTTAAAGGAAACAAATCATATTGTTCAACAAAAGTACTGGCATTAAAACATCATGATCATTATTGTCTTTCCTAGAATTGAAAATGGAGTTAAATGAAATTGTCTTCGTTGTGTTTTCTCTAGACTCCTTCGCTACCCACTTTTGTGACGTACTTGCCTCGACCGTTTCTATCTAAAATAACATTAAGGCCATTATCAGAAGAACTGAAGTAGTGAGAATGTCTTTTATTTCAGCGACCGGTCTTTTTCCTTTCTTTGAACGTCTCTTGGATTTAGATTTAGAGACTTTGTGCACAGGATGGTTTTGAGGGGCAGATGTGGAACATTTGCCCTTGAAAAAGTTGACCCGCGGCTCACGAGTTTGATCAAGAAAATCAACGTGACTAGGAAGTTTTGACGCAAAAATCAAACTTATTAAACTCATCATTTGAACATACGTTCGAGTTTATGAAAGCTGAAAATTCCATTTCCTCATCAGATAGACACTATCGGTTGTTGAAGTTGGGAACTGGTTGAACTTTATTTTTCAAAGAATCGTTGGCGGAAGCGTTTTGAAAATCAGAATAGAGATTCATTCTGAAAATCTCCAGTTGAGGTCATTTTCCTTTTTCAGAAATAATTGGTGATGAATCACACAAAAAGGCTTTGCAGGAAAAAGTATCTGAGGCTGTCGAGGAAGGTTTAGACGGATTAAATTTCTCCTCGTTAAGCTTATCAAGTTTCTCTTCGAGATCAACTTTGCTGATTTTTTCTTTCATCATATCGGTCGCCAAGGCAGACAGATGAGAGGTAAGCCTGTTAATCTATGTCTGAAGGTATTCCTTTTCCTCCCTAGATACCGATTCCGCTTGTTTGGAATTGGAACACTTAATCTTAGATAGTAACTCTTATATTTCAATTTGAAAATGAATCCCTTCTTTGCAGGCCTACTTGTCGTCAAGTACATCAGTGAACATATCATTCCTTTATAGGTCTTGGTATCGACATCCTTTTCGTTGGGTTAGGTGTGTAACCTAGTACCAGTAGACATGGGCATTTTCATGAGTGCATAATTTTCCATCTCGTATTTCAGAAGAATATCCCAGATGTACTTAGACTAATTGATGAATATCCCGGTCGATAGTTGTTTAACTTTTAGACTAAGGAAAAAAATTCATCTGTCCCATCATACTCATTTAAAAATGCTCACCCATTAGGACTGAAAAAGAGTTGTGTCAATTTTACCTTTGGAAAAACCAACTTTAACTAAGAAAGACGAGAGAGCATCATATCAGGCTCATGGTGCTTGCTTAAGGCCATACAATGCCTTGTCGAGGATGTAAACGTGATGAGGTTTGGCATCATCCACGAAGCTCTCTAGTTGCGATACGTAGACCTCCTCATTGAGTACGTCGTTAAGAAAAGCAGTCTTCATATCCATGTGGAACACGGTGAAGTTCTTGTACGCGGCGTAATTGAGGAACATTCATATAGCTTCAATGCGGGCAACTGGTGCGAATGTCTCGTTGTAGTCAATTCCTTCCTGCTGGGGATATCCTTTGGCAACAAGGTGTGCGTTGTTGCGAACCATAATGCCATCTTTGGCCTTTTTGTTCTTGAAGACCCACTTCATGCCGATCACAGCTTGTTCTTCGGTCGTGGGTGTGAGCAGCTCCATTCTTGTTATTCAGATGACATTTGGATTAATCTGACCAAATAATTCATCAAAAAAAAATCAAAAATTAAATCCAAATCAGAAATATGAGCTGTTGACGAGAAGTGTGATTTGTATTCACTGGAGTTCATGTAGATCCTGAAGGAGTTTGTTTAGAAGCTAACACACCAGTTAATGTGGGTTCTAAACTGATTTGTTTAGAAGCCAAGTTCGCTGCTATGTGGAAGATCACATGTACACTCTCGATGATGGTGTTGTTGCGTTTGTTGTAGACACATAACACCTTTGTCTGGGTTGAATAACCGATGAAGACTCCTTCGTCCGCCTTGGGTTGAATATGTCGTGGTCATCCTTGTCATTTAAAACAAAGAAGGCGCATCCAAAGGCGTGAAAATATTTGATATTTGGAACCCTGTTGTTGATGACCTCGTACGATGTCTTGTTAAAACACTTGTTGATGATTGATTGGTTCTGCGTATAGTAGGTGGTTTCAACTTCCTCGTCCTATATGAACACTGGTAGCTTGGAGTGAGTCAGCATCATTCGAGTAGCTTCCACAAGAGTCTGGTTGTGTCTCTCTACAACTCCATTCCGCTGAGGAGTTCATGTTGCTGAAAAGGTGTGGGTGATACCCACAGAGTCTAGGTAGTCACCCAGTGTGTGGTTCTTGAACTCGGTGTCGTTGTGTGTCCTGATGGTCTAAACTCTTCAGATGTGAGATGATCAGCTATGGGGTTTCATCTTTGGAGCGAAGAAACTTGACCCATGTGTATCATGAAAAGTCGTCCACCATGACTACCGGTACTTCTTATGGTTGATGCTCTAAACACGCATGAGGCCATACAAATCCATGTGAATGAGCTCTAGTGACCTTGACATGCTCGGTGTGGCCTTCGGCTTGTGTCATGCAAGCTTCATCTTCCTCATCTTGCATGCAGCACATAAGTGTTCTTTCTTAAACTTCAGATCAGGCAGGCCCTTCACGTGTCCTCCCGGCACCAACTTGTTGATGTTCATGAATTTCAGGTGCGGGAGCCTACGATTCCATATCCAGTTATGTTGCGTTGTGTCCTTGGATATCAAACAGACCACCTTGCCCGTCTTTTTTGAGGAGGGTCTATCGTGTAAAGATTATGACTTAGACCCTCTACATGGGAAACCTTCTTGATGGTGAGGTTGTCTTGAACGTTGTGTCTGTGTCCGAGTATTAGAGAGTAGTGGTTGTTCTCGAATCTCGCGTCTCTGCAGTATTTGTCAGTGAAGATCGCTAGAAGCTCCTTCCTTTCGGTCATGTGTTTGGAGCAGCCTGAATCTAAGTATCATACATGACCGATCTGCGAAAAGAATTAAGCAGACTTAGTTACCCATTTGAAAATGGGTCCTAAGGGGTTAGGTATAGCACCTGTCCTAAGAGCCCATTTTGAATTGGGTTTTTGTTTTGGATTTGGTGACTTATAACTAGTGAGAGAATTAAAAACATGGTAAGTACCAAACCAATCAGATGCATATTTATGGTCGACAAAATCATGCAATCTACAAGTAGAACAACAAATACAACCATGAGATAATTGAAGCAATTGCTAAATTGAATAAATCCTTAAAGGAAACAAATCATTTTTTTTATTCAACAAAAGTACTGGAATTAAAAACATCATGATCATTATGGTCTTCGATGTGTTTTCTCAAGACTCCTTCGCTACCCACTTTTGTTTGACGCACTTGCCTTGACCGTTTCTATCTAAAATATCATTAAAGTCACAGTCAAAAGAACTGGAGTAGTGATAATGTCTTTTATTTGAGCGACTGGTCTTTTCCGTTTCTGTGAACGTCTCTTGGATTTAGATTTACAGACTTTGTTCACAGAATGGTTTTGAGGGGCAGATGTGGAACATTTTCCCTTGTAAAAGTTGACCGGTGGCTCACGACTTTGATCAAGAAAATGAACGTGACTAGGAAGTTTTGACGCAAAATCAAACTTATTAAACTCATCATCTGAACATACGTTGGAGTTCATGAAAGCTGAAATATTCATTTCCTCATCAGATACGATATTATCATTTGTTGAAGTTGGGGAACTCGTTGACCTTTTGTT
The DNA here is from genome assembly GCA_033807775.1 of Saussurea involucrata. Classification (NCBI taxonomy): domain Eukaryota; kingdom Viridiplantae; phylum Streptophyta; class Magnoliopsida; order Asterales; family Asteraceae; genus Saussurea; species Saussurea involucrata. The sequence continues at coordinate 106,714,972 of CM066322.1, read as the reverse complement.
TTTCAAAGAATCGTTCGCAGGAGCATTTTTGAAAATCAGAATAGAGATTCTTTTTTAAAAACTCCAGTTGAAGTCCTTTTCCTTTATCAGAAATAATTGGTTATGAATCACCCAAAAAGGCATTGCAAGAAGAAGTATCTGAGGGTGTAGAGGATGGTTCAAAGAGATTAACTTTCTCCTCATTGAGCTTATCAAGGTTCTCTTGGAGCTTAGCTTTGCTGATTTGCTCTTTCATCATATATGTCGCCAAGGCAGACAGTTGAGAGGTGAGCCTGTTAATCTCTGTCTGAATGTATTCCTTTTCCTCCCTAGATATTGAATCCGTTTGTTTGGAATTGGAACACTCAATCTTCGATAGTAACTCTTGTCTTTCCTTTTGAAAATTATTCTTTCTTGTTCAAATTACTCCTCGAGCTGAACTATATTCTTTTCTAAGACAAGAGGTGGAATATAGATTTTAAACTCGTCCTGTTCTTCCTTAGATTCAACAGTTTGTGCCTTAAGGAGCAGAGGATGCTTTGGTGTTGGCATTGGAATAATAGTCAAAGTAGTCATTTGAAAGGTATTCATATTTTTTTTATCATGAGGTGAGTTCTTTTTCTTGAAAGAAGAATTAAGGGTTTCGTAAGCAAAAGGCATTGGCATTTTAACAGTATTTTTCTTCTTTAATTCCTTCAGTTCCTTATCCTTTTCATCAATTGGCTCAGTCCATCTGATTGTATTGGGGATATGTCTTTTCGAGGCCTAGGAAGTTGAGTTCATATAACGTAGGTACCTCGGATAAAATCTTTTCAAATAGTGAGGATTGTCATACCCTATTCCCCATTCAACATTAAATTACTTAAAATCTCTTGGTTTGTTCAGATGAATGGTTTGGTCGGTTTGGCCACGTTTGTAAAACTTTAGTTCTAGATCCTTTATTTTCTCAAGAAGTTCTTTATTTTGCAATTTGAATCGAAGAACATTGATATATAGTCTAGTTCTCCTAATCACTTACCCGGGTAAGTACTTATCTGTAAAATTCAACACTATCACTTACTTTCCGGTAAGATTTTAGTCTACCAAAATGGTATCGTATGCAACAATTTAGCCGGTAAGCGGTAACCGTGGTAAGATCCGTCGAACTCACTTACCGGGTAAGACTCTCGGTCCTTGCTTCCGCTCTTACCGGGTAAGATCCTTAGTTCTTGCCATATTCATTCGGCAAGCTAATGTGACTTGGTAAGCACTTACCCGGGTAAGCGTTTTGTAAACGGCCCCTTAGTTCATAGTCTTTAAATCTTCAAACTCGTTAGAAATTGCTTTGCACTTGACCTTTAAATTTTCAATCATGCACAAGTGACCAACATTTTCTATCCTATGAGTATTAATGACTTCATGTTGAACGTCAACTATGTCACTTAATTCAGAAACTAGAAGTGATTGTTCTTTAATGGTTTGCTTATAGGAATTTGAGCGTATAAATCTTGATGAATAGGAGCATATACATGACAAGATTCTCCAAGTGTAGATGAGTTGCAGTCGTCGTTATCTGATTCGGACTGATTTGTGTGATTACCCATAAAACACAAGCGGGCGTTCTTGATCTTCCTCATCCAACAGGTTCAGCCATTGATCATCCTCAACCATCAGTGCTTTCCCGACTTCTTTCTGTTTGGCCAACAACATATTGTTCTTGTAGTACTCAGAGTTACGTTCTATCGCCTTTCTGCAATCTATGGCAAAATGGCCCAATCTGCCACAGTTGTAGCATTTTACTGGTTCATCCTTCTCTTTCTCGTCATATTGTTTACCGTACTCAACTCTCCTTCTTCCCTCGTACTTCTCTTGGTAATCATCATTCTTGTTCTTAGTGGTCAAGTACCTCTGATTGTTTGACGACGGCTTCTTGGAAAATTTCTTCTTTCGGAATGCCTTTGACAAGAGAACCATAGGCTTTTTGATATCTTTATGTTCAGTATCCGACTCACTTCCATCTCCCTCCTCAGATTCGGACTCGCTTTTCACTTTCTCTCACCTGGAGCTGCGGCTGGTTTGTATCCTCATTTGTCGGAAAAGAGCGCTAGTGGATCGACTGTTGGTTTCTCAAATGGCTTTTTTCACCCAGAATGTCCATCACCTCGTCTTCATCTTGCTTGAGCGTTTCATAAAGCTTATTGATCGGGATGTTCTCCAGGATGTGATTGTGACGGATGTGAGAGACAAATGTCTTCTATGCATGTTGGAGGTTGTTCATGAACTTTTTAGTATTCTCGGTGTTGGTCCTCGAGATATTGTTCTTGTGAAGATCGTTCAGGAGTATGCAGAATCGTTTCTAGGTTTCAGTCAGTGTCTTACCTTGTGTTTGCTTAAAGTTATCGTAGCGAGTGATGCAACTATTAATCTTTAGTTGAGCTCCTGTCTTGCTGCCCATCATCATTCTTGCAACCTAATCCCACATACCTTTGGATGTTCCCTTATGACTATCCATTGCAGTACATATGTCATTCGGTAAGCTTTGAAAGATATATCTCTTTGCAAGCTTGCCGCCATCAAATCCTTTCTGCTCAGTTTCTTTCATTTGTCCGTACGTCTTCGGCGCCCGAATTGCTGCGGCACCGCTGGCTTGAGCAGATACATCCCTCATTGGAGTAGGTTAAGGCCCTTCTTCTAGTGACTGCAAGATCTAAGGGTAGAGGTCCTTGGACTCTATAAAGATCATGAATCAGTCGTTCCATTGTGGGTATTCTCCTCGGTAGAGCACCGGAGGCTTGGAATCAGTTCCTATCGCTAAGGCGTCTCTAGTAGTCATCTTAAACTGCACTAAGGTGATCGTGAAACAGTAGAGTGATAATTCAAGGTATTATCTTAACGCAATGAACTACGAGTGAGATCCTAACACAAAGTCTAAGAGTGTAAAAGAAACGGATTAAAGTAAAATTGGAAAAACAGAAAAATTAACACTAGAAGAGTGTACCTGGATAGGAATCCGGATGCGTCCGGATGTGAGTAATACGGATAGGAATCCAGATAGTAAAGTCTCCGGATAAAGTACTTGGAAAACTGCGAGTTTTCGGATAAGAATCTCCGGTAGGTGAAGGTAACTCGATAAAGTATCTAGGTGAAGATGTCGGGCATAATACTAGACACTGTTTCAATGAGTTCCCGAGTGAAAGTATCGGATAGTGGACGGAAAGAATGAGAGTCCAATTGTTAATCCCAAAATCTAGTGTAATCAATCAAAGCATACGACAATCTAGAGAGAGAAAGTTACTAGAGTTACAAAGAGTTACACTAAACAATAACACTATAAGCCTATTTATATCCACAACATACAAGGCATAAAGGCTTAAGCAATGTTGACTTTCTAAGACATTGACTTTACACATAATGTGACATCACAGTAAATCTTGAACACAACAATGTCCTAACATTCTCCCCCTTTGGATTCAAGATTTAACAAAAATATAGCAGCAGTCTTCAGCACTTTATCTTCAAAACTTTAACATTGACCGTTTTAATCATTGAAGCTGTGACCATCTTCAAACACAAAATAATCTTCAATATGCTCTTTGTAAAGTCAATCTTCTTAAAGAAACACTTCATCAAAACGTCATCAAGTCTTGTACACGAAATTCAGATCTTTGCAGTTTTTTTTAATCTTTGAAGGTTCAAACTTTTCGCATCCAACAACAAATCACAAAAACTTTTCGCATCCAACTGAAATAGGTGAAGAAACGTTTCGCATCCAACTACATGTGAAAACTCCACTTTTCGCATTCAACACTATGCGAAAACCTCACTTCTCGCATCCTTAGCATGCGAACACTTTACTATTCGCATCCAACATCATGCGAAAACAAAACTTCTCGTATCAAGCAACATGCGAGAACCACACTTCTCGTATCCTTCTTCATACGAATACTTAGCTTCTCGAATCCTTCTTGATGCGAACACTTAGCTTCTCGTATAATTCTTGATGCGAATACTTAGCTTCTCGTATCCTTCTTGATGCGAGAACTTTGAAGGTTACTATTCATTTTGAGCTTTGATGCAAAAACTTTGACTTAGGATTGAATTTCTGTATCTTCATCACTCTGACCTTAAATTGTTTTTGAAAAACGAACTTTCTCGAACAGTCTCAGATCATCTTCTTAACTTTGACTCGTTATTTCTCCCCCTTAATCTTTCATTGATAAATCTTCCTTTTCTTCAGGGTATTATTTCTCCCCTTGTTCTCCAGTATACTATTTCTCTCCCTTTTTTTATGATTGTGAGCATCATGATCATCAAAACCTCTATCAATTCTTTACTCCCCTTTAAAAGCACATGTACTTTTTTTCAAAAATCTGCACAACTTCTCTTCTGTTTTCCAGTCATGTGTGTGGTATACATCTAACAATCAGCACTACACATGATAAACCTGCAAAACAGATTAAGTAGATTTTGGTACCCAACGGAACTTGGGTCCTGGCTTGTTCGGTGCAGTTTTATTAGAAGAAACTCTGTAAGTACCGTACCAATAAGAAGTATAATTTTTATGAACAAAATCATTAGTTCCACAACAAGAACAATAAATTTTCTTTTGAGCTAGCCTGATTAATTGAATTACAGAATAAACTAAATCATGCTTGACAAAATATTTACCTTGAAATGCATTGTTCTTCTTGGTATTTGACGTGGGAACCGTTGATTTTGGAGCTTCTTTCTTCGGAGTTGTGCCTTTCACTCTCTCTTCCATTTTCACCTTCTTGAAGACTGGAATCTCTTTAGGCTTTGAAGAAGTATTAGCTTTAGGCACATTTGGATTATCATCTGATTTATCAAACAAATGATTATAGTAGAGATTGGAAGACCGAATCTGATCTTTTGAGAAATCATTTGATCTATTAAATTGTTTCGAATAAATGATTTTAAAAATTGAACTTGAATCAGTTTCAAAAGAGCACTAAGAATCATTTGAATCAACAAATGGAGTCTGAATGATAGTGTCAGGACTAACCTGCTTTGAAACATCAATTTCAAAAATGATGTCTTCAAGTTCTTTAACTTTGTTGATCAAAACATTTTTCTCCTTAAAAATTAGATCATATTTCTTTTGAAGATCAGATTTTATCATTTGATCCTTCATAATTTATGTTGATCAGATAATCTTTTTGTAAGATTTAGAATCGCATCTTCAAAATATTTTCGTTCTGATTCAAAATCTTTTTCCAAAAATTTTCTTTTATCAGTTATCTCTTTGAAAATTTCCATATTTTACTTTTTAAGACTGTTATTTTCTTTTTCAAAGAGATCTTTCTTTTCCGCAAAAACTTTTCTCTCATTCTCCAAAATCTTTTCTAAGTCAGAAATTTTCACTGAAAGTTCAGAACTTTGAAGACTGTTCATTTCCTTCACAAAAATATTTTATTTTTCAGCAAATTCTTTTCTTTCATTGTTTAAAATATTTTCAAAATCAGATAACTTCATGGAAAGTTCAACACTTTTTGTCTCAAAAGATTTTATTTATTCATTGAATTTCATTCTTACTTTTTCAGGAAATAAAACTTTTTCAAAATCAGAGGCTTGTTTCGAAAGTTTTATACATTTCATTTCAACCTGTTTCTTTTCATCAAAATATTTCTTAGAAAAATTTGATAACTTTTGTACACGAATCTTTTCTAATTTTTCTTTTTCTTTTGTAAACTCGGATGCGAATTCAAAAAAATTTCTTCTTAAGACAGCGTTTTCACTTTCCAAATCAGAAATCCTTTTTGAAAATTCAAATGATTTTTCTTTGAAAGATTTTCTTTCAGTTCCAAAAGATTTTTCCAAACAGATTTTCTTGTCCTGAAAATTAGTGTTGTCAAAAACGAGTTTGTTGGCAACTTTTCAGCACAAACTCCTTTCAGATCTTGTAGCTCCTTTTCAAGACCATAAACTTTCTCTTTCAGAGATGAATTCTCAATTCTCATATTTTCTCGTTCTGCTCCGAGAATTGGAATTTCAGGCATTTATAAAATTGTCGTATATGTTCTTGTATATCTAACATTCCCTCTCTCATCAGTAGTAGGCATCTTTCCTCACTAGATTGTAGATCTTTCAGAGATTCAGACAGAAAAGTGTATGAAATACACTGGGAAAACTTTTTCAGAAAAAGTGTTCGTATCTAACTTTGAAAATTTTCTTGTGTTATCAAACTTTTCGCATTTCACTGTGAACTGTCAAACTTTTCGGATCCAACTAAAATGGAAAACTTTTCGGATCCTTCTTGATCCGAATTATCTACTTCTCGCAACAATCAGATCCGGACAATAAACTTTTCGTATCAAGCAGATCCGAAATCCACACAATTCGTATCAAACTGATCCGAAATCCAAACTATTTGTATCAAACAGATCCGAAAACCACATAGTTCGTATCAAACTGATCCGAATTCTGGACTTTTCTTATCAGGAACAATAATAGAACTGAACTTCTCGTATCCTGATGAATCCAAAAACCACAGATGAACTTGATGAGTGATCTGAGTTCCTGATGAGTGATCCGAATTCTTGATGAATGATCCGAGTTCTTCAGATCTTGCGAACAGTTAACCGAAAATCACAAATTCGGCCATATTTCTTTCAATTCTTAATCAATTTTGATGGTTCTTTCACAGATATGTTCGAAAATGAATTGTGCACACTTTTCTAGTTATAGCTGGATTCTAATTTGTCTAAGAAATCAAAATTCGATCCAAACTCAGTTTCTTGAAACTTTTCGAACAAAAAAGCACAAAATCTTCAAATTCTCGAACTCTGTACAATATTAGGTCATGATTCCTGAATTAATCCTGTTCAGGATGATGAAACATAGAATGTGGTAACAAATTTCGATCCAATTGATCAAAAAATGAAGAAGTTCGAAAATCTTTGATGAACAGTATGCGAACAGTTTCCAAAAACACCAAAAAATTCTTCAAATCTTCATGTATCTGTCTGAAAAACCTCTGTCTGTGCTCTGATACCAATTGGTAATCCCAAAATCTAGTGTAATCAATCAAAGCATAAGACAGTCTAAAGAGAGAAAGTCATTGGTCATCCATATATTCTCAAGTAAGTATAAATGACAAAGTTACTAGAGTTACAAAGAGTTACACTAAACAATAACACTATAAGCCTATTTATACCCACAACATACAAGGCATAAAGGCTTAAGCAATGTTGACTTTCTAAGACATTGACTTTACACATAATGTGACATCACAGTAAATCTTGAATACAATAATGTCCTAACAAGATATAATTTTGTCAGGATAGCTTAGATATCCGGATGAATTGTATTCAGACAATTTAACTGAGACTTACCTAGAAAGATACGTGTGGCGTCCGGAAAGCAATGTTGTGCGTAGAAAACGGATCTGGGGATGAACTAGGGTTGATGATTTTGATTCCTAAAAGATATGAAACCAAAGGAAACAGGAAAACACACAAACCCAAATTGATTTTGACCAAAAAAACACTCTTTTGATGAAAAATACGCAGATTTTGAAGAACCCTGTCAAAAACTCAAGAATGCGATTTTTATCAAATTGAATAAGCAAACGTTTGAATTAGACTAGGAAAACTTGCCAAACTCAATTTAACATACAAAGAGACGGAATAGAGTGATTTGAATTCAACAATTTAGTCCAAAACGCAAAAACCGAAATTCTGAGAAACTTACCAACGCCGATTTTTCAAAAAACAATAAAGAATACCTCAAATCAATGTTGTCTCTCTGCTCTGATACCAATTGTGTATTCCAGTAACAGTGCAATAATCAATAACGAGCAATAACACAGCATATTAATCACAAAACCGGTCATATGATTGTATTGATAGAGAGAAATAGTAAGGCTAGCTCTATCAAGAATGATTAACCCTAAAACAGGGATTAGGCTAAACTATTTATACTCCTTTAGGGTTTTTACAATTTCAACCCCTCAACTTTAATACAATAGATTCTAACCCCAACAGGAATAACTATCCCATTAAAAGCATTAAACCAACTCAGAAATTAAGCTATATGCTCAATGGCCGATGCCCATCTCCAAGATCCCACACCATAATGCCTTCAATGATCCAATGCCTATTTTTGCCCAAAATACGGGAATAACCGTTCGATTTAAATAAATGCATTAACAGAATCATATGCATATGGATCCATTATATTACACTTTAATTTATATTACCCCAACTAAATGACCAACACACTAAAAGCATGTAACTTTCAAATAAATATGCCATAACTGCATATACGATATAACTCTAAAAGCTCGACATACAGCAAAATTATACTAGAAGAATGTCCCCAAGACTCATCTGAGTCAAATTCGAGAAAAACTCACCAACTCAATTAACTATTCAACAAAATTCATCATAGCCAATCGAAACTTATTTAACCAAAGTTTATGCAAATATGTGCTCCAAAGGCATGATTAACTAAAAAACACATCATTAGTTGGGAGAAAGCATATCATTTATATTTCTAAAATGTCCCATTATACATCCAAATGCACTGAAAATGAATTATCACCAAATAATCCTCATTTATAAAATAAATCATAAAAAACCACATTAATGATTTATTTATCTAGATGTCCAAAAACTCCCACTGTAGGCATTTTACAAGGTTTATAAAATCAAATGTACCAAAAAACACAAATCTCATCAAATAACCAACACATTTGATAAACATGAAGTAAAACACTTTAACATTACAAAATGAACATTTTTGGCTTGTAAAAAGTTTTCAACAAAAACAACTTGAATTCATCTTACTAGATTTATGCTAAATCTAAGTTTTACCCCAAATCTTGATCTTCCTTTGGTGGAGACTGAAACCCTCAAGTTAAAACATTAGATATAAGGTTCAGACTTCTCAAACACACCTCCTTTACTCCAAAAACATATCAATAGAAGAATGAGGGCTAAGGTGAACAAAACCAAATCTAGATAAGAAATGGTTGGTTAGGGGCTTACTTTTCAACTTCTAGGAACCACAAATCATCAAGAAACTCTGATCCACTTCTATATCCCTTTGAAGTACTTTGAGGAATATATTTTCCCCCATCAATCCTATTATTGCCGCCCTCTCACAGTTGTGGCTTCCCTACTTTTATAAACTTATTGATGCCTTAATGAAAACTAACGAACCTGGCTGAGACTGAGAAAGAATAGACCTTGCAAACTAGTCCATGCAGATTGGCTTAACGTTGGGCTTAGTGCGGAACTATTATCTCAAATTAAAAAGAAACTAGAATTATGCTCTCAACAAGATTTGAACGCACAACCTATAACATACAAATGTATGACCTTGCCAATCTACCACAACTTCTTTTTTGGTTATAAAAGCTTCTTTAGTTCCTTTATTCCTCCCACAAGATCCAAGTTTTCTCCCAACTCCGACATCAGTTTCGAATTCGATACGACTCAAATTTGCAAAAAGTCAAAACACGAAGATTGTAGTTATGTGTGTTGTGACACCCGTCAAACCAAAACATTCAGGTTAGAAATTGAATAGCATAATACATGTTTTAACATGTAGAAATAACTCATTATGACTTAATTATGATGGCTAAGGTTTTAGTTTCCTAAGAATTCCGACAGTGTGCTTAGAAAATCTTGTTACCGCACGTAACCGCTTAAGCTGTCTTATAAAATGCCGATTGGAACAATTAACATTTATTTATGACAATAATAATAATAAGAGGAGTAAATATATAGTTTTATATACCCAAATCTAAATTTTAAACCTTAAATAATCAAACCAAAAAAAATTAAGTAGATAAATGAGGATTTAGCTACCTTTAATCAATCTTTTTATAAAAATTACATAAAATATATACTTATACAATATTAATTAGAATTTAAAAAAAAGGAAAATGAGGCCCAAATTTCGGCCCTCATTATGACTCAACACACACTCATTATAACTTTCCTTCTTCTCAAGAAAACCTATTCATTTCCTACCGTCCTCTCTCTCTCTATATATTCATACTCTCATCACTCTCTCTTCCCTCTCTATCTCCTGGCCGAAATCAGCCCCAAACCACACAAAAAAAAACATTCAATCTTTGAAGATTTTGAAGGTAAACATCATCTCTAGAGTGGGTAAGTTTATACCTCTTGTGTTCTCCTTCATCTCCTTCCTTTTCCTTGCAATTTCTCCTACTTTTTCTTCATGACTCTTGAGTTTCTGAAATATAGGACCTTCATGGGTCTTTTAGTGGTAGATTAGTCACCAATGACATGCTAAATGTCAAGCAAATGGTGATAATCCATGATCCATACAACTAGAACTCAAGAAAACGAAGTTTTGATTACATGCATGTGGATTTTTGCTATAATCTGAGATGTGTGGGTTCATGCATGTGTTTATAAAAGTTAAAGGATGATTTTGACCTAAACATCTATGATAAAATTATGGTAAATAAGTGTACAAATCAAAGAATCAATCATATGAGTGAGAATAAAGAACTAAAACACTCATTTTCCATGAATAAGCATTTTTAGTTTTTGGCAGATTACATGCACGAACTTCATCCGACCATATCTTGTAAAATACTTAGTTAAATGATATGATTATTCTTATGGAGCCTTGTTTATTGAGTTATCTTTCAAACCCAAGTGGTTTCATGTAAAAACACGGAGATTTGACCCTTCAACTACCCATATCAAGTTAAGAGTGCAAAGACAATCTGACAGAGTAAAATCTATACTTTAATCAGTCATAACTCTCTTAATATTCCACTAAAATTCTTGATTTTCCACTTAAATTTATTTTAATGGATTATCTTTCAAACAAAATTGGTTTCACTAAAAAATATGAAGATTTGAGGTCTCAACCATTCAAGCCAAGATGAGTGTGCAAGAAATCAGAATCTGGCATAGTAAAATCTCTACCTTAAAACAGTCATAACTCCCTCAATATGTAACCAAAAATGATGATTTTTTCTGGAAGATAGATCTTTGAGTTAAGTTTAAAACCCAATTTGAATCACTGAAAAATATTGAGATTTGACCCTCCAAATGGACGTGACAAAAAGAATGTGCAGACTGCCTTGATAGCTGTGACACTTAAACTTAATTGTAATGATTAAAATACCTAACCACCTCTAAAAATGGTGCTACTTATGTCAAACGTTCCATAAGACATTAAATTAAAATATATAAAAATTTGGTTAAATAAATAATCCGAGAAAATACTTAATTATGACCATAAGTGAACCTAAATTTCTGCCATCAGAAAAGTAAAAACTCTAGTTCAAGAAAAAGAGATTTTTAGGAATATTAAAGAATAAAAGGCATATAAGTTATAGATTTTGATAAAACCCCAAATAAAAACAATATATACATGTATATGAATGTATGAATGAAACCCAAATAAATAAGAGATTTATAAGAATTCGAACTTGGGATAAAACACAAGGTACATAAGAAATACAAATCTTCTATATATATTATAAAGCAGAAACATGGAGAGCTGACGTGGCGGCATGAGAATTCAGAATCCCTTGCTTCCTTTTTTCTAAAGCCCTTAAGAGTCCAGTCAGCTTCGTGGCACTTCCTCAGGCAAGAACACCCTCTTTTCTTTTCTCTCCTTTGCCCGGCTCTCTCCCAACTCAATCCCCTCCTAACACCCGTTCGTCTCCTCCTCCTCCTAAACCGTCCCCTCCAAACACCTGTTCGCCTCCTCCTTCTCCTAAATCGGCTAGGGTTATCTATTCATTTTCGACATCTCAGTCGCTCAATAATCTTTGGTTTTCTTTTTTGTGAACGAGAACAACGGAGAATGAAGAGAAGACGTGCCAGCATCTTTGGGACCTCCGACCAGTAAAATCAGGAAGAAGGCCAAAAATGCAGAGAAGACGGCATCGTACTGGAAGATGCAGAATCGGAGCTGACGAAGAAGAACCCCGTCACTTCGATTCTCACGGTTCCACTAACATGGTAAATTCTTTACCCTCAATTCATGGATTTGTTTGTTTATGTTTGTTGAATTTAATCTTATTAAACGTTAATTTGATTTACACAGTCGGCGTTGTTCAATTTCCATTCATTTCTGACGGTGGTTTTGTTGGTAATCTACACATGCACTTTCTTGAAGATGCAGTTTCCTACCATCCTTGAACAAAAAACAGGGTTAGATTCTATCTGTTTCAATATTTCATCATTTCTAATTTGATCGAAATCGATCTAGGTTTCAACAACCCCTAATTTCGGTCTCAATTGCATCTAGAAAACATCATATATAGTTTAAATTTAAGAATTAATTTTTCCAAACACACTTATGTATGCAAAATTCATACAAATTAAACGCCTTATTTAAAGGCTCGTCATAATAGAGATACTCATGTTGGTTAATCATAGAACTTTCTGACTTTGTGATGTAAATTCTGAATCATTTTCGGAGGATTTGTTGCGATTTGTCTTCTGAAATTTGGTTGTATTAGATTTATGTTCTCAATTTTACATCTGCTGACTGAAATCTGTTTCTTATTGAAAGAAATGCTTTCCAACCAATGGATAAACACTGGGATCACACAAATTCTCTTACTTGAACAGGGATACTGATATCAAAAGTTTGTTTTTGTTGTTTTCTTATTATTAGATTTATAGGGTTGGGTTCTGGTGAGAAGTTGAGGTCAACGTGCGAAACGTGAGAAGTGGTTATCAACCGTTGGACGAGAAATCGACGCACATGAGGATGAGATGTACCGAGATAAGATGCACAGAGGTATACCATTGAGTGCTTCTGTTCCTGCTGGCATGGTTTTGAATTTTGATGAAAGAGAAAGATGGTTTCAAGTTTACTACAAGAGTGCAGCCTCTTCGTCTTGATGAGTAGAACACTGATGATACAAAAGTTTGTTTTTGTTGTTTTCTTATTATTAGATTTATAGGGTTGGGTTCTGGTGAGAAGTTGAGGTCAACATGCGAAGCGTGAGAAGTGGTTATCAACCGTTGGACGAGAAATCGACGCACGTGAGGATGAGATGTACCGAGATAAGATGCACAGAACTAGTATGAGAACTGCGCGTTGCGCGGTAGTGTAAGTACTTTGTCTATTAGTATGTAAATTGTACATATAAATAAATTTTAAATGTTAAATATAACAATTAATAAATCATATTAAAATGATGATTTGTAAAAAGTAGTAAAACTTAATTAACGGAAAATGAAAATTTAAATTGAACAATATTGACAACGGAACTCTCTTTATTTTATTAAGAAGAAATAAACAAATATACATCTTTAGCAAGTGTCTTAGATCAATTTTACATGTGAAAAAGGTAAGTCAAAGAGAAGAATACAATCATAAAATTAAAATACATGTGCTATTTAAAATTCAGGGTTGTAATCACGCTTCACGGTATTGCGAGTTTAGCCGGGAGGGCGTCTTCGGGCGAACTTGTTACATTTTTTTACTGCTCTACGTATTTAGGTCGTTTAGTTACACGTCTTTCATGTCGGTTTTTTCTAGTCGGAGGTCATCCCAGTTTGTTTCCAAGATGCATTTTGGCCTTCTTCCCTACCAATTTTTCTGGTCGAAGGTCTAAAGATGTTGGCTCTAGTAGGAAATCGGTCTTCTCTGCATCCTCCTCTCCCTCCTCATCCGTATTGTTGCTTCCTGTAATCCGTTATCAGTTGATTATTAGACAAAGTCGAATCCAAAATGTTTGGGGTTGGGGTTATTTATAGGGGCCACAATCAACATATTTATTATTCAAGACGACACTTTTACCATATGACGGAACTACATATGCGAAGACTATAAATTGAAAATTTCCAACAACAAATCCAAGAACAGCCATTGAAATGGATATGATGTAGCCATTGCACAAATTAAGGCTAGTCAATCAAAGATTTCCATTGGCAATCTGATTGTAATCAATCAAGATCCATAAAAGCCATTTCTCTACATAAATTCTGTTAATGACTCTTAAAATGGAAAAGCATGTAAAGCTATTGAAATGTAAGAATATTAGTGAACAATACATTTGTCTCAAAACAATATAGTTACACCCAATAGCAGAAATTATGTTTTCCAACTCCTAAAACAGCAACCTCCAACATAAGACCAAACCAAAGTTGATAAGAAACCATATAGCATTTGGAACATTAAAAACTGATAAATCCAAATCCAATGGTCAGCATATAGCCATCCTTATCCCTCCAGTAACCAATTTGGATCGCCAAAATAAGTTTGTAATCAACAATTATAAAATAGATCATCCGCCATAAGAAAAAAGCAACCACCACAAAATTAAACTACAAATAGCCATCCTTATCCCACCAACAACTAAATTGGATCACCAAGTTATGAAAACAAACAACAACAATAAGATTGATCAATAGCCATAGGAGAAAAACATCAGTCATAAAGCTAATCAGATAGAAACCCAACATGTATATATTTTACAAACTGTATGTAGTTTACCAATTGATAGATATCAATATTCTGGACACTGACCAAATTTAGTTTATAATGTTTTTCCTTGCCATATTCCTACCAGGAAATTAAAACCTAACAATAGTAGTAAGAAAGATTAATAAAATGATAATCAATGGCTATCACATAAATATTTTATTTCTCAAGAGCCCTAGTAAAAAATAATCGAATTCGAACCCTAGTCGATTTGGGGGAGGAGAGACGTATGTTGACGAACTTACAGGTCTTTCATGTCGATTTTTCTGGTCGGAAGTTAACCCAGTTTGTTTCCAAGATGCATTTGGCGGTCTTTTCTGCCCATTTTTCTCGTCGAATTTTCCAAAAATGCTGGCTCTAGTAGGTATTATGTCTTCTCTGCATACCCGTTAACCAAATCGAAGCCAAAGATAACAGGCCTTCCTCTAAGTGTTTAACAATATCCAACACTTTCTTTAGAGCTATCTCTTGTGTTTGTTTCCATTGCATGAGAAAATCATAGCTGGAGAAAAGAGAACATTTTTTTATCAGATTCAAAACCGTATAAAACTATCGACGGTGTAAAATAAACTCATGAAGCACGTATCCAAAAATTTGTCAGAACCGTCTATGATAGAGCAGGGAGAAAATGATAAATAGTTCACACGAATAGTGAATTTCAACAGTGATAACAGCACAATCAGCAAAATAAATCTATAAAATCCAGAACAACTTGTGAGAGAAAGTACACAGACCTTATTCAAGATCTTCACACTTTCCCTTGTTCATACAAAAATTAAACTGCTATGTATAGCTGCTAATTAATGGGAGATATGGAAAACCTCTACTTTTCTGCTTAAAATGAAAATCAACACAACAGAAATTGAAACTAAGCAATCCAAATGCCAAAAGAAGTGTTACAGCAAAACCCAAAAACGAAACATGTGCAAAGATGAAAGACCACAAATTGTCTGAATACCGGAATTGTTGTTTCTAGAAGACGCAATATCGATCTGGATAATCTAACAACTTTCTAAAATCAAGTGAACAGAAAGATCTTAGTTTAATAGAACATGCAGAAATAAGAGGCATGCAAGGAGAATCATGTTGTTGGTACAACTAAAAGACCAAATAAAATCAAACTTTCAAATTCCATTTGCTATTTCAAAGCTGATCATGTTGCTGGTACAACTAAAAGACCAAATAAAATCAAACCTTCAAATTCCATTTGCCATTTTTTTCAAAATCACGGAATGTATAGTTTCTGATGATCAAAAAACACAACTTAGATTCTGAAAGAGCATATAGAAAGGTAACTTGACAAAATATACGAAAACCCACCTTCCACTCATGAAAAAGGTGACCTTATCATCAGTGTTCCACTCATCAAGACGAAGAGGCTGCACTCTTGTAGTAAACTTGAAACCAACTTTCTCTTTCATCAAAATTCAAAACCATGCCAGCAGGAACAAAAGCACTCAATGGTATACCTCTGTGCATCTTATCTCGGTACATCTCATCCTAATGTGCGTCGATTTCTCGTCCAACGGTTGATAACCACTTCTCACGCTTCGCACGTTGACCTCAACTTCTCACCAGAACCCAACCCTATAAATCTAATAATAAGAAAACAACAAAAACAAACTTTTGATATCAGTATCCCTGTTCAAGTAAGAGAACTTGTGTGATCCCAGTGTTTATCCGTTGGTTGGAAAGCATTTCTTTCAATAAGAAACAAATTTCAGTCAGCAGATGTAAAATTGAGAACATAAATCTAATACAACCAAATTTCAGAAGACAAATCGCAACAGATCCTCAGAAAATGAATCAGAATTTACATCACAAAGTCAGAAAGTTCTATGATTAACCAACATGAGTATCTCTATTATGACGAGCCTTTAAATAAAGGGTTTAATTTGTATGAATTTTGCATACATAAGTGTGTCTGGAAAAATTAATTCTTAAATTTGAACTATATATGATGTTTTCTAGATGCAATTGAGATCGAAATTAGGGGTTGTTGAAACCTAGATCGATTTCGATCAAATTAGAAATGATGAAATATTGAAACAGATAGAATCTAACCCTGTTTTTTGTTCAAGGATGGTAGGAAACTGCATCTTCAAGAAAGTGCATGTGTATATTACCATCAAAACCACTGTCAGAAATGGATGGAGATTGAACAGCGCCGACTGTGTAAATCAAATTAACATTTAATAAGATTAAATTCAACAAACATAAACAAACAAATCCATGAATTGAAAGAATTTACCATGTTAGAGGAACCGTGAGAATCGAAGTGAAGGGGTTCTTCTTCGTCAGCTCCGATTCAGATTTACAGGCCAAAAGCTAAGCGGAAGGGAAACAAAATCCAGTATGATGTCGTCTTCTCTGCATTTTTGGCCTTCTGCCTGATTTTTCTGGTCGGAGGTCTAAAAGATGCTGGCACGTCTTCTCTGCATTCTCCGTTGTTCACGTTCACCAAAAAGAAAACCAAAGATTATTGAGCGGCTGAGATGTGGAAAATGAAGAGATAACCCTAGCCGGTTTAGGAGAAGGAGGAGGCGAACAGGTGTTTGGAGGGGACGGTTTAGGAGGAGGAGGAAACGAACGGGTGTTAGGAGGGGAATGAGTTGGGAGAGAGCTGGGCAAAGGAGAGAAAAGAAAAGAGGGTGTTCTTGCCTGAGGAGGTGCCACGAAGCTGACTGGACTCTTAAGGGCTTTAGAAAAAAGGAAGCAAGGGATTCTGAATTCTCATGCCACCACGTCAGCTCTCCATGTTTCTGCTTTATAATATATAAAGATTTGTATTTCTTATGTACCTTGTGTTTTATCCCAAGTTCGAATTCTTATAAATCTCTTATTTATTTGGGTATCATTCATACATTCATATACATGTATATATTGTTTTTATTTGGGGTTTTATCAAAATCTATAACTTATATGCCTTTTATTCTTTAATATTCCTAAAAATCTCTTTTTCTTGAACTAGAGTTTTTACTTTTCTGATGGCAGAAATTTAGGTTCACAGGTCATAATTAAGTATTTTCTCGGATTATTTATTTAACTAAATTTTTATATATTTTAACTTAATGTCTTAGGGAACTTTTGACATAAGTAACACCACTTTTAGAGGTGGTTAGGTATTTTAATCATTACAATTAAGTTTAAGTGTCACAGCTATCAAGGCAGTCTGCACATTCTTTTTATCACGTACATTTGGAGGGTCAAATATCAATATTTTTCAGTGATTCAAATTGAGTTTTAAACTTAACTCAAAGATCTATCTTCCAGAAAAAAATCATCATTTTTGGTTACATATTGAGGGAGTTATGACTGTTTTAAGGTAGAGATTTTACTATGCCAGATTCTGATTTCTTGCACACTCATCTTGGTTTGAATGGTTGAGACCTCAAATCTTCATATTTTTTAGTGAAACCACTTTTGTTTGAAAGATAATCCATTAAAATAGATTTCAGAAGAAAATCAAGAATTGTAGTTGAATATTAAGAGAGTTATGACTGACTAAAGTAGAGATTTTACTCTGTCAGATTGTCTTTGCACTCTTAACTTGATATGGGTAGTTGAAGGGTCAAATCTCCGTGTTTTTACATGAAACCACTTGGGTTTGAAAGATAACTCAATAAACAAGGCTCCAGAAGAAGAATCATATCATTTAACTAAGTATTTTACAAGATATGGTCGGATGAAGTTCATGCATGTAATCTGCCAGAAACTAAAAATGCTTATTCATGGAAAATGAGTGTTTTAGTTCTTTATTCTCACTCATATGATTTATTCTTTGATTTGTACACTTATTTACCATTATTTTATCATAGATTTTTAGGTCAAAATCATCCTTTAACTATTATAAACACATGCATGAACCCACACATCTCAGATTATAGCAAAAATCCACATGCATGTAATCAAAACTTCGTTTTCTTGAGTTCTAGTTATATGGATCATGGATTATCACCATTTGCTTGAAATTTAGCATGTCATTGGTGACTAATTTACCACTAAAAGACCCATGAAGGTCCTATATTTCAGAAACTCAGGAGTCATGAAGAAAAAGTAGGAGAAATTGCAAGAAAAAGGAAGGAGATGAAGGAGAAAACAAGAGGTATGAACTTACCTACTCTAGAGATGATGTTTACCTTCAAAATCTTCAAAGATTGAATGTTTTTTTTGTGTGGTTTGGGTCTGATTTCGGCCAGGAGATAGAGAGGGAAGAGAGAGTGATGAGAGTTTGAATATATAGAGAGAGGATGGTAGGAAATGAAGAGGTTTTCTTGAGAAGAAGGAAAGTTATAATGAGTGTGTGTTGGGTCATAATGAGGGCCGAAAATTGGGCCTCATTTTCCTTTTTTTTAAATGCTAATTAATATTGTATAAGTATATATTTTATGTAATCTTTAGAAAAAGACTGATTAAAGGTAGCTAAATCGTCATTTATCTACTTAATTTTTTTTGGTTTGATTATTTAAGGTTTAAAATTTAGATTTGGGTATATAAAACTATATATTTACTCCTCTTATTATTATTATTGTCATAATTAAATGTTAATTGTTCCGATCGGCATTTTATAAGACATCTTAAGCGGTTACGTGCGGTAACAAGATTTTCTAAGCACACTGTCGGAATTCTTAGGAAACTAAAACCTTAGCCATCATAATTAAGTCATAATGAGTTATTTCTACATGTTAAGACATGTATTATGCTATTCAATTGCTAAACTGAGTGTTTTGGTTTGACGGGTGTCACAGTCTCCTCTTGTTAGAAGAATTTTGTCCTGAAATTCGATGATTGCCATTCCCCGTCTGATCCTTTGCAAATAGGTGAGGGTACTTACGCTTCATGTAATCTTCTTGTTCCCATGTATACTCAGGTCCATGCCTCGAATTCCAATGAACTTTTAAAATCAGGATCTTACTACGCCTTAGTCGTTTGACTTCTCGGTCAAGGATTTCAATCGGTTCTTCTATGAAGTGTAACCGATCGTTGATCTGAACGTCTTCTAGGGGTAGAACCAATGATTCATCAGCTAGGCATTTCTTAAGGTTTGACACATGGAACGTATTATGGATGGCACTTAGCTCTTGCGGTAATTTAAGTTTATATGCTACTAGACCAATCATTTCAACTATTTCAAATGGGCCAATATATCTCGGACTCAGCTTGCCTCTTTTTCCGAAGCGTACTAATCCTTTCCAAGGCGATACCTTTAGAAGCACTTTATCACCCACTTGGAATTCTAATGGCTTCCTGCGGTTATCTGCATAATTCTTCTAACGATCTCTTGCAGCCTTAAGTCTATCTTTGATAATTGAGATCTTGTCAGTAGTCTCTTGAACGATTTCGGGCCTAGTCAATTGTATGTTGCCAATTTCCAACCAACTAAGTGGGGATCTACACTTGCGTCCATATAAGGCTTCATACGGTGCATACTGAATGCTGGTATGATACCTGTTGTTGTAGGAGAACTCCACTAATGGTAGGTGAGTATCCTAACTTCCACCAAAATCTATCACACAGGCACGCAACATATCCTCTAGCATCTGTATAGTTCTTTCTGACTGACCGTCCGTTTGAGGATGGTAGGAAGTGCTCAGATCCAAACGCGTACCCAACGCTTTCTGGAGTGATCGCCAAAACCGTGACATAAAACGACTATCTCTATCCGAGATGATGGAAATAGGCACTCCGTGACGCGTAACGATTTCATTGATGTAAATTTGTGCAAGCTTTTCCATCTTGTAGTCTTCCCGAATAGGAAGGAAATGCGCAGATTTCGTAAGTCGGTCCACTATAACCCAGATTGAGTCGTGCCCCTTCCCCGTCCTGGGTAGCTTAGTTACGAAATCCATAGCTATTTGTTCCCATTTCCATTGGGGAATCTTGGGTTGTTGTAATAGACCAGATGGTTTCTGATGTTCGGCCTTAACTTTTGCACAATTTAAGCACTTGTTTACGTACAAAGCGATGTCTTTCTTCATTCCCGGCCACTAGTAGTATTCCTTTAGATCTTTGTACATCTTATCAGCTCCTAGGTGAATCGAATATCTTGATTTATGGACTTCATCCAAAAGTGTTGATCGTAGGTTATTAACCTTTGGTATCCAAACTTTGTCTTCAAAGTAACGTACCCCATCTGACTTTGTTTTCAATCTAAGTTCCCAGTGATGTAGGGTCTCGTCCTTCAAATTCTCTACTTTCAATGCTTCTTCTTGAGCTTCAAGAATTTGTGTCTTTAGACTCGTCTGAACGAACGCACCCATTGTTCGCACCCTTGACAATTTCACCCTTTCCTTCCTGCTTAGTGCGTCAGCTACCACATTAGCCTTGCCTGGGTGGTACTTTATTTCACAATCATAGTCGCTAAGCAGTTCAACCCATCTTCTTTGCCTCATATTAAGCATTTTATGGTCAAGGATATGTTGAAGGCTTTTATGATCGGTGTAGACGGTGCATTTCGTGCCGTAAAGATAATGTCTCCAAATCTTGAGTGCGAACACCACGACTCCTAACTCTAGATCGTGAGTGGTATAGTTCTTCTCATGAACCTTAAGTTGCCTCGATGCATATGCAATGACCTTGTCCTTCTGCATCAATACACACCCTAAACCTTGGTGTGATGCATCGCAGTAGACTACGAAATTCTCCGCGCCTTCTGGCAATGCCAGAATTGGTGCATTACATAACCTATGCTTAAGAGTTTGGAATGCTTCTTCTTGTTTCACTCCCCAAATAAACTTCTTATCTTTTTGGGTTAATGTCGTTAGCGGTTGCCCAATTTTTGAGAAATTCGCAATGAATCGCCGATAATAGCCTGCTAAATCGAGAAATTGACGAATTTCTATCGGGGTCTTCGGGGCTTCCCACTTCTTGATGGCCTCAATATTTGTCGGATCTACATGAATTCCCTTCTCATTAATCACGTGGCCAAGAAAATGTACCTCACGAATCCAAAATTCGCATTTAGAGAACTTTGCATACAGTTTCTGGTCCCTGAGCAGTTCTAGTATCAGCTTTAGATGTCGCTTATGATCCTCCTTGCTTTGCGAATAAATTAGTATATCATCTATGAACACGATCACGAACTCGTCTAAGTACGGTCCACAGACCCTGTTCATTAAGTCCATGAAGACAGCTGGTGCGTTGGTTAGCCCAAAAGGCATAACCAGGAACTCATAATGGCCGTAACGAGTCCTAAACGCCGTCTTGGGAACATCCTCTTCACGGACCCTCATTTGATGATATCCAGATCGAAGTTCAATTTTTGAGAAGTAAGTAGCACCTTGGAGTTGGTCGAACACGTCGTCGATTCGGGGAAGAGGGTATCGGTTCTTGATGGTTAACTTATTGAGCTCTCTATAATCTATGCACATCCGCAAGGATCCATCTTTCTTTTTAACGAAAAGAACTGGGGCTCCCCAAGGTGAAGATCTAGGTCTTATAAGTCCTTTGTCGAGCAACTCCTGGAGTTGTCCTGACAATTCCTGCATTTCCGATGGGGCCAAACGGTACGGTGATTTAGCCACAGGTGCAGCTCCAGGAATTAAGTCGATGTGGAATTCGACTTGTCTTGATGGGGGTAATCCTGGTAGCTCATCTGGGAATACCTCGGGAAAATCCCGAACTACAGGAAAATCCTGAATGCGTTTCTCTTTGATTTACTTAACTATAACGTGAGCCAAAAACGCGATGCATTCCTTTTTCAAGTACTTCCGCATCTTCATACACGTCACTATCTTAAAGTTCTTTCCAGACTTCTCTCCATGCACGACGAGTGTTTCACCCTCCGGCAGCGGAATTCGTATGATCTTTTCGGAACAACATATTTCAACTCGGTGCATAATGATTATTTAGGAGAAACGTACCTGTGACCGCGTTCGGGTTTTGCCTTGCTTCATCTGCCCCAATCTCAAATACTCGGCCTCGAGCCTGGCTTCCTTGGTTCCCTTGATTAGTTGGCCGTGCTTGATTAACGTTTGGTCCTCGGTTCAGTTTCGGGTATGTGTTCCGAAGATGGTCTGGGCTTCCACACTCGTGACATGTTCGTCTTCCTCCACTTCTACAATCCTTGGCGAAATGGCCTCCCTTATTGCATTTGAGACAAATGATGCATTTCCCACCATGGCGGTTGTTGCACTTATCACACTTAGGGTAGGTTCCCTTGCCTTTCTCCACCATCTGGGTCTGGACCCCAAAGTTTCCCATCACCTTTTGGTTCTTACCAAACTTCTCGCCAGATTGCTTTTTCGAGGGTTCTTCCATCTTCCTCTTACCTTTAGCATTGTCACTCGTGAACGTTCCTGACCGGATGGCATTGTTGGTGAGCTTAGTTGCTAGGTTCACTGCATCTTGGAGTGTTGTTAGTTCTGCCGAGGTAACATTTCCACGAATTTCAGGAGCTAAACCCTAGATGTATATGTCGATTCGGTTCTCCTCGGGCGTTACTAGATGTGGCACGAACTTTGCTAGCTCATGGAAACGGGCGGTGTAGGCGTCTATGTTCCTTCCCACCATTTCATGATTCCATAGTTCCGCTTCCAACTTCTGGATTTCACTTCTTGGGCAATACTCTCCCTTGTGTAGCTTTTTGAACTCTTCCCACGTAAGGTTGTAAGCAGCTTCCCGTCCTCGGGTTTGCACCTGTGTGTTCCACCAGGTTAATGCTCGGCTTGCAGCAGACAGGCAGCAAACTCTACCGTGTTCCCTTCGGTGCACTTGCTGATGTGGAAAACGGACTCCATACCCTCAATCCATGTCAGTAATCCAACAGCTCCTTCAGTTCCATGGAATTCCTTAGGGTTGTAGGCCCTAAAAGCTTTGTACGTGCATTCCCTATTTCCAGTTGCTTCTGAGTTATTTCCTTGATTCGCGTTTAGACCCGCTGCCACTTGACTAACGATGTTCGGAAGTGCCGCAATGAGTTGCTTTGAGACAAGCCGTGCGACCTCGGGGTTTTCTCTTCTTGGAGGCATAGTTCTAAGGCATAGTTTCAAATAGGAATTTGGTCATATTTTTTATACAAGTTGTACTCAACTAGGTTATGAATATCATATGGTATGTCTACAACTAATCATTCGAGCACATAAATATAGCAACATACAGTAACTTCATAATCATGCATTTCAAAACACTTGGTTCAAACAAACACAGGTTCAACCATCACATAAGTTCAATAAACAACAAAGTGTTTTCCCCAAAAGATACCTAGTACTTAGAGTTCTAAATAGTCGGCTACATGCCACTAAAATAAGTTTCCAAGTTTAATCATCAAAAGTAGTCAAAAGTACTTTCACTAACGCCACTTTCTTGGAACCATTTCTTCACAACTATCCCTAATGCATCATCCTCCTGTAAAGCAGTCCTAACAGCATCATCACGAGTGCCATCATCAGCAAACACAGGTATAGCATCCTGGCAACCCTCCTAGCAGTGATGGCGGCCTCCATAGCTCTAGTCATGTGTCGGTTGTGTGAGTCCAAAATCTCCGTCAGATTGCCCAGGACGTAATGCTGATGATCTAGCCTAGATCGGTGAGTGTGCAACTCTAGTTCCATGCCCTGGACCCATCTGCCCTCTTTGGGGGTCATGCCCTGAGCGTGTCTTACTAGAATCCCGGTCACCGCCTGAGGAGTCTCGCTCTGTGCCCGCTGTCGAGATGTCTTGCCCTCAGTCCTTGGTGGTCTCGCAAAAGTCACCCTCTTGGGTAGGGGAACACTCTTTCTGGCGGTAACCCTAATCCTCGGTCCTCGTGGTGCTGGTTGAGGTGCGGGGGAAGGTAACACCGATGTAAGGAATCTAGTGGGGGTCTCACTGGTTGCTTCGTCACTGCTCTCATATGGGTCTTTCTCCTCAACAGTCGGTGGGTCTCTCCTAGGTCGACTAGTAACATAGCCAGAGGCGTCGGCAGAGTGCTAAGTGGGAGTGGACGAGGACGACATAGTGAACTGCGATAATAGTAGACTTAGTTACTAAGTGTGCTATTGTAAGTGCCTACGATATGCAATGTTTATGCATGCACACACAAAAATCATGCTTTCCATGTTTAAGTAGAAAATTTATTTTAAGCATACTTCCAATATAACCAATCCAAGTCCCCCATTATACATACCTAAATTAAACATAGGTGATCAAGCTTTGTTTACTTGAGGTATAATAATGTGACACTCAACTTAGTTATATTAGTAATATGCTTCAGATTTTGAAAACCATTTCGAAAACCGTTTTGATTTTTTTTTTAACTTTTGGGTTATAGTTTGTGGTTTCCATAAGAAAACCGACATTCTCTATAACCTTAGGCTCTTATACCAAATCTGTTACACCCCGCTAAAGAGGAAACACGAGGTATAACAGCGTAGGGTTTCATTCAAAAGGTAACAGACAACACCAACCATAACATTTAATAAAGTAGTACCAGATACTGCAATACAAAGTCATAACCATAACGTTCCCAAAAATGACGGATACAAAATTTAACAATAGAAGTTTAAGTTTCTTGATGTTGATGTCATCACACAATATGCACCCTACATGCCTTCACTTACTTATTAGTACCTAAAAAGCATGATAAAAAAGAAAAAGGGTCAACTACAAAGAGTTGGTGAGTTCACCGGTTTTCGTATGCACTAAAAGTAAATTTGTATTCAGAAATCGCTATTGTGAAACGTTTGTTCACACGAAGTTTAAGCAATCGGTCGTTCAAGTATTTGCACAAGGTATAAAGTATACTATGATGCCATAACATTGAGCCACTACCAAACCTTCCGACAAACCAACGCCCCTTATATTATTCACGTCCTACCTCAGCGGTGAAATAATTCCACATGTGTAAGACCATTGTTGTTACTAGTAAAGTTTACTTCTAGCTCGTCAGCTAAAAGTGGGGTTGTTAATCCAAATAGCGCTACCCACAAATACCATCGGCTCGTAATGAGTTAATAGGTAGTGTCTAACTAGGGGGGACTTTTTCATTTAAAACTCAAGCACATCAGAAAGTATACATACCTTAGTGCACAAACAATTAAATTTAAGGTTCAACAATTCATAGCATAATTCAATCAGTTTGCAATTCGATATCATGCTTTTCCCCCAAATTGTAACAAAAGAGTAAAAGAGGGCTGCGAATACTCACAATGTTCAGCAAGGGTTTCAAGAGTTGCCGCACGGTTGCACAATTGCCCGGTTCTAGGTCCTTCCTATGGAAGTGAAACACATTATCAGTTTTGGGGCTAACTCTTAGGGCTAAAGTATTGTTTAGCTCATATTATCTTATAAAACGCCTTAGTGTTAGTTACTAGGTTTAAGTATTATTTCGCGTTGTTGATCTCAAGTAAATTATTGGTTTTAAAAGGTTTGTAGAATTTTATTGTTACGTAATTAAATTTATATGTTATATATAGTATTTAATCCCTTGTACCATGTTTTATAATTTCTTTATGACGAATACTTTCGTTACTTATACATATATACTAGTATGAGAACCGCGCGTTGCGCGGTAGTGTAAGTACTTTGTCTATTAGTATGTAAATTGTACATATAAATAATTTTTAAATGTTAAATATAACAATTAATAAATCATATTAAAATGATGATTTGTAAAAAGTAGTAAAACTTAATTAACGGAAAATGAAAATTTAAATTGAACAATATTGACGACGGAACTCTCTTTATTTTATTAAGAAGAAATAAACAAATATACATCTTTAGCAAGTGTCTCAGATCAATTTTACATGTGAAAAAGGTAAGTCAAAGAGAAGAATACAATCATAAAATTAAAATACATGTGCTAATTAAAATTCAGGGTTGTAATCACGCTTCATGGTATTGCGAGTTTAGTCGGGAGGGCGTCTTCGGGCTAACTTGTTACATTTTTTTACTGCTCTACGTCTTTAGGCCGTTTAGTTACACGTCTTTCATGTCGGTTTTTTCTAGTCAGAGGTCAACCCAGTTTGTTTCCAAGATGCATTTTGGCCTTCTTCCCTACCAATTTTTCTGGTCAAAGGTCTAAAGATGTTGGCTCTAGTAGGAAATCGGTCTTCTCTGCATCCTCCTCTCCCTCCTCATCCGTACTGTTGCTTCCTGTAATCCGTTATCAGTTGATTATTAGACAAAGTCGAATCCAAAATGTTTGGGGTTGGGGTTATTTATAGGGGCCACAATCAACATATTTATTATTCAAGACGACACTTTTACCATATGACGGAACTACATATGCGAAGACTATAAATTGAAAATTTCCAACAACAAATCCAAGAACAAGCCATTGAAATGGATATGATGTAGCCATTGCACAAATCAAGGCTAGTCAATCAAAGATTTCCATTGGCAATCTGATTGTAATCAATCAAGATCCATAAAAGCCATTTCTCTACATAAATTCTGTTAATGACTCTTAAAATGGAAAAGCATGTAAAGCTAATGAAATGTAAGAATATTAGTGAACAGTACATTTGTCTCAAAACAATATAGTTACACCCAATAGCAGAAATTATGTTTTCCAACTCCTAAAACAGCAACCTCCAACATAAGACCAAACCAAAGTTGATAAGAAACCATATAGCATTTGGAACATTAAAAACTGATAAATCCAAATCCAATGGTCAGCATATAGCCATCCTTATCCCTCCAGTAACCAATTTGGATCGCCAAAATAAGATTGTAATCAACAATTATAAAATAGATCATCCGCCATAAGAAAAAAGCAACCACCACAAAATTAAACTACAAATAGCCATCCTTATCCCTCCAGCAACTAAATTGGATCACCAAGTTATGAAAACAAACAACAACAATAAGATTGATCAATAGCCATAGGAGAAAAACAT
This sequence comes from Saussurea involucrata, assembly GCA_033807775.1. NCBI lineage: Eukaryota > Viridiplantae > Streptophyta > Magnoliopsida > Asterales > Asteraceae > Saussurea > Saussurea involucrata. The sequence continues at coordinate 106,687,739 of CM066322.1, read as the reverse complement.
CAGTCATAAAGCTAATTAGATAGAAACCCAACATGTATATATTTTACAAACTGTATGTAGTTTACCAATTGATAGATATCAATATTCTGGACACTGACCAAATTTAGTTTATAATGTTTTTCCTTGCCATATTCCTACCAGGTAATTAAAACCTAACAATAGTAGTAAGAAAGATTAATAAAATGATAATCAATGGCTATCACATAAATATTTTATTTCTCAAGAGCCCTAGTAAAAAATAATCGAATTCGAACCCTAGTCGATTTGGGGGAGGAGAGACGTATGTTGACGAACTTACAGGTCTTTCATGTCGATTTTTCTGGTCGGAAGTTAACCCAGTTTGTTTCCAAGATGCATTTGGCGGTCTTTTCTGCCCATTTTTCTCGTCGACTTTTCCAAAAATGCCGGCTCTAGTAGGTATTATGTCTTCTCTGCATACCCGTTAACCAAATCGAAGCCAAAGATAACAGGCCTTCCTCTAAGTGTTTAACAATATCCAACACTTTCTTTAGAGTCATCTCTTGTGTTTGTTGCCATTGCATGAGAAAATCATAGCTGGAGAAAAGAGATCATTTTTTATCAGATTCAAAACCGTATAAAACTATCGACGGTGTAAAATAAACTCATGAAGCACGTATCCAAAAATTTGTCAGAACCGTCTATGATAGAGTAGGGAGAAAATGATAAATAGTTCACACGAATAGTGAATTTCAACAGTGATAACAACACAATCAGCAAAATAAATCTATAAAATCCAGAACAACTTGTGAGAGAAAGTACACCGACCTTAATCAAGATCTTCACACTTTCCCTTGTTCATACAAAAATTAAAACTGCTATGTATAGCTGCTTATTAATGGGAGATATGGAAAACCTCTACTTTTCTGCTTCAAATGAAAATCAACACAACAGAAATTGAAACTAAGCAATCCAAATGCCAAAAAAGGTGTTACAGCAAAACCCAAAAACGAAACATGTGCAAAGATGAAAGACCACAAATTGTTTGAATACCGGAATTGTTGTTTCTAGAAGACGTAATATCGATCTGCATAATCTCGCAACTTTCTGAAATCAAGTGAACAGAAAGATCTTAGTTTAATAGAACATGCAGAAATAAGAAGCATGCAAGGAGAATCATGTTGCTGGTACAACTAAAAGACCAAATAAAATCAACCTTTCAAATTCCATTTGCTATTTCCAAGTTGATCATGTTGCCGGTACAACTAAAAGACCAAATAAAATCAAACCTTCAAATTCCATTTGCCATTTTTTCAAAATCACGGAATGTATAGTTTCTGATGATCAAAAAACACAATTTAGATTCTGAAAGAGCATATAGAAAGGTAACTTGACAAAATATACGGAAACCCACCTTCCGCTCATGAAAAAGGTGACCTTATCATCAGTGTTCCACTCATCAAGACGAAGAGGCTACTAATAGACAAAGTACTTACACTACCGCGCAACGCGCAGTTCTCATACTAGTATATATGTATAAGTAATGAAAGTATTCGTCATAAAGAAATTATAAAACATGGTACAAGGGATTAAATACTATATATAACATATAAATTTAATTACATGCCAATAAAATTCTACAAACCTTTTAAAACCAATAATTTACTTGAGATCAACAACGCGAAATAATACTTAAACCTAGTAACTAACACTAAGGCATTTTATAAGATAAGATGAGCTAAGAAATACTTTAGCCCTAAGAGTTAGCCCCAAAACTGATAATGTGTTTCACTTCCATAGGAAGGACCTAGAACCGGGCAATTGTGCAACCGTGCGGCAACTCTTGAAACCCTTCCTGAACATTGTGAGTATTCTCAGCCCCTTTTTACTCTTTTGTTACAATTTGGGGGAAAAGCATGATATCGAATTGCAAACTGATTGAATTATGCTATGGAATGTTGAAGTCCCCACTAGTTAGACACTAAGGTATGTATACTTTCTGATGTGCTTGAGTTTTAAATGAAAAAGTCCCCACTAGTTAGACACTACCTATTAACTCATTACGAGCCGATGGTATTTGTGGGTAGCGCTATTGAGATTAACAACCCCACATTTAGCTGACGAGCTTGAAGTGCACTTTACCAGTAACAACAATGGTCTTACACATGTGGAATTATTTCACCGCTGAGGTAGGACGTGAATAATATAAGGGGCGTTGGTTTGTTAGAAGGTTTGGTAGTGGCTCAATGTTATGGCATCATAGTATACTTTATTCCTTGTGCAAATACTTGAACGACCGATTGCTTAAACTTCGTGTGAACAAACGTTTCACAATAGCGAATTCTGCATACAAATTTACTTTTAGTGCATACGAAAACCTGTGAACTCACCAACTCTTTGTAGTTGACCCTTTTTCTTTTTATCATGCTTTTCAGGTACTAATAAGTAAGTGATGGCATGTAGGGTGCCTTTTGTGTGATGACATCAACATCAAGAAACTTAAACTTCTATTGTTAAATTTTGTATCCGTCATTTTTGGGAACATTATGGTTAGGACTTTGTATTGCAGTATATGGTACTACTTTATTAAATGTTGTGGTTGGTGTTGTCTGTTACCTTTTGAATGAAACCCTACGTTGTTATCCTTAATCATGAAAATGAGTTCCACTCATGATTAAGGATATTTTAATCCAAGTCTTGTTCTTTGTGCAGATCTTGTACACATAAAGATCTTTTGCACAAGTTAAGGGGGAGCTTAACTGATTTTAAATCATTATATCATGATTTGAGGGGGAGCTCAAATATTTATGACTAGACGTATCTTCTGACCTTAATCTCAGATTGTTTAAAAGAAGAACGACTTTCAAGCATGAAAAACGTTTTCTTAAATGTTCAAACCACTTCTCTATTCTCAAACAAATTTTATGAATTTAGAAGTGTGATTTTAAACGTTTTTCATGGAAATCTCGGATTATTGTGACATCATTTCTGACCGTGTGTTTCCAAAGACTAATACTTGCGTATTATCATTTCTATAATTTCAAGTATTCATACACACCGGTTCAGCTTCATATTGAATTTGTTATTACCATGTCTCCAAACAAAACAATTTTTTCGATGGTAATACTCCCGCTTGTATTTCAATGTTGTTGAGCATCATACATTTTTTTCAGCGTATTACTTAAACGTTTCATTCAAAAATTGTTTATATTTGTTCATATAAACAAATTTCAATTCTTTGATACCCTATCCTTTTATGACCATCCTTCATAATATTTGATCTGATTGATACATTGTCTGATTCTCAAACAAGTCTTTCGAATTCATTTCATTTCATTCTATATTCTTGTTTTGGGAATTCTTCAAAGTTCAAATGCTCAAATATTTCATGTTATCATTGAAGAGCATACATTCTGATGACAATGTCATTCAAATGCTGGAGTTTATTTGTTCAAGCTAAACTGTTGAACAACACAAAACCTTTTAGGAGCATACAGAACTTCTATGGATTAACGTTAACCAGTGTTTCCTACCCAAGAAGTTATCCTTGAGTGATTGAGGGGTGAGGGGTCTACATCAAAGAGTGGGGGAGATAACTCATCCGATTGAGTATCTCATTGTGCTGAGGTAAAATGAAAATGAGAGTTTGGGTAGAAGTGAGCGGATTAAAAACAGAAAGATGGTGTGAGAACAGAGTTAAAAGAATAAGAGAACTCTGCACTATCCATTTTCTGAGTCGGGAAGCCACATTACTGATTGGTTCACATTCTTTGGTGACCATCATTGAAACAGGCAGTTAGCCCATGCCAACTCTTGCATTTAACCCCACCAGCTACTCATTTCATTCTTAACAAATAAATGTTTCAATTTTCTTGGGGACACAACATATAATCTATCTGATCTTCACTCGGAAGGTCTAGATATTGAAAAAGAAGGAAGTTTACCCCACCTTCACTCTTCATTCATGCACATTGAGTCTATGGAAAATTGTTGCTGTCTCAACAGTTTACACACTTTGAGCCTATAATTTTCAAGCATATGTTGCTTTATTTTTTCTACACAAGCACGTTCACACAAGGAATATGTTTTCTTGTCTTAACGTTCATAGAAATTCCTTTATGGTTTTTCGATGATTGAATGGAAGCCCTGGGGGAGTGAACATCAAAAAGCTCCTTTACAAAGTACATCTGTTGTACTAAGTGGCTCCGTGCTACTTACATGCATTTTAACTGATTCATCCGTTGTTTCAGGGTTACCACATTCTTTTGTCTGAATTTGAAAAGATTTGGATAAATTCTTTTTGAATTGACGGTTATCAGATCAAGAAGGAGGAAAATGTTACTTGTGGTGAACAAAGTGTGTGCTGAAATTGATGAAGGTTTTGATGATCATGATGCTCACAATCATCAAAAAGGGGGAGAAATAGTATATTGAAGTTCGGGGGGAGAAATAATACCCTAAAGAAAAGAGAGATTGGTTAATGACAGGTTAAGGGGGAGAAATGATGTGCTAAAGTCAAGAAGACATTCTGAGATTGTTCGAGAAAGTTCGTTGCTTGAAGACAATTCAAGGTCAAAGAGATGAAGATACAAAGTTCAAGAAATCATTCAAAGTTTGAGTTCAAAGCTTCAAAGATTTCAAAGCTTCAAAGATTTCAAAGCTTCAAAGATTTCAAAGCTTAAAAGATTTCAAAGTTTCAAAGATTTCAAAGCTTTAAAGTTCAAAGCTTCAATGTTTTTCAAAGCTTCAAAGTTCAAAGCTACAAAGTTCAAAGCTGCAAAGATCTGAAATTCACGTTCAAGACTTGAAGACAATTTGTTGAAGATTGTATTGAAGAAGATTGACTTTACATTGTGAAAGACAAAGATTTTTCATGTTTGACTGAAGACTAATCAAATACGAGAGTTTGAAGACTATCAAAGCATCAAAGTTCAACGTGAACTTGTGAAGATTCAACCGTTTGAAGAGTGCCAAAGCTTCAAAGTTTAAAATGGTCAAAGTTAAAGTTTTGAAGATCAAGTGTTGAAGACTGCTGCCATATTTTTAAATCTTGAATCCAAAGGGGGAGAATGTTAGAGCATTATTGTATTCAAGTTTTGTTGTAAAGTCTTGTAATGGTCAAACATTGTAAAGTCAAAGTAAAAGTCAAAATAGTCAAAGTCAAAGTTGTTTAGTTAGAAAGTCAATGTAATTAGAAATACTTGTGTTGTAATTCATAGGTATAAATAGGTTTAGTTTGCTTAGTTGTTAAGCAAGTCTTAAGAAAGTCATTAGTGAATGAGTTCATAATTGTAAATTTAGAGAGATAATCTAGAGAGAGAAAGTGCTTAATTCTTGAAGATCAATGGAAGAATTCAAGTTTACCTAATAGATCTGGTGTTAACAAAAACTCCATGTGTTATAATCCTCCCAACCTTACAACAAATTTCATTCTAGAAATCTAATTCCTCAACAAAACATATGAATACCATACTCATCAGATTTCCTAAGTTACCAAATGAAGCTCAATACTTTCTTGCAATGGTTAAACCATGACAATAGTGTTCCCACATCCAAGCTCCATCTCAATATGTTACACCACTACCAGGAGTGAACATTGAATATTGTTGGAGAACTTTCCAACAATATGATCTTGGTTGCCTCCCGACCTTAGGTGACTCATATTACCTAAACTTAGGTGACTCATACTACCTCAAGAGTAGCTTACGACCTTAACGGCTCAATTCCCCAAACATTGCCCATAAATGAATTTGCTCTTAAATGCTTATAGTCAACCTTTTACCATTATGCTCTCCCTTGCCTTTAAAATATGATGATCCTTGCAAAAATGATCCAACCATAATTTGCCATACTCATTTCAGTTCAAGCTACTCATTACAATGATAACTTTACCCATTGCCACTATTGCACTAACGTATAACCTCATATGCTATAATCATCTAAATAAAGTAAACTTCCACATAAGTTCTACTTCGACCATTTCCATTCAATCTCACCATTTCAAATACTCTAAGTCATGAACAAACAATGTACATGAGAACCAAGTAGATAAGCTCAACCATAATTTTTTTCAAAAGGCACTACCGTAAATTTTTGTCGCAATTATTTTGATGAAATTCTTAATGAGTAGATCGGTCTGGTTCATCACAATCTCTGAATCCGTATTCCAAACAACCTCTATGCACACCATCAACAAAGATTCCCAGTATTTTCAAATCAAACCATTCTACCTATTGGCCAAATCTTTCTTCTAGGAACATACCAACATACTGTACGTAAAGTCGAGTAATCCAAACTCAACGATTGGACAATATGACTTAGCATCGAATATCTAAGCAATAAATCCAAACCAAGAAAGATAATAATAATCATCAATCCCTAATTACCCACATCTAATCTCTTTAGAGTTACCACATATAGAACTCAAGGGAAGTACTCCCAAGTACTCCAGTTGTTATTGATCTCGAAATCAAAAACAATGATACCTAATATCACAAAATAGTCGTACCACAATCATGGGTATGCCAATAAGTACTTCATTCCTGACTGCATTGTGTTGATCCCAATATTTACCTAAAGTTGATACCTAATAAGGGAATTAAAATCCAAAAAATATACAATTCTAATGAACGAACCATGCAGTATTCTCCATTCACGAAGACCAGCCAAGATGACACATCACTAACACACAAACATGAAGAAAACCAAACCGAAACCAAGATGACACATCACTAACACACAAACATGAAGAAAACCAAATCGACTATCATTTATAATCAATCTGTAGGCAAATAACCAGATAAAAAGAACTACATGTTGAAGTTACCGAACGGTAAAGATTGCTACTTAATAAAAGGAGATAATACTCAAATGTAATACCTCAATTTTTCTTATATAAACCATGTTTATAGACTGAAAACATGAAACTCAAAACCAACCACAAGTTGGATCATCTGACACCTTAATTCTAGAGGACTATTGAAGTCCTCACATACAACACCCAAATAGGTTTTGGTGATCCAAACTCTCTCAGGGATTTGGTGATGATGCTTATGTTTAGTGAAAATTACTTATGGTTGTTGTAATTTACTTGTTTCATTTTCAGCGATCAGTCATTGAGTTTGTTCAGTGACCGCCGAATACACATTGTAATAGTTAGTCTAAGTAATCCCAAAGGCAAAGTTTCACGTTGATTGTTAGCCCCAAGTTTTCTTATTGTAAAAGTATTAAAAATAAAACAAGTCCTGGACCAAGAGGACCTTGCATCAGAAGCGCGTTGAACCAGAGCCTTAAACTAACAGTCGTATTCGACATAGTGCACCTAACCAGAAGATCAACATGGAGAGGCAGAGCCTCTAGCCACCACTGTAACTATGCTCAGGTTCAACAAGATTCAATCTCTCTAAGTGTGGACTTCCGGTTATAGCCTACCACGTCGGCCCAAAATGATTATTTCACCTTTACAGGTGGAAACCTCTCAACTATTGACTTTCCTAATATTAGGCTATATATAGAAGACTTGGTTTGTTAGACTAGTATGCTTGCAATATAGATTCTCACACTTACACCTAAGATTACATACACTATTTTAGAGAGATAGATAAAGAGAATTTGAGAAAGTTTTTACACACATTAAGTACATGTTCTTGGATACATTCAGTGTTTGTTATTTTGTTTTCATCTATTTTGTTGTTTAAATTTATATTCATCAAATTTGTTTTTCTTCTGCTACTTTCATTATTTTTGATCTTTAACCAAAGAGAAATGTGGGATAACACTGATAGAAACCTTCAGCGATGTCAAAGACTCAGATGAAAAGAAAGATAAATTACGTATGATCTGAAGCGACATTTAGTGAAACTCAGTCCTGTCAACAAAACGTGACAATTTGATAAAGACTCGGCGATAGCTGAAAAGCTTCTAAGCGACTCGAGCCATCACTGACTAAGAGTCTTGCCTTACAAGATTTGTTTGTCTTAATTTGTTGAACAAAAGGTACAATATTACTGTTGTTTTTTGTCTGTCACATGCTTACCAACCATCTATCTTTATTGTTCCTTAGCGGGCAAAAGCATGTTTAGTAAAAACAACAAGGATGTGTATCCACTACTCTGACGATATGTGGACTGTACCTTATGACTCATATTTAAGGCAATGGTTATAAATAGCAAGTGAAGGCCCGTCTTCATTTTAAAGATTTCTTTATGCTTCTAAACTCTCTTTTTTCTTGTTCTTACTATTTATTGTGCAAGGAAACTTAGTGATTCTCATATATTGTTTAGAATAGACTTACCTCTCTATTTCTGCAACAATCTATAAATATGTTTTTGATTTATCAATAATCAATAAACAAAATTTATTCGTATATTTTATGTGTTTGTATTCATCCTCCCTTCTACAAACTGTAATATTTTGTATGACCCTTTAGGGACCAACAAGTGGTATTAGAGCAGTGTTTTTGTATGACCCTTTAGGGACCAACAAGTGGTATTAGAGCAGAGTTTTTCAATAAAAACCCTCAAAAATATCTTTGTTGCTATTCTTCAAATGGAAGTAAACTCAAACACATATTACTATGATAATTTTTGTTTTTCAAAACCACTACGATTCAATAGGGACAACCTTTCTCTCTGGAAAAATCGTATGACTCAATTCCTCACTATGTTGAAAATGGACCTTATGTTTCATTTTTCCTTGTTGTCGTTGTTCCTTCTACTGCCACTACTGAATCTATCGCTGAAAGAGCGATAGCAAAACAAGTTCATCAATGGACTGATGAAGATAAAAAAAGGTGGCCATTGATGCTAAAACAAGAACTATCATTGCAATGAGACTCCCTTATGAGGTATATCATTCTGTCATGAACCTCAAAACCTTAAAATCCAAGTGGGACACACTTTGTGTTCAATATAAGGTACTAATGAAGTACAATAAACTAGAAAGATATACCTTGTTTGACCTTTTCCATATATATATATATATATATATATATATATATATATATATAGAGAGAGAGAGAGAGAGAGAGAGAGAGAGAGAAAGACAGAGAGAGGGGGATCATCGAGAAGTTAAACATTTTGAGAGAATGCGAGAGGTCACATAATAATATATGATTACATTTCTTTGGGTGTGTTTAATCATATATGATTAACGTCTATATGTTGTCAATGCAACAGGTATTTCATCATATATATATAACTTTGTGTATCATACGTGTATTCATATTTTAATAATGCTACTTGTCACTTTCTAGTAAAATGTTTAGCTTCTCGTTTGAGATTGCTTATATATATAGAGAGAGGCTCCGTAAAATGAAAACCTTGCATTTGTTGCACACCTTACAAACCACAGTATGCATATGTGCAGAACCAGTGTGCATATATGAACAATGTGCATATGCATACGTGCAAGAATATGCATATAATAGACATACATTCATATGGGATAATGCATATATGCATCTCAGATTATGCATATATGCAAATTGGTTTGTAAGGGGTGCACAAATACATGGTATGTATTTGATTTGTACCCTATATATATATATATATAGGTATATAGGTGAGGTTCAAATGAGAAATTCTAAGTGTGTGAGAAATAAAGAAATGATCTGTTTGGGTAAAAAATCACACCTCACGACCGACGCTAGAAAACTCAGATAACATTTCCATAAGACCACTCTTGTACTAAGATAAGGTCTTACAGGTTGTTTGCGAACGAGTACTCGGTCGTACGTTTTTATGCTGGCCGTACGTTCCGTACGACCGACGTGTGAGACTTAAGACGGTCTTACGACTATACTAACCGTTAACAGTCAACATCCGTTTCTTTTGTTCATTAATGCAGGTCTAAGAGCATTCATGGTGCAAACGGACAGTAACGGACAAGTAATCAATGGCATTAAAAGCCCGACAGCGGTTACGAGACTAACCATCAAGGCACATTTGATGACCAGCGGAAGCTATTTAAAGGCTTGCTCTATAACCGAAAAAGGGACTACAACTGTGATTGAATCTACATCTGCTCCATCTATTTTCTAAGTTATTTCACATAAAAAAACACAGCAATCTACAGAGCTGTAACACCCCAAAATCGGGATCAACAAATACTTCCATAAAACGGAAGAGTGATATACATTGCTATTGCACGAGCTGACAAAAGGGGATATTACATAAGTCTATTTACAATACGATGTGTAAAATAGAAAGCTAAATGACAACCAGCTAATCTAATCTCTACTATAGAAATAAGATTTACAAAAGGTGTCATAATTGGTCCAAAATTGATCTTCTATCTTTGACATCTCCAAAAGTATCCCCACGCTCACAAGTCCCCAACTAAGCCTTCTTAAAGACGGCACCGCTAGAATCTTTGATACACATTTAACAAGCAACAAGTATTAGGCTTTAAACGCCTAGTGAGTTGAACATAATAAAGCATACAATAATTTCATGTAAGGAACGTCAAGTCGGTCATTCACAAATTGAATTCTATGGGGAAGGCCCAAATCACCAACCCGAGTTACACCGTAAGTGAAGATATACCTTAGCGTCTACCTCCAAGGTAACGCCTCAAGGTCCGGCACATCGGGACTACCTCCAAGGTATCATCCCAAAGGCGTGGATCTCTACACAACCTCCAAGGTGTGTCCAAGACTACATCTTACTAGTGCCTACTTAAGGGCTCCTCCAATTTATGAACACCAACAAATAACTACTCCAAGTAATACACAATATCTTACATTATTCTCATGAAAAATGGTCTAACCATCCCATTAAGCATATAATTACTACATCCATGTAGTTCTCAAGTTATCCACATACATGCAAGCATTGACATGAGTAATATCATATAGCAAAGGCACATGCATGAACTTGCATATCCAGCCACTTTCATCATTAAGCCATGGTCTCCTCATTAAGACATAAATTAAGCTATTAAGATCTAAACCCTGACATTTGAGTTTAACCATTTCCAATTGAATATCAACATGCATTGTACAATTCCATGTGAGATGAGTTGTTACATAACCTTTATCTTACCTTTAAGTTCCTATATCTCCTCTTATTGGAGACAAGAGCTTATTGACCAAAAATGCACTTCAAGTGAATTTGGTAGAACAAGAGAAATAATAGTGTAAATAATATGCCAAGTATGTTTTTAAGTTCAGATTATTCACCTAGCAATAGAACTCTTGAGCTTGACCACTTCTAGTTAAGAGCACATAGAGATTTTTTCACCTAATATCCACCATTTAATGACCATGAATCTTCCATAAAATTGTCATAATTGAGATGGGATGAAGAAGGCATAAAATTACCTTGGTTTAGGGAAAAATCGCCCAGAAGAAGGAGTGAGGAGAGCTGGAATTCGTTTTTAGGGAAATGAAAGAAAGGAGCTGAAACTCTTGGAATAAAGGGGAAAATTCGACAGGTGGCATCGCGGGCTTCCGAGCCTACACTCGCGGGAGCCCGACAAATGAAAACAAATTTGTTCAGAAAGTTTCTGTTGCTCCCGCGGGAGCACCTCGGGAGCCCGCTCTCGGAAGCCCGACCCATCCTTCACGGAAGCCCGCCAGACACCAAAATTGTTTTCTTTCATTTTTCTCAGTTCCAGCTTATACCAATACCAAAATAGCAGATTCCAGATTGCAGGTAACAAATAATGACCACATAAGATTGCTAAGTAATTACCCAAAGGTTTACAATAAGTTAAAACGACATTAACATTAGATTACCTAATGAGTGAAATTCGGGGTGTTACAATCCTCCCCCACTTAGAATAGATCGCGTCCTCGAAATCATAAGCTATATAAACAAATGAGGGTATCGGCGTTTCATAACTTCTTCCGGTTCCCACGTCACGTTGGCTCCACGATGATGCCTCCTTTGCACCTTGAGTTGTCTTGAGGCATAGGCGATCACCTTTCCCCGTTGCATTAACACGCATCCCAAACCTAACTTGGATGCGTCGCTATAGACTACAAAATCCTCCGATTACCATTGTTATTAAATCGATTGAAAAAAAATCTTTCCTTCGATTCCTAACGTGCAACTCCGCAAAATATCTCGAACCACAACTTGTCCAACGTTGGCTAATTCTACCACTAGGGCTTCTTCTAAATAACTAATAGACATAAACAACTTTTGACAAAACAATACCGACACAAATGAAAAACTTGCACCCGAATCGAATAACACACGCGTAGGTATAGAGTTTAGAAGAAACGTACTCGACACTACGTCAGTCGAAGCCCTTGCCTCCTCGGTTGTCATCTAAAAAGCTCTCCCCGCTGCCTTCGATGGTTCCACTTTGGGTCTCCCACTTCCGCTCGACTTTAATTTCGGGCAATCTCTCTTTATGTGTCCTGGTTCGCGGCATTCGAAACAGATCGGTCCTTTCGTGGGACAATCCCGCATAAAATGCCCAATCTTTCCACACTTGCTACACTCGTGTGGGCTCGGTTGTTGACAGAAATTACATGAGCCAACATGGTGTCTCTTGCATTGATTACACCACTTCGCGTCACTACGGTTATCCTCACTTCTATTCCCGGTAAACTGTCCTTGTTGACGAACGGGTCCAGAAGACTCTTCCCACTTTCTATTCTCACTTACATGCCCACTTTCCAACCTTCCTTGAGCCAAATCGTCTTCTACCAACAACGATTCTTCAATTGCTTATTGCACAGTTGTCACCTTGGCGTTCCTCACGGCAGTCCTCATCGCGGCTGGTAAACCCCGCTGATATGCCTTTATTTTCATTTTCTCATCGGGAGCCAGATGCTCCACCAAACTTAACTTTTCGAGGAACGACTTTGAGTATTCGACAATGGTCATATTCGCTTTCTTCAATCCACGGAACTCTTCTTCAATTTTGTCTAAGGCCCTCTCACTACAATACTTATCGAGAATCTTCTTCTTAAAGGTTGGCCACGTGAGTTTGGCCAATACTTCGGGTGTGAGAGACGTACGGGTGAGATTCCACCAAGTAAGGGCCTCGCCCTTAAGAAGATGAGAAGCAAACTTAACTCGTTGAGAATCTTTGCATTCCCAAGCCTCGAACGCCATTTCCATTTCCCGAATCCAATACATACACCGGACGGGGTCGGTAGTTCCGGCAAATTCCGGTGGTTTGCAACCAAGGAAGGTCTTGTACGAACACCCCCTTTCTCTCCTACCGTCACGTATATTTTTCCGATCATCCGCAAGTACTCCAATCCCAAGGCCATCCGGCCCATTCATCGCATTTTCCGCAACTGCCTCGTGTCGTCGATTACTGTTGTCACGATCCTCTAATATTTTCATAAACCGCTCTTGTTGTTGAGCCATAGCGGTGTTCATGGCTTGAAGCATACTATCCCTCAACCTATTTTCAAGGGTATTTTCCTCCATTACCGGATTGGAGGTGCCGATGTTGGTTCTTGGTATCTGTTCCACTCCTCCACCTAAGATACGTGGCCTCAGAGGGAGTCCGGCCGTTGCTCGATTATCTGGTTGATCGGCCGTAGATTCGGTCATGGCATGACCTTCCGGTGATGATTGAAGTTGACTTCGCGTGTTCACCATCTTAGTCTGTCAACATGCGAGAACAAGGGTAAAGAATAGACAAAAGTTGCGTACTAACACATTCATTAATTACCATAACAATAGTAGGTAAGTACACTTACGTAATAGCACATTCATAATAGCATTAGCTAAGTGTAATTATGAGCATGTCTTACATAAGCATTCTCGTTACCGTCATCATAATTCTCAACAAACGCAATTCCGCAATTTCTAACACTCTCCCATCCTAGGATATCTACCCAACATGGTGATTTTCAATGATATTATCCTCAGCTTAAGTCTAGGCATTCTACAGTCAATACCTAGTTCACTTAAACTAGAGCTCTGATACCAACTTGTAACACCCCAAAATCGGGATCAACAAATACTTCCATAAAACGGAAGAGTGATATACATTGCTATTGCACGAGCTGACAAAAGGGGATATTACATAAGTCTATTTACAATACGATGTGTAAAATAGAAAGCTAAATGACAACCAGCTAATCTAATCTCTACTATAGAAATAAGATTTACAAAAGGTGTCATAATTGGTCCAAAATTGATCTTCTATCTTTGACATCTCCAAAAGTATCCCCACGCTCACAAGTCCCCAACTAAGCCTTCTTAAAGACGGCACCGCTAGAATCTGTGATACACGTTTAACAAGCAACAAGTATTAGGCTTTAAACGCCTAGTGAGTTGAACATATAATAAAGCATACAATAATTTCATGTAAGGAACGTCAAGTTGGTCATTCACAAATTGAATTCTATGGGGAAGGCCCAAATCACCAACCCGAGTTACACCGTAAGTGAAGATATACCTTAGCGTCTACCTCCAAGGTAACGCCTCAAGGCCCGGCACATCGGGACTACCTCCAAAGTATCATCCCAAAGGCGTGGATCTCTACACAACCTCCAAGGTGTGTCCAAGACTATATCTTACTAGTGCTTACTCCCATCCTCCCCATCGAATTAAAGTAACGTAAGGAGGGGCCATTATCAATTGAATAAGCGTCTCAAAGAGAATTAGGTCTAGCGCCCCATCGAGAAAGAGCAATAGAACAAGGTGGGAATAAGATCTAAGGTAGGACAACCAAGAGTGTGATGGCTTGAGTGTAAAGAATAATAGCAATATATAGAACGTAATGAATTGTGTGTGGAAGGTAACGATAGTGCGTGAAGTCTTGACCTAGTCATGAAGGCGACAATTTAGTATGTTGTGTAGATTATACTTAATGTGATTGTTGACGCTATCAAGAAAGGTATTGTTTAAATGTGTGGGGTAATGTGGATAAGATGGTGACAGTTTATAATTAGTGAATTTGCGAGGTGTAGTAGTAATGAAATTCGTGAGACTAAGTGGTGGATTTGTGATGATATGGGGTGAGTATAAGTGGAAACCTCTGCTCGGGATTTTGTTTATAAGTTGTTTAGATGTGCCAAAAGTATGTGTGGAGAGGCATGGATGTCGAGGTGGTGTGTAGTAGTATTATTCAAGAATAACAGAATGCAGTGGAAGTAGATGGTTAGCTAAAGAATAGAGTATTACCGTTTGAGAAATGGAAAATGTGAAGTTATTTTGAGCATTGAGTGTGATTTCGGATTGACTCGATTAAGTTTCTGATATGAGGTATGGTGAAGTTGTTAGTAAAGTATAGTAATTGTTGAAATTGGGTGCGTGCAATTGGTTTGGAGGTGAAAGAAAGCTAGCTCATAGGATCCGTTAAGAGTGAGTACCTCCTAGTGAGCTATCCTTGGGAAAACGTGTTTTATGTTCAGAAGAGAGTGGGAGAAAGTAAACGAATGTAATGATCAGATTGAAGGACCATTGGATAGGACGTGATAAGTAGTTACCCTCGTTTATTGCTTAACCGAATTCCGGGACGGAATTCTTTTAAGGGGGAGATAATGTAATACCCCGAGTAAGTCCGTTAGTTAAATCCCCTTTTCGTTAAGTTTAGTTAACTTTATTAAAGTATGTTTAGGGTAGAAATTGGTTAAATGATAATTTAAAAAAGTTTTAGTTAATAATGAAGAGTCTAAGGGTTGAAATGGTAATTATGGTTAGTGATATCTGAATTACATATCCAGGTGTCTTCATTTCAGAAAACTCAGATTAGTAAGTGTGTATGTGTGTATTGGGAGCAAAAAAGAAGAAAGAAAGGTTTGATGGCTAAGAATTCAAATTGGAGTACTTGAAAGAGATATTAAGGTATGTTTCTGGTACAATTTATGTGTGTAATTGCTAGTAGATAGTTCCTATCGGAGTAGAATAGCTGATTTCATAACTGGGGTTGATTTTTGTCGATTTCTGGGTGAAAAAGGGCAAACCGACAGAGGTTTCCGGACACAGTAAGAATGTGTCTGGTAGTCTCGTTGGTGGTGTCCGGGTAGATTCTTTGGTGGTGTCCGGGTAAGTTGTTGATAGTGTCCGGACGTTTTGATTGATGGTTTCCGGATGATTTAGATACCGGATGGCATCCGGATTCCTTTGGTGTCCGGATTCCTCATGTTGTCCGGATTAGTCATGCTGTCCGGAAAGTTGTGTTGTCCGGATAGTTCTGTTTTGTCCTGATACTTTAGCTGTTTTGGTCACTTTTGAGGATTTGAGTTATCTAGAGTCCTTGGTCTTCTAGTATGTTTTATGTGATCAGTTAGTAAGGGGATATTTGTATTTAATCTATTTGCAGACTCTGTGGATTGGGATTGATAGACTGAATCTTTGGAAAAGGCTTGGAAGAGTTGTAATAAGCATTCAGGTGAGGTTTACTTTAAACGTTTTCAACTGGGGAACATATATATGTGTTTATATATATATGAGTATGTGTGGATTGAGAATGTGTGGAATTTATATATATGTGTTTATATATATATGAGTATGTGTGGATTGAGAATTTGTGAAATATATATATATATATATATATATATATATATATATATATATATATATATATATATATACATATATATGTGTGTGTTTATATATATATGAAAAGGATATGTGTGATGGTGTGGTATATCGTATATTGAGATACGATTGAGTATATGCTTTTAAATATAATATAATGAGATGTTATATTTATGTAAGTATTATACTACACGAGAGCACACCGAACTATGCCGGCTGAAGTGTGTGTCGTAGTTGTTGTACGGCGTTGTTGGTCGTAGATGTTGTACGGCGTTGTGTGTCGTAGTTGTTGTACGGCGTTGATTTATTAGTTGGCTTGCTACCAACTAATATGGCCATGGGAACGAGGATGAGGATGAGTGGAGCACGATGCACGAGTCTTGTTTGGTATTTATATACGTGTGGTATATGTGGTATTTATATACAAGAGGTATATGTGTGTATGGGCGAAAGGTTTCATATAAACTATTTTGATACAAAGGATTTACATGAAAAGGTTTTATAACGATTTTGGAAAGGACCGGGATTAACTCACTAGACCCGTTTGGTCTAACCCTCATTTTGTTTTCAAAAATATGTTTTCCAGGTTAAGGATCGGCAAAGGAAAGGATTAAGTGTAAGGAGCTTTTGATGGGCGTTGATTAGGAAGCTTAATGTATTTTGTAGTTTCGAGACCGAAGGGACCGTTTGTGGTTTATTATGTATCTTTTATTATGAATGTAATGAAGTTATGCAATGTATGTTATTTGAAGCATGTTTGGGAAACCGGGTCGTTACATATATATATATATATATATATATATTTTTTGAAATAATCTTTTTCTTATGTTTGCCTCCATTATCTCACACGCACACGACCACTGTTCATCTTCTTTCACGACATCTATTCACCATCTCACACGTCATCTCTCTGCTTGCAATTCGTCTGAGATTGTCGAATCAAGGTAAGAGTTCTCATTCTCTGTCTATGCTTTCTAACGATTTCAGGTTTGTCTCGATTTGAATCTGCTTCGTTCATTTAGGAATTTTTGCGATTGACAACTTTCTCAAATCGATTTCGATTTCTAGGGTTCTATTGATTTCGATTTCTAGGGTTTTAATTCGATTTCAATCATTGTGTATTGGCTTACACTTTCGTTTTGTATCTGATGAATGTTAGGGATATGATTGATTCTTGCGGTTTGATCATCTAAAGGATTTTCAGATTAGCCAAGTCAGCTTTGCGCCACCCGTTGGTAGCGCAAAGTGAGCTTTGCGCCACCTGTTGGTAGCGCAAAGTGAGCTTTGCGCCACACGCTGGTAGCGCAAACCTAGCTTTGCGCCACCCGTTGGTAGCGCAAAGTGAGCTTTGCGCCACCCGTTGGTAGCGCAAAGTAAGCTTTGCACCACCTGTTGGTAGCGCAAACCTGACTTGGGCATTTTTTTTTCTGATTTTTCCAAGTTTGTCTTGTGTTCTTGTGATTCATTGTTTGTTCTAATTGAGAATCTGGTATACTTCATTCCAGGTGTATTCATGGCTTCTGATGAAGATTTTGATTCTCAAGTTTGAGAAGATGAAAATACGATTCAAGAACATCTTGAGGCACCATTCGATAATGCTTCTCGTGACAATCCTTTACCATCCACGTTATCTACAGGAGCTGATCCATCCGCTCATCGCAATACTCCAAATGCTGTCTTTCCGAGAATGATGTATCTTCTACCGTATAAACCTAATAATCATTATGTGAATCTTGATAAACTCAGGATTAATTCAGTGATTGGGTCTATACTACGAGAGCATCCAATTTCATATGCTCTGGGGGACGCACGGGCATTCCTGTAGTTTATCTACAACAAGCATGGCACTACATTGTCAAGAATGAGAGCGAGAATCCTCATCGTTTTCATATCCAGATTGATCAGTATGAAACGGAGTGGTTTTATAGAAGACTAAGACTGATCCTCAGACTTCCTGAAGCAAATTCAAGACCGGGTCGCGCATCTTTTGATTCCTTTCCATCTGAAGGAGATGTGCTTGCTGGAATTCGAGCATTGGGCTATGTTGGTGATCTTACTCAAGTAAGCCAGTTTGAGAAGTCCAAACTACCACCCGTGTGGTATGCTCTGTTCTCTGTTCTAAACAGATGACTTACTTCTAAACATTCTGGTACTGACAATGCCAGCTTACGATTTCTTCGTTTATTCCATGCGATCATTTATGATTTGCATGTCGATTTTACTATCATCTTTTGGCAAGAATTATCGGATCGAGTCAATGACAAGGAAACTCTCAAGAAGCGCAAGTTCATTCCATACATAAGGTTCTTGGAGCTTATTGTCTGGAGCATGCTCAGAAGTAACAAACGAGAGAATTCATCAACTATGACCAGTGTATATTTCTTTCCAGCGATGGATTGTTTGTTAACAGGGCCAAACAAATCCATATGTAGAAGTTGTAGAGGAGATGACACTGAGGAAACTTGCTTTGAGTTAAAGCTTGCTTTGGTCTGCTTGCCTTTCTCACACGCTGAACATAAGGATTCTTTGGCGTATGAGTGATGAGGTAGACCAGTGACTAACTCTTTTGAAGAAAGAGTGTTCAGTGTCTTGAAGTTGAGATGAGAGAGCCTCTTATGTCATAGCCAGTTGACATCAGATGAGGCTTTTGAGAAGAAGCAGGAGTTCTCAGTGGTTGTTGAGTCCATGTTTATTACATAAAAATTTTCCAAACAATAACCGCTGAGAGCTATCTTCTCCTTTTTGTCAGCGACAAAGCAGGATTCCTTTGTAAAGATTACTTTGTTATCCTTGTCGCAAAGCTGACTGATGCTTAGAAGATTATGCTTCAGCCCTTCAACATATGCGACTCTTCTGAAGGTTGTTGTACCATTAGAGAGTACACCAAACCCTCGAGTACACCGAAAGTTACAGAGGGACCCTTCTCTTCTTTGTACTCAGTGAGCAGGTTCTTCATACCAGACATGTGTCTAGAGCATCCGCTATCGAGATACCAGATACCCTTCTTAACCTGCATTACAAAGGAAGATTAGTTTGTCTTGGGTACCCACTTAACCATGTGTACACACTTGTCAGTGGGGGTAGAAGAGGAGGTGGAAGGTTCAGCAGTCTTCGCAGCATTTGAAGATTCAGCTTTGTCAATCTTCACTTTGGTTAATTTTTTAACCTCAGTGGTCTTCTTTGCCTTGGGGGCAATGATCTTCACCTTAGCTATCTTTTCAGCTTGGGTGGCTGTGGGGCACTTACTAGCAATATGATTGGTAAGTCCACAATGATAACATTTCCTATAACTAAAAGTAGTTGTATGACCATTTGCATGTTGAGCTTTTGATTTTGAATTAAAAGGACCAACACCAAGTAAGCTATTGGCTTTTGAAATGGGAAGAACATTCAGTTCTTTGGATTTCTTACCAATAATTTCCACTTTGATTCTAGGAGTAGATCGTTGAATAGATCCACGCTAAATAAATCCAGGGATCTTATTCTTTGAATCAGAGGGATAAGTCACTGAAGCTTTAGAAGCGTTCAGCTTTGGTACAGAGGTACCCTTCTGAGGATTTTGGTTAAAAGCAATTCCTTTACCTTTGTTTTTAAAGACTGAGGTAGGTTTTGGATAAACAACTTTTTATTTACCTTTAGAAGTTAAGGTAGAGATTTCCTTAGGGATAGGCGGTTTAGAAGAGGAACACTGAGATGAGAAAGTGTCAGGGATAGAGGATACGAACATTCGAAATTTAGGCATGGAACGGTCAGTGGTTGGTTCTAGAGTATTAGCTTTGTAACCAAGACCACGTTTATCACTCAGGGGAATCTGAGACTTAATTATCTCAGTGATCTTTGTTGAGGAATTATACCATCCATCAACAGTAGCTTTTTCAACTTTTAATGCAACGATAGCTTCTTCGCGCTCGATTTTGACTAGCTGATTTAAGTGAACTTGATCTTTAAAACATTCTTCAATTTTAGAAAGATTTTCTATTTGAAGGTGACAGGTTTTAAGCTATTCAGCGAGATCAAGGTTTTGATTTTCAACCACAGTTTTGCCATTCATGGCTTCATATAAACTTCTAGTCAAGAGATCGATCTTTCGAAGACTATCAGCTTCATCAATATTTAAAATATTGGTAAAGAAGGAAGGTGATACCTTAGTAGCCGAGGTTGAAGTAGAGGGAATGTCAGAATTTTCTTCCTCATCTTCAAGTTTGGCCATGAGACATAGATTGGCTTCATCATCATCTTCAGAGTCAGATGGTTCTTTTTCGTCAGAGGCAGCCCAATCATAGTCAGCCATAAGGCCTTTGCCTTTCTTCTTAAAGGTTTTCAGCTTGGAATACCTTTCTTTCAGCTTTTTGTATTTTTCATCTCTAGTCCTATGAGTAAAGTTTTTCTTGGGAAAAGCTGAGGGTCTAGAGACTTTCTTTGACCTGCACTCGCTAGCAAAATGTCCTATCTTTTCACAGTTATAGCAAGTAGCAGTAGCCTTATCAACAGGGGTTGATGAACTTGGCTTGTCAGTAATAGCAAGAGGTGTGTTCTTCTTGAAATTACTCTTTCTAGCAAATCTCCTGAACTTATTAGCCAGGAATGCCAGAGTTTCATAATTATCTGAAACGTCAGAGACTGATGATCTTTCAGAGTTAGTTTCCAACTCAGTGACAGTGATAGTCGATCGCTGATTGGAAGGTGACTCTAAGATTAAAGCAACAGGGGTGCTTTTGGAATCTTTTACAAGATTCTTCTTAAGATGACTCGATTGCTCATGATTCAGCATCGTGCCATATAAGGTAGAAAGGGTCATTGATTTTAGATCCTTTGACAGCTTGAGACGCATAGAATAACTGTCCCTGCTTTCAGGTAAACATTCTAAGAACTTTGTCAGTATTTCAAAGTTAGAATATTCCTTACCAACAGTTTTCAGATCTATTATTAAGCAGTTAAAACGTTGGTGTACTTCAGAGAGAGTTTCATTCTTACCACAAATGAAGCTTTCGTACTGTCTTACCAGGTTGATCTTTCGAGAGTCCTGGACTTCAGAAGTACCTTCATACTGAACACAGATTGTGTCCCATATAGCTTTTGAGGTTTTCAGGTTCATGACGGAATGGTAGACTTCGTCAGGAAGAGCCATGGAGAGTATGGATCTGGCTTTGATGTCAATAGCCACTTTCTTCTTATCTTCATCAGTCCACATATGAATTTCCTTAGGAATCAGCCTTTCTGGAATAGCAGGTCTATTCTCAGCGGCTGGAACTGCAGCATCAATTCTTACAGGAATATATGGGTCGTTTTCAAGATAGTAAGGCATAGTATGGTCTACACCTTCTAAGAAGAGAATCATCCTATTTTTCCATAGATTAAAGTTATCTCTGGAGAATCTAGGGGGTTTTGTAAGAGAACCGTTGTCAATATAGTTTGTGTTTGTGTTGGTAGCCATTTTAAGAAATAGCTAAGAAGAGAAATCTTAGTATAGATCAGATATTGTTTATGAGATTAAACAAATCTGCTCTGATACCACTTGTTGGTCCCGAAGGGCTATACAAGTTTGTAGAAGGGGGGGGGGGGGGGTTGAATACAAACATACGTTTTTACTTTTCTAAATTATTTATTGATAAATCAAGACAATTTACAACTTGTTGCAGAACAAGATTAAGGATAAACCTAATCTAAACAAGTCTTGAGAAACACGAAGTTTCTTGCACTTGAAAGAGTTAAAGAAATTACGAATAATAACTTAACAATAAGAGAGAGATAAGAAGATGGTCCGAGCACACTTCAAAACTGAAGTAAGGTTCTTCTTATATACTGCATGCATTTAATGCATGGCAGTATGGCTTTACACGTGGCAGCAGCTGAGTGGTTGCATGTCATTGACCTTTGTAGACAACCTTAGTAGCCGCATGGTGCACAGTGTAGAATCAGAGTTGTTGTACGATTACAGACAAAAGGGATGTCCGTTCTGACAGTTCGTACGGAGACGTGCAAGGGAGGTAAGACAATAGTAACATGCAGGGAGACTTCATGATCAGCTTTCGTTGAGTCAGATCTTTATCAGCGAATGATAAAGTTCAGCGATTGCTGAAGTCTTTTACTTGATAATTCAAGTTGAATGGACAGGTCTTGCTTCGCTGATATCCGCATCAGTTCATGAGTAGACTTGTCGCTGGTTCTTGAGCTTGATCTTTGACTTCATCGTAGAACTTTGGTTGACATGAAACTTGTCTTCAGGGATCATAAGTAAACAACTAACTTATCAGCGATCATCTCATAGACTGAACAGGCTCAGAGCTATAAGATGATGAACAGTGTTCGCTGAATATCTAATCTAAAGAGTGAGAGTTCCTATCAGCGGTACTGTAAGTCTTAGTACTAATCAGCGATAGTGAAACTCTAATACATATTGTTTACTTACAATTTTCACTATGTGTTTAAGAGAGGGTCATTATCAAATCACTGAGGGTTTGGATCAACAATCTCCCCCTATTTGATTATGACATAGCAACAGAGAAAATTGCTATTTAATGAAAACATAAGGATAAAAAGAACTCATAAAATATTTGTCCCTTTTACTGTTTTCAGGGATCTTTTCAGTATTGATGGAGTAAAGTACATTCTCTGAAATTTTTCTTTATACTTCGTAAAGATTACAGAGGGAAGTGGAAAAATTACAAGTACAGCAAATAAAATTACAAGTACAGAAGATGTGGACGGATAAGGATAGAAAGAATTACAAGGCGATCCTATCCGTCAAAAGGTTCTTCCTTGATGAGAAGTTCATCGAGGGTCTTTGATGTGGGAATCGTCCAGTCAGGGATAGTGACACCTTGATCCTTTTTGTTCTTTGCTTCTTCAAAGAACAGGGGCTTGAGGTGACGTGCCTGAATGTCGCGTCTGACTTCACACCAGTATATGAGATATCTGAGCTGTTCGATGGGAGTGATAGGAAGCTCAGAGATGCGTTGAAAGTGTTGATTTCCTTGGTAGTCTAGAAAGAATATACCATAGGGATCACTTACGACTTTGCCAGGGATGAAGGTTTCACCAGGTGGTAGGGAGGTGTCAAGCGCTGAGAGATCAGCATCAGGGCCAAGAACTTCAGCACGAGAGAAACCAATACATGTTTCAATTCGTATAGGAGGACCTGAGTCTGAGGTTTTCTTTTCTTTTGCAGAGACTCTTCTTTGTTGAGGAGGAAGAAGAGTGGAAGGACGAATATCCACAGCAGAAGATACCAAGTCGATCTGAGTATTTAAAATTTTCTCGACATGGCTCTTGAACTTTGAGCGCGATCGCTGAATGGCTAATTTCACTTCCAACCATTCAGAGAAACCAAACATCTCTAAAGTAGCAGCATAGAAGGTTTGCTTGGTTTTGTCTTCTCTGAATACATCAACTTCAACAACAGGAACGTCTACGAACAATCTTCCTCTGATGTTTACTTTGATGATTTTGGATGGTCGAGATCGATAGTTCAGCATTTCTTTACACCATTCCAAAGTCGTATCAGATACCTTAGTCTTTTCTTCAACGATCCTTTGGGCATCATCCCATAGCTGACGTTGGACATCAATGGGAGTTCTTTTCAACGCGGGGTCTTTCACCGATTTTTGGACAAGCTGGATGGCGAGAGCCTTATCTTTTTCTTCAACTTCCTTCTTTTCGGCGAGTAATCTTTCAGCTCTTAGATGATCTTCGTATTCTTTCCTTGAAATCCTGAACTTTGTGGGAGCAGGGATTTTGTCACGAGGAAGAATGATTCGCTGATCTTCAAACTGTTTGATCATTGCATCTCTCTTTTCTTGATCCTCTTCACTTAGCTTTTGAGGAGCCAAGGAAAGTCTGTTTTTGTGACAGAGCAGCTGTTCTTCAGGTTCATCAGTCTCAGTGGTTAAATCCAAGACTGTGATTATTTCTTTAGCTCTTGTGGCTGGGATTATTTCTGGTGTAGTCGTGGGAGCTTCAGCGGAATCCTCAAACAGGGGAGAGGACTAGCTGAAATACAGCGATTGTTTAAGTAAGAAAAGTTGGGAAGAAAGAGATAGGGAAAAGAATGTGGTTAAGTGTATAGAGGTTTTAACGATAGAAGGATTGAGATTGAGAAGGGATTGAGGAGGGATGCAGTGTAAGGGAATAAAGGTAGTGTACCTGACAAACTGGCTTTTGAAGCAAGATCGTCAGATTGTCTTCTTCAGCGAGGCCTTTGTTTTTGCCTTTGTCAGCTTCAGACGCTGCAGGCTTTGTCTTGGTCCGCTCCCCTGAAGGTTCTTTTATCTTGATCCCTTTTTGAGCTGGGGATTTTTCAACAGGATGGACGTAGAAGAAATCGTCATCATCATCATCTTCATCATCATCATCTTTGGGGGATGATGATGGTTCTTCATCAGAGATGTCGACAGGTTCATCATCTTCAGTTTCTTCTTCAGACTCGACCTCATCAGCATAAGGTTTGGTCACATCAGCAGCAACTTCCTTAAGTTGCTCATCGAGTTGCTCCCCCTCAGATACAGAGGAAGGTTTCTCGGTTTCCTCAGCATTTTCAACTCCCTGAGGTTGTGAAGTAGAAGTACCAGCAGCAGCAGCAGTTTCAATACCCTCCCCCTCAGCATTATGGGGAAGGTCTCCTTTAGTCTTCTCCCCCTCTTTCTCATTATGGTTGGGGGAGGTAACATATTGTTCAGCAGCAGTGTGTATTTGGTCCCTGTCTTCTAGGCCAGAGATCCCAATACAGTTTTCAATCTTTGCTAATCTGACTTCCAGGCCAGTTATAGCAGGATTGATCTTTTCAAGAGCTTCGCGATCGACCTGAGAAAAATTTGAAGTTGGGACGTTCAGTCGATCGAGCACTTTCTGAACAATTTCTTTGACGGCGGAGAAGTCAGCCTTGATGGTGGAAACTTCACCCTTAAGAGAACCAACCTCTGTCTTCAATGATGTGACTTCATTGGACAGAGAGGTGAAGTTTGTTGAAAGAGAGGTGGTTGAATTGTCAGCGAGGGTGGTAGCAAATTGAGCGATGCTACCATCCACCTTCTCTAGATCAGTTTTGGAGGCTTTTGTATCGACGATCTCGGTCAGCTTTTTGAGTTTCCCTCCAGCGTCTGTAACCGCTGAAGAGTTCGTGGAGAGAATGGTGTTGTAATTTTCCACCTTTGTTTCCAGGGCCTTCAGGGAGGTGTTGATATCCCCCAAATTAGGACCTGAACCAGTTATTAACTTATGAACAGAGGAAAGCTCTGAAGATTGGGGTAGAGAGAGAGGAGTGACTTCTTTGAGTTTCTCTCCAGCGGGTTGGCGAAGTTGTCAAACCCTTTGTATCTTGAATGAAATTCCATGTCTCCTTCAAGAATACCTTGGCGAATGGAGGTGCCTGCAGATCCTAAGTTTGCATCCATCATCGTATTTAGAGTGTCTGCAGTTGAGTCATGTACGATGAAGGGTGTCCCTGAGAAGGTTGGGAAAATTGATGGAGAGACCAAAGATTGAGTAGGAGGAATGAGGGATGAGAATGATGGTTGGGTGCGGGGTTCAGCGTTGGATCCGCTGTCAATCACTTCAGTCTGTAGAGAGGCTGAAGGAGGTGGGTTCATTTCCAAGTTTATAACTTCAGCGTTTAGAGACGCTGAAGCCGGGATGGAAGGTGTGGCTTGAACAGCTGTGGCAGAGCGTACCACTGAACTTTCCATCAGCTCTTCAAGATGAGCTGAGGAGTCTTCAGCATTTAAATGTTGGGGGTTGTCCTTGGTTTTCTTGATTCTTTTGGAACCAAGTTGGGAAGTAGATTGTTTCCTTTTTCGAGAAGGAGTAGAGGGTGCAGCGTGGATATCAGCGGTGGGGATTTCCACTGAATGAGTTGTAGAAGTAGAAGAAGGAGGATTGAGAAGAGATAAGAGAGTAGAAAGACGTACCTCGTTTTCCAGCGGCTTGAAGTCGAGTACCTTAGGGACAACCTGAGAGAGTCTCAGATCACCCTCTGTTGGGTACCTTTCACCAAGTCCTTGTTGAAAGACGGCGCTGATGAATCTGGGATAAGGAACCCATGCAGATCTTTCAGCCATATCCACTCTGAACGCAAGGTAGTCGTAGATGATTGAGGCCCAGTCAACATTTAGACCTTTCAGCAATGCATAGCCCATTGCTTGCTGAGGTTGAGCAGCTTGATCAGAGGAACCACCCTTCGCTGTAATGCAGCTTATCAGATGTGCGAAGATGAAGTTCATCTCGCTGGGCATTTTGGACTTCTTGATCATTGTCAGTTTCTACTCAGGCTTCTTGTCCCTTCCAGTGTCCCATGCGTAACCCATTGCATCGAAGAATGCAATGATGGCTTCCCTATCAGCATGGTTTTTGTGGTTTGGGAGAGGGACAAAGCGGTTTTCTTTGGTTGAGGTAGAAAGGCTCAGTGCTTTCCTAATAATGGCAAGGTTGATTTTGGTGGTTCCAAATTTTGTGTCACACAGAATGGAGTCAACGAACTTCGTTGGGTCTTTGGCATGGGGTACCTGAGCTCTTCTCGCAGTATACCAGAACTGAGATAGTAGGAATTGATGAGCAGGGGGTGTAATGGTTAGGGCTGTGGATAAGCAACATGTTTTTAGGTAGTTCACAGCATCATCCAGATGTGTGACTTGCTTTCGAGGAAGAAACTCGAAAAGCGCATGAAGGTTGTTCGATTTTGAAAAATCGATTTCCTCAAGCTTGAACTTGACCTGAGGAGCTTTGACAAGAGTCAGTTTCTTTGCAGCCGTGGATTTCTCTGCGATAGGAGCAGGAGTAGAAGACGCCATTTATGTTATATCAACCATGAACATAGATAAAGAATAATCTTAATGTGAAAGATTTTCCAATAAGATGTTTTCCGATTTTTGTCCATTTCATTCAGACAGAAATGTCTAAATGAAGATTAGGGTTTTCTTGTTTGTAAAAGAAAAACAAACCCAGTAAAAGTCTTGTTTTCCATTTTCCTTTAGATAAGGATTCTGGAAAAACGAATGAAGAACAAGTTTAAGATTTTGAGTTTTAAACTTGAAGAACAACCATGAAAAGGTTGTGTTCATAAAACCATGAAAGAAATGATTTCATTTTAGAAAAGGTTTCTTTTGTTTGATCTGTTAAAAGCATTAAGAAGATCAGAAACAAGTTATGCAGGTAAATAATAAGAATATTAACCTGGTAATCGAAGAAGGAGATGAACAGATTTCTGGAAATAAGCTTGGAGAAGAAGTTCACGTAAAGAGAAAATATAAACTCGAAATAGTTTATATAGAGAGATTTGAGAGAGAGAGAAACTCGAGCGGGAAAGTTTTTCATCATGACACGGACACGTGTTTGCGTTTGATTGGAAGGTAAACGAAACGTGCAAACGTGTGTCAGAAAAGAACGTGCCAGGGTTTATCCGTTGTGATGATGTCACAAACGTCCTTTCATATTTTAGGATGTCTCTGAGGTTTTGAAAGCTCAGGGACTATTTTGAAAAACATGAAGCACTGAATAGAAATATCAGTGTTAGTTTAAGAAATTTCAAAGTATCGCTGTTAAGGAAGAGATATTCAGCGATGCAATTTGTTTTGAAATCTTACACTCATATGCGAACGTCAGCGAGCAAGAGAGAAAACATACCTTGATATCAGCGAATCAATTATGTTCAGAGAGAGAATGATATAATGGGTTATATAATTGTTTTATCCTATCGCAGATAAAATGTGAACCACTGAAGATTTTACTCTTCAAAGTTCAGCATTCCAAGCTCGCTGATGAGAAAGTTGAATCTTGTCTCATCAAGAGGTTTGGTGAACAGATCAGCTAACTGATAGTCAGTTGGGATAAAATGAAGTTCTATATCACCATTCATCACATGATCTCTGATAAAGTGATACCTGATTTCGATATGTTTGGTCTTTGAGTGTAGCACTGGATTGTTGGCTATAGCGATGGCACTTGTGCTGTCGTAATAGATTGGAATTTTCGAGAGCTGAAGGTCATAGTCTAGTAGTTGATTTCTCATCCACAAGACCTGAGAACAACAGCTTCCAGCGGCTACATTCTCAGCTTCAGCAGTTGAGGTGGACACTGAGTTTTGCTTTTTACTTGTCCAACTCACCAGCTTTCCACCCAGGAGCTGACAGCCTCGTGTGGTGCTTTTCCTATCCAATTTGCAACATGCAAAATCACTATCTGAATAGACGATTAGATCAAACCCTGAGTCTTTGGGATACCAAAGACCTAGGTTCATAGGTAACGAAAGATTCGCTTTACAGCGATCATATGAGATTCCTTAGGTTCAGCTTGATATCGTGCACACAAACAGGTTGCGTACATAATATCGGGTCGGCTAGCTGTAAGATACAAGAGAGAGCCGATCATCCCACGGTACAGCGTGACATTAACAGGTATTCCATTTGAATCCTTGTTTAGTGTCAGTGGTGGTGCCATAGGGGTTTTCATAGCTGAACTCTGAGTTAAATCGAATTTCTTCAGCATATCTTTAACATACTTTCCCTGATTAATGAAAGTTCCTTTTTCATTTTGTTTTATCTGAAGACCAAGGAAATATGTTAGCTCACCCATCATGCTCATTTTATACTCTTCTTTCATCCTTTCAGAGAAACGAGTACAAAGATCAGGGTTAGTAGAACCAAATATAATGTCATCAACATATATCTAAACAAGAATGAGAAATGCTCATAAAGTGCCTTATCCAGTTTATAAACATAACATGGACACTTAGGATCTGAGAATCCTAGAGGTTGTTCCACATAGACTTCTTCGTTCAGCTTTCCATTGAGAAATGCTGACTTAACATCCATTTGATATACTTTGAAGTCTTTGTGTACAACATATGCAAAGAATAGACGAATAGATTCTAGTCTTGCTACTGGAGCAAATGTTTCGTCGTAATCTATGCCTTCCTCTTGTCTGTATCCCTGAGCAACAAGACGAGCCTTGTTGCGGGTTACAGTTCCATGTCCGTCCAACTTGTTTCGATAGACCCATTTAGTGCCTATCACTGTCTTGTCAGTTGGTCTTCGAACAAGTTTCCAAACTTTGTTTCTTTCGAATTGAGTCAGCTCTTCTTGCATGACGCTAACCCAGTTTGGATCTTTGAGGGCATCATCTATTTTCTTTGGTTCAATCAGAGAAATAAAGTTAACAAATAAACAAATATTACCTGCACTTCGTCAAGTCTGAACACCAGCTTTTGGATCACCAAGGATTTGATCAATTGGGTGATTTACAATCCATCGCTGAGAAGGAGCATAAGTCGCTGACTCAAATTGAACTGGAGGAGCTGAAGATGAGGCTTCAGCAACTTCTGGAATATCAGCCAAGAGAAGAGTAGGTGCAGATGTCATCTCATTCACTGATTGCTGAGAAGTAGATGGAATGTCTGAGACATTTGTTTCAGAAGCAGGTATAGTGTTTAAAGGAACAGCTGAGACCCGTGATGTTTCAGCTTCACTATTTTGCATGTTTGGGATGATAGTAGGACCATCATCTTCAATGGTAAGAGTATGAGGAGTGGGAAGGCCTTTTGAATCACCAAGATGAGAAAACATCCATTGATTCAGTTCTTCAGTATCAGCAGAAGGTCGAGAATTCGCTGAACGGGATTCGTCAAAAGTGACGTGAATAGTTTCTTCAACAGTTTGTCTTCTTCGATTGAAGACTCTGAAGGCTTTGGAGACTAAGGAGTATCCAAGAAAGATTCCATCATCAGCCTTAGGATCAAACTTTCCAAGGGCATCTCTGTTGTTCAGTATGAAACACTGACATCTAAAGATGTGAAGAAAGCTAATTGAAGGCTTTCTCCCATGAAAAAGTTCATAGGCTGTTTTATTAAATCTTTTGACTATCAGCGACCTGTTTTGCGTAAAACAAGCAGTGTTGACAGCTTCTGCCCAAAACTGAGTAGGCAGGTGAGAATCGCTGAGCATTGAACGTGTAGCTTCAATAATAGTTCTATTTCTTCTTTCAGCGACTCCGTTTTGTTGCGGTGTTCTCACTGAAGAAAAGTTGTGAGAAATACCCTTACTCTCAAAGAAGGAATCAAGAGAACTGTTTTTGAATTCAGTCCCATGATCACTCCTTATTGAGCGAACGGTCAAGTTGTTCAGGGTTTCCATCTTCCGAACAAAGGTGATGAGTTCTTCAGGGGTGTCACTCTTAGAACGGAGAAACATAACCCATGTATATCGAGAGAATTCATCAACTATGACCAGTGTATATTTCTTTCCAGCGATGGATTGTTTGTTAACAGAGCCAAACAAATCCATATGGAGAAGTTGTAGAGGAGATGACACCGGGGAAACTTGCTTTGACTCAAAGCTTGCTTTGGTCTGCTTGCCTTTCTCACACGCTGAACATAAGGATTCTTTGGCGTATGAGTGATGAGGTAGACCAGTGACTAACTCTTTTGAAGAAAGAGTGTTCAGTGTCTTGAAGTTGAGATGAGAGAGCCTCTTATGCCATACCCAGTTGACATCAGATGAGGCTTTTGAGAAGAAACAGGAGTTCTCAGTGGTTGTTGAGTCCATGTTTATTACATAAACATTTTCCAAACGATAACCGCTGAGAGCTATCTTCTCTTTTTTGTCAGCAACAAAGCAGGATTCCTTAGTAAAGATTACTTTGTTATCCTTGTCGCAAAGCTGGCTGATGCTTAGAAGATTATGCTTCAGCCCTTCAACATATGCGACTCTTCTGAAGGTTGTTGTACCATTAGAGAGTACACCAAACCCTCGGGTATGTCCTTTTCCATTTCCACCGAATGTTACAGAGGGACCCTTCTCTTCTTTGTACTCAGTGAGCAGGTTATTCATACCAGTCATGTGTCTAGAGCATCCGCTATCGAGATACCAGATACCCTTCTTAACCTGCATTACAAAGGAAGATTAGTTTGTCTTGGGTACCCACTAAACCATGTGTACACACTTGTCAGTGGGGGTAGAAGAGGAGGTGGAAGGTTCAGCAGTCTTCGCAGCATTTGAAGATTCATCTTTTTCAGTCTTCACTTTGGTTAATTTTTTAACCTCAGTGGTCTTCTTTGCCTTGGGGGCAATGATCTTCACCTTAGCTATCTTTTCAGCTTGGGTGGTTGTGGGGCACTTACTATGATTGGTAAGTCCACAATGATAACATTTCCTATAACTAAAAGTAGTTGTAGGACCATTTGCATGCTGAGCTTTTGATTTTGAATTAGAAGGACCAACACCAAGTAAGCTATTGGCTTTTGAAATGGGAGGAACATTCAGTTCTTCGGAATTCTTACCAATAATTTCCACTTTGATTCTAGGAGTAGATCGCTGAATAGATCCACGCTGAATAAATCCAGGGATCTTATTCTTTGAATCAGAGGGACAAGTCACTGAAGCTTTAGAAGCGTTCAGCTTTGGTACAGAGGTACCCTTCTGAGGATTTTGGTTAAAAGCAATTCCTTTACCTTTGTTTTTAAAGACTGAGGTAGGGTTTGGATAAACAACTTTTTCTTTACCTTTAGAAGTTAAGGTAGAGATTTCCTTAGGGATAGGCGGTTTAGAAGAGGAACACTGAGATGAGAAAGTGTCAAGGATAGAGGATACGAATATTCCAAATTTAGGCATGGAACGGTCAGTGGTTGGTTCTAGAGTATTAGCTTTGTAACCAAGACCACGTTTATCACTCAGGGGAATCTGAGACTTAATTATCTCAGTGATATTTGTTGAGGAATTATACCATCCATCAACAGTAGCTTTTTCAGCTTTTAATGCAGCAATAGCTTCTTCGCACTCGATTTTGACTATCTGATTTAAGTGAACTTGATCTTTAAAATCTTCTTCAATTTTAGAAAGATTTTCTATTTGAAGGTGACAGTTTTTAAGCTGTTCAGCGAGATCAAGGTTTTGATTTTCAACCACAGTTTTGCCATTCATGGCTCCATATAAACTTCTAGTCAAGAGATCGATCTTTCGAAGACTATCAGCTTCATCAATATTTAAAATATTGGTAAAGAAGGAAGGTGATACCTTAGTAGCAGAGGTTGAAGTAGAGGGAATGTCAGAATTTTATTCCTCATCTTCAAGTTTGGCCATGAGACATAGATTGGCTTCATCATTATCTTCAGAGTCAGATGATTCTTCTTCGTCAGAGGCAGCCCAATCATAGTCAGCCATAAGGCCTTTGCCTTTCTTCTTAAAGGTTTTCAGCTTTGAATACCTTTCTTTCAGCTTTTTGTATTTTTCATCTCTAGTCCTATGAGTAAAGTTTTTCTTGGGAAAAACTGAGGGTCTAGAGACTTTCTTTGACCTGCACTCGCTAGCAAAATGTCCTATCTTTTCATAGTTATAGCAAGTAGCAGTAGCCTTATCCACAGGGGTTGATGATCTTGGCTTGTCAGTAATAGCAAGAGGTTTGTTCTTCTTGAAATTACTCTTTCTAGCAAATCTCCTGAACTTATTAGCCAGGAATGCCAGAGTTTCATCATTATCTGAAACGTCAGAGACTGATGATCTTTCAGAGTTAGTTTCCAACTCAGTGACAGTGATAGTCGATCGCTGAGTGGAAGGTGGCTCTGAGATTAAAGCAACAGGGGTGCTTTTGGAATATTTTACAAGATTCTTCTTAAGATGACTCGATTGCTCATGATTCAGCATCGTGCCATATAAGGTAGAAAGGGTCATTGATTTTAGATCCTTTGACAACTTGAGACACATAGAATAACTGTCCCAACTTTCAGGTAAACATTTTAAGAACTTTGTCAGTATTTCAAAGTTAGAATATTCC
Source organism: Saussurea involucrata (assembly GCA_033807775.1). NCBI lineage: Eukaryota > Viridiplantae > Streptophyta > Magnoliopsida > Asterales > Asteraceae > Saussurea > Saussurea involucrata. Next base: position 106,654,569 of record CM066322.1, on the reverse strand, counting down.
TTACCAACAGTTTTCAGATCTATTATTAAGCAGTTAAAACGTTGGTGTACTTTAGAGAGAGTTTCATTCTTACCACAAATGAAGCTTTCGTACTATCTTACCAGGTTGATCTTTCGAGAGTCCTGGACTTCTGAAGTACCTTCATACTGAACACAGATTGTGTCCCACATAGCTTTTGAGGTTTTCAGGTTCATGACGGAATGGTAGACTTCGTCAGGAAGAGCCATGGAGAGTATGGATCTGGCTTTGGTGTCGATAGCCACTTTCTTCTTATCTTCATCAGTCCACATATGAATTTCCTTAGGAATCAGTCTTTCAGGAATAGCAGGTCTATTCTCAGCGGCTGGAACTGCATCATCAATTCTTACAGGAATATATGGGTCGTTTTCAAGATAGTAAGGCATAGTAGGGTCTACACCTTCTAAGAAGAGAATCATCCTATTTTTCTATAGATTAAAGTTATCTCTGGAAAATCTAGGGGGTTTTGCAAGAGAACCGTTGTCAATATAGTTTGTGTTTGTGTTGGTAGCCATTTTAAGAAATAGCTAAGAAGAGAAATCTTAGTATAGACCAGATCTTGTTTATGAGATTAAACAAATCTGCTCTGATACCACTTGTTGGTCCCGAAGGGCTATACAAGTTTGTAGAAGGGGGGGGGGTTGAATACAAACATACGTTTTTACATTTCTAAATTATTTATTGATAAATCAAGACAATTTACAACTTGTTGCGGAACAAGATTAAGGATAAACCTAATCTAAACAAGTCTTGAGAAACACTAAGTTTCTTGCACTTGAAAGAGTTAAAGAAATTACGAATAATAACTTAACAATAAGAGAGAGATAAGAAGATGGTCCGAGCACACTTCAAAACTGAAGTAAGGTTCTTCTTATATACTGCATGCATTTAATGCATGGCAGTATGGCTTTACACGTGGCAGCAGCTGAGTGGTTGCATGTCATTGACCTTTGTAGACAACCTTAGTAGCCGCATGGTGCACAGTGTAGAATCAGAGTTGTTGTACGATTACAGACAAAAGGGATGTCCGTTTTGACATTTTGTACGGAGACGTGCAAGGGAGGTAAGACAATAGTAACATGGAGGGAGACTTCATGATCAGCTTTCGTTGAGTCAGATCTTTATCAGCGAATGATAAAGTTCAGCGATTGCTGAAGTCTTCTACTTGATAATTCACGTTGAATGGACAGGTCTTGCTTCGCTGATATCCGCATCAGTTCATGAGTAGACTTGTCGCTGGTTCTTGAGCTTGATCTTCGACTTCAGCGTAGAACTTTGGTTGACGTGAAACTTGTCTTCAGGGATCATAAGTAAACAACTAACTTATCAGCGATCATCTCATAGACTGAACAGGCTCAGAGCTATAAGATGATGAACAGTGTTCGCTGAATATCTAATCTAAAGAGTGAGAGTTCCTATCAGCGGTACTGTAAAGTCTTAGTACTTATCAGCGATAGTGAAACTCTAATACATATTGTTTACTTACAATTTTCACTAAGTGTTTAAGAGAGGGTCATTATCAAATCACTGAGGGTTTGGATCAACACCTTCCATCAATGGCTTTCAACAATTCACATGCTGACTCCCAACACTCCGAGAATCCTGTTCCACCAAGAAACAACGATGAACACTCAAATGGTGAGGAGTCTGTTCATCATCTCCCATCGACGAACCTTCAAAACTTCATTGACCATCAACGGTATGAAACCCCTCTCCCTTTGAAACCCAATTACCACTTTGTGGTATTGAACACTGGAAATTTTGGCCAAGGACATGCCATTTTGATTAACATTCTTCAAAATCACCCACTGAACAATATTTTAACAAGAAATGTTAAAAACGTCCCTGCAAGATACCTACACCAGTTCTGGCAAAGCTGCCGTTTTGATGAGGAAATCAATTATGTAGTAGGATACATGTCCAACCCAGATAACACCCAAAACCTCATTATCGGCATCAACAGAGCCATGATCTCACAGGAGTTTGAGATCCCTACCAGAAGCTTATTGGGTATAAGGAGGTGTGTTGAAGAACCCTCTGACGAAGAATTGGTTCAGTTCGTGATGATGTTGGGCTATAATGAAAAACTGACAAAGAGGAATGACTTTGGAAGACACCGCCTACCTCCTCTGTGGAATACCCTTTTCTCGATCCTCAACAGATGCCTAACGGGTAAAACTGGAAGCCCGGACTAGATCTCACACAAGATCTTGGCCATTATGTACGGGGTATACTATGACTTACCCCTATATTATGTCTGTCTAATTCTACAGGAGATGGCCTCTGCAATAGAGAAGAAGAAAGGAACACATAAGACAGGAAGAACTATGCCTGCTCTGTAAGTCCAAAGGATTCTTGGGATTATCCTTGAACATCTGATAGAAAATGAAGGGTTCAGCATGAAAAGCCCATTCATAAAGACCTATCCCTACAAAGGATGACCCCAACTAACCACCCCTCTGGCTACAACTTTTAATAGATGAATACGTGCATGTGCACAAGATTCCCAAACCGAGTCCTGCGACCCCCCACGCTTAGGAGTCCCTATAGAAACAGAGGTTAGAAGTTGAGAGAAAAAGAAACGAACGATAGATGAAGCCACCTCTGCAGCACCTAAGGCCACAGAACAACCACCCTCTCAACCCAAGAAAAGGTCGAAAAGAAGAAGACCAAAACCACTGAGGAAGCCAACCGTGACCCACAAATCCCAGAGGAAACCCCAGCTGAAATCTCTACACCCTCCCCTCTAAAGGAAAAGTAAAAGAAGAGGAAATCAAAATCCATAGAGGAGGGTGCACCCAAACCTAAGAGGAAGAAGGCTAAAGAGCCTAAGTCACCCCTGCAAACCATCGCAGAGGGTGAAGAGCAGAACCAAGAAGAAACACAAGTTCAAGAAGAACTGCAAACCCCAACCCCACTAAATTATGCTGAGGAAGAAGCCAATCCTCCTGAAACGTCTGCCCTTCCATAGAAAACCTTATAGTTTGAAGAGGAGCCCCAAATGTCATTTGGAACCTATCTCGAGACTGCTGGATTGAATGAATCCTTAGATACTTCTGGATGGACAGAAAGGGTAAATTCGGAAACCTTTTAGGTGGAAGATGTTGACTCAGATTTGGAAACCCTTGCAGAAACTGAACAAGTGCCCTCCCTTTAAACGGAAGACTATGATCCCGAGCTTGAGGTGACAGAGGAGTTGGTAATCGCAGAGGGTACAGATAACGTAGAAGTAGTCCTGGGTAAGAGTAGCATAAACTCTAGGAAACTTAGAGCAGAGACAAGTGTAAAAGATGCTGCAATAGCAGAGGGCACATATCCTAAACTCCCTCATGCAACCCTCATATCTATCCCCGCCAGTCTAGTGGCAGAGGGGGATAATGAACAAGAGCAGCACAGCTCGATCCTAACCTTAACCAGCAGGCCAGAAGAGCCTTTTTCATCTTTTGAGCCAACATTAAACCGGGATTCCCCAATTCAGGTTGTGTCCTCTCAAAAGGACACAAACCTTTTAAGTGACCATACGCCCAAGGTCACAGAAGAACTCCCCACAAAGGCATTCATTGCCTCTCCCACTCACAATTTAGGGAGCCCAAGTCTTTTAGAGAGACATAGAATGCACCAAGACAATGAGACTCTAGACAAGTCTCAAAGTCAACCCGAAGTCCCCTTTGTTCCCACCTCTGGAGTGGCACTGTAATATCCCATATTTTTTTTAAAAGATTAATAAATAAATATATTGATTTAAGTTCGGAAACCTTATAGAACTAGAGGGACTAGATATGTTAATAAGTAAAACTTTGGATTTGTTGTACTTTCATAACAAAATTAGGAATCTTGACTTTTACAATCCTATTGTTGCGAGCCCCTTGAATCATTGTGGAAAACAAGTGGAAAAAAAGTGTTTTAAGTCAAGTTTGGAAGTCCTAAGAAATTAAAGGGATTAGTTTTGTCAATAAAGAAAACTTCCAAGATTTGGATTACTACTATCTTTGTGATAATGACGGCCATAATCAAATTAGGGCTCTAGGTATCTATATCCTATGGATTGATGCAATTAAATGGTTGGCAAAATCAAAGAAGAACAAAAAAAAATCGAGTTTGGTTAAAATACTTGGAGTTTCAAGCATCAATATTATAGTTGAGGTTGGGTTCGTGTTTGGAGTTTTGATCGTGCGATTTTAAAGACTCATTAAAGAAAGTTATTGGAGTTTTACTAGCGATTTTGGATGTTAGCTAAGGGACGGATTCCTTATTTCACCCTCCTTGCGTTTATTCAATCCATTATATGTGTGTTAATCCGTTTACGTATATTTGATTCGTTGTATGTATGTACGATTTTCTTGTTTTTCTTTTGATTGTTTTCGTTCGAATTGGTGTACGATGTGCTATTCCTTCGTGTCCCCGTCCGATTAGTGGATCGTTTGATTATGTCTATCATAGGGTGAGTTCTCTTTTGGTTTTGCAAGCGATAAATCGAATTACGAATATGTTAAAAAAAGTCAAAATCTATTTTTATGTCTGCTGAATTTCTCTCTGAAATATTCGTGTTGTTTATAAAAATCATAACAAATTGCTCGTTTATCGGATTAAGGCATAAAGTATGTTTCTGAAAAGCTGGAGATGTCTACTACGATTTACTGTCACACGAACGAATTGTGATTTTTATGCTAAGGTGCCTAAAATCTGGGTTTTCCGAAACTAGTCTTGTTTAAGTCCCGAACAGTGCAATATTTCTCGAAAATTCATATAAAATCCATTTTAAATTCGATTCAGTTCGTTCTTGATTCTTTGGAATCACAAGACTTTTATGTAAAACTTTTGGTTAGATATAGTTTCAAAAACCTTCTTGAAGTATGAGAAAATATTCGAGTTCTAAACATGTAAAGTGATGAAATAAATATGTCTTCATTTAGAAAAGTCGATAGTGCAAAATTCTTAGTCTAAGTTCGGATTTTATACGCCATATGTTTTTGGTCATAAATATTTTGCAAGGGTTCGTTTACGGAATTGTGTCAATGGTTTACCACATTCGCCCATTTTTTTTCAATTCATAAGTCGTTCGATAAAGTGTGTTTTTGAATTATAAAGCTTTTAAGGTGAGTCGTCAATATTTTTGTACATTCAAATACCTTTTTGATTTGTTTTGTAATGAGTATGATTTGTTATGCATCTAGTGTGATCACATGTGTTGTGACATACTTTTGAAGTTTTATGTGTTATGGTATACCGAGCTACTAACCACCTATGGGGGTACCATAGGCACGTCATTGTGGCACCGATGGCGTGATACCACAGTGGCGGTGTGATTAGTCCACGTCGTCTCCTTTTGATTTATTTTTGTGCTCTGGTGAGAGCTGGCCATGGTGTGATGGGTGATTTTATTCAGGAGGCGTATGGGTCGACCCAAGTTTATGTGATTTGTTTGTAGGGTGAGTGTCGGTGTAGTGCTTAACGTCGTATCTCACAATTAATACGTGTGGATCTGCAGTCCAACGTATGGGCCTGTGTGGCCAGATGTCTGACACTTGTCACATCGGTTGATATGCAAGTGTATGTGTTTTTCGAGCTCGGTATACAATCGTATGATATGATTTTGAGATAAGTTTCTAAAATTCGTTTGATATTTAGTTGACAATATTTGTTGTGATTTGACAGTTTTGATCTTCGACAAGATTAACTGTTTTTGATATTATGAATTAGTAAATATTCGTTTTATTATGACTTGATAAGCATGTTAAACCGATTTGCTCGATCCAACGTCTTTTATTTTAGATTCCCTATTTGTGGGTAATTCTGTATGTTGTCGTTGAACCTGTATGTGATGTGTCTTATACTCAAGCTAGTTGTCGAGAACACTTCGAACTTCGAGTTTCATCTTTAGAGTATGTTCGTTGCCTAAATCTTGATTTTTATTATTATTCGGTGTGTGGTTCAAGTTTTTGTTTGTTGTATATCGTATCTGTGCACTGAGCGTTTGGCTCAGCCTCTTTTCTTTCTTCGCGGCAGGTATTCTGTCCTTTATGGTGGGAGTGGCTCTTTGTTGGGAGGGAGTCCCTCGCCGTTTAGGTGTTTTTCTCTTTTTTTTGTCTATATTGCCAGGAGTGCCGCCTCCTTTCCAAAAAAAAAGTATTCTTACATCTAAGAGGTTTGTTGGTAAGAAATTGTAGGTTTAGTTGATGTTGTAAACAAGTTTTGAAAGAATGAAAATGTATCTTTCGAGGCAATTGTTATATTTTATGGTGTTTATTTAAATATGGTAAATAGTGCTCTGTATGTCCTTTTTTATTCGGTTTGTCTTAAGTTTGACGTAACCTCATTTTCCATCTCGGAATGGGGGTGTTACAAATGGTATCAAATCTCTAGGTTCTATCTTGTAGAAAACCAAATAGGTTTGACTTGTGAGTATGGGTAGATTACGTGAAGACGTCTAAGTGGTGTAGCGAAAGCGTGGTGGTCAAATTAGTCGTGTTATCCTAGGTGGCTCCCTAGTGGCTCAATTATTGATTTGTGGTTTTATATTATCATTTTGGTTGATGAATTTCTTTGTTGGAATTGTAATAGGGGGTATGTTATTTAAGTCTCTGAATGCAATGTTCGTGATTAATATATGTAGATGTTACCTTAATGTCAAAGGCGATCTAAATGCAAGGATAAGTGATGGGTTTGCTAAGCCAATAGTCTAAGAGTTTTTGTTTTAGGACCTTCAAATAGATGATATAGTTGTACTTGCCTACCTTGATTACCTGTATGGAAGTTGTATACCTAGAACGTAGTGGTATTTATGAAATAGTTATGTGTTATTTGAAAAATAAGAAAATTTGCTAGAATGTCTTATAAGGATTAATAAGTTGTTTGTGACGTCGGTAAGTGGTTTTGGGCAAGTTTTTATAAGGATACTTAACGTTTCTCGGCATGATTTTTTTTAAATATATGACCAGGGATGGGATTATGGGGTGCGATTTTTATAATTTAAGAAGTTTTTTTGGAGATACTTGAATGCTCAAGCCGAATGGTTCGAGTTAGAATTTGATTTTTAAGGCGATATTAGTGTCCAATTTTGTATCAAGAACTAAGAAATATGGGAATCGGAAATCGGTGAGCTTTTGGTGGATATTTTCTCACCTTCTTATAATTGATAGAGTTATTCATGTTGAGACGCTAAATAAGATTTTGAAATGAATATGGTCTTTTATCTCTTTCTAATAAGTTTGAGACTTGTGAGTATTGACGCTTTGAGATATAATTTGGGTATATAAATTTGGAGGACCAATTATTTTTAAGTAGGGCGAGTTCTATTAACCATATTTATTTATATGACTTTTGAGGATGAATTTTTTTTATTTTTTTATTGTGGATTTAGTTGATTGAAGTTGTAAATGAACTTCTCGAAGTGTCTATAATAAGAATTCTCATACGTGTTCACAATCATAAGGATTTGATAGAGGAATGGTTTTCATTATATCTTGGCTTATTTGAATTCTGAGGACGGAATTTTTTTAACGGGGGTAGATTGTAATATCCCGTATTTTTTTTAAAAAGATTAATAAATAAATATATTGATTTAAGTTCGGAAACCTTATAGAACTAGAGGGACTAGATATGTTAATAAGTAAAACTTTGAATTTGTTGTACTTTCATAGCAAAATTAGGAATCTTGACTTTTACAATCCTATTGTTGTGAGCCCCTTGAATCATTGTGGAAAATAAGTGGAAAAAAGTGTTTTAAGTCAAGTTTGGAAGTCTAAGAAATTAAAGGGATTAGTTTTGTCAATAAAAAAACTTCTAAGATTTGGATTACTATTATCTTTGTGATAATGACGGCCATAATCCTTATCAAATTAGGGCTCTAGGTATCTATATCCTATGGATTTGATGCAATTAAATGGTTGGCAAAATCAAAGAAGAACAAAAAAACAAGTTTGGTTAAAATACTTGGAGTTTCAAGCATCAATATTATAGTTGTGGTTGGGTTCGTGTTTCGAGTTTTGATCGTGCGATTTTAAAAACTCGTTAAATCAAGTTGTTGGTTCCCAAATACAAGTAACAATAATGAAATTGATGCAATATATTGAATGATTGAGAGTTTACAATATTTGATTGAAGAACACTCTCTTACAATTGAAGCTCTCTGTCTACACGTATGAATATTGAAATTAGAGGGTAGGAGGCTTAACCTAAAATCTCTCTAAGACAAGACTTTATATCCAATACAACAATTGGTTATTTACAATTTTAGCCCTTGACACTCAACAAATACAAACAAGTCGTTGACACTATTTCTTTATAAAACATTCATATAAATTAGGGGCTAATTAAAGCTAACAATCTCCCCCTAATGTTTTATAAAGAAAGCATCATATTGTAGTCTCCCCTTGCTTTCTTTAGAGGCGTTGGTGTGTCAATCTTAAAGTCTTGTGAGAGTCTTCTTTTCCTGATCTTCCACAATGTCAGTTGCTTCAATTCCTTCTTTAACTCCCCCTTGATCGTTGCATACTCCCCCTTGACTGTTGCTTTACTTTTTTATCTTGGTTGTCTCCGAAAGATTAAACTCAAACAATCAGAGAACGATTTGATGTGCGGAAGCTTGTATAACCAGTTTGAGTAATAACCGATGGTAGATAAACAACTAGGAGATGAAGAGTAGCGAAAACATTCGGCTCATGAGAATCTGCATTAAAGATATGTAACCAGGGGTAATCATCTAACACAAAAGCACATAGCAACTGTTATCACAACAATTAAAATAATTGTGTGGCCTATGTTCAGAGTTGACAAATATGAAGCTCTGATAGGACTTCCAGTTATCATAGAAGTAAAATTATAAAAATTAAACTTCTCAAACTGTTATGGCAATATCACATAGATATGCATGGGGAATCACAACGATTCGTGATATTGTGTGGAAGAAAATATATATGATATGTTGGCCTCAAAAGTGTGTAAACTTGTTTGGACATAACAGGTTTCCACAGACTCAATGTGCATGAATGAGTTGTGAGGGGCAACTTTCCTTCTTTTCAATATCCAATCTTCCAAAGAAAGATCAGATAGCATATATGCTGCTTCCCCGTGGAAAATGAAGCATTTCTTTGTTGAGAAAGAAATGAGTAGCTGGTGGGGTTTAATGCGAGAGTTGGCATGGGCTAATTGCCTGTTTCAATGATGGTCACCAAAGAATGTGAACCAATCAGTAATGTGGCTGCCCGGCTCAGAACGTGGTTGGTGCAGAGTTGTATAATTCTTTTGACTCTGTTCTCACACTCTCTTTCTTTTTATCATATGCTCACATCTAACCAAACTCTCTTTTCAATTTTTACCTCTTAAGCACAATGAGAAAAACTCAGATGAGTTATCTCCCCCACTCTTTGATGTAGACCCTTCACCTCTCAAACACTCAAGGTTTACTTCTTAGGTAGGAAACACAGGTTTAAGTGATCCATAGAAGTACTATAAAGCTCACACATTGATCCCATGAAATTGTTGTCCTAAAGATTGTATTGTTCCACACACTGACTATTTTTAGTCTCAGAAAAGCATTTAAAATCAACTTCTAAAGCATGAAATACATTTGAGCACATAGAAGTAGTTTGAACATTTGAAAGATTTGAATCATTCTAAAGTTGTTCTTCTTTTAAATGACGAAGGTTTAAAATTCAGAGATTTTACCTTTGCATTTAGCATGATTAGATTGGCATTCTCCCCCTCAAATTGAGCATTAAATCTCATTTAAGCTCACCTTGAAATCAGATATCCTGTAAAAATCAAAAGGTGTTGGTAATCATCTTTGATGATTCCTCATTTGTTAGGAATATCCAAAAGCACTAATAATTCAAATTTAAAAAAAATGCAGGGGGTCAGAGTTTAGAAATACCAGTAAAAACTCTGAACTGAACATATATGAGGTACTGGTAGAGGGTGCGACAGAGGTTGATCGCAGTGCCGACAGAGGCTGATCTCGTGTCGACAGAGGTTGATCTCGTGTCGATAGAGGTTGATCAAGTGCTGATAGAGGTCTTCTTTATGATCTGCATGAACTTTGATCTTCAAGATTGCTTTTGATCTTTTGAGTCTCTAAAAAATCCACAGAGCTCTGATGATGATTTTAGTGAAACACAACTTTCTGTCCAGCAGATGTATACTGACTTTAGCAGAGATTCTGACCAAGAATAACACTGATTCAGACCAATCTCAAAACACTAACATTGTTCATCTTTGTCTTAGGAATCCAACTCATCTGGACTCATCAAATTTGGAGCTTCGAGGAGGGAGTTCTGTTGAAAATACGACCGGTGCGCAAAGCTGATAGCAAGTACTAAGAAGTTGGGCTATGGGCTCTGAGGTTCCGTCCACAGAGGCTTTGTCAGATTTCACAGAGGCTCTATGGTGAACAGTTCCACAGAGGGTGGTCGCAAAAGGTTGAGCCAAGGCTTGTGTTGTCGCCAGAAGTTGGTCTGAGTGGTCGACAAAGAATGATCACGACTTGACAGACGCTTGACAAAGGCTCGGCAGAGGTTTGGCAAGCCTTGGCAAAGCTTGGCAAGGCATGACAGTGGTCTGGTCGGTCTGGTCGCAGCTCGGCAAGGGTTTGGTCGCGGCCGGCAGAGGTTGGTCGCGGCCGGCCAAGGTTTGGTCGCGGCTCGGCAGCAGCTTAACAGAAATGTTACACTAACTTTGACACTGATTTAGACCATTATAGCTCTGGAGTTTGCAAAAACTCAAAACACAAACAATTATAATTTGTTTGTTATCTGTTTAGATTATCTTGAATCACCTCTTTTCGAGCTTGTACGAAAAATATATGGTTGATTTACCACAGTCGCGCAGATCTGTCCAACAGCTTTGTATCAGCACACTGTTGTCTATTTCAACGATGCATATGACCCTTCTAAATTTCGAATCTCTGAAATCTCAAAACACAAAAGCTGTTCACCAATGTGTTTTAAATCCAGGGCCTTTTGAATTGCATCAGTTGGTGTGACACCTGTCAAACCAAACACTCAGGTTAGCAACTGAATAGTATAATACTTGTTTTAACAAGTAGCAATAACTCATAATGACTTAATATTGATGGCTAAAGGTTAGTTTCCTAAGAATTCCAACGGTACACTGAGAAAATCCTGTTACCGCACGGAACTGCTTAAGTTGTCTTATAAAATGCCGATTGGAACAATTAACATTTAATTACAACAATAATAATAATAAGAGGAGTAAATATATAGTTTATATATATATACCCAAATCTAAATTATAAAACTTTAAATAACCAAACCAAAAATTAAGTAGATAAATGAGGTTTTAGCTACTTTAAATCAAGCTTTTTATAAAATTCTATAATATAAATACTTATACAATATAATTAATACTTAATAAAAAAAATAACTAAAATAAACCAGAATTTTAACCCAAAATTTGGCCCCCTCTTTACGGCCCATTATACCCAAATATTAATTCTCCTATTTTTCAAGAAACCCTTCCATTTTCCTACCTTCCTCTCTCTCTCTCTACATTCAAACACCCTCTCTTCTCTCCCTCTCTAGTTTCTGGCCGAAATCAGCCCTAATCCACACAAGAAATTCGATTTTGAAGACTTTGGAAGGTAAACATCAACACTAGAAGGGGTAAAACTCATCCCTCTTGTGCTTTTCTTCATTTTTCTTCCTTTTCTTGTAATTTCTCCATATTTTTCTCAACTTATTTTCATTACTCTTGAGTTTCTGGAAAATAGGACCTTCATGAACCTTTTAATGGTAGATTAATCACCAATGACATGTTAAATGTCAAGCAAATGGTGATAATCCATAATCCATACAACTAGAACTCAAGAAAATGAAGTTTTGACTACATGCAAGTGGATTTTTGCTATAATCTGAGATGTGTGAGTTCATGCATGTGTTCATACAAGTTAAAGGATGATTTTGACCTAAAAATCTATGATAAAGTAATGGTAAATAAGTTTTCAAATCAAAGAAAATCATATGAGTGAAAATAAAGAACTAAAAACACTCATTCTTCATGAAATAGCATTTTTAGTTTCTGGCAGATTACATGCATGCACTTCATCCGACCATATCTTGCAAAATACTTAACTAAATGATATGAATCTTTTTCTGGAACTTTGTTTATTGGGTTATGTTTCAAACCCAAGTAGTTTCATGTAAAAACTCGGAGATTTGACCCTTCATCTACCCATATCAAATAAAGAGTGCAAAGACAATCTGACAGAGAAAAATCTCTACTTAAATCACTCATAACTCTCTTATTATTCCACTAAAATTTCTTGATTCTTCTTCTGGAAATTATTTTACTGAGTTATAGTTCAAACAAAAGTGGATTCACAAAAAACTATTAAGATTTGAGGTCTCAACCATTCAAACCAAGATAAGTGTGCAAGAAACCAGAATCTGGCATGGTAACATCTCTACATTAAAACAGTCATAACTCCCTCAATATGTAACCAAATATGATGAACTTTTTCTGGAAGATAAACCTTTGAGTTAAGGTTAAAACCCAATTTGAATCACCGAAAAATGTTGAGATTTGACCCTCCAAATGGACGTGACAAAAAGAATGTGCAGACTGTTTTGATAACTGTGACACTTAAACTTAGTCATAATGATTAAAATACCTAACCACCTCTAAAAATGGTGCTACTTATGTCAAACGTTCCCTAAGACATTAAATTAAAATATATAAAAATTTGGTTAAATAAATAAATCGAGAAAACATTTAATTATGACCATAAGTGTACTTAAAATTCTGCCAACAGAAAAGCAAAAACCCTAATTCAAGAAAAAGAGATTTTAGGAATATTAAAAGTTAAAAAGCATATAAATGGTAGAATTTGTTAAAACACCAAATGAAAACAACATATACATGTATATGAATGTATAAATGATGCCTTAAGTAAGAAGTTTATAAAAATTTGAACTTGGATTAAAACACAAGGTAAATAAGGAATTATAAAACATGGTACAAAAGGATTAAATACTATATATAACATATAAATTTAATTATGTAACAATAAAATCCTACAAACCTTTTTAAAACCAATAAATAACATATAAACAACAATGCGAAATAATACTTAAACCTAGTAACTGATACTAAGGCATTTTATAAGACATGATGGGCTAAGCAATGCGTTAGCCATAAGAGTTAGACCGAAACTGATAATGTGTTTCACTTCCTTAGGAAGGACCTAGAATCGAGAAACTGTGCAACCGTGCGGCAACCCTTGGAAATCTTTGCTGAACATTGTGAGTTTTCACAGCCCCTTTTTACTCTTTTGTTACAATTTGGGGTGAAAAGCATGATATTGAATTTCAAATTGATTGAATTATGCTATGAAATGTTGAATTTTAACTTTAAAATGTTTGTGCACTAAGGTATGTATACTTTCTGATGTGCTTGAGTTTTAAATGAAAAAGTCCCCACTTGTTAGACACTACTTATTAACTCATTACGAGCCGATGGTATCTGTGGGTAGCGCTATTTGGATTGACAACCCCACTTTAAGCTGACGAGCTAGAAGTGCACTTTACCAGTAACAATAATGGTCTTACCCATGTGGAATTAATCCACCGCTGAGGTAGGACGTGAATAATTTAAGGGGCGTTGGTTTGTCGGAAGGTTTGGTAGTGGCTCAATGCGATGACATCATTGTATACTTTATACCTCGTGCAAATACTCGAACAACTGGTTACGTAAACTTCGTGTGAACAAACGTTTCACAATAACAATTTCTGCATACAAATTTATTTTTAGTGCATACGAAAACCTGTGAACTCACCAACTCTTTGTAGTTGACCCTTTATTTTCATCATGCTTTTCAGGTGCTAATAAGTAAGTGAAGGCATGTAGGGTGCATTTTGCATGATGACATCAGCATCAAGAACATTAAAATTTCTACTGTTAATTTTTGTATCCGACGTCTTCTTTTTTAAACAATTTGCTTAAGACGTTGTAATGTAATATTTTGAACTATTGTATTGAATGTTGTGGTTGGTGTTGTCTGTTACCTTTTGAATGAAACCCTACGCTGTTATACCTCGTATTTCCGCTTTAGCGAGGTGTGACAGATTTGGTATCAGAGCCTAAGGTTATAGAGAATGTCGGTTTTCTTATGGAAACCACAAACTATAACCCAATAGTTTTAAAATAATAATAATAAATAAATAAATAAATTTTAAAATGATTTTCAAAATCTGAAGCATATTACTAATATAACTAAGTTGAGTGTCACATTATTATACCTCAATTAAACAAAGCCTGATCACCTATGTTTAATTCAGGTATGTATAATGGGAGACTCGAATTAGTTATACTAAAAGTATGCTTAAAATAAATTTTCTACTTAAACATGGAAAGCATGATTTTTGTGTGCGCATGCATAAACATTGCATATCTTAGACACTTACAATAGCACACTTAGTAACTAAGTCTACTATTATCGCAGTTCACTATGTCGTCTTCGTCCACTCCCACTGAGCACTCTGCCGACGCCTCTGGCTATGTTACTAGTCGACCTAGGAGCTTTGTATCACTAGAGTTTAGGACAAAAATTAATTTGAAACCTCAAAAGTTGAAAGAGGTCTACGTTATTGAATTTGCCAATGGGCAGGAAGTTAAGGTCAGAGATGTAATTACGGATTGTACTTTAAACTTAGCTAATAAGAGCTTTAGTATAGACCTTATTCCGATTGAGCTAGGAAGCTTTGACATAGTCGTGGGCATGGATTGGCTATCCAAAAACCGGGTAGACATATGTTGTTCCGAAAAGAGCATCCGAATTCCGCTACCAGAGGGTAAAACACTCGTCGTACATGGAGAGAAGTCCGGAAAGAACCTTAAGCTAGTGACGTGTATGAAGATGCAGAAGTACTTGAAAAAGGAATGCATCGCATTTTTGGCTCATGTCATAGTCAAGGAAATCGAAGAAAAATGCATTCAGGATTTTCCTGTGGTTCGGGATTTTCCCGAGGTGTTCCCGGATGAGCTACCAGGACTACCCCCATTAAGACAAGTCGAATTCCACATCGACTTAGTTCTTGGAGCTGCACCTGTGGCTAAATCACCGTACCGTTTGTCCCCATCGGAAATGCAGGAATTATCAGGACAACTCCAGGAGCTGCTCGACAAAGGACTTATAAGACCTAGCTCTTCGCCATGGGGTGCACCAGTTCTTTTTGTTAAAAAGAAAGATGGATCCTTGAGGATGTGCATCGATTATAGAGAACTCAATAAGCTAACTATCAAGAACCGATACCCTCTTCCCCGAATCGACGACCTGTTCGACCAACTCCAAGGTGCTACCTACTTTTCAAAAATTGATCTTCGATCTGGATATCATCAAATGAGGGTCCGTGAAGAGGATGTTCCCAAGACGGCGTTTAGGACTCGATACGGCCATTACAAATTCCTGGTTATGCCTTTCGGGCTAACCAACGCACCAGCTGTCTTCATGGATTTAATGAACAGGGTTTGTAGACCATACCTGGAAGAGTTCGTGATCGTGTTCATAGATGATATACTAATTTACTTGCAAAGTAAGGAGGATCATGAGCGACATCTAAAGTTGATACTAGAATTGCTCAGAGACCAGAAATTGTATGCAAAGTTCTCCAAATGCGAACTTTGGATTCGAGAGGTACAATTTCTTGGCCACGTGATTAATGAGAAGGGAATTCACGTAGATCCGGCAAAAATTGAGGCCATCAAGAAGTGGGAAGCCCCAAAAACCCCGACAGAGATTCGCCAATTTCTTGGTTTAGCAGGCTATTATCAGCGATTCATTGCGAATTTCTCAAAAATTGCGCAACCGCTAACGACATTAACCCAAAAGGATAAGAAGTTTATTTGGGGAGAGAAACAAGAAGAAGCATTCCAAACTCTTAAGCATAGGTTATGCAATGCACCAATTCTGGCACTGCCAGAAGGCACAGAGAATTTCGTAGTCTACTGCGATGCATCACACCAAGGTTTGGGGTGTGTGTTGATGCAGAAGGACGAGGTCATTGCATATGCTTCAAGGCAACTTAAAGTTCGTGAGAAGAACTATACTACTCACGAGTAGTAGTGTTCGCACTTAAGATCTGGAGACATTATCTTTACGGCACGAAATGCACCATCTACACCGATCATAAAAGTCTTCAACATATCTTTGACCAGAAAATACTTAACATGAGGCAAAGAAGATGGGTTGAACTGCTTAGCGACTATGATTGTGAAATAAAGTACCACCCAGGCAAGGCTAATGTGGTAGCCGACGCACTAAGCAGGAAGGAAAGGGTGAAACCATCAAGGGTACGAGCAATGGGTGCGTTCGTTCAGACGAGTCTAAAGATACAAATTCTTGAAGCTCAAGAAGAAGCATTGAAAGCAGAGAATTTGAAGGACGAGACCCTACATCACTGGGAACTTAGATTTGAAACAAAGTCAGATGGGGTACGTTACTTTGAAGACAAAGTTTGGATACCAAAGGTTAATAACCTACGATCAACAATTCTGGATGACGCCCATAAATCAAGAGATTCGATTCACCCAGGAGCTGAAAAGATGTACAAAGATCTAAAGGAATACTACTGGTGGCCGGGTATGAAGAAAGACATCACTTTGTACGTAAACAAGTGCTTAAATTGTGCAAAAGTTAAGGCCGAACATCAGAAACCATCTGGTCTATTACAACAACCCAAGATTCCCCAATGGAAATGGGAACAAATAGCTATGGATTTCGTAACTAAGCTACCCAGGACTAGGAAAGGGCACGACGCAATATGGGTTATAGTGGACCGACTTACGAAATCAGCGCATTTCCTTCCTATTCGGGAAGACTACAAGATGGAAAAGCTTGCACAAATTTACATCAATGAAACTGTTATGCGTCATGGAGTGCCTATTTCCATCATCTCGGATAGAGATAGTCGTTTTACGTCACGGTTTTGGCGATCACTCCAGAAAGCTTTGGGTACGCGTTTGGATCTGAGCACTGCCTACCATCCTCAAACGGACGGCCAGTCAGAAAGAACTATACAAACGCTAGAGGATATGCTGCGTGCATGTGTGATAGATTTTGGTGGAAGTTGGGATACTCACCTACCATTAGTGGAGTTCTCCTACAACAACAGCTATCATACCAGCATTCAGTGTGCACCGTATGAAGCCTTATATGGACACAAGTGGGTGATAAAGTGCTTCTAAAGGTATCGCCTTGGAAAGGATTAGTACGCTTTGGGAAAAGAGGCAAGCTGAGTCCAAGATATATTGGCCCGTTTGAAATAGTTGAAAGGATTGGGCCAGTAGCGTATAAACTCAATTTACCGCAAGAGCTAAGTGTCATTCACAATACGTTCCATGTGTCAAACCTTAAGAAATGCCTAACTGATGAATCATTGGTTCTACCCCTAGAAGACATTCAGATCAACGATCGGTTACACTTCTTAGAGGAACCGATTGAAATCCTTGACCAAGAAGTCAAACGAACAAGGCGTAGTAAGATCCCGATCTTAAAATTTCGTTGGAATTCGAGGCATGGACCTGAATATACATGGGAACGAGAAGATTACATGAAACGTAAGTACCCTCACCTATTTGCAAAGGATCAGAAGGGGAATAGCAATCAACGAATTTCGGGACGAAATTCTTCTAACAAGAGGAGACTATGACACCCGTCAAACCAAAACACTCAGGTTAGCAACTGAATAGTATAATACTTGTTTTAACAAGTAGGAATAACTCATAATGACTTAATATTGATGGCTAAGGCTTAGTTTCCTAAGAATTCCAACGGTACACTGAGAAAATCCTGTTACCGCACGGAACTGCTTAAGTTGTCTTATAAAATGCCGATTGGAACAATTAACATTTAATTACAACAATAATAATAATAAGAGGAGTAAATATATAGTTTATATATATACCCAAATCTAAATTATACAACTTTAAATAACCAAACCAAAAATTAAGTAGATTAATGAGGTTTTAGCTACTTTAAATCAAGCTTTTTATAAAATTCCATAATATAAATACTTATACAATATTAATTAACACTTAATAAAAAAATAACTAAAATAAACCAGAATTTTAGCCCAAAATTCGGCCCCCTCTTTATGGCCCATTATACCCAAATATTAATTCTCCTATTTTTCAAGAAACCCTTCCATTTTCCTACCTTCCTCTCTCTCTCTCTACATTCAAACACCCTCTCTTCTCTCCCTCTCTAGTTTCTGGCCGAAATCACCCCCAATCCACACAAGAAATTCGATTTTGAAGACTTTGGAAGGTAAACATCAACACTAGAAGGGGTAAAACTCATCCCTCTTGTGCCCTTCTTCATTTTTCTTCCTTTTCTTGTAATTTCTCCATCTTTTTCTCAACTTATTTTCATTACTCTTGAGTTTCTGGAAAATAGGACCTTCATGAACCTTTTAATGGTAGATTAATCACCAATGACATGTTAAATGTCAAGCAAATGGTGATAATCCATAATCCATACAACTAGAACTCAAGAAAATGAAGTTTTGACTACATGCAAGTGGATTTTTGCTATAATCTGAGATGTGTGAGTTCATGCATGTGTTCATACAAGTTAAAGGATGATTTTGACCTAAAAATCTATGATAAAGTAATGGTAAATAAGTTTTCAAATCAAAGAAAATCATATGAGTGAAAATAAAGAACTAAAAACACTCATTCTTCATGAAATAGCATTTTTAGTTTCTGGCAGATTACATGCATGCACTTCATCCGACCATATCTTGAAAAATACTTAACTAAATGATATGAATCTTTTTCTGGAACTTTGTTTATTGAGTTATGTTTCAAACCCAAGTAGTTTCATGTAAAAACTCGGAGATTTGACCCTTCATCTACCCATATCAAATAAAGAGTGCAAAGACAATCTGACAGAGAAAAATCTCTACTTAAATCACTCATAACTCTCTTATTATTCCACTAAAATTTCTTGATTCTTCTTCTGGAAATTATTTTACTGAGTTATAGTTCAAACAAAAGTGGATTCACAAAAAAAATATTAAGATTTGAGGTCTCAACCATTCAAACCAAGATAAGTGTGCAAGAAACCAGAATCTGTCATGGTAACATCTCTACCTTAAAACAGTCATAACTCCCTCAATATGTAACCAAAAATGATGAAATTTTTCTGGAAGATAACCTTTGAGTTAAGGTTAAAACCCAATTTGAATCACTGAAAAATGTTGAGATTTGACCCTCCAAATGGACGTGACAAAAAGAATGTGCAGACTGTCTTGATAACTGTGATACTTAAACTTAGTCATAATGATTAAAATACCTAACCACCTCTAAAAATGGTGCTACTTATGTCAAAAGTTCAAGAAAAAGAGATTTTAGAAATATTAAAAGTTAAAAAGCATATAAATGGTAGAATTTGTTAAAACACCAAATGAAAGCAACATATACATGTATATGAATGTATAAATGATGCCTTAATAGGTAAGAAGTTTATAAGAATTTGAACTTGGATTAAAACACAAGGTAAATAAGGAATTATAAAACATGGTACAAAATGATTAAATACTATATATAACATATACATTTAATTAAGTAACAATAAAATCCTACAAACCATTTTAAAACCAATAAATAACATATAAACAACAATGAGAAATAATACTTAAACCTAGTAACTGATACTAAGGCATTTTATAAGACATGATGGGCTAAGCAATGCGTTAGCCATAAGAGTTAGACCGAAACTGATAATGTGTTTCACTTCCTTAGGAAGGACCTAGAATCGAGAAACTGTGCAACCATGCGGCAACCCTTGGAAATCTTTGCTGAACATTGTGAGTTTTCACAACCCCTTTTTACTCTTTTGTTACAATTTGGGGTGAAAAGCATGATATTGAATTTCAAATTGATTGAATTATGCTATGAAATGTTGAATTTTAACTTTAAAATGTTTGTGCACTAAGGTATGTATACTTTCTGATGTGCTTGAGTTTTAAATGAAAAAGTCCCCACTTGTTAGACACTACTTATTAACTCATTACGAGCCGATGGTATCTATGGGTAGCGCTATTTGGATTGACAACCCCACTTTAAGCTGACGAGCTAGAAGTGCACTTTACCAGTAACAATAATGATCTTACCCATGTGGAATTAATCCACCGCTGAGGTAGGACGTGAATAATTTAAGGGGCGTTGGTTTGTCGGAAGGTTTGGTAGTGGCTCAATGCGATGACATCATTGTATACTTTATACCTCGTGCAAATACTCGAACAACTGGTTACGTAAACTTCGTGTGAACAAATGTTTCACAATAACAATTTCTGCATACAAATTTATTTTTAGTGCATACGAAAACCTGTGAACTCACCAACTCTTTGTAGTTGACCCTTTCTTTTCATCATGCTTTTCAGGTGCTAATAAGTAAGTGAAGGCATGTAGGGTTCATTTTGCATGATGACATCAGCATCAAGAACATTAAAATTTCTACTGTTAATTTTTGTATCCGGCGTCTTCTTTTTGAAACAATTTGCTTAAGACGTTGTAATGTAATATTTTGAACTATTGTATTGAATGTTGTGGTTGGTGTTGTCTGTTACCTTTTGAATGAAACCCTACGCTGTTATACCTCGTGTTTCCGCTTTAGCGGGGTGTGACAGTTGGTGTCTTGATCAGTGAGATATGATCAATTTACTACAGCATCGCAAATCTATCAGCATGTTGTTATTAAATCTGATTTAAGACTGAGTTCTGTACTGTTGTGCACATAAATCAAACAACTGAAGTATGAGTCTTAAACTGAGTGTTTTAAGAGTCATATTGAACTTTGATGCATGAGTCCTTAACAAATGTATTAAGGAGTCCAGGTACCTGCAAGACAGATTAAAGATATTTTGGTACCCATTTCCAAATGGGTCCTATGTTGTTAGGATTTGGAGCTGTCTTAAGGTCCTCTGGTTTGCCAAGTTTAGCTGGCTTCCCAGGCTCCTTCCTGTGACTTTTCTCACTTTGGGTCTTTGGAATTTTCTTTTGAAATGACCCATTTTGAACACAGTTTGATCTAGAAAAATGGTTCTTTAATTTAAACATAAGATCAAAGCATTTACAGTTATGAGAATGAATAGATGAATGCTTATCAGAAACAAATGGCTTTGGGGCATTTTTGACAGGAGTAGAGCTTTTGACTTTCCAAACCATGTTCACTCTTTTGAAAACAAGATTATCTGTATTATCAGCACACGAGTTTGCTAAGTCAAAGTCCTTAAGCCTTTTAGCTAAAACATTCTTTTCTTTTAAATTCACATCAAACATCTTTTTAAGATCAGATGTATACCTCTTCTCCAACATGACCTTAGTTGACAAAAGAGAAAGTCTTTTTGTCAATTTGGACATTTCATCTTTAAAAACCTTTCTTTCTTTCTCAGAATCATCTTTCAAACACTATGTTTGAAATCCTTCAACCTTCAACTTTTCAGACTCTTTTCTTTCAAAATCATGCTCTTTCCTCTCCTTTTCAAGAGTCTTTTCTAAATCAGATAATTTGTTAGAAAGCTTAACAAACTTTGTTTCAAAAGATTCTCTTTCATTCTCAAAGTTCTCTTTTTCACAAATTACAAGCTTTTCAAAATTAGAAATTAGATTAGAAAAATTTAAACATTTAAGTTCAAGTCTTTTCTTCTCTTCTTCAAAAATCTTTTCAGACTCACATAATTTTCTCTTAAGATCAAGATTTTCACAGGTTAAGAGTTTACCTGATTCTTCAAGCTTAGCAATCTTTTCTGAATCAATCAGACTGCTTTTGTTCATTTCCTCCAAATGTTTCTCAAGATTAGGAATTATCTTGCGAAAAGTTGAGTTTAGAATAATAATGAGAATCAGCATCAGCACTAAATGTTAGTCTTGACATATTGTTACTTAAAAATTAAAAAAAATTTGGATCGTTAACAGATACTTCGTGAGAAGTAAAATTTGTGCACGTGTGTCAATTTTTCAAATCTTATCGGATTGAGCTGCAATTTGGTAGATAGGTGCACGAGGATATTCTGGACAACTTTAATTCTTCGAGTTTTGTTCAAAAACCAACAGAAAGTGGTTTTCCGAAGCAAAACAGAGTGCAGAAAAATAAAAGTTTAAAGCTCCGAAAATTGAGTAAATGCACAAATGAGCTACAAACCTAGTGATTTTGCGGAATAAAACACTCAGGTATTATCTACTAACAACCCTTGATCGATTCTAAACCAATAGAAGAACTCTAATGGCCAAAACCAACTAAAAAGATGAAGAACTTGAAGAACTCTCAACTTTGCACAAAACACAATAATCTCTCAAAAATTGATAAAAATCAATGGATTGAAGCACAAATTCTAATCTGTTTGGCTCTGATACAATTGTTGGTTCCCAAATACAAATAACAAAAATGAAATTGATGCAATATATTGAATGATTGAGAGTTTACAATATTTGATTGAAGAACACTCTCTTACAATTGAAGCTCTCTCTCTACACATATGAATATTTAAATTAGAGGGTAGGAGGCTTAACCTAAAATCTCTCTAAGACAAGACTTTATATCCAATACAACAATTGGTTATTTACAATTTTAGCCCTTGACACTCAACAAATACAAACAAGTCCTTGAAACTATTTCTTTATAAAACATTCATATAAATTAGGGGCTAATTAAAGCTAACACAAGTCATTGGAGTTTTACTAACGATTTTGGATGTTAGCTAAGGTACGGATTCCTTATTTCCCCCTCTTTGCGTTTATTCAATCCATTATATGTGTGTTAATCCGTTTACGTATATTTGATTTGTTGTATGTATGTACGATTTTCTTGTTTTTCTTTCGATTGTTTTCGTTCGAATTGGTGTACGATGTGCTATTCCTTCCATCAAGTTGGTTTGTGTCCCCGTCCGATTAGTGGGTCGTTTGATTATGTCTATCATAGGGTGAGTTCTCTTTTGGTTTTGCAAGCGATAAATCGAGTTACGAATATGTTAAAAACGTCAAAATATATTTTTAAGTCTGCTGAATTTCTCTCTGAAAATTTCATGTTGTTTATAAAAATCATAACAAATCGCTCGTTTATCGGATTAAGGCATAAAATATGTTTCTGAAAAGCTGGAGATGTCTACTACGATTTACTGTCACACGAACGAATTGTGATTTTTATGCTAAGGTGCCTAAAAGCTAGAAGCTTTATTGAAGAAGTACGGAGTCAAACATTGAATAAGACGGAGTCAAACATCGTTATGTAGAAGCTTTATTGAAGAAGTACGGAGTCAAACATCGTGTGACGACTCCGTACCATCCACAAGCAAACGGATTGGCTGAAGTCTCCAACCGGGATCTGAAATACATTCTTGAAAAGACGGTGAACGCATCAAGGAAGGATTGGTCGCTGAGATTGGACGACGCCTTATGGGCGTATCGGACTGCATTCAAGACGCCCATCGGAACCACGCCATACCGGTTGGTGTTTGGCAAATCATGTCACCTACCGGTTGAGTTGGAGCATAGAGCATATTGGGCAGTGAAGCAGTTGAACATGGATGTAGGAAAAGTCGGGCAAAAGCGTCTGTTACAATTAAACGAGCTGGAAGAAATACGACAAGACGCATACGAGAGTGCCACGATCTACAAAGAGCGCACCAAGAGATTTCACGACCAACGCCTACGAGAAAAGGTAATAACTCCTGGTATGCAAGTATTGTTATTTAATTCTCGTTTGCGTTTATTTCCACGTAAGCTGAAGACCAAGTGGTCGGGACCATTCAAGGTGATTGAAGTGTTTCCCTATGGTTCGGTGGAGCTAGAAGGGACGGACGGCCAAAGATTCAAGGTGAATGGTCAACGGGTGAAACCGTATTTGGGTGGTGAAGTTGCAAGAATCTCGAGCATCTATATGCACGAGCCTAAGGAGTAATTACGTGAGAAGTCGTGCCACGACATTAAATACGGTGCTTGGTGGGAGGCAACCCATCGTAGGTTAGTTTTCATTTTAGTTTCTTTAGTTAGTTTTGTTTCTTTTAATTCGTGTGTTTGTGTGTGTTTGTCACTGAAAAGTAAGCCTTTAAGATTGAGCATCGTCGGAAGGAGCGAGAACGGAACGAAAAAGTTGAACGAGAAAGAAACAGTGGGTGGAGCGCTTTCTGGCGCGGAAATGGCGCAGAACACTGGGGAGTGAAACGACGCGCACAACGGCGCAGATACAAACGCGGGGAAAAGAGCGCCGACTGAAAAATATTGAAACAAACAGAGGGCAGCGTGCTTTCTGGCGCCACTTCACTGGGGCACAACTCGCGCCGACACTCTGACGGGTAAAAAACATTTTTCGGGTTTTACACTCATTTTTGCAAACCCTAGAAGCAACTAGCGCCGATTTTTGCTCCCATAACACCCTCCTTCATCAATTTCGACCCCAATTGCAAGGTTCTTCCAAGCTTTCATAATCTAATCTCCCACAACGCATTAAGGTTCGAATTCCTAACCCTAACTTTGCATTGTGTTCGGGATTTTTGCTACAAAACCGAAGGTATGTGTCTTTTCAACAGTGTGTTCTTTATTTGCGAGGTAAGTATGCTTGTTTGGTAATGGGTTATGCCAGGAGTTTGTTTTGCCATGATTTTCTTAGAGTGTCTTAACTTAGGGCTCATGATTTTTGATAGTTCATGGAAGTCCAACCTATGTCTAACACGAGTGGTATTTCTGTGTAACTGGTGCTTATGGGGGGAGAAGTTTTGTTTTCAAAGTGTAGCCACCATTGTCATGAAACTCTCAAGTTGTGCTTATTTGGAATATATGTTCGTAATGATCAGGTATGTTGGGTTGAATTGCTCAATGACCATGAGACTTGCTACTTACTGTGAGCATGTTAAGTTGGAATAGATGTGTTTTATGACTGTGCTTAAGAGTTGAGCTTAATGATTAAGCTGCTGAATGTTTGTGCTTGTGTGTGATATTGAGTGGGCTTTCACTAGGACAAAAAGGCTAAACAAACGTAAGTTTCACTTAGGTTTGGGGTGGCCACTTTCGGTTTTATTTTCACACACATCACCCCATTGCAAACCTCGGTTTTACCGAGGTTTGGGGTGTCCTATACTGTTCTAGTAGGTGTATGCTATGTATGCAACAAACCTAATCCAAAGATTAGGTTTGGGGTGGAGGTAATAACTGGTAAAATACTAATAGCTTACTTTCTTTTGCAGATCATGGTGCACACGAATCCGAACGCTGCAGGAAGATTCTTCCATTACTATAACCTGAGCCACGAAGAAAGAGTGGGTGGAATCAAAGGCGAAACCCATCTTATGAGTCTCGTCACCGAAGTTTCGCACCCCGACCACTCTTAGCAGAAAGAGGGTTGAATCTACAGGGAATAGTAAATGCTCGAGCCATACAGATTACCGAAGAGAGGGGATGGAATACGTACAACCAGAACCCGGAACCATATGATCTAGCACTAGTGCTGGAATTTTACGCTGCCATGGTTTCAGCCTCATTCGAGGAGTTCTCGACAGTGATTGTTCAGGGCCGCCCAATCAGGATGACTAACGACGATATTTGTACGCACTACGGGGTTCCGAGGCCCCAAAATCTCGAGGCCACTTTTGGGATTCCACCTATTCCTGGGGTGGGACAGGATGAGACGCATAGTCCAATAATCGCATCTTCACTCCACCGGAGTGGTCGGGAGCAGTGGATTGTGTGTGACGCGGAAATAAAGAAGAATGAGATGGCGCCGGAGTTGGGCTTGTGGCTGCTGTTCGTAAAGGGGAGTCTGGTACCTTCATCCCACTATACGACTCTCAATCTATATGTGGCGCGTATAATGTATTGCATACAGCATAGTTTGCCGTTGGACATTGGACATATTATCCGACTTCATATGATAGACGCGGCTGCGGAAAACTGCACAGGTGTACTCCCTTTCCCTTGTTTGATAACGCAATTTTGCAGGAATGCGAGAATTGCTACCGTTAGAACTATTCCACCATTCGCCCCATATGATCGACATGCATACCGGGCACATGATGTGGATTATGATCCCGCAGCGGATGAGGGCCACCAACCCACTGGTTTCGATCCTCGGTTGCATGCGTGCTTGGATACGATCGAACGGGAGGTGCGGATAGGATTTGAAAGAATGGATAGGAGGTTCGACGCCATGGAAAGAAGGAATGCCGGTGAAGAGAACGCGGATGAAGCAGGACCGTCGAATCCACCACCGGCACAACGAGCGAGGAGGCGTCCAACCGGGGCAAGCTCATCTTCGAGGAGACGGAACCGCGAATAGGGAAGGCGGTTTGATTTCTTTTTTCCTTTCATGATCTTTGATGTTAATTCACTTGGGATGACTGTATATTGATTCGCATAAATATTCTGGATGACTGTAATTGATGCTATCACACATTGGGGACAATGTGTATTTTGGCTTGGGGTGGAAGTAAGTCGATAGTGTCATTTTGATCTTTACTATATCTTAGGCAAGTAACGGAATTGTAGTCATTATGATGGATTTTTTTTTCTGATTCACCGTTAGTAGTAAGTAGAACACTTCTTTTTGAGGAATGAACTGTAAGGATAGTATAGCATCGAGTGAGACCCGAAAGATTGCATGCATTAGGGACATTAGTGGAGACCACCTGATAGTGAGATTCGAGCCTAAAATGATGTACTTTCATTGCGAGGGAATTAAGCTTAAAATCTGATACACTTTTCCAATTTCCTTATCGTGAGTATAGATTGATCTCGCTGTACTTTTGCATTGAGTAGCAAAGATGACCATTGGGATATTAGGTAAAGGTGCGGTAAACCATATCGTATGGACCTTAAGAGATGATTTCAGGCATTGTGTGCGTGTTAAACTAGTTTTTAGCTATCGTTCCTTTTTAACCCAATATGTGTGTACCCCAAAGCCTTTTGCAGCCAAACACTCACCGAAGTTTTCAGTTCAAAACCCGCCATCAAACCCTAGCCAAAAGCCTTAGCCAACCCTGATCCGAAAGTGTGTCAATCATAAGCAGTAATGAACAACCGAGGAGAGTGCAGAAAAGAGAAACACAGGCCAGTCATAGAGATAAAAAAGTGGGGCCAATGTAGTCCCAAGTGAATAAAGAGGGCCAATGATGCCCCACAAAACAAAAAAAAAGTAGAAAATAAAATAAATTATTGTCTAGGTAGAATAGATACAAATAATTAAGATGGTCAAGCAACCATAGTGATGACAAAGGGCCAAGTGATAGAAGAAAAAGTCAGAAAGTTCAGAACTGCTCTAGGATTGACACATTCAGGATTTTTGATCCGTTTTACCCTTCATTTCCTAACCATACCCTAGCCCCGTTAAAAATCCTATTAAAGACCTGAATGATCTTCTGGAAAATGTGATTAGAGTTTACGACCACCTTTACCGATATTCCTTGTCTTGCTACTTGATTCTTTCTGAGATCACATTCTTGTACATATGTGCGTCTTTCATGATTAGTTGTTCATGCATATATCTCGTGAATTATTGTACATAAATTCCAAAGCATGAACAACATGTGCGACAGCTGAGGTTTGAGTGAATTGAGAGCATCCCGTAAGGTAGGGTCGAGGCGAAATCATGCATGATTTTAGGTGGAATTTGATGTAGTGTAGTCCCGACCAGTTCTATTCTCAAAGAGTTAGTGGTTCGACCTTTACAAACTGGGAGTGTTTCGGAGAAGGATTCTGATTAATATGTTAATTTCGTTTGTTGAATAAGATGTGTAAATATCCGTAATGACACCACCGACTTCACAGTTGTGCGAATTCTGCTATAACTCTGGTTTTTGATTATTTCTATCGCTATTTTGCTTGAGGACAAGCAACGCTCGGTTTGGGGTTGTGATAATGTCGGTTTTCGACATTATTTTAAGTCTCGAATCGAGTGATTGTTGGGTGTTTTCAAGTAAAATAGTGACTTTTACTGATGAGTATTAGATGTACAGTTAATCAGATTGGAAGAGGAATGATGAGGATCGCGTATATTTTTCGAAGAGAAAGCTCGAAAACTGGAAAAAGAAGACCGCACCGTATTGCGCGCGGAGATATGAAAAGTGGATTCCAGAGGATGGCGCGCTTTATGGCGCTACCTAACTAGCAGCGTGATGCGCGCGGGATTTAAAGGCCATATTTTTCTAGAGTGCGGCGCGACTTTTGGCGCGACCCAAGTAGCGCCAGAACTAGCGCCAACTATCAGATACTTTTTAAAGCCCTATTTTCTAATTTTAGGGTTATCAGTCATACTAGAGGGCGGCTGTAGGTGAAAGGAGATTTTTGTCAAAGGTGACGAGAGATCGATTGGAAGAAAACAACGATTGAGTACGTGATCGTGGAAGGGATTCTTCTCAGGGAGTTATTTATATTTTTCTGCAGAACTTTTCAAACATGGTTTTCTCTACTTCGTTTGTAATCTTTCAGTTTTCTTTACACACCCCCAACATGAGCTAAACTCCATGTTGGGGGGTTGGATGATGGATGATTCACAGATGTAGTCTTTGAAGGATTTGTACTTCGGTTTTAATAGATGGATGACGTCTTTGAATTCATGATTAATGCTTTTAATAAACTGATCACTTGTTGAATGATTTGATAACTCTTGAGTGTTCGATGGAAATCTCACGATTGAGTTCGAATTCAATGGCCACCGAGGGGAATTAGATAGAGATAATCCAATTCCTTCGGTGTTGTGTTCTAAACCAGTCATTTTAACTTAATTCAACTGTAAGATCTAAAGATGAGCAACTTTAATTAAGTTATGTCACGATGCAACTTGAAAAAGTGTAGCGAGTTCATGTTTTACAAGTCATTAATCGTTTTAATCATTCATAAATCACTTTGAAGTCTCATTAATTGAATTCATTCGGATTCCAACCCTCCTTCCTCTCGCTTTTAATACTACTACCAATTACTTTCCTCACTTTTATACGTTTTCGCTAGTTAGGATATTTCAACAATCAAACCAAATCAAAGTTTTAACCGTTCAATTAATAGTAACTACAGTCATTGCGGTACTTAACACTGGTTCCTTTGGGTTCGATACTCGTACTTCCGTACGTATTCCTTGAGACGACACCATACACTTGCGGTTAGTCAAAGGGGGGTGTAAACCCGCCTATCAAGTTTTTGGCGCCGTTGCCGGAGAACTTGTTTTGTGTTAATATCACTACCAATTGTAGGAATTATTATATTGAGCACTGTCTTTTATTGCAATTTTATTTTTTTATTTTTTTATTTTTTTATTTTTTTTGTTTTGTTTTTCCTTATTCACGATTTTAATCCAAGTTTCTTGCTACTGCATTGTTACGAAGACTAACTTGTACTCTATTCTTTGCTGCAGATCACTTCTAGTTTATGCTAAGGAGGAGTTCCTCTGGTGAGCTCGAACCATTTGATCCTGAAATCGAAAGGACTGCAAGGAGACTAAGGAGGCAAGCTAGACTCAGGCATCAACAAGAGATGGCAGAGGTGAATTGGGAGATGCCTGTTAATAACGAGATGCCAATCAACAATGAAAACCCTGGTAACAACGAGATTCCAGTGAACAACAACGAAATACCAGTTAACGAGAATCTCAATAATAACAACAATAACAACAATCGCAACAACGAGATTTCGGTTAACAATGAGATTCCGATTAATTAGAATAACAACATCCGGAATCACAATAACCGAGTCCAGCCACCAAGGGTTCCTATGAGGAATTTTGCCAACCCGAACATGGGGGCCGCACAAAGGGGGCCATATGTTCCTCCGATAGCGGCAAACAACTGCGAAATCAAGACTGGCACCATTCGATTGGTGCAAGCAAACATGTTCGGAGGAGCAGCAACTGAAGACCCACACAGCCACTTGAGAACATTCGAGAAGATCTGTAACACCTTCAAGATGAATGGAGTTGACCCGGATGCAATAAAACTCCGGCTTTTTCCATTTTCATTGAGGGCTCGGGCTATTGAATGGGAAGAGGGTCTGCCAATCGGGCAGATTCGTACATGGAACAACATGGTGACAGCCTTCCTGAATAAATTCTTTCCACCGGGGCGAGCGACCCAACTGCTGTCAGATATCACTCATTTTGCCCAATGGGATCAGAAGTCATTGTACGAAGCATGGGAGCGGTACAAGGGGATGCTTAAAAAATGCCCCCACCATGGTTTGCAAGAATGGATGGTCATGCAAACGTTCTTTGGAGGACTGCTTCCCCAGTTTAAGAATGACCTCACATCCGCTGCGGGTGGTGCATTCATGAATAAGTCATATGAAGATGCGTATGAGCTGATTGAAAATCTTGTGGAACATAGCTATGCCACGCCTCGGGCAGCCACTAGGAGGGTGGCGAGTGTGCAAGAGAATGATGAGCTGAAAGCTATTCAAGCCCAGTTGGCGGCTATTACAAATCAGCTGAAGGGGACAACAATTCAGCCAACTTTCCAAGGAGACATGGGCTACCAAGAACCAATGGGTTCATCTCAAGAGTTTCCACCACCGGAGCAAGTGTAGTTCCTTCAAAACCGCAACAACTGGCCGAGGAACGACCCGCTCTCGAATACTTACAATGACGGATGGAAACGACATCCTAACTTCTCGTGGAGTCAACCACAGAATGCACAAAAAGAGACAATGTTTCAGCAACAGCAGAACCAATTCGATAATAATTCTAGCTCTTCTACTCAATCTACTAATGTTTATCGTCCTCCAGGTTACAATCAAAGGAGGAAAGAAGAAGCACAAGGAGAGGAGAAGAAGTCCGGATTGGAGGAGATGTTAATGAAGTTTGTTTCGAAGATGGACAATGCGGTTGGAGAGTTGACATCATCCGTTGGGACACTGACAAGTTCAGTTGGAACGATAAGAACTGCGACGGATCAGAACACCGCATCGATCCGAATTCTTGAAAAGCAAATGTGACGTCGGTAAGTGGTTTTGGGCAAGTTTTTATAAGGTTACTTAACGTTTCTCGGCATGATTTGTTTTCAATATATAACTAGGGATGGGATTATGGGGTGCAATTTTTATAATTTAAGAAGTTTATTTGGAGATACTTGAATGCTCAAGCCGAATGGTTCGAGTTAGAATTTGATTTTTAAGGCGATATTAGTGTCCAATTTTGTATCAAGAACTAGGAAATATGGGAATCGGAAATCGGTGAGCTTTTGGTGGATATTTTCTTACATTCTTATAATTGATAGAGTTATTCAAGTTGAGACGCTAAATAAGATTTTGAAATAAATATGGTCTTTTATCTTTTTCTAATAAGTTTGAGACTTGTGAGTATTGACGCTTTGAGTCCTTGAATGTCGGTTTTGCCTTTGAGTCAGTCAACGAGACTACCGGACACATTCTTACTGTGTCCGGAAACCTCTGTCGGTTTGCCCTTTTTCACCCAGAAATCGACAAAAATCAACCCCAGTTATGAAATCAGCTATTCTACTCCGATAGGAACTATCTACTAGCAATTACACACATAAATTGTACCAGAAACGTACCTTGATATCTCTTTCAAGTACTCCAATTTGAATTCTTAGCCATCAAACCTTTCTTTCTTCTTTTTTGCTCCCAATACACACACACACTTACTAATCTGAGTTTTCTGAAATGAAGACACCTGGATATCTAATTCAGATATCACTAACCATAATTACCATTTCAACCCTTAGACTCTTCATTATTAACTAAAACTTCTTTAAATTATCATTTAACCAATTTCTACCCTAAACATACTTTAATAAAGTTAACTAAACTTAACGAAAAGGGGATTTAACTAACGGACTTACCCGGGGTATTACAATATGCATAAAGAAAAATAAAACTCTACTTTTTAAAAAAAATTAAAAATCTACTTTTAAAAAAATAATAAAAAAATTGCCCCCCCTACACAAATGCAATAGATGATTTAAGAAAGATTTTATATTTAGAGAGTTTGCCAGACAAAAAGTTTTAGAAGTACATACCTGGAAGATTTATCTGATTTGAGTTCTTGATCCTTTTAAAATTCAATTCCTGTGAATATCACAAAACCTCAGAACTTTGAACACAGAAAATCACAACTCATCATACCTTGCTCCCCCTCAAACACTGAACTCAGTACATTTATCCCCCTGAAATTAAGCAGTACTTCACAAAAAAAACACAGAATGAAATATCACACATGAAGGATCAGTAATAGGAAAGAAATACATCAAATTATATACTGTAACTACTAACTATAGACAATTTGAACACCAAACAAAAGAAAATCAACTTAGTGAAGTCTGACAGATTTTTCAAACAATAGAACTTGAATGCATGTTTTTGGATTAAAATACAAGTCATCATTGCATATCAAGTTAAAAAATGTTCAGTTTCAGCCTCTTTATCAAATCTATTTGGTGTGCTGGCATGCGAAATATGATTTGCATCAATCAATGTACTTCTGAAACCTATAAGAATACTTTGCTCTTACTCACACTATATGACTGAAATCAGAATTTCCACAAATTTATAAGTTTATCGCGACATTGTTATTTCCCCAAGATATACGAGATGTGTGCTCATTGGCATCTTTTATTTTGTGCACATTGGCATCTTTTTATCAAAAAGTTTATTAAGACTAAGATACACCGTAAACGTAACTTTCTATCTGGTTCTATAGCAGGATTTGGGTCAG
Source organism: Saussurea involucrata (assembly GCA_033807775.1). NCBI lineage: Eukaryota > Viridiplantae > Streptophyta > Magnoliopsida > Asterales > Asteraceae > Saussurea > Saussurea involucrata. The sequence goes on along the minus strand of CM066322.1, from coordinate 106,621,895 downwards.
TCAATCCCAGACCAGTTGGCCTTAGGGGCTAGGTGTCAAGCACCCCTTGAAACTTACTCTCTCAAACCAGAAAGGCTACATCGATATATCCTAATCCCATTTGTACCAGTAGGACATGGCTTTCTATCTGATACTATAGTAGGATTTGGGTCAGCCAATCCCAGACCAGTTGATCTTAGGGGCTAGGTATCAAGTACCCCTTGGGACTTAATCTCCTAAACCAGATAGGCCACAGGCACAAACTTTCAAACCTAATGATTTTTTATTTTTTTTATTTTATTGCATCTCATTCACTTGGTTATAAAACTTTGTGCTTCCCTCATATTTTCATTTCCATTCTTCATTCTGACAAATAGGCCTTGTGAACATCGTATTCTTTATAAGTTTAGATTTACACAATTTTGCGCATATATCAAGCTTTCATTCATGTTTTGCTGACCTTTCGATTTATATCAGAAGTGAAAGTTGAAACAAGTCTAACTAAGATATAACAAAGAAACTTGTAAAATAACCCTTGACACACATTTTATTCATTGAATGAAAATTGAAAGAATTTTCACTTCATTGAATTAAATTTGTGAGGATTCAAGCTTTCAAATTCAACATGCCGAGTTTAGATAAAAGGAAAGTGAAACGCTTTTCATCCAATGCCTTGGTGAAAATATCGGCAAGTTGATAGTCAGTAGGTACAAAATATAATTCAATAGTAGCTTTTTCCACATGATCTTTTATGAAATGATATCGCATGTCGATGTGCTTTGTTTTGGTATGCTGAACAGGATTCACTGAGATGGCTATTGCAGATTTGCTATCACAATAGATTGGAGTGGTTTTATACAGCAACCCATAATCTTGCAACTGTGTCTTCATCCATAACACTTGAGAACAGCAACTTGCGGCAGCGACATACTCCGCTTCAGCAGTTGAAATAGACAAACAGTTTTGTTTCTTTGAAGCCCAACTTATTAGCCGATCTCCGAGAAATTGAACATGACCATAAGTACTTTTCCGATCCAGTTGACTACCTCCATAATCAGCATCAGAATAAGCACACAGCTTGTAATCCGAACCCTTTGGATACCACAATCCTAAGTATGGGGTTCCTTTTAGATATCTGAAAATGCGTTTGACAGCCATAAAATGAGATTCCTTTGGATGTGCCTGGAATCTGGCGCACAAACATGTGGAAAACATTATGTCTGGCCGACTAGCTGTGAGATACATTAGTGATCCGATCATGCCTCGATAGGTTCTGACATCAAAGTCCTTTCCATATGGATCCAGACCAATTTGTGCACCATGAGCCATTGGAGTGCCTATGGTAGTACATTTATCCATTTTGAATTTCTTCAAAATATCAAAAACGTACTTTGACTGGTTGATGAAGATTCCATCAGGCAACTGCTTCACTTGAAGTCCGAGGAAAAAATTGATTTCCCCCATCATGCTCATCTTGAACCTGGAAGCCATAAGATCAGAAAACCAAGTACATAAAGTTTTGTTAGTTGCACCAAAAATAATATCGTCAACATAAATTTGAACTAAGCAGATATCTTGTTCTTCACGTCGGATGAAAAGAGTTGTGTCAATTGCTCCCTTAACGAATCCGGATTTGAGAAGAAAGGTTGACAATTCATCGTACCATGCACGCGGTGCTTGTTTCAAACCATATAAAGCTTTATCGAGACGAAATACGTAATCAGGTTTAGCTTTGTTAACAAACCCTTCTGGTTGAGATACATATACTTCTTCCTTAAGTACCCCATTCAGAAAAGCTGTCTTCACATCCATCTGATATACAGTAAAGTCGCGAAAAGCTGCAAAGGCGAGAAACATTCTGATAGCTTCTAATCTTGCTACCGGTGCATACGTTTCATCATAATCTATTCCTTCTTGCTGTCGATAACCCTTCGCCACTAAGCGAGCTTTGTTTCTCACAATTATTCCATCCTTGTCCTTTTTGTTCTTGAAAATCCACTTAGTGCCGATTACAGTTTTTCCTGGAGGCCTAGGCACTAATCTCCACACCTTTAATGCTTCGAATTCATTCAGCTCCTCTTGCATTGCAATAACCCAGTTTGGATCATTCAAAGCTTCAGAAACCTTGGTTGGCTCAATGTTGCTTAAGAAACAAGCAAATAAGCATTCATTCGATGTTGCAGATTTGGATCTTGTGCTGACATTAGCGGACGGATCACCAATGATTTGGTGAATCGGATGTGCTTTTGTCCACTTGGTTGTATGAGGAAGTGGATCAACTGTTTCTTGAATCATTTCAAGTACTTGAGGAGGGGGTTCAGGTATATCAGATTCACTAGAAGACATAGGTATCACTTCAGGAATCGGAGGAGATATCTCAACAACATTGTCTGATTTAGATTGATGAACTGGTTGTTGAATGACACCCGGATCCACTGTTTCTCTTTCATTTGAATGAACATCTCCGGCCGTTTCAAGAGTTTGTGACGAATTCGTTTCTTCAATCACAAGTGGCACTTCTAAATCCAAAGCTACTTCTTGTATCACAGGTTCAGATGTATAATGAACTGCATCGTTATCAGAGTTTTGTGCAGCGGAATTTGAGGTAGATGCGTTCGTATTTACCTGATTAGACACAATAGGTAGAACATTGGTATTAGTATAAGGTAAGTCATTGTAGAAGTGTTCAAATAAAAAATCAAGATCTGTAAGAGTATTATGAGACAGAGTAGGATCCTGATTTGTTGATTGTAAAACAGGTTCTGAACTGATTTGTCCAGAAGCTAACACTCCTGACATAGTGGGAGCGGATCCTGTGTTGCCCGAAACCATTTCTTCGGTTTCATCAAATTTGACATTGACGCTCTCCACCACCTTTTTAACTGAAGTCAAATAAACCTTGTAAGTTGCTGAAGAAAGAGCATAACCAAGAAAGATTCCCTCGTCTGCTTTTGGACTGAATTTATTCAGATTTTCACGATCGTTAAGCACAAAACATTTACACCGAAAAGCTCGGAAACATGAAACATTTGGTTTGATTCCATTCATAAGCTCATACGGTGTCTTGTTGAATCTCCGATGAATGATTGATCTGTTTTGTGTGTGACATGCCGTCAAAACTGCTTCGGCCCAATGAGATAGAGGAAGACCTGAGAATGCGAGCATAGTGCGAGCCGCTTCAACCAAAGTTCGATTGCGTCGCTCCACCACTCCGTTTTGTTCAGGTGTTCTTGCGGCAGAAAATTGTTGAGTGATCCCATTTGCTTCATAGAACTCTTGTAAAGTGCTATTTTTGAATTCCGTTCCATTGTCGGATCTGACAACTTTCACTGCCTTTTGTTTGTTAGTCTGAACAGTCTTAATGAGATTGATGAGATGGTCGGAAGTTTCATCCTTTGATTTGAGGAACTTCACCCAAGTATAACGTGAATAATCATCAACAATCACTAGGACATACCTTTTCTTTCCAATACTTCTTGTTTTCATCGGCCCACACAAATCTACATGCAAGAGATCCAAAATATCTTTTGTGCAAAATTCAGCTTTCGGTTTATGAGAAGCTTTCTTCATTTTTCCTTTCTCACAGTCATGACAGAGATGATCTTTCTCGAATCTGAGTGACGGGAGACCTCGAACAAGATCATTCTTGACTAACCTATCCATGTAAATAAAGTTGAGATGAGCCAATCTTCTATGCCACAGCCAGCTTTGTTTCGTGGTCGCCTTTGTCACAAGACAGATATCAGAAGGAGAATTTACTGTTGAGAGATCTATGGTATAAAGATTGGATCTTCTTTTCCCAACAAGTAAATCTTTTCCGTCATTATTTTTAATAGCAACCCTTGTTGATTTAAAACTGACTTCCAGATCCTTATCGCAAAATTGCCCTATACTGAACAAATTGTGGCTTAGGCCTTCAACATAACTCACTCTCTTCACTGTGATATTCCCTTGAACTAAGTATCCGTAACCGAGAATTGGAGATGTCGCGCAATTTCCAAATTTGACTCTTCCACAATCCTTTTCTTTAAAATTAGATAATAAAGTCTTATAGCCAGTCATATGTTTGGTGCATCCAGAATCCAGATACCACAAATGACATGGCTGCAAATGGAAACACATCAAGGAGATTTAGGTACCCATCTTGTTGTGGGTCCCTTCTTGTTAGTTCCAAAAGACTTCCTATCAAACACAAGATATTTTCTTTTCTTTGACAAACTTTTGTTTTTATAAAATGCATTTGAATCAACTATCGGATAATGAATTTTATATGTATCAGATGAATAAACATCACCACCAGAACTACAACATGAGGAGCAACATAAACCACCATTGGCAATTCGAAACATTTGCTTTATTGAATATCTAAAAGAGTTTTTACAATTCTCTTTATTTTCAGCAAATGAACTAATTGAACAAGGGTTGTTGACTATGCTACTCTTCTCATCTGTTGAAGTATCTGGAGATAACTGCTTGACTTTCCAAACTTGTCTTGGTCTTTTCTTCACAAACCTATCTGAGAAAGTAGAAGAAGAAGCATCAGAATCAGTTCCAGATTTTGAATCTTGTTTCTTGGATTTCTTTGACCTTCTTCTTTTTCTATGATTCTTTTTGTGAGAATTTGCATTTATAGTTAAAGACTCATCAATTTTCTCTATGTTAACATCTGAATTAGAAGACATTACTTTATGTAAGAAATCAACCTTTGAAACTTTTTCATTTAGACTTACCTCAGAGTTACTCTCCTTTTCCTTTTCAGAACAGTCAAAATCATAATCAATTTTATCATCAGAAGAAGAGTTTTCATTAAAATCGTCTTCCATTGTATTTTTCTCGGAATCAGATTGTACAACATTTTTATAATTTTCAAAAATATCTTGTTGATGTTTTATTTCTTCTTCAAAACTTAAAGTCATGAAGGTAGAAATTATGTCCTTTTCAAATTTAAACAAGATATTCTGTTCTTCCAATTTAGCTTCAAGATCTAAAATTTTACACTCTAATACTAATGGTGGAATGTATCTTTTAGTATCATAAGATATTTGAGGTACATTCTTTTTATTAGTATTAATAGCGTAACCATCAAAATAATCGTTTGGTAATGAAGCTTTTTCGGACTTTGTGAAATTTGAAAATTTTCTAGAAAGTCTTGATTTTCTAGAATTTTGAGATTTGATGTTGTACTTTTCATTTTCACGAGTGTATACAAATGGAAGTTGCATCTTTGTTGTAAGACTTCTTTTCTCTTCTTCTAATTTTAAAATCTCATCATCATTTGACCATTTAATTTTAAAATGAGGAGCATATTTGGCAAGAGTTAAAAACTCAAATTCATAACGAGTAGGAACTTGTGTTTTAGCTTCTTCTAAAAAATGTGGATTTTCAAATCCAAGACCCCATTTTTCTTTAATAGACGTGTAACTCCTTGGTTTGTTTAAATAAGCCGTTTGTTCGGTTTGACCTCTCAAATAAAGTTTTTCTTCCAAAACAGTTATTTGTTTAGAAAGATTGTCTCTCATATCGGTCATTGATTTCCAAGATTCAAGATAAGATCTGTTTAATTCTTCCAATTCTTCTATTTTCTTTACAAATTTACCTTTTGTATCTTTTAAAATTTTCTTTTCATCTTCAAGGCAAATTTGTAATTTTTCAATAGATTTTGAGTGAATATTATTCTTTTCATTTTCTGAAAGCAGTTTTGTGCGAAGTTCATGAATGGCAGTAGTCATGATGTTCATCTGATTAACAATGAATTCATAATCAAAAGTAGAAGGTACCTCAGAATCATCAGTTGAGCTTGCATTGTCATTCTCCTCATCATCACTGGCATCATCACCAATTAAGCACATGTTTTTCGCTTCATTATCAGAATGATCTAGCCAATATTCTTCTTCCGCTAACATAACAACACCGGTTTCCTTCTTTTCAGCCAATTCTAATTTCTTCTTGTAGTAGACTGCATCCCTTACAACTTTCACTCTACAGTCTGGGGAGAAATGACCGGGTTTTCCACAGTTGAAGCAAACATCAGCTTTCTTTCCTTCCACTTTCTTAGTTTCCATGGGTTTTGGACCTTCAAACTTTTGTTCAAATGCCTTTGAACCACTAGCATCAGAATCAACCCTTCTTGAACCAGATGAGACTCTCAGATTATTTGACCCTGGCTTGTTGAAGTACTTCTTCTGAAAGTGCTTGGTCAAAAGAATCATAGCTTGTTGTAGCTCTTCACCATCATCTTCAGTCTGTCCAATATAAGCATTTTCTAATAGACTCTTATCTGCCAACTGACTAGCAATCAAAGCAATTGGATCCACACTTGTGACTTTGTTCTTTTTATCCAACTTCTCTTTCTTTTCTTTTACCCTATCTTCATCAGTCATTAAAATTTCATACAGCTCTTGAATTTGCATAGTTGAGATTTTTACATCATTTCTCATCCTATGACACGGTTTGCTCCATTCAGGTTGAAGAGCATTAAGAAATTTCAGATTAGCTTCTAATTCGGTCTTTGTAACTTTTATTTTCAGAAGATCGTTAATAACTCCCCAAAACCGATCAAAAACACTCTTCAACGATTCCCCTTCCTTTGCCTTAAAACTCTCAAAATTGTTCATGAATCGATTCTGTCTCAACTGAGTAGCAACTGCTGATCCAAGCATAATTTTCTACAACTTAGTCCACATTAGCATCGGGTTGTATTTGAAACAGTCAATGCGATTGTAAATGTGGTTTGGAAGAGCAAGAATAAGATTCGACTTTGCTTCTTTGTCTGCTTTAGCTCTCATTGCTTCTTCAGCAGTGTATTCTTCAACCCTTTTTAATTCTCTTGAAGCAGGCACAGTTGCTGTTGCGGGAATTACTTTGTAAGGTTGCACAAACGGACCTTCCGTGAAAGCTAACATCATGTTATCCCTATTTGGTTGTCTCTCGATAAAATCAATAAACCTGTCTTGCCATTGTGAAAATTCATTTTCATTGATTAATACCGGTGGTCTGGTATCTGTACCAAGAGACATCTGAATATCATTCCTATACAAACTTGCTTGAAGAGTCATGATGAACAGTAACAGTGAACAGTAACAGAAACCACAAAAGCTAAGGCTGGTTTGCGCTAGAAGAGAATAGCGCAAAGTAGAGGTTTGCGCTAGACGACCGTGGCGCAAAGTAAGGTTTGCGCATCCCGTTGATGGCGCAAAGTATGGTTTGCGCAACCCGTTGGTGGCGCAAAGTATGGTTTGCGCAACCCGTTGGTGGCGCAAAGTATGGTTTGCGCAACCCGTTGGTGGCGCAAAGCTGACTTGTCAGAAAACTCAGAGACCAAATATGAACTGGCGCAAAGTTCGAATCTGGCCCAAACTGTCCAAAATCGATCCAAATCTCTCAAAAAGCAGAAATACACTTCTAAATTCTGCAAATTTGAAGGAAAAACAGTTTCTAACACAATCAAATATAGCAGATTCGCAGAAAAACTCGAAAAAATGCCTAAAACGGGAGAACATATCTGAGAAACTCGATCAGAACAAAAATCCTGTAAAACTTCAAATCGATCCCCAAATCCGCAAAATTAGTCCATGATCCTTGAATCAAAATTGATCTTCTTTCAAGAACGAATCCAGCGATCATAAACTCGAATCCAAATTCACACAAACTTGTAAGAATTCAAGAAAAATAGATTTTCTTGAAAAACAAGAATCTCGATCGATTTTTCTCTGAATATCACAAATATGAAATTGAGAAATCTCTGCAGAATAAGCCTTGATCACTTGCTCTGATACCAATTGTTAATCTATAACAGGATCTAATCAAGTATTCTAGAGAGAGAAATAGAGATCGTAGAGAGAGAATTTCATCAATGTGCCATCTCTGATTAGAACAGCTAACTACAAAAGAGTTCAACAAGGGTATTTATACCCTTGACTTACAAAAGTCAACAAACAAGCTAAAGCTTAACATGAATATCCTTGATTACAATTAAAAATGACATTAACACACTCTGTAGCTAAATCTGATAGCTTCCTTGTCAGTTTCCTTATTTCATTTTGAAAGATCTTTCTTTCATGCGCATAAACATCTTTCACACTCTTTGCTTGAAAATCTTCAATTTTCTTCTTTTTAGACTTTTTTCTTTCGATGTCTAATTCTTTTTCCAAATTAGATATTTTCAGTGAAAGCTCAACAATCTTTGTTTCAAAAGATTTTCTTTTATCATCAAAATTCACTCTTTCCTTCTCAACCTTTTCTTTTTCAAGAAATAAAACCTTTTCAAAATCCGAGTTTTGTTTGGAAAGTTTTATGCATCTAAGCTCAATAACTTTCTTTTCCTCAACACATTTATTTGAAAAAACAGAAAATTTTTGTTGAAAAACTTTTCTTTCATTTGCAAAAGTATTACTTTCTTTTTCAAAATCAGTTCTTTCTTTACTCGTCTCTTCTTTAAAATCATTTAAAACTTTTGACAAATCAGCGTTCTTTTGTTCAAAAAAAAACAAAAGGGATCTGATACCACTTGTGAGTCAAATCTAATCAAGTAACAATGATATGAACAAGAGATCTGAGCAACAAATCGAATCAAAACACAAACAAAATTCCAAGTTTTTGAAGATTTTTTTATGAAAATCTCAAAAACTCAAAAATTTCTTCAAATTTCTCAAAATGTAGGAATCGAGGCACAATTCGATCTGATTTAGCTCTGATACCACTTGTGATCCCAGAAACAAGTATGTAAAGATATGATCAAGAATCACTGGTCATCTCTCATTAACATCAAAGGTATAGTTACACAATGTAGAGAGAAAATACAAGTGACTTGAATGGTAATTATGGAAGTTAAGCTCTAACTAGGCTATTTATACCTAGACTAGAAACTTAAAAAATGAGTCCCTTAACTTGGATACAATTTACATTTTCAACACTAACAATGTGGTTCAACTATACGAAGATCCTGAAGATCAAATAGTACAAGATCACGATGATCTACTTTCCAGGTGTCATTCCCTTAGAGGTGGCAGCCTTTACTTGTACCTTTCTGTCGTCCCATTACCGTGTTCCCTGTACTATTTATTGTGCAACTACCTTGTCTTGTACGATCTGTTCCATGCTTTAGTATAAGTAGCATGCTCTTCCTACCATTTGTGGTAACGAAGCATAACACACACACACACACACACACACACACACACACACAAGTAGAGAGAGAATTTCCATAGAGAGAAAACACACTCCTACGTGTTCTTGGTGTAAAATCCTTTTTGAGATTAATGAAGATGAATCATTGAGCATTTCGCTGTTATTACTTATTGTTCTTCATTTAATTTTTGTGTGTGATTCTACCAAACATTTAAACCTAACTGGACTGATTTCTAGATCTGTTCTTCAGTTTCGTAAAACAACGCCTGTTTTTTGTGTTGTTTTTCAACTAGTTTGATCTTGACACATAAATAGGAAATGTTTATCCTTCAAAATCTGTACGGTGTGTGCTTTGTTCAGTTTTTAACTCTTTTTCTCCTAAGTTCAAGCTTGTATTTCAAATCTATCCCATCTTCAAAACATTTCAGTATGAAACTCTGTTTTCCTCTCTTTTCAAAAACTCTATTTTCTTCAAAATGGCAAATGGTGTAAAATTCTTCACTGCTGGTTCTCTAACCAAGCCCCCAACTCTTCTGAGAGACGAATATCCACAATGGAAAATTCAAATGATCCATTTTCTGGAAGTTGTTGACATAGAACTAATCACATACATCCATAATCCTCCTTATGTTCCCATGGTCATAGTACCCAGGGTACCTGAAACTCCCATTACACCAGAGGTACCAGAATATTAAAAACCCAAGGACATTGACAAGTGGTCCCCTCAGGATTGGAAAAAATATGAATGGGCAAAGAAAACAAAACGACTACTTATTATGGCAATACCAATTGACCTTTTTCAATCCTTGGATGCCTGTGAACCTGCCTGTGATATAGAAAGAGCTAGAGAAATATCTTGAGGGTGGAGTTAAAACCCAAAAGAACAGAAGAGCTCAGTGAATAAACGAATATTATGCCTTCAAAGCTCTGCCAGCTGAGTCTCTACAGAGCACATATGACAGATTCAATTCACTGATCAACAAGTGCAAGAAGTTTGGAATCCCTAGAACTTTAGAGGAGAACAACGTCTTGTTCCTCAAGAGCTTGAATGATGAGTGGCTTAAATTGTCCATGTCACTTAAACAAACCAAGACTTGGACTGACCTCTATGGCACTCTGGTTGCACAAGGAAGTTACATAGCCCAGGCCAAAACCTAGTTGGGTGGGCCTCTGGCGCTTGTAGCAAAGGCCACAGAGGTGCATGACAAGCCACATAAGGACAAAGCTCAGGAGGAGAAAGGAAATAAGAAGAAGAAGGTTTTGGTAGCTAACAGTGAGGAAGAGGAGATGACAGAAAAAGATGAGGCAACCATGGCCTCCATAGCTAAATCTTTACCTTTTCTCACCAAAGAGTTTAGTAACAAAGGCTTCAAGAAGAAGTTTAACTCCAACAGAGGTATTGATGACAGAGGTGACAAGTATCAAAATTTTAGGCCACAGATGGAGAGATCTTTCCAAGATTAAAGACAGTTTGGACCACCTCAAGGATATGAGCAGAGAACTCAAGGGAGAGATGAGTTCTACAACCAACAGAGGATGTATGACAACAGAAGCTATGAGCAGAAGGGAGGAGGTGAATACCAGCAGATACAGAGACAGGCTGAGTACCCATAGAGGGGTATGCCTAGGGAGGAGCACATAACTCAAAAAAAGGCTGCCACAGCTCCACAGAACACAGGGTGCTTCAAGTGTGGCAAACCAGGTCACAACGCAACAGAATGCCAAAGCCAACCCAACAGACTCTGCCTTCTATATGAAAAAGACAGAATACTATGCGCAAAAGTCTCTTATGGTAGAACAGGAAAATTGGGTGTCTGATGAGTCTTCTGATGAAGGAGAAAAGAAGAACACACTGTTCTGTGGCATGACAGAAGTAAGCAGCTCAGACACCGACAGTGAGGTGTCCACTTTAAACTCATACTCTGATGACACAGAAGCAAAATTGCTTAAACTTACCGAAGATTTTAATGATCTTGAAAAGACTTGTGGAGATATATGTTGATCCAAACCCTCAGTGATTTGATAATGACCCTCTCTTTAATACTTAGTGAAAATTGTAAGTAAACAATATGTATCAGAGTTTCACTATCGCTGATAAGTACTAAGATCTTACAGTACCGCTGATAGGAACTCTCGCTCTTTGAAATAAACATTCAGCGAAACTGTTCACCATAAAGCGCTGAGTCTGTTCAGTCCTTATGGTGATCGCTGATAAGTTAGTTGTTTACTTATGATCCCTGAAGACAAGTTTCACGTCAACAAAGGTTCTACGCTGAAGTCGAAGATCAAGCTCAAGAACCAGCGACAAGTCTCCTAATGAACTGATGCGGATCAGCGAAGACTCAGATTTGTCCACTCAACGTGAAGTATCAAGTACAAGACTTCAGCTATCGCTGAACTTTATCATCTGCTGAATAGTAAATGATAATCGCTGAATCAACGAAAGCTGATCATGAAGTCCTCCGTACAAAGTACTTTTGTCTTAACCACCCTTGCACGCCTCCGTACGAATTGTCAGAAAACAACCTCCGAATATCTGAAATCGTACAACCACTCTGATACTACACTGTTCATCCTTACGGCTACTAAGGTTGTCAACCAAGGTCAATGACATGCAACCAACCAGCTGATGACACGTGTAAAGTATATACTGACTTGCATTAAATGCATGCAGTATATAAAGAGATGAACTCACTTCATTTGAAGTAACTTGCTAACTCTGGACAAGTTCAAATCTCTCTCAAGATAGGATTTTATTAGTAATCTCCTTATCTTTCTTAGTGCAAGAAACCTTAGTGTTCCAACTTGTTTAGATTTAGGTTTATCCTTAATCTTGTTTCCGCAACAAGCTGTAAATTGTTAATGATTTATCAATAAACAATTTAGAAAAGTAAAATAGTGTGTTTGTATTCAACCCCCCCCCCCCCTTCTACAAACTTGTATAGGCCTTTCGGGACCAACAAGTGGTATCAGAGCGGATTTGTTTAATCTCATAAACAAGATCTAATCTAAGATATTTCTCTTCCTTGCTATTATCTGAAAATGGCCAACACAAACACACACTATATAGACAATGGTTCTCTTGCAAAACCCCCTAGATTTTCCAGAGATAACTTCAACTTATGGAAAAATAGGATGATGCTCTTCTTAGAAGGTGTAGACCCTACTATGACCTACTATCTTGAAAACGGCCCACACATCCCTGTAACAATTGATCCTTTAGTTCCAGCCACTGCAACTAGAGCTGCTATTCCTGAAAGGCTGATTCCAAAGGAAATACACATGTGGACCGATGAAGATAAGAAGAAAGTGGCTATAGATACAAAATCCAGATCCATACTATCCATGGCCCTTCCTGACGAAGTCTACCATTCCGTCATGAACCTGAAGTCATCAAAAGCCATGTGGGACACAATATGTGTTCAGTATGAAGGAACGTCTGAAGTCCAGGACTCAAGAAAGATCAACCTGGTAAGACAATACGAAAGCTTCATTTCTGGTAAGAATGAAACTCTCTCTGAAGTTCACCAACGTTTTAATTGCTTAATTATAGATCTAAAAACTGTTGGTAAGGAATATTCTAACTTTGAAGTGCTGACAAAGTTTCTAGAATGTTTACCTGAAAGCTGGGACAATTATTCCATGTGTCTCAAGCTGTCAAAGGATCTTAAATCAATGACCCTTTCAACCTTATATGGTACATTGCTGAATCATGAGCAATCTAGCCATCTTAAGAAGAATCTTGTAAAAGATTCCAAAAGCACTCCTGTTGCTTTACTCTCAGAGGAACCTTCTACTCAGTGACCCTCGGTCACTATCACTGAGTTAGGAAGCAACTCTGAAAGGTCATCAGATTCTGATTCTTCAGATGATGATGAATCCTTGGCTCTCCTAACTAAAAAGTTCAGGAGATTCGCCAAGAAGAAAATGTTTAGAAAGAACAAACCTCTTTCAATAACTGACAAGCCTAAATCATCAGCTTTTGTTGATAAGGCTACTGCTACTTGTTTCAACTGCGAAAAGATAGGACATTTCGCTAATGAGTGCAGGTCAAAGAAAATCATGAGACCTTCAGCTTTTACAAAGAAATCCTTTGTTCCAAGGAATAAAGACGACAAATACTCAAAGCTGAAGGAGAAGTATGCAAAGCTGAAAAGCTTTAAGAAGAAAGGAAAAGGCCTGATGGCTGACTATGATTGGGCTGCTTCTGATGAAGAAGCCTCATCATCTGATTCTGAAGATGATGAAGCAAATCAATGTCTCATGGACAAGATTGAAGAAGAGGAAGAAAGTTCAGACATTCCCTCCACTTCAACATCTGCCATTCAGGTATCACCTTCTTTCTTTACAAATATTGCAAATATTGATGAAACTGATAGTCTCCGTAAAATCGATCTACTGACTAGAAGTTTATACGAAGCCATGAACGGCAAAGCTGTGGTTGAAAACCAAAATCTTGATCTCGCTGAAAAGCTTAAAAACTGCCACCTTCAAATAGAAAAGCTTTCTAAAATTGAAGATGATTTTAAAGATCAAGTCTATTTAAATCAGCTAGTCAAAATCGAACGAGCAGAAGCCATCGCTGCATTAAAAGCTGAACAAGCTACTGTTGAAGGATGGTGTAATTCTTCAACAAAGATCACTGAGATAATTAAGGCTCAGATTCCTCTGAGTGATAAACGTGGTCTGGGTTATAAGTATGATACTCCAAAACCAACCACTGAACGTTCAATACTTAAATTTGGAACGTTCGTATCCTCAGTCGCTGACACTTCATCATCTCAGTACTCCTCGTCGGTTACACCAATCCCTGAGGAAACTCCTACCTCCTCAAAAGGTAAGGAGAAAATGGTTTATTCAAAACCTACCTCTGTCTCTAAAGACAAAGGTAAAGGAATTGTTATTTATCAAAATCCTCAGAAGGGTACCTTAGTACCTAAGCTGAATGCTTCCAAAGCCTTAGTGATTCATTCATCTGGTTCTAGAAATCAGACCTCTGGATCAGTTCAGCGACCTAATCCTAGACTCAGAGTAGATGTCCTTGGTAAGAAATCTGAAGAACTGAATGTTCGTCCTATTTCAAAACCCAATAGTGTACTTGGTGCTGGTACTTCTAATTCCAAATTAAAAGCTCAGCACTCAAGTGGTCCTAGAACTAATTTTAGTTATAGGAAATGTTATCACTGTGGACTTACCGATCATATTGCAAGTAAGTGCCCCACAGCCACCAAAGCTGATAAGATAGCTAAGGTGAAAATAGCACCCAAGTCCAAGAAGACCAAACCAGTTGCAATTCAGGTCAAGGTGACTCCTACCGCTGAGGTCAAGAAATTGACCAAAGTGAAGAAAGACAAAGCTGAATCTTCAAATGCTGCGAAGACTGCTGAACCCATTCCAACTTCTTCCACTGACAAATGCGTATACATGGTGAAATGGGTACCCCAAGCAAAACTATTCTTCCTTTGTATTGCAGGTTAAGAAGGGTATCTGGTATCTCGATAGCGGATGCTCTAGACACATGACTGGAAAGAAAAACCTGCTCGCTGAGTACAAGGAAGAGAAGGGTCCCTCTGTGACTTTCGGTGGAAATGGAAAAGGACACACCCGAGGGTATGGTGTACTTTCAAATGGTACAACATCCTTCAGAAGAGTCGCATATGTTGAAGGGCTGAAGCATAATCTTCTGAGCATCAGTCAGCTTTGCGACATGGATAACAAAGTGATTTTCACTGAGGAATCCTGCTTTGTCTCTGACAAAAAGGAGAAGATAGCTCTCAGCGGTTATCGTTTGGAAAATGTTTATGTAATAAACATGGACTCAACAACCACTGAGAACTCCTGTTTCTTCTCAAAGGCATCTTCTGATGTCAACTGGCTATGGCACAAAAGGCTCTCACATCTCAACTTCAAGACGCTGAATACTCTTTCCTCCAAAGAGTTAGTCACTGGTCTACCTCAACATTCATACGCCAAAGAGTCTTTATGTTCAGCGTGTGAAAAAGGGAAGCAGACCAAGGCAAGCTTTAAGTCAAAGCAAGTTTCCTCAGTGCCATCTCCTCTACAATTACTCCATATGGATTTGTTTGGCCCTGTTAACAAACAATCCATCGCTGGAAAGAAATATACGCTGGTCATAGTTGATGAATTCTCTCGTTACACATGGGTAATGTTTCTCCGTTCTAAGAGTGACACCCCTTAAGAACTCATCACCTTTGTTCGAAAGATGGAAACTCTGAACAATATGACTGTTCGCTCAATAAGGAGTGATCATGGAACTGAATTCAAAAACAGTTCTCTTGATTCCTTCCTTGAGAGTAAAGGTATTTCTCACAACTTTTCATCAGTGAGAACACCGCAACAAAATGGAGTCGCTGAAAGAAGAAATAGAACAATTATTGAAGCTGCACGTTCAATGCTCAGCGATTCTCACCTGCCTACTCAGTTTTGGGCAGAAGCTGTCAACACTGCTTGTTTCACGCAAAACAGGTCGCTGATAGTTAAAAGATTCAAAAAGACAGCCTATGAACTCTTTCATGGGAGAAAGCCTTCAATCAGCTTTCTTCACATCTTTGGATGTCAGTGTTTCATACTGAACAACAGAGATGCCCTTGGAAAGTTTGATCCTAAAGCTGATGATGGAATCTTTCTTGGATACTCTTCAGTCTCCAAAGCCTTCAGAGTCTTCAACCATAGAAGACAAACTGTAGAAGAAACTATTCACGTCACGTTTGACGAATCCCGTTCAGCGAACTCTAAACCAAACGCGGATACAGAAGAACTGAATCAATGGATGTTTTCTCATCTTGGTGATTCAGAAGATATTCCCACTCCTCATGCTCATCCAGTAGAAGATGATAGTCCCACTATCATTCCAAACATGCAAAATAGTGAAGCTGAAACATCTTGGGTCTCAGCTGTTCCTATAAACACTATACCCGCAGTTGATCCAAATGTCTCAGAAATTCCATCTATTTCTCAGCAATCAGTGAATGAAGTGACAAATGCGAACATTCCTCTCTTAGCTGATAATCCAGAAGTAGCTGAAGCCTCATCTTCAGTTTCTCCAGTTCAGACTGAGTCAGCGACGTATGCGCCGGCTCAGCGATGGACTGTAAATCACCCAATCGATCAAATTCTTGGTGATCCCAAGGCTGGTATTCAGACTCGTAGAAGTGCAGGTAATATTTGTTTATTTGTTAACTTTATTTCTCTAACTGAACCAAAGAAAATAGATGATGCCCTCAGAGATCCAAACTGGGTCAGCGCTATGCAAGAAGAGCTGACTGAATTCGAAAGAAACAAAGTTTGGAAACTTGTTCGTAGACCAACTGACAAAACGGTGATAGGCACTAAATGGGTCTATCGAAACAAGTTGGACGAACATGGTACTGTAACTCGCAACAAAGCTCGTCTTGTTGCTCAGGGATACAGACAAGAGGAAGGTATAGATTATGACGAAACTTTTGCTCCAGTAGCAAGACTTGAATCTATTCGTCTTTTCTTAGCATATGCTGTACACAAAAACTTCACTGTACATCAGATGGATGTTAAGTCAGCGTTTCTAAATGGAAAGCTGAATGAAGAAGTGTATGTGGAACAACCTCCAGGATTCTCAGATCCTAAGCGTCCAGGTTATGTCTATAAACTGGACAAGGCACGTTACGGCTTAAAACAAGCTCCTCGTGCATGGTATGATACTCTCTCTACTTATCTCCATATTGAACATTTTGAGAGAGGTAAGATTGACAAAACTTTATTTTTTAGAAAAGTGAAAGGTCATATCATTTTAGTTCAAATATATGTTGATGACATCATATTTGGTTCTACTAACCCTGAGCTTTGTACTCGTTTCGCTGATAGAATGAAAGATGAGTATAAAATGAGCATGATGGGTGAACTAACATATTTCCTTGGTCTTCAGATTAAGCAAACTAAAAAAGGAACTTTCATTAATCAGGGAAAATATGTTAAAGATATGCTGAAGAAATTCGACTTAACTGAAAGTTCAGCTATGAAAACCCCTATGGCACCACCGCTGACACTTGATAAGGACACAAAGGGTGTTCCTGTCAATGTCACGCTGTACCGTGGGATGATCGGCTCACTACTGTATCTGACAGCTAGCCGACCCGATATTATGTTTGCAACATGCTTGTGTGCACGATATCAAGCTGAACCTAAGATATCTCATATGAAAGCTGTAAAGCGAATCTTTCGATATCTTAAAGGTACAGCGAATCTAGGTCTTTGGTATCCCAAAGACTCAGGATTCGATCTAACCGCCTATTCAGACAGTGATTTTGCAGGTTGCAAAATGGATAGGAAAAGCACCACAGGAGGATGTCAACTCCTAGGTGGGAAGCTGGTAAGTTGGACAAGTAAAAAGCAAAACTCAGTGTCCACTTCCACAGCTGAAGCTGAATATGTAGCCGCTGGAAGCTGTTGTTCTCAGGTCTTGTGGATGAGAAATCAGCTACTAGACTATGATCTTCAGCTCTCCAAAATTCCAATCTATTGCGACAGCACTAGTGCCATCGCTATAGCAAACAATCCAGTGCTACACTCAAAGACAAAACACATAGAAATCAGATATCATTTTATCAGAGATCATGTGATGAATGGTGATATAGAAATTCATTTTATTCCAACTGATTATCAGTTAGCTGATTTATTTACCAAACCTCTTGATGAGACAAGATTCAACTTTCTCATCAGCGAGCTTGGAATGATGAACTTTGAAGGATAAAATCTTCAGCGGTTCACATTTGATCAGCGATACGTTTATACAAACTTGTATAGCCTTCGGAATAAAATCAACTCCTATAATCCATTTCATCATCTTCTCTCTGAATAAACTTGGTTAAACTGATATACAGGTATGTTTTCTCTCTCTGACAATCGCATGTAAATGCAAGATTTCAAAATAATTTACATCGCTGAATATCTCTTCCTTAACAGCGATATTTTGAAAGTTCTTTAAACCTTCACTGATATTTTCTATTCAGTGCTTCATGTTTTTCAAAAGAGTCCCTGAGCTTTCAAAACCTCAGAAACATTCTAAAAGAATATGAAAGGACAGTTGTGACGTCATTGCAACGGATAACACTAGGCACGATTTCTTTCTGACACACGTTTGCACGTTTTGTTCAAACTTCCAATCAAATGCAAACACGTGTCCGTGTCATGATGAAAACCTTTTCCCGCTCAAGGGTTTCTCTCTCTAAAATTCCCTATATAAACAACTCTTGGTTTATATTTGTATTTTACGCGATCAAATCTTCCTCCGCAAGAAAGAATCCTCTGTTGCATTTGTGCTCTCAAAAACCTCAAGAACTGTTCATCATCTTCTTCATCAAAACATCAAGGTTAATATGTTCTTATCTATTATCAAATGCGAATAACTTGTTTTCGATCTTATCATTGTTTTACACAAGATCAAACAAAAGAACTCAAAAATAAAATCATTTTCTTTCATGGTTTTATGAACACAACCATTTCATGGTTGTTCTTCAAGTTTTAAATCAAAATCTTAAACTTGTTCTTCATTCGTATCCAGTTTTTTTTAAACGGGGATACAAGACTTTATGGGTTTTACATTTCATTTTTCAAAAAATCAAGAAAAACCCTAATCTTCATTAAGACATTTTTGTCTGAATGAAATGGACAAAATTCGAAAAATCTTAATGGAAATTTATTTCCACATTAAGATAATTCTTATTAACATCTTTGGTTGAACTGATAATACAGTGAAATGGCAACTTCAAAGCTGAATGTTACCGCTGAGTCCATCTCCGCTGACTCTGAGGAAATGGACATCTTCAGAGCTCCTCAGGTTAAGTTCGAGCTGGATCAACTAGATTGGACTAAGGCCAACAACCTCTCAGCTCTTCTCGAGTTTCCTCCTCGGAAGCAAGTATCACATATGGACGATGCTGTGAGTTTTCTGAAGAACAGCCCCATCTACACAGCCCTGACCATAACACCTCCTGCCAGTCAGCGGCTCTTATCCCAGTTCTGGTACTCTGCCAGACACACTGAGCTACCCTCTGCCAAAGATCCATCCAAAACCATCGACTGCATACTCAGCGATACTGAGTATGGCACCATCAAGATAACCCCCGCCATAATCCGAAAAGCCCTGAACTTCCCAAATGCCACCAAAGAAAAACCCTTCGTCCCATTCCCTGACCACAAGAAGCACGCTGACAAAGAAGAAATCATTGCTTTCCTTGACGCAATGGGTTATATCTGGGATATTGGAAGGGACAAGAAGCCTGAGAAGAAAATGACGCTGATAAAGAAATCCAAGATGCCCAGCGAGATGAACTTCATCTTCGCTCACCTGATCAGTTGCATGACAGCGAAATATGGATCTTCTGATCAAGCCGCCCAACCTCAGCAGTCCATGGGATACGCACTGCTGAAAGGTCTAAACATTGACTGGGCCTCCATTATTTATGATGACCTGATTCAACGTGTCGATTCTGTCGCTGACAGACCAGCATGGGTTCCTTACCCACGATTCATCAGCGCCATCTTCCAATATGGCCTGAAGGAAAGCTATCCTCAAGAGGGTGACCTGAAACTTTCTCAGGTTGGCCCTAAGGTGCTCGATTTCAAGCCTGTCGCCAACGAGGTACGTCTCTCTACTCTTCTCACTCTTCTAAATTCTCCGCTTTCTGTGGCTCCTTCAGCGACAATACCCATCGCTGATACCCCGGCCACAAAATCCTCTCCTTCTAGGAAAAGGAAACCCTCTCACACCCAACTTGATTCCAAAAGGATCAAGAAAACCAAGGAGCAACCCCAGCAATTCCATGCTGAAGACTCCTCAGCTCATTCTGAAGAGCTGAAGGAAAGTTCCGTGGTACGCTCTGCCACACCCGTGCAAGCCATCCCTCCAATCCAGGCTTCAGCGTCTCTAAACGCTGAGGTTAGAAACTTGGAAACTACCCAACCTCCCTCAGTCTCTCAAAAGACTGATGAAGTGATTGTCAGCGATTCCAACGCTGAACTCAGAACCCGAACCTCAATCTTAACCTTCGCTTCTCCCTCCACTCACTTGGACACTCCTCCAAAGAACACTGGAGATGCCATCATTCCAGAAGCCACCGCTGACGCTTCTCAACAAATGATGAAGAAAGGACCTGCAGAGATCACCATTCCTCACCGAACTTTCGAAGAGGATATGGAACATTATTCAGGAACTTGCAACTTTGACGAGTTCATCAATCCTCCTGCAGGTACAAATCCCACCTTAAACACTGTAACTAAACCTGAAACTTCTGAGCTTTCCTTTGTTCACAAGTACTTATATGTTACAGGTCCTAATTTGGGAGACATCAATGCTTCTCTGAAGTCCGTGGAGACAAAGCTGACCAGTCTCACCACCACACTCTCCAACAACTCAACAGCTGTAAAAAACGCTGGAGAGAATTTGACAAAGCTGACAACGGTGGTGGAGAAGAAAGCTTCCACTGAAGACATCAAGGGCCTTGATAAGACTCTCGCCGATTTTGCCAAAGTGCTCTCTGACATCTACACTGACTACACCAGCCTCAAAACATCAGTTTCGACCGTGTCCAGCGAAGTAACAACGCTGAAGACATCAGTTGGAAAACTCGAGGGTGATATGTCAGAAGTCAAGACTGACTTAGGCTCTGTAAAGACCGACGTTAGTTCTATGAAGACGATGATCGAGACGCTGGTAAATAAGGCAAATAATCCATCTCCTGCTCCTGCCCCTATTTTGGAATCTTTCACAGCGGCGGATCGCACAGAGCTGAAGAAAATCACGCCTGCTATTTTTGGCCTAGAAGACAGAATAGCAAGGCTTGAAGGTTGTGTGAAAATCTCTGGCCCAGAAGACAGAGATAACACCAATGCTGAATCTACCCATTCCTCCCCCAGTCATCATGAAAAAGAGGGGGAGAAGAGCGCTGAACATTCCGGTGAGAAGAGCGCTGAAAATCTAAACAAAAGCGCTGAAGATCTGAACAAGAGCGCTGAAGACCTTTCCCATGATGAATTTGGACCTCAGGGAGATGAAAACCCTGAGGGAACCGAGAAGCTCGCCTCTGTATCTGAGGGGAAGCAACTCGAAGAAGATGCTGAGGAATCCGAAGCAGAAGAAGATGAAGACATCGACATCCCTGAAGATGAACCATCCTCCTCTCCAAGGAAGGATGATGATGATGATGATGAAGATGACGATGATTTCTTTATCGTCAAACCTGCCCCAAGGATCAAAGCTCTTAAGGGAATCTCAATTAAAGAACCATCAGGGGAGAAAACAAAGACAAAGCCCTCAGCCTCTGGCGCTGAGAAAAGCAAAGGCAAAGGCCTCGCTGAAGATGAAAATCTGGCGATCTTGCTTCAAAAGCCGGTTTGTCAGGTACACTAAACTTTACTTATATTCCTTCCCTGAACATCTCTATACACAATCAGTTCTCTTCTCAACAACCTCTCTACACATCCACATTCTTTTTCTATCTTTTTCTACCCAAGTTCTTCTACCCAGTTCTTATTAGTAAGATCGTTGCGTTTCAGCTAGTCCTCTCCCCTGTTTGAGGATATCGCTGAAGGCTCTACTATTGCGACTTCACCAATAATTCCAGCTGCCGCTGAAGACATAATCCCAGTCTTGGATTTGATCTCTGAGACTGATGAACCAGAAGAACAACCTCTCTCGCACAGAAACAGACCTTCCTCAGCTCCTCAAAAGCTGAGTGAAGAGGATCAAAAGAGAAGAGAAGAACACACTGTTCTGTGACATGACAGAAGTAAGCAGCTCAGACACCGACAGTGAGGTATCCACTTTAAACTCATACTCTGATGACACAGAAGCAAAATTGCTTAAACTTACCGAAGATTTTAATGATCTTGAAAAGACTTGTGGAGATATATGTTGATCCAAACCCTCAGTGATTTGATAATGACCCTCTCTTTAATACTTAGTGAAAATTGTAAGTAAACAATATGTATCAGAGTTTCACTGTCGCTGATAAGTACTAAGATCTTACAGTACCGCTGATAGGAACTCTCGCTCTTTGAAATAAACATTCAGCGAAACTGTTCACCATAAAGCGCTGAGTCTGTTCAGTCCTTATGGTGATCGCTGATAAGTTAGTTGTTTACTTATGATCCCTGAAGACAAGTTTCACGTCAACAAAGGTTCTACGCTGAAGTCGAAGATCAAGCTCAAGAACCAGCGACAAGTCTCCTAATGAACTGATGCGGATCAGCGAAGACTCAGATTTGTCCACTCAACGTGAAGTATCAAGTACAAGACTTCAGCTATCGCTGAACTTTATCATCTGCTGAATAGTAATGATAATCGCTGAATCAACGAAAGCTGATCATGAAGTCCTCCGTACAAAGTACTTTTGTCTTAACCACCCTTGCACGCCTCCGTACGAATTGTCAGAAAAGAACCTCCGAATATCTGAAATCGTACAACCACTCTGATACTACACTGTTCATCCTTACGGCTACTAAGGTTGTCAACCAAGGTCAATGACATGCAACCAACCAGCTGATGACACGTGTAAAGTATATACTGACTTGCATTAAATGCATGCAGTATATAAAGAGATGAACTCACTTCATTTGAAGTAACTTGCTAACTCTGGACAAGTTCAAATCTCTCTCAAGATAGGATTTTATTAGTAATCTCCTTATCTTTCTTAGTGCAAGAAACCTTAGTGTTCCAACTTGTTTAGATTTAGGTTTATCCTTAATCTTGTTTCCGCAACAAGCTGTAAATTGTTAATGATTTATCAATAAACAATTTAGAAAAGTAAAATAGTGTGTTTGTATTCAACCCCCCCCCCCTTCTACAAACTTGTATAGGCCTTTCGGGACCAACAATATAAAGAAAAAACTTGCCTTTTATGAAAGAGAAGCCAGACTTCTCACTCAAGAAAAGGCAAAGATAACTGTGGAAAAGGAAAATCTTGAACTAGATGGTTCAAAGAAACAAATCCTTTAAAAGAAAAGATTTCTAATCCTGATTTAGCCTTAAAAGCCAAAACCAAATAACTTATCGATAACGAGAGTGACAGAATGAACATTCTTGCTCTTAAAAACTTTTTCCAAAAAGAAAGAGAAGTTCTTCATCAGAACTTGCTCGACAGAGACCTTGTAATAAGAAAATAGCAGGACGCACAAAAGGTGCATGAAAAGGTTAACATACAAATCGGTAGAAGAGGAATTGGGTTCTGTGACTTGGATCCCTATACAGGAACCAAAAGGAACAAATCCTTATCTTCCTTATTCTATGTCAGAGATGTTATAAAACCAGGTTTTCCTAACTTACTCTCTATAAACAAAAGGCAGAAAACTTCTGGAGAACCTCACAAAAGGAAACCTTTGAAGATGATAAATGTGTGGTATCATAACACTGATTTTCCATCTTCAGACTCTGTCAAAAGAGCGTCCAAACCAAACAAATATCTGAAAACTCAAGATCAGATAGGTCTCTTTATGTTAAGGGATCAGAGACTCAAGCCTAAGTCGCCTTTGTATGCATAGTAAATCCTGAAAAGGAGTTGTGCGCAGAGGCACTTGAGTTTGAGCCTTCTTCTACAGAGGTCAGTAACCAAAATGTTTCTGAAAATGATATAAAGGAAACTTGTGAAAAACAACTCGAAACAACCTTTGTCGAACATGGTCTATGTGAGAAAAACTATGTGGATACTTTCAAAACCACATAAGTTGTTCCTTGTATTTCAAAAGATTCAAATATTTCAGAGGACAAGGAAGAAAGCAAATGTGACACATGCACAAAAAATTTTGCCTCTGTCGACAGAGATTTCCTTGACTCAGACTCAGATTATGGGGATGACTCAACCTCTGTCGACTCAGAGATTGACTATGCTGATTCAGGGATAGTGCCTTGCGAACTAGAGGGATTTAAGCTCCCTCTGACATTCTTAACAAAACAATTCCTCCTAAGGAAAACTTCGCAAGAATCCCTATCTGCCCTGATTTTCTAGATATGTGTATACAAGCTAAAACTTCTCTAAAGCTTGAAAAGATTAAGGAACGAAAGAAAAAGTCACCTCAGAATCCTATAGCTTCAAAACCTTTAAGGCCAAACCATGAAAATCTTACTTGGCAACAAAAAAGGAAAATGGATTCAAAATAACAAATCTTTCTCTTCAGTGGCAGTGAAACCAACAGAAGATCACCATAGAAGATGGGTACAACCGAAGGCCCCTCTAGAGAGGTTTTTATAAAAATAAATCTAGCCTAGAAAGGTCATTCTGTAAAAGAAAGTCTTATGCTAGGAGAGATTGTAATCATAAAGTCTCTGTACCCATTTTCAATGATTTTAATGAAAAGTTTAAGCAAGTTTCATCTCATGTTCATTATTGTCATTGCTTTGATCCTATGTTCCAACTGAATCAACATTTCTCTGGTCCACACTGCTTCCTCTCTCGACCCAAAGCTAAGAATGCCAAATTCAAGGGCCAGAAGAAGCAAAATGGTTATTCTAAAGAAGTTAAAACCAAAACTAAGGACGCCAAGGCAAGCTTAAAACCCCTAACAAAACTGGACCCATCTAGAAATGGGTACCTAAAAGTCTCTAAATGTGTTGCAGAAGCAGTATGTTCCCATATGGTACCTAGACTCCGGGTGCTCTAGGCACATGACTAGCGACAGAGGTCTACTATCCTCATATAAAGAAAAACATGGTGGAGGATCAGTGACCTTTGGAGACAATAAAAAGGGGTACATCAGAGGCTATGGAGTCATCGAAAAAGAAGATGTTACTGTGGAAAGTTGCATATGTGGATGGCCTCAAGCACAACCTACTCAGTGTTACCCAACTTTGCGACACAGGATTTGATGTGAAGTTTAAAAGAACACATTGCTCTCTGCTAGGTGAAGATACAAACATTGAACTGCTAAGAGCCGAAAAAATAGGTGATCATTACCTTATGAACTTCAAGGCAAAGAGACAAAAAAACAAGCTCTGTTTTGTGTCTAGTAAGAATGAAGAAGCTTGGCTCTGGCATAATAGGTTTTCATATCTGAACTTTCATACCCTTGATAAGCTGGTAAAACGTAATCTGGTGAGTGGTTTGCCAAACATTAGATTCAACATAGATCATCTCTGTTCTGCTTGTGAAATGGGCAAACTCAAAAGTGCTTCCCATAAAGGCAAGTCAGATGTGTATTGCACTAAGCCTCTGTACATGCTTCACGTTGACCTCTGCGGTCCAATCCCTGTATTGAGCTTAGGAGGCAAGAAGTATATACTTGTTCTAATAGATGAATATTTAAGATATACTTGGGTTGAGTTTGTATGAAAGAAGTCAGATGTTCCTCAAATATTAATCAATTTGATGAGAAGAATCCAAGTCTTGTTTGGGCATAAGGTGCAGAAGTTAAGGAGTGACAATGGCACAGAGTTCAGAAAGTCTACCATTGAAACCTATCTCACAGAAGAAGGAATCTCTCAGAACTTCTCTGCCGCACAAACTCCACAACAGAATGACGTGGTTGAAAGGAAGAATCACACGCTAGTAGAGGCCGCAAAAACTATGCTCACTGCATCTGGATTGCCTACTTCTTTCTGGGCAGAAGCAATCTCAACCGCCTGCTTCACTCAAAATCGATCCGTGATAGTGAAGAGACACACAAAGACTCCTTACCAGTTGATCAACCAGAGGAAACCAAATTTCAAGTACTCCACGTATTTTGGGTGCAGATGCTTTGTTTTAAACGACAGAGAGCACCTTGGGAAGTTTGATCGAAAGGAAGATGAAGGGAAGTTCATTGGATACTCTGCCACTTCCAAAGCCTACAAAGTTTATGTTATGAGATCGAGAATGATAGTGGAGAGCATAAATTTCTCCTTTGACCATTCATTTTAGGCGACTTCTATAAAAATTAGCTCAGAACTCGGGCTAAACAATCAAGCCTCTGGTGTCTCAGCCTCTCGAGAAACAAACCTAAATCTGTTGTTCGAAGATGTGTGTTTAACGACGAAGATGATACATCTGCAGATGGTCACAGAGCTTCTGGAGAAACAACCTCTGTGGACCAAGTACCTCATGGTACATCTCTAACTGGTCCTTCTAATACTTCACCCTCTTCTGCTACTTGTGTAGGTACAACATTCGAGGGGGAGCAAGCAGAGGACACAATAAACAAGGATTCTACGTCTAACCAACAAGAAAATCCTTCTCAAGTGGCAACAGAGGAATAAACACCAGAGCAGAACGAGGACTTTAATTCAACATCATCAGAGGATTCTATCCCCTTCTCATAGAAATACCAGCTGAAACTTCAAATCCAACAACAAGTGCAAGTGAAGTACCATCAACAACAGAGGATATGCATGAACCATCGTGCATACCCACAGAAGTTTAACTTGATGCTTCTAATGACCATCTCCCTAGGATGACCAAGTAGACAAGGAGCCATCCACAGAGCCAAATCATTGGCAGTCCCTCTGACAAAGTGAAGACTCGATCAGCCACTGCTAACTTTTGTTTCTTTACATATTTTATCAGTATGATCGAACCAAACAAAGTTTCTGAGGCCCTAGATGATCCAAATTGGGTGGATGCTATGCAAGAAGAGCTCCTCCAATTTGAGCGCAACAAAGTGTGGTCCCTTGTACCTCTGCCAAGAGGAAAAACAACCATAAGGACCAAATGGGTGTTCAAGAACAAGAAGGACAAATATGTGCCAACAGAAGGGGATTGACTACGAGGAAACTTTTGCCCCTGGCACACGGCTCAAGACAATCAGGATATTCCTAGCCTTCGCAGCCTACAGAGGTTTTAAAGTATACTAGATGGACATCAAGTCTGCTTTCCTCAACAGCCAAATCCAAGAAGAAGTTTATGTCCAACAGCCACCAGGATTTGAGAGTTCAAAATCTCCAAATCATGTATACCATATGGATAAGGCCCTCTATGGACTCAAACAGGCCCCCAGAGCTTGGTACGAACAACTCTCAAACTTCCTCCTTGTCAATCATTTCGAAAGAGGCACCACTGATACCACTTTGTTTTTCAAGAGAAAAGGTGAGAAGATTCTACTTGTCCAAATATATGTGGATGGCATCATATTTGGCTCTACTAATGAAAAATATTGTAAAAAGTTTGAAAAACTCATGCAGAGCGAGTTTGAATTGAGCATGATGGGAGAGTTAAGTTTCTTCCTAGGGCTCCAAGACAAACAATCACTAGAGGGAATTTTCATAAATCAATCCAAATATGTCTCTGACATACTTTCAAAATTTAAACTCTATATTCCTCTGCCATGAAGACTCTCATGGCCATTGGATCTAAGTTACACTCGGATCCAGAGGGTAAATCTGTCGAGTGCAAGCTCTACAGAGGCATGATTGGGTCTCTCTTATACTTAACTTCAAGTAGACCAGATATCATGTATGCCACATGTCTTTGAGCTAGATATTAGAAAAATCCTAAAGAACCACACCTCTATGCTGTAAAGAGGATTCTTAGATACCTTAAAGGAACAAAAAATCTTGGTGTCTGGTATCCAAAGAACTCTGTCTTTGATCTAACGGCTTATACAGATTTAGATTATGGAGGGTGGAAGTTAGACAGGAAAAGTACCTCTGGGAGTTGTCAATTCCTAGGTGGAAAACTAGTGAGCTGGACTTCAAAGAAGCAAAACTGTGTGTCCACATCTACGATAAAAGCTGAATACGTTGCTGCCGCTAGGTGTTGTTCAAAAGTTATGTGGATGAGAACTCAGCTCAAAGACTATGGTCTAAGTATCGACAAGATACCCATCCTCTATGACTCCAAAAGTGCCATAGCCATCTCTTCCAATCCAATACAACACTAAAAAACAAAGCACATAGACATCAGGTATCACTTTCTGAAGCATCATGTCGAACATGGTACGATCGAAATGTACTTTGTGCCCACAGAATATCAACTTGCCGACCTATTCACAAAGGCACTAGATGAGAAGAGATTCTTAATTTTGGTTGGTAAGTTGGGTATGTTGAACATGGGATGATCTAAAGAACCTCTTTAAGTAGAGTCTCTCTTGTAAATATGTAAAAATTTTATCTTCTGAATGTAAAGTCCCTTATCAAGTTTCTTGATCCACAGAGCTTATGTGACATTGCACAGAGCCTCTGACCTATGTCACAGAACCTCTCGAGTGTTTGATCTATTGCTTGTGTGTTACATATCTCATTTGACCCAAGCATAGATCAAGGGGGAGCAGAAGGAGACCTTGACATGATCCACAAAAGTTGCTCATTCAAGGGGGAGCCAAAGAAGGTATTTGTTTGAGTAATTCACAGAAGAAGGTGATCATGCAGGAAACCATGAGCCATCTTTGTTTTTGGAAAGGAGGCGGAACTCCTGGCAATATAAAAAAGAAAAATACACCTACATGGCGAGGGACTCCCTCGCAACAAGGAACTCATCCCACGTAATAGGACAAGCCCAATACGAGAAAGAGAACCCCAATAACAAACCATCAAACATTACAACTATGCTATACCAAAGAGTTAAAAGCCAAAATAAGCACAAAGATATCGCCAAAACAAGCATAGCAAACAAAACTAAAAGAACACCCCCATAAGAGCCCAAGACCGCCTCAACAAAAGCCGCATAATCACAAAACGAGCATTCCATCTTCAAGTTGAAAATCTTCGATCACCATCTCTCCTAGCCGTAGGAGCATGAACCACATCCCAGTAATATGAAGAAACACCACCTTCTTGATTTCCGAAAGTAATTGTTCAGCCGTACGCTTCTTATCCGAAAACAGCCTATTATTCCGCTCTTGCCATAGAAAATAAACAGTGGGTGCAAAAATAAGCTTTGTCCGAACATCCCTTGGCTGCCACCTTTTCTGATTAACGGCATCCAAAATATCCTCCCAAATATGTGGGATATTAGGTGCTTGTAATTCAGGCTTAACAGCACTCCACACACGAGCCGAAAACATGCATTCAAAAAACAAATGGTTATGAAAATCCATGCATTGATTGCATAAACTACATATCAGCCCATCATCACGCCAACTTTACATACGATCTTGTGTTGGAAGTCTCATCCGAAACGCAAGCCAGAGACAAAAAGAATGTTTAAGAATGTGTTTAGGAATGTGTTTACCATGAGCCATCTTTGGTAAGCACACTACACAAACAGTTTTTCAAAACACTTTTCTCGGACAATACTTTCCAAATATGTCCTAAAATACATGTTTAAACAATCCAAAACTTTGAATGGTCAAAATCTTTTGAGAGCTTTCCATAAATATAATTTTTTTGTCAAAGAGCCTCTGTGACGATTCACAGAGTCTCTGCGCCACAGAAGTCTCTGTGACTACTAATTTCCTCGTGAAAACTCTCTCGATCATTTCACTGATTTTCAAAAGATTTAGGTAAAGAACAGGTGCAATCGTGTGCGAGTTCATACAGACCCCAAGCCACAGAAGCTCATTCTACCACAGAGCTTCTGTGATTTCCTACACTTATGTATTTTTGATACATTCTGGAGTGTGGGTTCTTCTGAGAGTAACAGGCATTTGTCTTTAGAAAATGCCACACGTGTGGAGATAGTGGGAGGCGCGTCCCTTCATCGTGCACCGCCCAGAGTGACGTGGCACTCTCTGATTGGAAGTGTAATGTACCGTCTGTACTAAGGAGTCGTAAAACGTCTACCTACTTGAGTGCGGATGTGAAAACTTATGTAATTCAGTTTTTACATTTCAAATCTTATCCTTTTCAACCCACTATAAAAGCCATTTTTACACTTCAACTTCAACTTCATCTTTTCCAATCTTTCTCTCTCAAGAACTCCGACGAACCTGCAACTTTTGTGCAAAACCTTCGAGTTGGTCCCAAAGGGCTATACAAGTTTGTAGAGGGGGGGGGGTGAATACAAACACACGTTTTTACTTTTCTAAATTGTTTATCAAAACAATTTACAACTTGTTGCGGAACAAGATTAAGTATAAACCTAATCTAAACAAGTCTTGAGAAACACTAAGTTTCTTGCACTAGAAAGAGTTAAAGAAATTACGAATAATAACTTAACAATAAGAGAGAGATAAGAAGATGGTCCGAGCACACTTCAAAACTGAAGTAAGGTTCTTCTTATATACTGCATGCATTTAATGCATGGAAGTATGGCTTTACACGTGGCAGCAGCTGAGTGGTTGCATGTCATTGACCTTTGTAGACAACCTTAGTAGCCGCATGGTGCACAATGTAGAATCAGAGTTGTTGTACGATTACAGACAAAAGGGATGTTCGTTCTGACAGTTCGTACGGAGACGTGCAAGGGAGGTAAGACAATAGTAACAAGCAGGGAGACTTCATGATCAGCTTTCAATGAGTCACATCTTTATCAGCGAATGATAAAGTTCAGCGATTGCTGAAGTCTTCTACTTGATAATTCACGTTGAATAGACAGGTCTTGCTTTGCTGATATCCGCATCAGTTCATGAGTAGACTTGTCGCTGGTTCTTGAGCTTGATCTTCGACTTTAGCGTAGAACTTTGGTTGACGTGAAACTTGTCTTCAGGGATCATAAGTAAACAACTAACTTATCAGCGATCATCTCATAGACTGAACAGGCTCAGAACTATAAGATGATGAACAGTGTTCACTGAATATCTAATCTAAAGAGTGAGAGTTCCTATCAGCGGTACTGTAAAGTCTTGGTACTTATCAGCGATAGTGAAACTCTAATACATATTGTTTACTTACAATTTTCACTATGTGTTTAGGAGAGGGTCATTATCAAATCACTGAGGGTTTGGATCAACAATCTCCCCCTATTTGATTATGACATAGCAACAGAGAAAATTGCTATTTAATGAAAACATAAGGATAAAAAGAACTCATAAAATATTTGTCCCTTTTACTGTTTTCAGGGATCTTTTCAGTACTGATGGAGTAAAGTACATTCTCTGAAATTTTTCTTTAAACTTCGTAAAGATTACAGAGGGAAGTGGAAAAATTACAAGTATAGCAAATAAAACTACAAGTACAGAAGATGTAGACAGATAAGGATAGAAAGAATTACAAGGCGATCCTATCCGTCAAAAGGTTCTTCCTTGATGAGAAGTTCATCGAGGGCCTTTGATGTGGGAATCATCCAGTCAGGGACAGTGACACCTTGATCCTTTTTGTTCTTTACTTCTTCAAAGACCAGGGGCTTGAGGTGACGTGCCTGAATGTCGCGTCTGACTTCACACCAGTATATGAGATCTCTGAGCTATTCGATGGGAGTGATTGGAAGCTCAGAGATGCGTTGAAAGTGTTGATTTCCTTGATAGTCTAGAAAGAATATACCATAGGGATCACTTACGACTTTGCCAGGGATGAAGGTTTCACCAGGTGGTAGGGAGGTGTCAAGCGCTGAGAGATCAACATCAGGGCCAAGAACTTCAGCAGGAGAGAAACCAATACCTGTTTCATTTCGTATAGAAGGACCTGAGTCTGAGGTTTTCTTTTCTTTTGCAGAGACTCTTCTTTGTTGAGGAGGAAGAAGAGTGGAAGGAGGAATATCCACAGCAGAAGATACCAAGTCAATCTGAGTATTTAAAATTTTCTCGACATGGCTCTTGAACTTTGAGCGCGATCGCTGAATGGCTAATTTCACTTCCAACCATTCAGAGAAACCAAACTTCTCTAAAGTAGCAGCATAGAAGGTTTGCTTGGTTTTGTCTTCTCTGAATACATCAACTTCAACAACAGGAACGTCTACGAACAGTCTTCCTCTGATGTTTACTTTGATGATTTTGGATGGTCGAGATCGATAGTTCAGCATTTCTTTACACCATTCCAAAGTCGTATCAGATACCTTAGTCTTTTCTTCAACGATCCTTTGGAATTCATCCCATAGCTGACGTTGGACATCAATGGGAGTTCTTTTCAACGCGGGATCTTTCACCGATTTTTGGACAAGCTGGATGGCGAGAGCCTTATCTTTTTCTTCAGCTTCCTTCTTTTCGGCGAGTAATCTTTCAGCTCTTAGATGATCTTCGTATTCTTTCCTTGAAATCCTGAACTTTGTGGGAGCAGGGATTTTGTCACGAGGAAGAATGATTCGCTGATCTTCAAACTGTTTGATCATTGCATCTCTCTTTTCTTGATCCTCTTCACTTAGCTTTTGAGGAGCCAAGGAAGGTCTGTTTTTCTAAGAGAGCAGCTGTTCTTCAGGTTCATCAGTCTCAGTGGTTAAATCCAAGACTGGGATTATTTCTTCAACTCTTGTGGCTGGGATTATTTCTGGTGTAGTCATGGGAGCTTCAGCGGGATCCTCAAACAGGGGAGAGGACTAGCTGAAACACAGGGATTGTTTAAGTAAGAAAAGTTGGGAAGAAAGAGATAGAGAAAAGAATGTGGTTAAGTGTATAGAGGTTTTAAGGATAGATGGATTGAGATTGAGAAGGGATAGAGAAGGGATGCAGTGTAAGGGAATAGAAGGTAGTGTACCTGACAAACTGGCTTTTGAAGTAAGATCGTCAGATTGTCTTCTTCAGCGAGGCCTTTGTTTTTGCCTTTGTCAGCTTCAGACGCTGCAGGCTTTGTCTTGGTCCGCTCCCCTGAAGGTTCTTTTATCTCGATCCCTTTTTGAGCTGGGGCTTTTGCAACAGGCTGGACGTAGAAGAAATCTTCATGATCATCATCTTCATCATCATCATCTTTGGGGGATAATGATGGTTCTTCATCAGAAATGTCGACAGGTTCATCATCTTCAGTTTCTTCTTCAGACTCGACCTCTTCAGCATAAGGTTTGGTCACGTCAGCAGCACCTTCCTTAAGTTGCTCATCGAGTTGCTCCCCCTCAGATACAGAGGAAGGTTTCTCGGTTTCCTCAGGGTTTTCAACTCCCTGAGTTTGTGAAGTAGAAGTACCAGCAGCAGCAGCAGTTTCAATACCCTGCCCCTCAGCATTATGGGGAAGGTCTTCTTTAGTCTTATCCCCCTCTTTCTCATTATGGTTAGGGGAGGTAACAGATTGTTCAGCAGCAGTGTGTATTTGGTCCCTGTCTTCTAGGACAGAGATCCCAATACAGTTTTCAATCTTTGCTAATCTGACTTCCAGGCCAGTTATAGAAGGATTGATCTTTTCAAGAGCTTCGCGATCGACTTGAGAAAAATTTGAAGTTGGGACGTTCAGTAGATCGAGCACTTTCTGAACAATTTCTTTGACGGCGGAGATGTCAGCCTTGATCGTGGAAACTTCACCCTTAAGAGAACCAACCTCTGTCTTCAATGATGTGACTTCATTGGACAGAGAGGTGAAGTTTGTTGAAAGAGAGGTGGTTGAATTGTCAGCGAGTGTGGTAGCAAATTGAGCGATGCTACCATCCATCTTCTCCAGATCAGTTTTGGAGGCTTTTGTATCGATGATCTCGGTCAGCTTTTTGAGTTTCTCTCCAGCGTCTGTAACCGCTGAAGAGTTTGTGGAGAGAATGGTGTTGTAATTTTCCACCTTTGTTTCCAGGGCCTTCAGGGAGGTGTTGAAATCCCCTAAATTAGGACCTGAACCAGTTATTAACTTATGAACAGAGGAAAGCTCAGAAGTTTGGGGTAGAGAGAGAGGAGTGACTTCTTTGAGTTTCTCTCCAGCGGGTTGGCGAAGTTGTCGAACCCTTTGTGTCCTGAATGAAATTCCATGTCTCCTTCAAGAGTACCTTGGCGAATGGAGGTGCCTGCAGATCCTAAGTTTGCATCCATCATCGTATTTAGAGTGTCTGCAACTGAGTCATGTACGATGAAGGGTGTCCCTGAGAAGGTTGGGAAAATTGATGGAGAGACCAAAGATTGAGTAGGAGGAATGAGGGATGAGAAGGTTGGTTGGGTGCGGGGTTCAGCGTTGGATCCACTGTCAATCACTTCAGTCTGTAGAGAGGCTGAAGGAGGTGGGTTCATTTCCAAGTTTATAACTTCAGCGTTTAGAGACGCTGAAGCCGGGATGGAAGGTGTGGCTTGATCAGCTGTGGCAGAGCGTACCACTGAACTTTCCATCAGCTCTTCAAGATTAGCTGAGGAGTCTTCAGCATTTAAATGTTGGGGGTTGCTCCTTGGTTTTCTTGATTCTTTTGGAACCAAGTTGGGAAGTAGATTGTTTCCTTTTTCGAGAAGGAGTAGAGGGTGCAGCGTGGGTATCAGCGGTGGGATTTCCACTGAATGAGCTGCAGAAGTAGAAGAAGGAGGATTGAGAAGAGATAAGAGAGTAGAAAGACGTACCTCGTTTTCCAGCGGCTTGAGAGAGTCTCAGATCACCCTCTGTTGGGTACCTGAGAGAGTCTCAGATCACCCTCTTAGGGACAACCTGAGAGAGTCTCAGATCACCCTCTGTTGAGTACCTTTCGCCAAGTCCTTGTTGAAAGACGGCGCTGATGAATCTGGGATAAGGAACCCAAGCAGATCTTTCAGCCATATCCACTCTGAACGCAAGGTCGTCGTAGATGATTGAGGCCCAGTCAACATTTAGACCTTTCAGCAATGCGTAGCCCATTGCTTGCTGAGGTTGAGCAGCTTGATCAGAGGAGCCACTCTTCGCTGTCATGCAGCTTATCAGATGTGCGAAGATGAAGTTCATCTCGCTGGGCATTTTGGACTTCTTGATCATTGTCAGTTTCTTCTCAGGCTTCTTGTCCCTTCCAGTGTCCCATGCATAACCCATTGCATCGAAGAATGCAATGATGGCTTCCCTATCAGCATGGTTTTTGTGGTTTGGGAGAGGGACAAAGCGGTTTTCTTTGGTTGAGGTAGGAAGGCTCAGTGCTTTCCTAATAATGGCAGGGTTGATTTTGGTGGTTCCAAATTTTGTGTCACACAGAATGGAGTCAACGAACTTCGTTGGGTCTTTGGCATGGGGTACCTGAGCTCTTCTGGCAGTATACCAGAACTGAGATAGTAGGAATTGATGAGCAGGGGGTGTAATGGTCAGGGCTGTGGATAAGCAACATGTTTTTAGGTAGTTCACAGCGTCATCCAGATGTGTGACTTGCTTTCGAGGAGGAAACTCGAAAAGCGCATGAAGGTTGTTCGATTTTAAAAAATCGATTTCCTCAAGCTTGAACTTGATCTAAGGAGCTTTGACAAGAGTCAGTTTCTTTGCAGCCGTGGATTTCTCCGCGGTAGGAGCAAGAGTAGAAGACGCCATTTCTGTTATATCAACCATGAACATAGATAAAGAATAGTCTTAATGTGAAAGATTTTCCAATAAGACGTTTTCCAATTTTTGTCCATTTCATTCAGACAGAAATATCTAAATGAAGATTAGGGTTTTCTTGTTTGTAAAAGAAAAACAAACCCAGTAAAAGTCTTGTTTTCCATTTTCCTTTAGATAAGGATTCTGGAAAAACGAATGAAGAACAAGTTTAAGATTTTGAGTTTTAAACTTGAAGAACAACCATGAAAAGATGGTGTTCATAAATCCATGAAAGAAATGATTTCATTTTAGAAAAGGTTTCTTTTGTTTGATCTGTTAAAAGCATTAAGAAGATTAGAAACAAGTTATGCAGGTAAATAATAAGAATATTAACCTGGTAATCGAAGAAGGAGATGAACAGATTTCTGGAAATAAGTAACAGTAAATCTTTTCTTGCTTGGAGAAGAAGTTCGCGTAAAGAGAAAATATAAACTCGAAATAGTTTATATAGAGAGATTTGAGAAAGAGAAAAACTCGAGCGGGAAAGTTTTTCATCATGACACGGACACGTGTTTGCGTTTGATTGGAAGGTAAACGAAACGTGCAAACGTGTGTCAGAAAAAGAACGTGCCAGGGTTTATCCGTTGTGATGATGTCACAAACGTCCTTTCATATTTTAGGATGTCTCTGAGGTTTTGAAAGCTCAGGGACTATTTTGAAAAACATGAAGAACTAAATAGAAATACCAGTGTTAGTTTAAGAAATTTCAAAGTATCGCTGTTAAGGAAGAGATATTCAGCGATGCAATTTGTTTTGAAATCTTACATTCATATGCGAACGTCAGCGAGTAAGAGAGAAAACATACCTTGATATCAGCGAATCAATTATGTTCAGAGAGAGAATGATAGAATGGGTTATATAATTGTTTTATCCTATCGCAGATAAAATGTGAACCACTGAAGATTTTACTCTTCAAAGTTCAGCATTCCAAGCTCGCTGATGAGAAAGTTGAATCTTGTCTCATCAAGAGGTTTGGTGAACAGATCAGCTAACTGATAGTCAGTTGGGATAAAATGAAGTTCTATATCACCATTCATCACATGATCTCTGATAAAATGATACCTGATTTCGATATGTTTGGTCTTTGAGTGTAGCACTGGATTGTTGGCTATAGCGATGGCACTTGTGCTGTCACAATAGATTGGAATTTTCGAGAGCTGAAGGTCATAGTCTAGTAGTTGATTTCTCATCCACGAGACCTGAGAACAACAGCTTCCAGCGGCTACATACTCAGCTTCAGCAGTTGAGGTGGACACTGAGTTTTGCTTTTTACTTGTCCAACTCACCAGCTTTCCACCCAGGAGCTGACAGCCTCGTGTGGTGCTTTTCCTATCCAATTTGCAACATGCAAAATCACTATCTGAATAGGCGATTAGATCAAACCCTGAGTCTTTGGGATACCAAAGACCTAGGTTCATAGTACCCTTAAGGTAACGAAAGATTCGCTTCACAGCGATCATATGAGATTCCTTAGGTTCAGCTTGATATCGTGCACACAAACAGGTTGCGTACATAATATCGGGTCGGCTAGCTGTAAGATACAAGAGAGAGCCGATCATCCCACGTTACATCGTGACATTAACAGGTATTCCATTTGAATCCTTGTTTAGTGTCAGCGGTGGTGCCATTGGGGTTTTCATAGCTGAACTCTGAGTTAAATCGAATTTCTTCAGCATATCTTTAACATACTTTCCCTGATTAATGAAAGTTCCTTTTTCATTTTGTTTTATCTGAAGACCAAGGAAATATGTTAGCTCATCCATCATGCTCATTTTATACTCTTCTTTCATCCTTTCAGAGAAACGAGTACAAAGATCAGGGTTAGTAGAACCAAATATAATGTCATCAACATATATCTGAACAAGAATGATATGACCTTTCACTATTCTGAAAAATAGTGTTTTGTCGATTTTACCTCTCTCAAAATTTTCAATTAGGAGATAAGAGGATAGAGTGTCATACCATGCACGTGGAGCTTGCTTTAAGCCATAAAGTGCCTTATCCAGTTTATAAACATAACCTGGACACTTAGGATCTGAGAATCCTGGAGGTTGTTCCATATAGACTTCTTCGTTCAGCTTTCCATTGAGAAATGCTTACTTAACATCCATTTGATATACTTTGAAGTCTTTGTGTACATCATATGCTAAGAATAGACGAATAGATTCTAGTCTTGCTACTGGAGCAAGTGTTTCGTCGTAATCTATGCCTTCCTCTTGTCTGTATCCCTGAGCAACAAGACGAGCCTTGTTGCGGGTTACAGTTCCATGTTCGTCCAACTTGTTTCGATAGACCCATTGAGTCCCTATCACTGTCTTGTCAGTTGGTCTTCGAACAAGTTTCCAAACTTTGTTTCTTTCGAATTGAGTCAGCTCTTCTTGCATGGCGCTGACCCAGTTTGGATCTTTGAGGGCATCATCTATTTTCTTTGGTTCAATCAGAGAAATAAAGTTAACAAATAAACAAATATTACCGGCACTTATTCGAGTCTGAACACCAGCGTTTGGATCACTAAGGATTTGATCAATTGGGTGATTTACAGTCCATCGTTGAGCAGGAGCATAAGTCGCTGACTCAAATTGAACTGGAGGAGCTGAAGATGTGGCTTCAGCAACTTCTGGAATATCAGCCAAGGGAGGAGTAGGTGCAGATGTCATCTCATTCACTGATTACTGAGAAGTAGATGGAATGTCTGAGACATTTGGTTCAGAAGCAGGTATAGTGTTTAAAGGAACAGATGAGACCCGTGATGTTTCATCTTCACTATTTTGCATGTTTGGGATGATAGTAGGACCATCATCTTCAACGGTATGAGTATGAGGAGTGGGAATGTCTTCTGAATCACCAAGATGAGAAAACATTCATTGATTCAGTTCTTCAGTATCAGCAGAAGGTCAAGAATTCGCTGAACGGGATTCGTCAAAAGTGACGTGAATAGTTTCTTCAACAGTTTGTCTTCTTCGATTGAAGACTCTGAAGGCTTTGGAGACTAAGGGGTATCCAAGAAAGATTCCATCACCAGCCTTAGGATCAAACTTTCCAAGGGCATCTCTGTTGTTCAGTATGAAACACTGACATCTAAAGATGTGAAGAAAGCTAATTGAAGGCTTTCTCCCATGAAAAAGTTCATAGGATGTTTTATTAAATCTTTTGACTATCAGCGACCTGTTTTGCGTAAAACAAGCAGTGTTGACAGCTTCTGCCCAAAACTGAGTAGGCAGGTGAGAATCGCTGAGCATTGAACGTGCAGCTTCAATAATAGTTCTATTTCTTCTTTCAGCGACTCCGTTTTGTTGCGGTGTTCTCACTGAAGAAAAGTTGTGAGAAATACCCTTACTCTCAAAGAAGGAATCAAGAGAACTGTTTTTGAATTCAGTCCCATGATCTCTCCTTATTGAGCGAACGGTCAAGTTGTTCAGGGTTTCCATCTTCCGAACAAAGGTAATGAGTTCTTCAGGGGTGTCACTCTTAGAACGGAGAAACATAACCCATGTATACAAAGCTACAAAGATTCAAAGCCCATTCAAGAATGTTTTAAAAGCTCAAACCCAGTTAAATCTCAAAGACCTGTTCATATTCAAAGACTGAAGATATTTCTCAAAGATGCAAAGATCAATGCTACAATGATTCAAAGATCAGTGATGCGAAGATTCAAAGATATGAAGATTTTGTTTGAAGACTTTGACCAACGTTACAAAGATTTGAAGTTTATGTTTCGAGACTTTGATGACTATTTGACTTTGAAGATCCAGATGAGAATTAAAGCAGTCAAATTTGATTTCTGAAGACAACGCTTATTTAAAGATTCTTCAGAGCTATTTTTCAAAGATTGGTCTTCCTTCAAAGCAAAGAGGGAGACTGTTCAAAGTGCTGAAGTGTTAAAGATCTGAAGATTACAAAGAGTTGAAGACTATCGTCATAAATTTTTAAATCTTAAATTCAAAGGGGGCGATTGTTAGTGCAACAATTGTATTCAAGATTTAGTATATTTGTAAATAGTCAAAGTCATTGTAAAAGTCAAAGTAAAGGTCTTGAGAGTCAAAGTCAATGTACTTAGAGTGTTAGTCAAAGGGGTTTATAAAGGGTGTTGTAATAGGAGTTTGTAGAGAAGAGCTAATACGTAAGATCATTATGTAAAGAGAGGGATGACTTTCTAGATAGAGAGTCTAGAGAGAGAGAAAGTGGATCTAACTCCATTCTTGTATTCTTTCTCTCATCTATCAAAGATCTAATTGTTCATATCATTGTTACTTGATTAGATTGGACTCACACACGTGAGAAGCATGTGTGTCTTGGTCTTCGGGAAATCTCATATCTTCATCTTCAGGAAGTTCAGTATCACAGAGGCTCTGTGGAGTTTCACAGAGGCTTTGTGGTCTTGGGCTGATCAGGTTGAACTTGGTGTTCTCGGATGATGATCGACAGAGGCTTCTGTGGTCTTGGTGTACTCGGCAGAGGTCTTCTGCCAGTCTTGAACTTAGCCTATTTTTCAATACTTCTAAGAGTTTAACTATTGGAGCTAACACTACTCAAGTTAATTCATAAAACACAACGATCTCAAGGATCGCCCACATGCAACCCCACGATAAATCACAATGTTTCCCAACCAAACCGATGTTGGCACGAAGAACATATCCAATGAAACTCTTTCAATACGACTAGAAAAATTTGGAACGAAAACACTTACACGGTGTGAGTCAGACGACTCCCTCACGCATTTGTACGCTAAGAACGTGCAAGTACTTATTTTGGATATTAAAATTTTGCAGTCAAACATTTACATGATTTTCACAACGCAGATTACCCCAATCATAAAAAATGACATAATAACAAATCACAAAGTTCAAACTTTTATCGAGTAACGTACACAAGTTGGTCATCTTTTTTAAACACACGCTTGCATGCGTCGACTAATTTCCAAAACAAAAAAATCGTTATGCTCGCATATATATATATATATATATATATATATATATATATATATATATATATATATATTAACGTGGAAAACTTTATGTAACACATTTAAAGACACAATGCATGAAACAAAATTTTGCAATTGAAGGGTCTTCACTCTAACAAGGTCCACAGTTGTACTCACATCAACTTATTATTGACACCCTGCTTTTGACCAACAGTTGCTTTCTCACCCTTATAACAACTTGTGGTACATATGCTTCACAATCTACCTGTTTGACCACTCCACACAGTTTCGTATAAACCAATGATTCACAAATCATGCGGTTTCAATCTTTGACTTTTTGGGTCGATAAACGACCAGTTACCTTACGTCCTACTCATACGCATACTTCAATCCAACGCTGATATCTTTCCTTCATCATCCTTGCTATTATACCGCCCGACTAAAAGTTAAAGGCTCATTTCCTTCACCCGATATTGAATTAAGGCCTTCATGATCCCAACACAGTCTTCACTTCCCATCCCAACTGATCGATCCATCAACTCCCAGAATGGGGACTCACTAGAAACTAAGAGTTTACTCTTATTCAGTCATTCATCCTTTTAGATTCCAAGAGGTTCTACCTTTAGTTGACGCATTAATTTCCCGAACCATACTCCTGTTGTGACACCTCTCGCTCAACCGGGATCTATACACTCCTTGTCCGACGAGCCACACGAGTCGCAAAAACCATAAGAACAACCATATAAACAAATACTCAACCGATAGCTCCACCGAATAAGGCAATTTAAGCACATACATATACCTGTAAATTCACAATTACATTGGCCGTCCTCACTACCTTACATGACGGTCCCCACTACCCTATCATTAGTGCACCTAGACTAATCTTTCTTAAAAGCATCCTATATCTCGGTTGTGTCCATCCTCCTACAGTTTATGTTTAGTCTCGTCCGGTCACCTAAGTCCATTAAACTAGACTCGGATACCATTTGTAACGACCCAAAAACCAAAGCATACAATGCCATATAAATAATTCCCAAAACGAGTCTTAATACTTAAACAAATCCTAAATCAGAGTTTACAAAACTTGCAGCGGAAACAAACTTCCAAAACCGAGAGTCGATCTAAACTATAATACTAAATTAAAGAGAGAACTAGTGTGCTCTAATCTTGAAGTCTCAATCTCTACGCCTTTAAACCGTGTCCTTCCTTTTGGAAGAAGCGACGCTACCACTCTTGCCTGTAAATGGTTTTAGTCTTTAAAAGCGTTAAACCATGAGGTCTAACGAATTCCCTCTCGAAAACAGCTAAAACAAGTCCCTTCTTTAAAACAAGTATTCTGTCATGACAACGAATGAAATAACAGTTTAACATAAATAATCTCCACATAATGGGTATTTGCACAGTGGTCTCAACGCCCATCACCGCCTCATAATGTCCACGCTCAGGGCCCCCAGTAGATCCCTACGACCCCCCAGTAGATGTCGTATTCATGTGTGCGAGAAACAAATTCAAGGCAGATGACTCAACCTAACTCTCAA
This sequence comes from Saussurea involucrata, assembly GCA_033807775.1. Taxonomy (NCBI): domain Eukaryota; kingdom Viridiplantae; phylum Streptophyta; class Magnoliopsida; order Asterales; family Asteraceae; genus Saussurea; species Saussurea involucrata. Next base: position 106,580,134 of record CM066322.1, on the reverse strand, counting down.
GGATCCTCAATGATCGAAGATGCAACCAGCCCCACTGTGTAACCAAACTCCACATACAAGTATATAATCATAAAAACATGTAGATCGTGATTATTTAGTAAAACGTGCTCGCAGTATAAAATGACATGCCTCTTTACAATTTACATATTAAGATATCAATACCACTTTAAGTTATCAAAGGTTACGCAAGTCATTTCTCTTGTAAAAAGGGTGCAAGGGAACTCACCTGATGGTAGAGATTTGATATGCACGTGTCTCACTTCCGAACGAACCCCGCATCTAAAAATGACCAAACAGTATACCATCAATACACTTATTAGTACAACACCCACATCCAGATACTTCCCATCAGGGTTTCCAAAACTTCTGGATTGACACGTCCATATTATTCCATCGTCCGGATATCACTATCGGATATTGCCTATAATTCGGCCACACACACACACACAGCAATACTACCGGGTTTTCTCTGGTATTCAATCCTACTTAGAACCAGGTAAACCCCCCATCCGGGTTTCGACCATCTCTCAAATAATTCCCCTTTTTCGGGTTCTTGTTACATGCGAAATATGTGATTTAATCGCAATGGGTTGCAAACTGTCCATAGTGGGAAGCGCAAGCGTACACTGTCCACTATGATCGTCACAGCAAGTAATAGTTGGTAAAATACCAGAATCGTATCCACAGAGACTGGGCAATGAAGACAATACAGTTTTCATGAGCCTCCTTTTACAAGTTTCAGTTACAGAGGAAGCAATATTTTGGTTTGTTTGGTAAAATGCTACTTTAACGATTTTACTTAAGAATTAAAAGAAGGAATGTAGGTTAGATTTTCCCTAGATTTTATATTAAATACCTGATCCTAAAAGTGATCCTTGTACTTAAGGTGGACATTCTCGTTAGAAAATCCCGATTACAAAATACTCACACTTTTAAGTAAAAATCGTATACTCTTAGTACTTATCGTTTTGTCAATGGTAATCTCAAAATGGACCCTTTCATGCCTCGATGGAATGTGTAGAGACAAATACTCTAAGTGTTTTTAAATACACCAACTAGCTTGCCTACTACTCCAGTGGGTTGAGATTAGCTTACTGTGCCGACCTCACTTTTGCAAGTGTCATAAGAATTCTTTCGAATCCCCTAGCATCATCCAAGCTCGTGTCACTGCGTTCTACTCATTTCTGAGTTAAGAACTAGACTTTAGATCCTTACAAGTGATCGGCTTGTTCGCATCATTGGGCAATAATCGAGAGTGAATGACCAAAACAATAAATATTCCAAGTATAAAGATTACTCAAACATTTTCTCTAAAATCCAGGTACTTCTCTTTCCCACATCCCAAATGATGCTTAGCCCATAATTACCGAAATAAAGAAAACAAAAGATGAGAAGATTCACATAAGTAAACTGAAAGTGACTTGTATTAAAACCTCAGTGGGGAACGAGGGTACGTCACTGCTACTAATTACTCGAAACTAACAATTATACTAGGAATTGAAATACATAAATTTAAAGATCTACTGCAGTAAACTAGAGAGCTAACAACTACAACTAAGCTTGCACTAAATATGGTAGATGGAGATATGAAGGATGAATTAAATGAAACCCAATACATCTTTATATACTAAGAGGAAAAGTTGGACTTAACAAAAGATGGGTAAAATCTAGAGACTAAGGACTGAAGATAGAAGACATAAAATTCAGCTTCTTTGAGTAATTCTTCTATCCACAAGCTTGTAGCTCTTTTACCCCAAGGTCTCTTCACCTTTTCCAAAATGTTAGGACACTGAAGTTGTCCTTTATAATAGAAAGTTTTGTAAAGCAATAGCTGTGTTAAAGGGCTTATGCTTAATTGTTGTAGCAAGTGATGAAGACTATAAATAGGTCTTTACTTGTAGTTTGTAAGAAGTGAATTCATTAATACAAGATGTAGATCTCTAATCACTTTGTGTTCTCTCTAGGTTAGATTTCCTTTTCAATAAAGTTCTTCATCATCTTGTTACACAACACTTGGATTGTATGAAGATCATGGACCTAACACAAAAAGTCCACTTAAAGTACCATGGGTTTTATTAAACAATTCATCTTGCCATATCTTGGGGGAACATGCTTGTACTTCTCAATCCCATGCCTCTGCCATTTGAACCTTCTATTCTCCAGATTTTTACTTTCAAGCTAAGAGTTGTTTTTCTTTTGTCTTCTTCTTTGCTCGCTAGTGGGGTCCGGAGTGGGATGTGCAACTCACTGCAGATATTTCATGAAAAGCGACAAAACTCCACCAAATGATTTATAAAAACTATGGTTCACTCTTGTTGCTTATTTTTGTGAATATTACTAAGAATGGGGGTTTTGAGAAGTGGAATGGCTAAAATTTGACAAAATAAAAGGAAATAATAACTCTAAAAATAGAGTTATCACAACCTCAAACTTAAACCATTACTTGTCCCCAAGTAATAAAAGAAAAAGAAATTATGCACTTTTGAACTTTCAGGGACTTACCGACTTCTCACTCTGATTGCATGTTGATCTCCCTCCATGGAAGCTTCTTTCGGTTCCAAGATAAAAACTTCACTTTTGTACTTGACGATATCTTACCCTTGTTCACATTTGATAGATAGGACTTTCTTGGGTTCGAAGGGTTTGTGGCTTTGAATATTTTCCCAAGGGTTTTGTAGCAAATTTCAAACATGGACCGAAAATCTCGCTTTGAGATTTTTTTTTATTTCAGGAAGTGATTGTTTTGTATTTTGCAAGGGTAAGTACATACACTTTAGGCTTTTATTTGGGTATGGCTATTTTTTGTGAGAGTGGGTATTTTGATGGTCCAGAATAGGCACACCATCTTTTTCTGGGAGTGAACACTTTGATGGTCCAGAAAAGGCACACCATCAATCTTTTGTCGTGACACTCCGATTTTCTTCTGTTTTTGTGTTTTTTTTTTGGAGGGGGTATAGCTTACCCACCTCAAACTTAGGACCTCACAGTGTCCCCACTGTGGGAAGACTGGAAGTCACACTGGAAGTCCCCACCTCAAACTTAAGATCGCACAGTGTCCTAACTGTGACTTGGAAATTGGGTTCAAGGAGGTGTTTTAGGGTACAAAAAGGTCGAGTTTGGATGCGAAAAATGGCCTAAATCATTTCAACGTGACAAGTTGAGAATCGTACTTACAAAAGTGACTTTTTAAGTTGGAAGCCGAGAGTTGCACCTTGAAATGGAAAATGATCAAAAAGCATTCAAACGAGAATTAAGTTAGTACCCAAAAGTACCTTAGCAGGTATTCATGCATCATTCAACCAAAAGAAAATAGTAGCAAATTGTCAAGTGCCTAGCCATAGGCAAAATACCAACAGAAAATTAAAATTGTTTTGAGAGCAATCAGAGTGGGAACCAGGGTCCCAACAAACCATTTAGTGGGTAGGAGTTGCTGGAGGTGGGCTATCTGCGGAGTCGCCACTGAAATCATCCTCACTATCGTTGGAGGGACAGATGCCTTCTGGGAAGTCAGGGATTTGTGCGGCCAACTTTTGGTCAGCACCTTGTAAGATTTGGTTCATGACTGCATCCCGATCTCTTGTGTACATCCAGAAAGACTATGTAGCCCTGTTCATGTGCTTCTGTTGTGCTTCCATAAGGTCGACACGATAAGTGAGAGCTGTCAATGCGCTCAGAACGGCGTTCATGGGATTGCTTGTGCTGTCTGGAGTGGGGTTGGGGAGTGGGTTACTTGAAGATCCCACTGGGACTTCATTAACAGCAGGTTCTTCAGAGGAAGCGGTAATTGCTCGCCCCATCTTCTTGATGGTCACAATGCTGATATTGTTGGCGGAAACGAGCCACTCATCATCTTCTGCAGATGGCACTCTAGCATCTATTAGTAAAGAGGTAACGAGACAAGGAAGAGGGAGGATTACCTTCTTGCGGGTTCGTGCTTGGTAAATTGCGGCATGCATTAGGATTCCCAGGTTGATTGTTTTCCCTGTTAGGATGCATTACAGAAGAGCGCACTTGTGCACCGAGAGGCTTATATCATGAGTGGTGGGCGATAGGGATGTACGTAAGAATTGGAACCACACAGCGGCCTCGGTAGTGAGGGAGCTAGCATGTAGGCACCTTCTCTGGCCATCCTTATCCCAGGGTTTTCCTTCAATTTCTAGAGCTTGTAAAATGGCTTCCTCATCAGCCGGGTAATTCTTTTCAAGAATTTAGCAAAGGTGCATACAAGTGGGGTCCTTATTCCAAGGACCCGATTGATAGCGGTTGCATTATAATGCACAATTTGACCCCGGACTTTCACAAATGTATTCTTGGTTTGAGAGGCTTCAGCATAGAATTCCCTTACCAAAGAAGCGTTGGCCTGTCGATTGGCAGTTGCCAACGTCGCCCAATCTTGCTGAATCACCCTTTCTTTGATAAAAGGGTTGGCCTCCACAAAGTCAGGGTCAAAACCCCTCTCTAAGTTCAACCGCTGTTCAGCGATGGAGTTATAGTGGGCAGCGACCTTAGGGGTCGTGAACTGCCTGGGCACCCCACTGGGGGCATGCTCAGTGCCCACTGTGGACTGATGTGGGTTTTGATTTTGAACTTGTGCATCACCAGCATCAGATTCATCTGATGTTGAACTTAAAGAGGGAGCAAAACCCTTACCTTTCCCAGTTATCGTCTTTCTTGATTTTCGGGCCGGCGATTTCTCCGAAATGGTCACCCCAGATCTGGTGACCATGCCTCTTTTCCTCATAGCTCTCTTGATGGGGTTCTCCTCATTGTGGACTGCCTTATGAAGTGCCTCCAAGTCGATAGTGTTTCCGACTTGGAGGTTTTGATTGTTAGAGTCCTCTTCTTCCTTTCTCTTCAACTCTTCATCTGCCTTCTTTCTTTCTTCTTCCTCTTTCCGCATTCGTTCTTCCTCTTCGTGTTTCAGTCGCACTTCCTCAACCCTTTTCCTCTCTTCTTCTAACAATCGTTCTGCTTCTACCCTTTTTCTCTCTTCCTCCTCTCTTGCTAACCTTTCAGCTTCTTCTTTTTTCATCCTCTCCTCCTCTTCTTTCCTTAATCTTTCTTCTGCTTCCCTTTTCAGCCTTTCCTCTTCTTTCTTCTTTTTAAGTGCAAGGATTTTTTGGTTGTACTCCTCTTGAAGCTTCAACATTTCTTCGTCAGTCTGCTGCACTTCGTCATTAAAACCACTCAGACTAGCGTCTGAGGCTTTCGAAGATGAACCTGCCTTCAATCCTTCTTGTTTTGACGACCCCGCATCTGGTGCGACGGTCGTCATTGGTTGCTCGTCGGAGGATGGCGACGGTTGGTTTAAGTCATTGGTGATGTTTTCCGGCGGGTTATCGTCGTCGGTCACACGGCGACGTACTGCACGACTGGGCTTATTAGGGTTAGGGTTGAGTCTCTTGCTTCTCGCCATTGAAGAGTGTTCTTTGTTCTGGTTCTTGAGAGAGAACTTAGGAAAGATGAAAGTATTTTTTGAAATTTGAGATGAAAAGGTATGTTTGGGTTTTTAGTATGGAAAGGTAATATTTGCTGGGTATTATCTTTTAGGAGGGAACGGTTTATTTGAGAGAGAGAGGGAGAGGTTATGATTATTTTTCTTGGAAATAGGAGAAGTAGGGTGAGGTGGCAGGGAAAGGTGATGGTTGTGTAAGAAAAAGCTGATGGAAAATCAGTTCTTGGGCCCCCAAATCCTCCCATCCAATCGTCAGACCAGTAGTGGGAAGCGCAGTGACATGCTCGATGTCATTGCAAAGCAATTGTTTGACGTTTTCTTCAAAAATTGGCAATCCATCGTACACACATTCAAAATAAACTACCACACATAATTAAAAATACCAAAAACAATAAAAAGACAGCAAATAACTGAAATAAAATATTTACAAATGGTTCTGACTTTTCTTAATTAGAGTGGGGTAGAGAGTGGGATGGGGAGTGAGCATTATCGCTCAAAAAGTGTTTCACTTTCTGCACATTGACTTTAAAATTTTGACCAGACTATGGGGACATTAATTCCACTGTTCCAAAGGGACTAACCTTGACCACTGTGTATGGTCCCGTCCATCGTGATTTGAGCTTACCAAGAAATAATTTGAGACGGGAATTGAACAATAGTACATGTTGTCCTTCAATGAACTCCCTATGGTTGATTCTTCGATCATGCCACATCTTGGTCTTTTCTTTGTACAACTTTGCATTTTCATAGGATTGGTATCGCAACTCCTCCAGCTCATGCAATTGTAAGAACCTCTAGGTTCCCGCAGCATCCTCACTCATGTTTAGCTCTTTAAGGGCCCAAAACGCCTTGTGTTCCAACTCGATTGGTAAATGGCAAGCTTTGCCAAAAACCAACTTAAATGGAGACATTCCCAAATGAGTTTTGTAGGCTGTACGATAGGCCCAAAGAGCATCATCAAGTTTGGTTGACCAATCCTTGCGATGTGGTTTAACGACTTTTTCTAAAATGCCTTTGATCTCTCGGTTTGAAAGTTCGGCTAAACCGTTGGTCTGCGGGTGGTATGCGGTGGCCACTCTATGATGTATGTTATATTTAGCAAGGACCGAGCTCATGACTTTGTTTACAAAATGGGTGCCTTCGTCACTGATCAATGCCCGTGGTGTTCCAAATCTTGTGAAATTATATTTGTGCAAAAATTTCACCACGGTGTTTGCATCGTTAGAGTGACATGCAACAACTTCCACCCATTTGGAAACATAGTCTACCGCAACCAAGATATAAAAATTATTGTTTGAATTTGGGAAAGGACCCATGAAATCGATCCCCCAAACATCAAAAAGTTCTACCTCCAGAATGTTATTAAGAGGCATTTCGTTCCTTTGCGAGATGTTCCAGGTGCGTTGACATTGCTCACAATTTTTCACAAATTCAAAAGAGTCTTTAAAGACAGTGGCCCAAAAGAACCCACTTTGCAAGATTTTTGCGGCAGTGCGGTTTCCACCAAAGTGGCCACCGTAGTGGGATGTGTGACAACCTTGGAGTATTTGATGTTGCTCACTCCCGTGGACACAATGCCTCAATATTTGGTCCGTCCCTATCTTATATAAGAAAGGGTCGTCCCAAACATATTGATGAGTGTCATGTAAAAACTTCTTAAATGGTTGTCCAGTCATCCTGTGGGGCTTTAGTCCACTTGCTAAAAAGTTTGCAATGTCAGCATACCAAGGAATATTATTATCGTAATGTTGGGCTGCTAACAATTGTTCATCAGGAAAATTCTCTTTGACCGGAGTAGGATCCACAGTGGTCACTACCTTCTTGAGCCTGGACAGATGGTCAACTACCTGGTTGCTTGTTCCTTTTCTATCAACGATCTCAAGGTCGAATTCTTGCAACAATAAAACCCATCGAATCAAACGTGGCTTGGAATTAGCCTTGTTGATCAAGTATTTTATCGCTGCATGATCAGTGCGCACTATGACCTTCGTCCCTATCAAGTATGACCTGAAACGATCAAAAGCAAACACCACCGTAAGTAATTCTTTTTCAGTGATAGTATAATTAATCTGAGCTTCAATCAGTGTTTTACTTGCATAATAAATGGGGTGAAAGATTTTGTTCTTCCTTTGTCCGAGAACAGCCCCCACAGCCCATTCGCTGGCGTCACACATGACTTCGAATGGGAGTGACCAGTCAGGAGTGGTCACTATGGGTGCAGTAACTAAGGCTTTCTTGATTGTTTCAAAGTCATCACGACATTCTTGGGTGAAATTAAATTCTTTTTCATGTTGCAAAAGGTTACATAGGGGTTTAGTTATTTTGGAAAAATCCTTGATGAACCTCCTATAGTAACCGGCGTGACCCAAGAAACTTCGAATACCTTTCACAGTTGTGGGTTCGGGAAGTTGTGCCACTACTTCAAGTTTGCCTTTGTCGACTTCCAACCCTCTCTTTGAGACAAGATGACCTAGGACAATACCCTCTTCGACCATAAAATGACATTTTTCCCAATTTAAAATAAGGTCATGGGTCTCACATCTCACTAGGCTTTTCTCCAAATTTCCCAGGCAGTTTTCAAACGATGTCCCTATCACAGAAAAGTCATCCATAAAAACTTCTATGGTGTCCTCAATCATGTCGGTGAAAATGGCTATCATACAACGTTGGAAAGTGGCTGGGGCATTACACAATCTAAATGGCATCCTACGGAATGCAAAAGTACCGTATGGACAAGTAAAGGTGGTCTTTTCTTGGTCCTCGGGGGCGATATGGATTTGGTTGTATCCGGAGTATCCATCTAGAAAACAATAGAATTCTTTTCCCGCTAACCTATCAAGCATTTGGTCGATGAAAGGTAGGGGAAAATGGTCTTTCTTAGTGGCTAGGTTGAGTTGTCTATAATCCATGCATATTCTCCACCCAGTAACAGTCCTAGTGGGAATGAGCTCGTTCTTGTCGTTCTTCACTACGATCGTTCTTCACTACGGTCGTCCCTCCCTTTTTAGGGACACATTGGACGGGGCTCACCCAACTACTACTAGCTATTGGGTAGATAATACCGGCATCTAACCACTTCAAAACTTCTTTCTTAACTACCTCCTTCATTATGGGATTCAACCTTCTTTGGGGTTGGACTTTTCCAGGGTGGTCACTCTCCAAGTTAATCTTATGTTGACATAGGGAAGGGCTAATACCTATAATGTCCACTATGGTCCAACCAATTGCCCTTTTATGCTTCATCAACAAATCAATCAAAAGTCGTTCTTGTTTCTTACTAAGTTTATAAGATGTTATAACAGGGAGTCTATTATCCTTAGCGAGATAAGCATATTTCAAGTGGGATGGCAATGGTTTTAGCTCTAACTCTGGAGGTTGTTCTATTGAAGGGGGTTGAACATGTATGTCCTTAAAGTCCAGAGGTTCAAAAGCTGCTACTATTTCGTTACACTCATCCTCAAAAGTGTCATCACTCTTAGAGTCGGAGTGCTCACTCTCACTCCCCACTGTGTTACTGTATCAAAACTGTGGATACCACTAATCGAACTCAAGGCAAAACAGTCTTTGGTTTCTATGAACTTAAGGGACTTGAAGACATTGAATGTTACCTCTTGGTCATTGACTCTCATAGTGGGTTCCCCTTTGTGCACATCGATCAAAGTACGTCCGGTTTCAAGAAACGGATGCCCTAAGATGATTGGGATATCTTTATCGGCCTCATAATCTAGAACTATAAAATCGGCGGGGAAGATAAGTTTATCCACTTGGACCAAAACGTCTTCTATTTTTCCCTTTGGGTAGGCAATGGATCGATCGGCTAGTTGTAATGTCACGGTTGTGGGTCTATCCTCTCCAATACCTAACTTGTTAAAAATGGACAATGGCATCAAGTTTATAATAGCTCCCAAATCACAGAGTGCTTGACCTACTTCTTGTCCTCCTATTGTGCATGGAATGTTAAAACTACCCGGGTCTTTCCACTTAGGCGGAATCTTGCTAGTAAGGAGGGCACTACATTCCTTAGTCAAAGCCATAGTCTCAAACTCACCCAACTTTCTCTTTTTGTTTAAAATATCTTTCAAAAACTTAACATAGCTTGGCATTTGCTCGAGAGCCTCTACCAAGGGTATGTTAATGTGAAGTTGTTTAAAAATGTGTAAGAATTTTTTAAATTGAACATCGACATTTTTACTCTTCATTCTTTCAGGAAAAGGTACATTTCGCGGGTCAATTTGAGTTTGTTGTGGTGTTGGCTTTGGAACAGTGGGTTTTGGTATGGTCTCAAGAGTGGGAAGCTCAGGGACATCGGTCCTTACAGTGGGTTTGTCAGTGACTTTAGGAGTGACCACTGTGGTTTTAGGGACAGTGGGTATTTGAGGCGGATCATCAGAATCAAAAACGATATCTTTCAGATCCTTTCCACTCCTAAGCGTTATGGACTTGACTTTCTCTTTTACTATCACCCTAGCATGTTCGGTGTCACTAGGTAACGTCCCTAGCGGTCTATTCTTAACTTCGACGGCTAGTTGTCCTACTTGAGTCTCTATGTTCCTAATGGCTGCTTGAGTTTGATTCATGAAACCTTTGAGAATTGATTCGAGTGATGGTTGAGTCTCAGCGGGGTGAGTTGTTCGTGGTTGGAACTGTTGCGAGGATTGCCCATGCTGAAAGTTCTGTGGGGGATGCCCACTGTGATGTTGGTGAAATCCAGGGGGTTTTGCGGTCTTTGCTGGACATGACTCGCCCCGTGGGGTTGGAGTCCTGGATTACCAGCCCAAGAGAAATTCGGGTGATTTCTCCAACCTGGATTATAAGTCTGTGAATACGGGGTGTTCCTCGGGTTGTTTCCTATAACATTAACGGCCTCCGGATTTGTTGGACAATAGTCAAAAACATGTTCTTCTCCACAGAGGGAACAGTTCTCAGTGAGATGTGCTGCGAAATTGACTTGGCCTCTATTTTGATTCAAAACTAATTTAGTCAAGGCCACTAACTGCGCATTCATGGTTTTGAGTGCCTCGGAATCAATGGTGTTAGTCTTTTGCTTGGGTGCTCTCGGATTTGACCACTAAGTGATGTTGTTGGAAACTTTTTCTAAAATTTGATATCCTTCATTGTAAGTCTTACTTGTGAATGTTCCACCTGATGTTGCATCTAAGATGATTTTGGCTGCATTGGAAAGACCATTGTAAAAGGTCTCCAATTGGATGCAATGTGGGATGCCGTGGTGTGGGCACTTTCGAAGTAAATATTTAAATCGTTCCCATGCATCCGAAACAGCCTCATCTTCTTCTTGCTTGAACCAAATAATATTATTTCGAAACCTTACATTCCTTGTGGGAGGAAAGTATTTTTGTAGAAATTTGTCAGCAAGTTCTTGCCAAGTGGTTATCGAGTGAGGTGCATGTGAGTTCAGCCAAGCCTTTGCCTTATCCCTTAATGTAAAAGGGAAAATCCTTAGCCTTAACGCTTCATCACTCACACCTTGCAATTGAAAGGAATCAGTCATTTCCAAAAACGATTTTAAGTGCGAGTGTGGATCCTCAGATGGTGATCCTCCAAACTGACCCATGGCTTGGATCATTTGAAACATCACAGGTTTGAGTTCAAAATGTTGTGCAACAATGTTGGGCCTTAAAATCCCGGATCTTAAGTCACTAGCTCCGGAAGTAGCATAGTCCCGTATTTTTCTATCTTTGCTATCGGCAATCGTCACTGTGGTTTCCACTACTGGTGGGTTAACGGGTCTTTCTCCTCCTATACCTGCCATATTTGTAGTGGGGTTCACAGGGGGTTGTCGATTTGTGTTTCTGATTCTACGTCTTCTTCGAAAAGTTTTCTCTATTTCAAGATCGATTGGTACCAAAGGTCCGTGTTGTTGCCTTGGCATGTAACACGAACAGCTTAGAAAAACAAGTTACTCGGGCTCGAACAAAAACTAATGTCTTGAGATTTAAAATCACGCCAGTCCCCGGCAACGGCGCCAAAAACTTGTTACGTGCGAAATATGTGATTTAATCGCAGTGGGTTGCAAACTGTCCACAGTGGGAAGCGCAAGTATGTACACTGTCCACTATGATCGTCACAGCAAGTAATAGTTGGTAAAATACCATAATCGTATCCACATGGACTGGGCAATCAAGACAATACAGTTTTCATGAGCCTCCTTTTACAAGTTTCAGTTATAGAGGAAGCAATATTTTGGTTCTACTTTAACGATTTTACTTAAGAATTAAAATAAGGAATGTAGGTTAGATTTTCCCTAGATTTTATATTAAATACCTGATCCTAAAAGTGATCCTTGTACTTGAGGTGGACATTCTCGTTAGAAAAGCCCGGTTACAAAATACTCACACTTTTAAGTAAAAATCGCATACTCTTAGTACTTATCGTTTTGTCAATGGTAATCTCAAAATGGACCCTTTCAGGCCTCGATGGAATGTGTAGAGACAAATACTCTAAGTGTTTTTAAATACACCAACTAGCTTGCCTACTACTCCAGTGGGTTGAGATTAGCTCACTGTGCCGACCTCACTTTCGCAAGTGTCATAAGAATTCTTTCGAATCCCCTAGCATCATCCAAGCTCGTGTCACTGCGTTCTACTCATTTCTGAGTTAAGAACTAGACTTTAGATCCTTACAAGTGATCGGCTTGTTCGCATCATTGGGAAATAATCGAGAGTGAATGACCAAAACAATAAATATTCCAAGTATAAAGATTACTCAAACATTTTCTCTAAAATCCAGGTACTTCTCTTTCCTACATCCCAAAGGTTGCTTAGCCCATAATTACCGAAATAAAGAAATCAAAAGATGAGAAGATGCGCATAAGTAAACTGAAAGTGACTTGTATTAAAACCGCAGTGGGGAACGAGGGTACGTCACTGCCACTAATTACTCGAAACTAACAATTACACTAGGAATTGAGATACAGAAATTTAAAGATCTACTGCAGTAAACTAGAGAGCTAACAACTACAACTAAGCTTGCACTAAATGTGGTAGATGGAGATATGAAGGAGGAATTAAATGAAACCCAACACCTCTTTATATACTAAGAGGAAAAGTTGGACTTAACAAAAGATGGGTAAAATCTAGAGACTAAGGACTGAAGATAGAAGACATGAAATTCAGCTTCTTTGAGTAATTCTTCTATCCACAAGCTTGTAGCTCTTTTACCCCAAGGTCCCTTCACCTTTTCCAAAAAGTCCACTTAAAGTACCATGGGTTTTATTAAACAATTCATCTTGCCATATCAAGGGGGAACATGCTTGTACTTCTCAATCTCATGCCTCTGCCATTTGAACCTTCTATTCTCCAGAGTTTTACTTTGAAGCTAAGAGTTGTTTTTCTTTTGTCTTCTTCTTTGATCGCCAGTGGGGTCCAGAGTGGGATGCGCAAGTCACTGCATATATTTCGTGAAAAGCGACAAAACTCCACCAAATGATTTATAAAAACTATGGTTCATCTTTTTGCTCCTTTTTATGAATATTACTAAGAATGGGGGTTTTGAGAAGTGGAATGGCTAAAATTTGACAAAATAAAATAAAATAAAATAAAATAATAACTCTAAAAATAGAGTTATCAGTTCTCAACCTGTCTGAATACCAACTACCGGATTTCTCTGGTTTTCGGATACCTCTACTGGATTTCTTCAAAAACCCAGATACATAATTTTACGGATATGAGTCAAAATCCAATACCTCTCATCCGGATTTCGCCCAGAATCCGGGTAAATTCGTCCAGATGCAGGCAATTTCCGGACGAACGCGTTGTGTGTTCGACTACTCTTTGAATCTATTTTAAGCATGAATTTTCACCCAAAACCATTACCAATACCACAAGGATTAATATTCCAACTCTTAATAAACATTCAATAACATTTAGAAAACCACAATCACCACAAAATAAATCAAAATCCCTCTATAAACCATAGAAGATGAACAATGACTAATGCCAATGACTTTCTTTTCTCAAATCACATACACTAATACATAAGAAAATTACTAGGGAAGGAAGGTGACTTAATTGCAGATGTTTCCCCCAAGAAATCCTTTACAACCCTCTTGCAAACCTTGAATATTCTCCTCTTCTCTCTAAGTTCACGATGCGCAGCCACAAATGATTGAAATATTGAGAAATTAGGATTTTCATCCCCTATTTATACCTTCCACTATTTACATTCAAGTACCCAAGTTTCTCATTCTTAACTTTAGCCACCACTTACCCAAAAGTTTAGCTTCTAGGACAATGGTTGTCACAATCCTCCTCCCTTAAAAGAATTTCGTCCCCGGAATTCCCTTGTCAAACAGATATGAAATAAGTACTAGGCCCTCATCTCGGTTTCTACTTCCCAAGTTGCTTCTTGACCTTTGTGAAATCGCCAATGAATCCTTACGAGTCTAATCTCTTAAGTCTTAAGTCCTCAGCTTCTTATTCTTATGAACCAATCCTGAAGACACACATTCAAATTCTCACTGCATCCAATAAGCGTTTAACCATATATGAAATAAGTTTAAGTTTCACTCGTTCAACAAGGAATGGCCAAGGTCACACAAACCATTCCAATTAACACATCGTTAAACACCATGCTCACTTCGAAATATTTATCATACTAACACTTACTCAAATTTGTCGGTCTAACACTTTGAGGGTTCCGTACACCGACTTATACCATGCCTTCTCGACGGCATAGATCACACTCTCCCAAGGAAAGACTTATTAACCCATGCAAGTATTCCCACAATTTAACCATGACATACAATAACCCTCGTCCTCATACCCTCACGAGGAGTTCATGCACCTATTGTAAAACAATCAATCAAACATAACTTCATGTTATGGATACGTCAATATTATGCTTCATCCAACCAAACGGCTTCACCACAATCCTCACTCGAAACTATCAACCACGTCATCCTGAGGCAGCACCCAGTGTTCGAAAGTTGTACGCGTTTCTCGTTCCCCAAATAGAGTTAACCTATTCGCCAGAATTTCCTTATACATAAGGGATATATCAGCATTCCCGTTGCGTCTTGAATCTTGTGACATCCGTCAAAATAACATTTCAGGTTAGTACTGGACTGACCATCTTAGTATTATATGTTAGACGTGTCACATACTAGATTAGTAATTAGAAGCAATGTTATTAGAAAATTTTAGAAATTTTGCTTAGCTTTTACTTTGATGAGTGAATTATCTAACAATCTTATAAAATGCCAATTCTAATATCATACATACATATATATATATATATATGTAGAATGTTAATATATATATATATATATATATATATACTAGCTTAAAACAAGTATTATTAATGTAAAACAATTCAAAATGATAAAATAAACCTACCTCTTAAAATTCCAAGGAATGCAATCATGATGCTTACACCAAAACCCAAGACAACCCTTCATCTCCTCTCCTCACTCTCCCACTCCCTATGGCCGGCCACCCTCACCCCCCCCCTTTAACCTTACACACTCTTCTCTTTCTCTCATTTCACACACAAACCCACCTCCATTTCTCTCTCTAACTTCTCTCTAGTTTTTCTCTCTATTTTCTCTCCATTTTCTCTCAAACATCATCAACATTTCAGCCCACTAAAACAAGAAATCCAAGACATTTGAAGGTGTTCATAGAGTTAAACTTATGTGTAGATGAAATATTACTCATCTTTTGTTTAGTTTTCTTGCATTTTCTTGAGTTTTCTTCTTCTTTTTTTATTTTCAAGCTTGTTTTCTAGCAAAACGACTTCTTAATTCTTAATGTTTGTAGATTTTCCCAAAAACATGTTGCATGTCCTTAAAGGGTGAAAAATCAACGATCAAACCAAAGTTAAGATCAAAGAAAGGACTTTTGAAAGTTCTAACTAGCATCCAAGTGTTTTATTCAAACTTCTACCTCTTAGATTCTAAAAATGTTGTATAAAAACCTCCCTTACTCATCAAATACCTACTTTAAACTTTATGCATGTGATTAAAATTCATATTTTATGTGCCAAAAATCGAGCTCAAAGCTTGGATTTCAAAGGATTTCTCAATAAGAACTTATAATTGTCATTTCTAGGGTTTGTGTAAGTTAACTTTGCTTAGCTTGAGTGCATGCAACTTTTGATGGTTAAAAACAAGTTTCTCATCATAATATTCTTGGTATGATGTTGATAAATCATAATCTAAGCAAAAGAAACTAAAGTCATTGGAAGAAACAAGAGTTTAAACACGTTTTCTTGAGCTCATTTTCGTATAGCAATCTGGCAGATTGCAACACCTAACTTTGAAAGACCATCTCTCAATTCTTAACCAAATGAGGTGAAATTTCTTCTGGAACTTAGATCTGTGTGTTAGCTTTCAAACCCAAGTGGTCTCACTTAAAAACACTAAGATTTCGACCTCCAAACAGTCGTTATAAAACAAGTGTGCAAACAGCTATACTTTCTGTGATAGTTGCTAATACAAGGATGATTTGAAGGACCTAACTATCTTCAAAAATTATGATTTTTATGTCAAAAGTTTCCTAACATAATATGTTAACTTGGATAAAAAGCCTCTGACAAAAAGAATTATGAAAGACAATTAAAAATAACCATAAAGTTGCAACAAAATTTTGGACCGAAAAGAAAATTTAAAAACTTAGTTTTAAAAATCAAAATTGTTAAAACCCTTTTACCATTTTATTTTATAAATTTGAGGTTTGTGTTAAAATGAACAAGTTAAACATAACGTATGTATAAATGTTAATATTAAATATAATAAATTATAAAGAAATACAATAATGAAAAGTTAATAAGGTTTTTATCTTTAAAATTTTTAAATTTCCTCATTAACACAAAACGAAACCTCAAACAAAAATCAAATATACTTAAGGCATTTTATGATATTTTAGATAATTAAGCTTTACCCGAAACCATAAGATCTAGGCTTAAATCTTACTAGCATCTTTACGTTTCGTAGGATTAAAGTAGGATCAGACCTTGGATTGCATTTAGTGGACATCTTGAATCTGTCATCGCATATCACCGTGAGTTTTCACAACCCCTTTTTACCATTTTCGTATATTTTGGGGGAAAATCATGCTACTATTATTTTATTTTTTACGCACCGGTTGTACTGTTTATCTTGAACTACTAAACCTTGCTCTGGATGCTTATGCACTATGGTATGTATGCTTATGTTAGTTGATTCTGAGTTTACTATTGTGCCTTAAGTCCTCGTTGTCTCTCAAATTACCCATTTAACTCAACTATTGAGCCGTTGGTAATTATGAATAGCGCTATTTGGTTGACTCGCCACTTTACATTGCGTGAGTGCATAATTATTGTTTTCATATACGCGTGTTAGCGATAGAACATGCACCTTGGGGAATTCAGTCGTTAGGTTTAGGTAGTGGGCTCATTACTTTAACATTTTGCATACAAATATACCTCGGGCAAGTTGACAACCGGATTATCTCTCCATTGTGCGGATTCAAACAACTTTTGCATTAAAATTCTTATTGCATTCAGAAAACCTGTGATCTCACCAACTATTTCAGTAGTTGACCTCTTATTGGCATGCTTTTCAGGTGTATGTCAGTAACGTTGGCATCTAGAAAGGCACCACGTATAGCAGCATCCTGCATGTGTTCATCTATGTTATTTCCATTTGAAAAATTGTTGTTTTAAGACATGTTGTAAACTTTTGTACTTCTTTAAACTACTATGGTTGGTGTTATCTTGTGCCTTATGCTGTGAAATCCTAAACTGTTACATCTCGTGTTTCCGCTTTAGCGGGTGTGACAAATCTACTTTTCGACACCACATACTAATTGAAGATGACACTCTCATCGACACCAAAAAAGAGTAAGATGAACCCACCCCAAGATTCAATGCAACTAAGAAGAACACAGATTCTTCCTTTAGGTTGTCGCCAATCACCACTCTATCCTTTGTTTTCAAATAGCAATAGCGTATTACCACCTCACAATTCACACGCCCCAAACAATTATATTCGTCACCCTCGACTACCTCCCTGGAAATCCCTAGAATAGGATCCCTACCGATACTTACCTCATGATATAACACAACCCACCGCCTGATATAACAGCAACCCATTATCACAACGAAGACTTATACCCCCCCCCCCCCCCCCCCGACATAAATGGCCACCAACTTGCCCACACAAATATCACACTACGATATCATCTGCAAGACTGCAACCAACTTCTTCACACTCTCCCTTCACCCACATAATAGATATTGTCTTCTTCTTGCCAACCATAAAGAAGGTTGTTTACTGACCCTATCTTTCCCATATCAAGTCGAACCACACACCATGGTCATGTAATCCACCTAAACAAGTTTTCATCCATTGTCGTCTAACTACAATCTACAATAAACAAGTCCATGTAGTCCAACAGAGGATGGATTATCTATTTTTGTATATTGTAATGGTTCAATTATCCTTAATGAAAATCTTTTATAGAGGTATCTTCTAAACCTCTTACTTTCTAGCATAGCACTTGTAAGTTTTTTATTTTTTCAATACTTAGGGGGAGATTGTTAGCCCCCATTTTATCTTAAGAAAGTCTTGTAAAAAAAGACCAAGTCATCTGGTCACAGAAGACTTCTGCGCCCATAGAAGCAAGCCTCTGCCGAAGTGACGATGTACAGAAGAAGAGTTATGCCCGAAGAAGTATCAGAGCACGAATCCTCTAAGGCAGAGCTCAGAGCCTCTGTGGAAGACCTTAGAAGCTCTGATGCGGACATCTCGGTGACATCAACACTTGAAGAATTCAAGACCCATTGAAGATCAACCCTTCTCTCACAAATGTACTACCCTACTGAAGACAACCACGTGTTCCACTAACGGATTCAGCACCTTTCCATGTGGTAGAATCTCATTAGCTAGTATGTTGACTATTGTGTACTATTTTCTTATAAATGGGAGATCTCCCATGATCTTCCTGCGGGCCTTTACACTCCAATATAGCATACACTTCACACCACCAGTTGCACACAATTCTTACGAAAAGAGAATTAGGGTTTTCACACATAGTTGTTTGTCTTCTTCATTTAGTTATCAGTATTGTAATCCTTTCTTGATCAATCATATGACTTATTGAATTGGTTACATATTGTTGCAATATTCTTCTCTTTTGTTTTATGTTTTCTACCTTGCTATTACAATCTGATTTGTCAAACGCTTCCACAGCTCTACATATTTTTAACATTATGTTTAGCTAGTAGAGATAATCTGGGATCAACAATTGGTATCAGAGCAGTATTGATTTGATTAAATCAACTGATCATCTCTGTTTGCTGATTTTATCTCAAGGTATAACAGCTTGTTTTTCAATTTGGTTTTCATTCATAAACAGTCCCTGTTTTGTGCAGCTTTTGACATGTTTAATCACTGTGCATTCATAAATTTGTTTCTTCTTTAGAAAAACAGTAGTGTGTGTGCTAGATCTACTTCAAAAGGATTTTTCAAAGATTCAAAGAGTGGTAGTGCTACTTTTTGTCTATAATTTTCAAAACCCTGTTTCATCTGTTATTTCTCTGGTTTCTTCTAAAATGGCACATCTCAATTCCATCTATACTGCTGGATCTCTAAAAAAACCCCAACTCTATTGAGGGATGAGTACCCACAGTGGAAGATTCGTGTGATAAACTTTCTAAAAGTTGTTGATAGAGAGTTATATAAGGCTATCAAAAATGGTTCTCATGTTCATTTGGTAGAAGTTCCAAGATTACCAGCCACTGAAACAACCCCTAAAGTTCCTGCTCACTTTAAACTCAAAGATGTAAAGGACTAGTCAGCAACAGACTGGGAAAAGACTAAAAATAAGAGAAAGGCCAAAAGGTTATTGATAATGGCCATCCAAAATGACATGTTCTCTTCTCTATATGCTTGTCAGACTCCTAAGGATTTATGGTTAGAATTAGAGAAATAGCTTGAGAGAGGCATTAAGACTCAAAAAAACAGGAGATCCCAATGTATGAATGAGTTTTATAGCTTTAAAGCCAAGTGGAATGAAACCATACAACAAATATATGATAGGTTAAATGCCCTCATAAACAAATGTAAGAAGAATGGCATTCCTAGAACCATTGAGGATAACAATGTCCTGTTCCTCAAAAGCATAGGTGAAGAATGGCTCCATATATCCATGTCCCTTCAGACAAACCAATATTTAGATGTCTGGTCTCTTTCTGATGTGTATTGGACTATAGTTGCTCAAGAACAACATATTGTTAACACTAAGCATACTATAGGTGGATCTCTTGCACTTATGAGCAACACTACAAAGCCCCCTGTTAAGCTAGTAAAAGATAGGGTTAAGTCCAGTTCAAAGAGTGTGAAGAAAGGAAAGAAGGTGTTGATTGTTGAGAGTGAAGAGGAGAAAGAAGTTAGTGATGAGGATGAAATGACAGATATGACCTCAATAGCCAAATCTCTGGCTCTGTTTACCAAGGAATTCAACAGATGATCATATAGAAAACTAGCCTTCAACAGGGAAAGTGTTAAAGAAGAGAGAGATGACAAATACAAGAGGAATGTATCTAGGATGGAGAGTTAGTATACTCTAATAGTCCATGATCCTAGACAATTTTCCCCTTACCACCAAGATCCTAGACAATTTGTGCAAATCAACCAAGACCCCAGATATTTTGCTCCCATGACACATGAACACAGGCAATTTGCCCTTGTTGATCATGACCTAAGACAGTTTATGCCTAACTACAACTATGAGCCAAGGTATACCCTATGAGCTGATAATTATGAGCCCATAATGTATGATCAGAGGTTTGAGCCAAAATACCAAGAATAGAGGCATGTGGAATACCCACAGAAGACAACACAAAAGGAGAAGCACAGAGCTCTAGAAAAGCAGGTCAAGAGTGAGCCTCAAGGGAACAACTTCTTTATATGTGGTAAACTTGGTCATTTTACAGCTGATTGCAAGACAACCCTTGCCAATGATGCTTCGTTCTACAAGAAGAAAGCAGAATACTATGCACAGAAATCCTTGATGGCAGAGAAAGAGAAGTGGGTGTCAAATGATTCAAATGATGAGGTGAAGAATGCCATGTTCTATGTAATGGCAGAAGTTAGCAAAGATGATTCTGATAGTGAGGTATCTACTTCATCCTTTGACTCTTACTTGTCATACACAGAAGATAAATTGCTTAAGTTGCAAGAAGACTAGGGCTGATGTCACAAAGACGCACCCGGCTTTGGCTCCTCATGGAATCACAAAGGAGGGTGTGATGTTCTCGGAGGCTGATAGGGATGTGCAGGGAGCGGCGGCGGCTAGGGTTTTGCATGGCAAACCCATGCAAAATGCGGCTATGGGTTTGGAAGGTATGGGTGTTGACGGTTGGGGTGAAGGCGTCGAGATGGGCAAGATAACGCCTGTTGGAAACCCTAATTCGTCAATGCATGCCTCTACAAATCAGAATGATAGTGGGGGATCGGTGTTCAATAGACTGAAAGGACCAAATGGGGAGGAACTACAGTTTTTCCATGTCTTAATCCTTAAACGAAAGGATAGCTCTTCGGTTTCATATGCTTCGGTTCTCAAGGACTCCTCGAGTAACACTGGTAATTCCTTATCGTTTTTTCCTTTAACAGAGAAATCTTCAACGCGTATTGAATTGCCAATCGAATTAACTGAAAAAGTTGCGGCGGTGTATAAGAACATCCTTTATGGATATTTTCTTGGGCCAAGACTATACTTCCCGACAGTTCAGAAAATTGTCAAGGCTCTTTGGGGTAAATTCGGTTTGCAGGATTCCATGATGAATGATAATGGTTTCTTGTTCTTTCGATTTGGTGATGAAAACGGACTACGACAAGTCCTTGAGGGGGGGGGGGGGGTCCATGGATGATTCGTGGTATCCCCTTGTTTGTGTTCCCATGGGACCCACAACAGGGATTGGTTAAACCGGAGCATAAAACTTGTCCGTTGTGGGTTAAACTCCACAATATCCCATTGGTAGCTTTCAATCGGGAGGGTGTTAGTAGAATTGCAAATGCATTGGGTGTCCCAAAAATGATGGATGAATGTACGGCCTCGATGTATGAAAAATCTTAGGGGAGACCGGGTTTTGCTAAAGTGCTTGTGGATGTGTAGGCGGTGGGTGATCTTAAAAGGGAACTCCATGTAGTGGTGCCTAATGTGCATGGGGGGAAGGAAGTGCTTGTTCCAATTCGGGTGGAGTATTTATGGGAGCAAATTCAATGCTCCCATTGCCTTGTCTTCGGCCATAAGACAGCTACGTGTGTCAAAGCGGAAGTAGCAAAAAAGAAAGGTAAGGAACATTTGACGGTTGAAAAGGATGCGGATGGTTTCACAATGGTGACTAATAGGAGAAAGAATCATTCTAAGGAGGGTGAAAATGCTAGGCAAACTTGGCATCCTAAACATGTGGGATCAACTTCGGGGGTGGACAAAGAACCTATGGTTCAACCTACGGGTAAAGTGGATGAACCTCCAAAGGTTTCAGGGGATTCGGTGGAGAAGATAAGTCAAGAAAAGAATGTGACTCATGATGTCGAATCATAACCAAAAACCTGGGGGTTGATGCGACTAAATCTGCTAAGGAAGTACCGAAATTGCGTGGTATTCTCAAGAATCCAGCTCCATCTCATGTTGAACTTCACCCTTCGGCCTTATTTGGGAATCCTCGACGTTCGGTTTTCATTGATACGTCAAATCCTTTCTCAAGCCTTGATTCGGATGAGGAAGTTATCGGGGATGGTTCGGATGGTAATATTTTGGTGGATTGTGATCAAGCGCCTGTTGTTGGAAAGGATATACCCGTGGTGTCGGGTGAGAAAGACACCAAAAGTCATAATTCGTCATGTTAAAGATTGGTGCGTCGAACATTCGAGGCCTCAACTCGCCGATTAAACAGCGAGAGGTGAAACATCTTATTCGTTCTAATATGCTTTCGATTTGTGCTGTTTTAGAGACCCACGTTTTCCCTTCCAATCTTGATAGAATTACCTCGTCTGCTTTGGGCTCTTGGTCGTGGATTGCCAATAATGGTGTCACCGCTGCTCGTATAGTGTTGGGTTGGAATCCGAAGTACTATAATATTATGCTTATTTCTATGACGGACCAGGTGATCCATTGTAAAGTCCATGTCAAAGGAACCTCTAAATACTTCTTTTTATCCACTGTTTATGGCAGTAATAATATGGTTCGGAGACGGGAATTATGGTCTGATTTGGGGAGAATGGCCACCTTTGCTAAACTTGAGCCGTGGTTAATTTTTGGTGACTTTAATACTTTCCTCAACCCGAATGAGAGCGACGAAGGGGGTTCGGGACGTGATAGGCGCATGGAGGAATTTGTTGAGTGCGTTGAGGAGATAGAGGTGTTTGATGCCCGGTTTACGGGCATATTTTTTACTTGGGCTCAGAAACCAGTTCATGGAGGTGGGATCGTGCGTAAACTTGATCGGGTAATGATCAATACCCCTTTTCTTGATACTTTTTCTCGTTCTACGGCGCAGTTCCTCCCGAGAGGGGTATCGGATCATTCCCCGATGGTCGCAAGTTTCGATGTTGACAAGCCAAAAGGTAACCATCCTTTTCGCTTTGATAAATTTTTAGCTAACCATACCGACTTTATTCCGATAATTCAGAAGGTTTGGGCAACTCCAGTGACGGGCTCGTTTGCTTTTCAAGTTACTTCGAGGCTTAAGGCTTTGAAACATCCTCTTCGGAAGTTACGGTCCGTGCATGGCAGCCTTTCGAAAAAAGTTGAATCCTTACGGTTGGAAGTGGATACTATACAAAAGGATGTTGATGGGGATCCTCATAATGTACTTCTGAGAGAAGATCTTGCACATATTCTTGTGGCATTTCAAGAGTCCCTACAAAATGAAGAGCAATATTTTAGACAACATGCCAAAGTTCGATGGATGAAGGAAGGTGATTTGAACACGGCTTTTTTCCATAAAGTCGTTAAGGAGAGAAAGCATCGGGCTTTGATTGATTCGATTACAGACTTGCATGGTCGTGAGGTTCATCATGCGGGGGTTGGCCACGCTTTTGTGGAGCATTTTCGTGCTCTTCTTGGTGAGAGGGATCTTATGGTAGAACCTTTTTTACCTCCCAATCTGTTCTCCAACACGCTCTCGATCGCGGATGCTAATTTTATGATCCGTCCGATTACTAAAGATGAGGTGAAGAAGGCAATGTTTGACATTGGGGATGATACAGCTCCGGGGTCAGATGGGTTCTCTTCCAAATTTTACAAAGCCTCTTGGGATATTGTTGGGAAAGATGTGGAATTGGCTGTTCAAGATTTTTTCCTTAGGGGGAAACTTGCGAGGGAGCTTAATCATACGTCCATATGTTTAATTCCTAAAAAGATCAATGCTTCTTATGTCTCAGATTTTCGGCCTATTTCGCTTTGTAACACCATTTACAAATGTATTTCAAAAATCTTAGCTTGGAGGATAAAGGATTTCTTGGATAAGTTGGTGAGTCCGAATCAATCGGCGTTTATCTCGGGTAGAAGGATATCGGACAATATAATGATGGCGCATGAAATTCTAGTGGGATATGGTCGGAATGATGGCCCACCTCGATGCTCTCTGAAGATTGATATTCAAAAGGCTTACGATTCGGTTAATTGGGATTTCTTATCTAATGTGCTTGGTGCGTTGGGCTTTCATCCAATTATGAGACATTGGATCATGGAGATTGTTTCTACGACCTCCTATTCCATAATGGTTAATGGGGAATCTCATGGTTTTTTCAAAGGAGCGAGGGGGATTCGTCAAGGTTGCCATTTGTCTCCGTATCTCTTCACGTTGGTGATGGAGACTTTCTCTTGTCTTTTCCGCAAGCAGGTGGAGGAGGATTCACGTTTCAATTTTCATAAAGGTTGCTCTTGATTGACCTTAACTCACTTGTGCTTGGCGGATGATCTCTTAGTCTTTTGTAGAGGGGATGTCGGCTCGGTCTCGGTGGTCGGAAGTGCTCTTGATGGTTTTGCCAAGATTTTCGGGCTCCGTCCAAGTATGAATAAGAGTTCTATATATACCTCTAATGTGGACCCGGATACTTTGACTGCAACTAATTTGGTTTTGCCCTTCCAGCAAGGTTCACTTCCGTTCCGTTATTTGGGGGTTCCTTTGTCTTCTAAGAAACTTGCAACGTCTGACTTCAATGGATTTCTTGCTAAGGTACGTGCTCGTGTTCTCAACTGGAAATCCAGTTTCCTCTCGTTTGGTGGTCGATTACATCTAATCAAATCTGTTTTGGAGTCGTTGCAACTCTATTGGATGATGATCTTTACTATTCCATCATCGATTGTGCATGAAATAGAGAGGATTTTTGGTGATTTTCTTTGGTCTCATGGAGAGTCATCTAGGGCCAGGGCCAAGGTTGCTTGGGAGGACGTTTGTCGTCCAAAGGAGGTGGGAGGTCTAGGTATTAAACGGATCTCAACATGGAATCGTTCTCTTTTGACGTCTCATATTTGGGATATCATTCGCAAACGAAAGTCTCTTTGGGTTTCTTGGATTTATTGCTACCGGCTGCGGGATGTGCATTTTTGGAATGCTCCAATTTCCACGACATCAACATGGCTTTGGAAACGGCTTCTTGCTTTGAGAGAGCAGGTCCGGCCGAATTTGGTGCATATGATTGGCAATGGTACGTTGACCAATGCTTGGGAGGATAAATGGCTTTACTTGGGTCATCTTTCTGGCAAGATTTCGTATAGGATTCTTCTAGAGGGTGGTCTATCTAAACATACAACCGTTTTTTAGCTACTTGGCAATTTGGGTAATGTTTGGCCGAATGTTTGGCTCTCTCGGTGCAATTCTCTTGCTGCTAATCAGATGCTCGTGCTTTATCCTAGTGTTCAAGATTATGTTATGTGGAAAAATACCCGTAATGTCCTTACACATTTCTCGGTTTCAGAGGTGTGGAAGTCGATGTATGGTGTCTATGAGAAGGTGTCTTGGTATAAGTTTTGTTGGTTTACTAACAATATACCAAAACATTCTTTTTGTTTGTGGCTTGCGATTCGTAAGAGACTTTCGACTCAAGATAGAATGGTGAGATGGAGGACACATGGTGATCCGATGGTGTGTTCGTTATGTAGCAGCTGTATGGATAGCCATGATCATCTGTTTTTCGATTGTTCTTATTCCTTTCAGGTGTGGTCGAGACTAAAGGTGGATGTGGGTAACAACTTGAAAGATCGTTGGGATCTGATTCTTGAAGATATGACGATTGGGAGATGGAAGCCGGGAATCACTAAAACCAGAATCACTTTTGCAGCGATTGTGTACTATATATGGCGTGAACGTAATGCAAGGCTTTTTACGGATAATAAGAAGACTTCGGAACAGCTTGTGAATGAAATCCGTAAGGTGGTTGATATGAAGATGGTTCATGTAAGGAGGAATACGATGAGAGGGAATGGTGTGATTCAAAACGTGACCGTCCCATGATGATATTTATCTCTTTTCGTTGCCACGCTTGGGTGTCCTTAGAGCTGTTTATTTTCTCTTACATGTTACTTAGCTCTATTAATCTTTGTTTGTTTTGGTTACTAGTGTTTTGGTTTATTTTGAGCTGTAATATCGTTTGTTTCTTAGTGGCGGTTTCTCCTTCATATTGGGTTTGTCCTTTATGGTGGGAGTGGCTCATCGTTGGGAGGGAGTCCCTCGCCGTTTAGGTGTAATTTTATTTTTTTCAATATATTGCCAGGAGTGCCGTCTCCTTTCCAAAAAAAAGTTGCAAGAAAATTTCAATGACTTGGAACAAAAGTTCTGCAAAACAGAAAAGGATCTTTCATTTTTCAAAAGGGAAGCAGAGATTTTGGAATAAGAAAAGAAAGAAATTTCTCTTAAAAGGGACAAACAAGAAAAGCAATTTTTATCAGAAATTGATTGTTTCAAAACCAAAGTCAGTGATCTTGATTTGGCTCTAAAGAATAAAGAGCAGAAGTTGAAAGATGTTGAGACTGATAGAATGAACATACTAGCATTAAAGAATTATTTTCAAAAGGAGATAGTCTTTGCTTCAAGATTTGCTAAGAAAAGAGCTGATCATTGAGAAATATCAAGATGCATAGAATGTACAAGAGAAGATAAACTCTCAAATGGATATAAGTGGGATTGGTTTCAGTGACCTAGATCCCTATACTTTTAAGAAGAGAGATTCTTTGTCATCTAGATTCTGTGTAGGCAAAGTTCAAAAACCAAATTTTCCAAGTCTACATCCTGTCTTTAAAGGGAGAAAAATTTCTAGACAACCATTTGAAAGGAAACCTTTAAAGTTCATCAATGTGGTATACTTTGTGGTACCCTTATTCAAGTTTGGTTATCCTAAAACACAAACTCAGACTGCCTTTGCATGCCATATCTCTTCTAAGTTAAGTGCAGAAGCATCTGATTTTATCCTCTAATTGACAGAAGATGATTTAAGAGTTATTTTTGAAAAAGACTTGTTGGAAACTCTTGAAAATGCAATGCTCTCAATGAAGGTGAAATCATTCCTTGCATTATAAATGATTGGAATCTTTCTGAGGTGAAGGATGTGAGTAACCAAGACACACACAAATGCAATCAAGCCTCTGGTGAGAGCTCAAAATATTTTCTTCATCCAGACTCAGATTCTGAGGATGAGTCAACCTCTGTCGCTCTAGAGACTGGTTCTGAGGAACTAGAGGTAGTACCTTGTGTATCAAAAGAAGCTAAGATTTCCTCCAGCATACAAAACAGAGTTATTCATCCCAAGAAATCTGTTAAAAGGGTATATATTTGTCCTTATTTCATAGGTATGTGTATCAAAGCAAAAACATCTCTTGAACTTGAAAAGATTAGAAAAGAAAAAGAAAAGAATCTTTCAATTCTCAAAGCTTCTGAATCTTTCAAACCAATCAGGTTCACTAGGGAACAGAAGGGGAAATGGGTTAAAAATGACAATTTGGTTCCTTCTATGGTAGTGAGAACCAGAGAAGGGAGATGGGGTGTGTAGAGGATCATGCCAGAGGAAGGCCTATCAAAATAAATCTAGCCTACATAGGATGTTTTGTAAAACTTCTGATCCTAGGAGAGAAATTTTTCATAACTCCTCTGTACCAAGTGTTGAGAATTCTAATGCAAATTTAAGCAATCTTCTTCTTACATGCATAATTGGCATTGTCTTAACCTATTGCACCCATTGAAATTGCACTTCTTAAGCCCACACTGTTTCCTCTCTGAACCCAAAAAAATGAATGTTAAATTCAAGGGTCAGAAGAAGCACCAAAGAACCTCTGTGGATACTAAAAAGACAGTGAAGTCTAAGACTATAAAGGTTCCTCCCAAAGCTCCTAACAAAACAGGACCCATTTGAAAATGGGTACCTAAAACCCTTTAATTGGTGTTGCAGAAGCAGCATGTGCCAATCTGGTACCTAGACTCTGGGTGCTCGAGGCACATGACTGGCGAAAGAAGGCTACTATCCTCATACCAACAAAAACAAGGAGGATTCGTAACCTTTGGAGACGACAGAAAGGGCCACATTAAAGGATATGGAGTCATTTCAAAGGGAGATGTTGATGTATCAAGAGTTACTTACGTTGATGGACTAAAGCACAATCTTCTAAGCGTGATCCAACTCGGTGATAGTGGTTTTGATGTTAATCTCAACTTAAGATATGGTTCTTTGTTAACAACTAATACAGGAAGAGACTTTGGATTTGCCATTATCAACTTTTTTAGCCACCACTGCCTTGACACCAGAAGAGACCTTGGGCCCAAATACCAAACAGTGGGAACACTGAGATGGTTCCCACACATACTCCACTTGAACCGGGACGACCACAGGCTGACCTCCATGTGGATTTGGAATCGCCACCTCTAAAACTTTTTTCAGCTCCCCAATTGCCCAAACGTCCATGAGGACCTTAGCAAACCCCGAACGACCCCAAGCCTTATCACACATAGATGTCGTAAAGTCATCCATCATTTTCGGAACACCAAGAGCACTAGCAATACGTGCAACACCTTCTCTATTGAAGGCAACCAACGGAACATTGTGAAGTTTAACCCACAGAGGGCATGATTTATGCTCCGGCTTGACCAATCCTTGTAACGGATCCCATGGAAAGACAAAGAGTGGAACCCCACGGATCATCCAAGGGCCACCCTCTAGGACCTGTTTCAAACCCCCTTCGTCTCCAAACCAAAAAACAAAAAGCCTGCCTCATTCATCATGGAATCTTGAAGACCAAATTTCCCCCACAAACTTTGAACGATTTTCTGGACAGTTGGGAAATAGAGCCGAGGTCCCAAGAAATAGCCATATAACGTGTTCTTATATACTTGAGCCTCCTTTGAAGTTAACTCAAGAGGAAGCTCAATTCTCGACACACCCTTTTCAACCGGAGGAAAAAATTGCAACGCGTTTCCTGCCCCGGTCGAATTAGTTTTTAGAATTGAAGCATACGAGCCATTAGAACGTGGAACATGTTGTTGAGATGCACCCCCTGCCAACCGATCAAACACCGAGACGCGGGAAGAATTACTAGTCACATTAGGATCTTTCGCATGCAGATTAGGGTTTAGAACACCCTCATCATGCACGCCGCCATTAACCACCGTAGGCACTCCATTCAACACAGTCGATTGCTGATCGGGAATCACAGTTGAATGTTGCCAAACCTCAGCCGAGAACACGTCGCCATTGACGACATTCGAATCACCAAGCACAGCCACAGCAGTCCTTTGAGGGATTCGGTTAACCCCTAAATCATCATCCGTCCAGAAAAGACCATTCTGCCCATTCAAACCCATACCCACATCATCCCCATTCGAATTAGAGTTAGGGTTTGAGGTAAACCCTAGCGGCTCATGCAAAACCCCATGCAAATTAGGGTTTGACAGAGCACCGTCTCCATGCATAGCAGGGATGCCGTTTTTCTCCAGCCCCTCCCTACGATCATTACCATCACCATTCTCCATAAGCACACAATCAGATTCGGTCACCGTTCTCCAAACAAAACAGCAAAGCCGAATCCCAGCCGCCCTAACGTTATACTAGAATTGCAACGGAAAACCCTTGGAGCAACGAAGATCACGAGAAACCCTGATGCTGAAACTCCTTAGATCTGCCGAAATAACACTAGTATAACACAAGAACAGCACAAAAGAAATTAAAACATAACAACTAACCCACACGAATCCTGTAGAACCGAAACTTGAAAAGAAAACCCTAATGCCGTATAGGATTGCACCCAAGCAAATTGAAAATGTGCTGCCAAGAACACCGACCCACTATCACCAATTCAAGAAAGTGAATTAAATGGATTTACCACTATCACTATCTTCAAATCAAATTGAATCAGATGGGTGTTTGCACCATCCCATGAAGAAATCACCAACCACATAAAATCACAGTGCCGACTTCTTGTATGAGACCCACGATAGATTCCAGCCAATTAAAACACTCAAAATAAAGAGCAAAACACGAACAAAGCAAAGAAATTCAGCAACAAACCGATAACTCCAGCCAATCCACGAGAAATCATGCAAGAAAACCATTTTTCTTTTCTAATATTTAAAATATTGGTAAAGAAGGAAGGTGATACCTTAGTAGCAGAGGTTGAAGTAGAGGGAATGTCAGAATTTTCTTCCTCATCTTCAAGTTTGGCCATGAGACATAGATTGGCTTCATTATCATCTTCAGAGTCAGATGATTCTTCTTCGTCAGGGGCAGCCCAATCATAGTCAGCCATGAGGCCTTTGCTTTTCTTCTTAAAGGTTTTCAGCTTTGAATACCTTTCTTTTAGCTTTTTGTATTTTTCATCTCTAGTCCTGTGAGTAAAGTTTTTCTTGGGAAAAGCTGAGGGTCTAGAGACTTTCTTTGACCTGCACTCGCTAGCAAAATGTCCTATCTTTTCACAGTTATAACAAGTAGGAGTAGCCTTATCAACAGGGGTTGATGATCTTGGCTTGTCAGTAATAGCAAGAGGTTTGTTCTTCTTGAAATTACTCTTTCTAGCAAATCTCCTGACCTTATTAGCCAGGAATGCCAGAGTTTCATCATCATCTGAAGCGTCAGAGTCTGATGAACGTTCAGAGTTAGTTTCCAACTCAGTGACGGCGATCGTAGATTGCTGAGTGGAAGGTAACTCTGAGAGTAAAGCAACAGGGGTGCTTTTGGAATCTTTTACAAGATTCTTCTTAAGATGACTCGGTTGCTCATGATTCAGCATCGTGCCATATAAGGTAGAAAGAGTCATAGATCTTAGAACTTTGGACAGCTTGAGACACATTGAAGAACTGTCCCAGCTTTCAGGTAAACATTCTAAGAACTTTGTCAGTACTTCAAAGTTAGAACGTTGGTGTACTTCAGAAAGAGATTCATTCTTACCACAAATGAAGCTTTCGTACTGTCTTACCAGGTTGATCTTTCGAGAGTCCTGGACTTCAGAAGTACCTTCATACTGAACACAGATTGTGTCCCACATAGCTTTTGAGGTTTTCAGGTTCATGACGGAATGGTAGACTTCGTCAGGAAGAGCCATGGAGAGTATGGATCTGGCTTTGGTGTCGATAGCCACTTTCTTCTTATCTTCATCAGTCTACATATGAATTTCCTTGGGAATCAGCCTTTCTGGAATAGCAGGTCTATTCTCAGCGGCTGGAACTGCAGGATCAATTCTTATAGGAATATATAGGCCGTTTTCAAGATAGTAAGGCATAGTAGGGTCTACACCTTCTAAGAAGAGAATCATCCTAATTTTCCATAGATTATAATTATCTCTGGAGAATCTAGGGGGTTTTGCAAGAGAACCATTGTCAATATAATTAGTGTTTGTATTGGTGAATCATTCGTATCTTCCACTGAGGGTACTCATCTCTGAGCAAAGTGGGTGGTTTTGTTAAGGAACCGGCAGTGAAGTAGTTGTTGGTGCTCGCCATTTTAAAAATGGTTTGGAAATACCGGAAAAACAGAGTGTGAACTAAAAACTTTCAGATGATGGGTCAGATTTTTGAAAAAAGCTTATAAGTTTGAAAACCTTGAACGATGCACTAAAATGGAGAGTTTTAACTGAGAAAACAGGTTCTGTAAGTTTACCAAAGTCGAACTGGTCGAGAATGGCAGAAAAACAGAGTCTGTTTGAAAAGTATAAAGAACAGGTTAAAGACAAACCAAGTTTCTACCAGAAATCATTGTAAGAGAGTATCTCTTGATATAGAAAATCAAGGATGGCTCTGATACCAATTGTTGATCCCGATTTTACTCAACAATGATATAAATATCTAATAGTTCAAACAAATTAGAGTGCGGAAGCATTTTAATGAACTAAGAAGATATTCAAGGTAGAAAGACACACAATCAAATACGTGAAAAGAGTAATAACACAAGAACTTTATCTCAAAGATTCACTGTATATTGATTTAAATAAGAACACCAAGAACACCGAAGGTTAAATAGAATTCTGCTCTAAAGGGTGTGTGTGTCGTGCTTAGTTAATAGAAGAGCTCAACATGAGCCTTCCATTTATACTGAACTACAGGGGACAAAAGGGACACAAGAAGTACTAAGGGTACAAAGACACGATCGTGGGACTGCTACAGGTACAACGTTAATTTAGTGCGCCATCTTCTGCTAAAGCTGTAACCCATCAGAGGTTGACACGTGGAGTTGGCAGGGCACGCCTTGTACGAATGATCTTGAGGATCTTCGTACAGCAGAAAACGTGAGAGGCACGATCGTCTTAGCTTTGATCTTCAAATAATCTTCTAAGTCTTCAGTCTTCATACCACAGAGGCTCTGTCAAGTATGACAGAGGCTCTGTGGCCTTATCCTCTGTGAACGTCTTCTGTTGAGCCTTCACTTAGACCTTCTCTCGGTGTCTTAGCGGAGGCTCTGTCGATGTCTATACTTAGCCTATTTTTCAATACTTTTTTAAACATAAAGATTGGAGCTAACAATTATACCTTGCCTATTCCTCCTTTTCAAGGATACACGGGAATAACAATTATGCTTTGTCTATTCCTCTTTTTTAAGGATACACGAGAATAACAATTATACTTTGTCTATTCTCCTTTTCAAGGATACACGGGAATAACAATTATACTTTGTCTATTCCTCCTTTTCAAAGATACACGGGAATAACAAGTATACTTTGTCTATTCCTCCTTTTCAAGGATACACGGGAATAACAATTATACTTTATCTATTCCTCCTTTTCAATACAAACGAGAATAGAAATTATACCTTGCCTATTCTACATTATGAAATAATGTTAGTGCATATGGATCCATTACACTTACCTATATAAGTACTCACACAGACTTATATATCATTTTCTCCGAACAATTAAATATTCAAACAATTTTAAGAAATTCTCCGGATGATATCCGGTAACATCCAGAAAATCGAGTCATTTGGTTACACTATTTATTCGGAACACTATTCATCCTGGAAAACACTATTCATCCGGAAAACACTATTCATCCTGGAAAGCACTATTCATCTCGGAAAACATTATTCATCCCGGAAAACACTATTCATCCCGGAAAGCACTATTTATTCCAGAAAACACTATTCATTCTGGAAAACACTATTCATCCCGAAAAACACTATTCATTCCGGAAAACACTATTCATTCAGGAAAATCATCTGGAATCCGGAATCATCCGGTATCCGAAACCAATCCGGTAAACAATCTGGTAAACAATCCGGTAAACATTCGGAATCCGGAACAATCCAGATAGTTCATCTTCCGGATTCATCCAATTTTTACCAGTTCAATTATTTTATTCCCAGAACTTCAAAAATCGATTTGTGTCTATTTCTCACATATAATAATCAGCTTATTGAACCATTTCATTTTACAAATAAACTTTTTTAAGCAAAAACAGTTAGATGAACTCACCTGGACAAACTTCGACCCAAAGTCTTCTGCCAAAACCAAAATCAATCTGATTCCAACGATTCAAAAGCTACCCAGAAGATAATTTGACTTGTAAACATCCATCTTAAGAAGTTTAATTGGAAACCATGGTTGAATTTCTTACCAATCTGATGTTTAGAACTCTGCTTTCTTCGTTCCCTGAACCGACTCAAAACCTAAAGCAATTGAGATGATTCTCAATTCAGCCGACTCCACCCATTTAAGCCTCAACTTTCTTCAATTGGCAAAAATTACCCCAATGTCTCCAATTTACAAAACTACCCCAAAGTTTACACTTTCACAAATTAGTGCTTAAACTTTGACCAAATATACTTTTAACCCCTTTCGACACAACGTTTAAAATAATATCACCCCATTATTTTAAACATTCTCCCAAAATAAATATATAACAATTATGAAATTTCAAGGTGTTACATAATTTCCAAAAGGCATGCAATCCAATGTTGATGAATGAAAACAGAAGTTTATTACAATCATCTCTCTGTTCTGTTAATTGTAATTGTATTAATCTTCTGTTAAAGCTCAAAAATCATATCAATGGTCCACATTGCATTATGAACTGGTCATCAGAAAAGAAAAAAAATCAAAGACCAAGTTTCAGAAGAAGCAAAGAAAAACCTCTAGCAAACCATCACAGAATGGAAAGTTAAATGATCAATCAAATACTTCCAAGCCTAACCAAAAAGGACCCATCATGAAATAATAGGTACCTAAGAAACTCTAAATCTGTCTTGCAGA
This sequence comes from Saussurea involucrata, assembly GCA_033807775.1. Lineage (NCBI taxonomy): Eukaryota > Viridiplantae > Streptophyta > Magnoliopsida > Asterales > Asteraceae > Saussurea > Saussurea involucrata. Next base: position 106,546,012 of record CM066322.1, on the reverse strand, counting down.
AACAACATGTGCAAATTTGGTACTTGAACTCTGGATGTTCAAGGCACATGACTGGAAATAAAGAATTGCTAACCTCATTCAAAGACCAAATGGGAGGTGCAATAACTTTTGGTGGAGATGGGCAAGGACAAATCAGAGGCTATGGAGTATTGTCAAAGGGAGGTGTTTCAGTTTCTAAAGTTGCTTATGTAGAAGGTATAAATAATAACTTACTCAGCATAAGTCATCTATGTGATTATGGTTTTGATGTAAATTTAAGAAGGAATAGCGTTCCTTGTTAGTTTCAGATTCTGGTCAAGAATTGCTCAGAGCTGATAGAAAGGGAAACCTCTATCGCATGAATTTCACTCCAAACAAAAATTCTAATACAGAGAAACTCGCTTTAGTCTGTTTGAACAAAGAATATGCCTGGCTCTAGCACAAAAGATTTTCACATCTAAAATTTTCAACTCTTGACAAACTTGTAAAACTTAACTTGGTAAAAGGCTTACCACCTCTGAAATTTGACAGAGACCATCTCTGTTCTGCATGTGAAATGGGTAAGCTTAAAAGAGCTTCACACAGAACAAAGAGTGATCACAACTGCCCTAGACCCTTGCATATGTTACATGTGGATCTCTGTGGTCCCATTTCTGTGCAAAGTCTATATGGCAAAAAATATATTATTGTTTTACTTGATGAATACTCAAGATATACATGGGTTAAGTTCATCAGAGCAAAGTCTGATGTCTCAGAGGTACTAATAAATTTATTGAAGAGAATTCGGGTGTTGTTAAGTCTGAAAGTGCAGAAGTTGAGAAGTAACAATGGAACAGAGTTCAAGAATGTTAGACTTGAATCATACCTTACAGAAGAAGGTATTTCTCATAACTTCTCTGCTGCAAGAACTCCTCAACAAAATGGTGTTGTTGAAAGGAGGAACATAAAATAGAAGCTGCCAGAACAATGCTATCTGATCTTCCAACCAATTTCTGGGCAGAAGCAATCTCAACAACTTGTTTTACCCAAAACAGAGCTATAATAGTGAAAAGATTCAAGAAGACTGCTTATGAACTCATCAAATCCAAATGTGAAATACTTTAATGTTTTTGGTTGTAGATGCTTTATTTTGAATGACAGAGATCAACTTGGAAAGTTGATAAAAAGGCTGATGAAGGAAAAGTCATTGGATATTCTCTAACTTCAAAAGCCTACAGAGTCTACAATCTCATAACAAAGGTCATTCTGGAGAGCGTCAATGTGTCCTTTGATGACAGAGCATCAAAGTTCTCTGACATTCCAACAACAGAGAGGATACACATCAGAAAGGAGTCTAGTTCCTTTAAATCAAGAGAATCAGAACTCAATCTGATAATTGATGACTTATTTGATGATGAAGATTTCTCTGACCTCATCAACACAAGCAATCAAGTTCAAGGTTCTGAAGGATCACAACAAATAGATACATCTATATCTGGTCCTTTAAATAATTCACCATCTACCTCATTGACTACAAGTCCAAATCAAGATAACAACTCAAACCAACAGTCATAGGAAGAAGAACCTGAACCATCATCACCATTGATAACAAACATTAGAAGAAACTCCATATATAACATCACATCCTCTCATAGCCCTGATGATACCTTTCAGAGCAATGAAGTTATACTCCAGAGCAATGTTCTTCAGAGCCCTGAAACCATACATCAGAGACATGAAGTTGTCTTACCCCAAAATCTTTCAGAAGCACAGACCCTTCCTCACGTCCATGCTCCAATGACAAGATGGACAAAGGATCACCCTCATCATCAGATCATAGGTGCTCCTGAAGATGGTGTCAAGACAAGATCTGCAACAGTCAATGAGGCTTTTTTGTTAATTTTCTAAGTGTCGTAGAGCCAAAGAAGGTCTCTGAAGCCCTTGATGATCCAAAGTGGATAGAAGCAATGCAAGAAGAGCTTCTGGAATTTGAAAGAAACAAAGTTTGGTCCTTGGTTCCTTTACCCAAAGACAAATCAGCTATTGGAACCAAGTGGGTATTCATAAATAAGAAAGATGAAGACGGAATCATCATCAGAAACAAAGCTACGCTGGTTGCCAAAGGATACTGCCAAGACGAAGGCATTGATTATGATGAAACCTTTGCTCCAATTGCTAGGCTAAAAGCAATCCGAATATTTCTAGTCTATGCAGCTCACAAAGGGTTCAAAGTATATCAGATAGATGTCAAATCTACCTTTCTGAATGGCAAGTTGCATGAAGAAGTATATGTCCAACAACCACCTGGATTTGAGAATTCAAGGTTTCCAGACCATGTTTACCTACAAAGCTCTGTATGGCCTTAAACAAGCTCCCAGAGCCTCGTATAAAACTCTCTCAAATTTTATGTCAATCAATGGCTTTGAAAAAGGTATTGTGGATACTACCTTATTTATTAAAAGATACAAGCATGAGCTTCATTTAGTACAGATATATGTTGATGACATTATTTTTGGGTCTACAAATCAAAAGTATTGTGATAGGTATTCAGAGTTGATGAAAAGTGAATTTAAGATGAGCATGATGGGAGAACTTTCCTTCTTCCTAGGATTTCAAGTCAAACAAACTATCAGAGGAACTTTCACAAGTCAATCAAAATATGTCTCTAATATTTTAAAGAAATACAAACTCAACAATTCAACTCCCATGAAAACACCTATTTCCACTGGAGTAAAACTTGACCTTGATCATGATGGTCAATCTGTTGATGTCAAAAACTACAGAGGCATGATAGGGTCACTTTTATACTTAACAACAAGCAGAACTGATATAATGTTTGCAACCTTTCTCTGTGCTAGTCTCATTTGTCTGCAGTCAAAAGGAATTTCAAATATCTCAAAGGGACTCAATTTTTGGGTCTCTAGTATCCTCTTAACTCTGTCTTTAAGCTTGTAGCATACATAGATTCAGATTATGGAGGATGCAGAAATGACAGAAAGAGCACCTCCGGTAGCTGTCAACTACTTGGAGAAAAGCTAGTGAGTTGGACATCCAAGAAGCAAAACTGTGTGTCAACCTCTACAGCAGAAGCAGAATATGTGGTTGCTACTAGTTGTTGTTCACAAGTAATCTAGATGAAGACTCAACTCATAGACTATGGTCTTGAGTTTGACAGAGTTCCCATTCTCTGTGACTCCAAGAGTGCCATTGCAATCACAGCAAATCCTGTTCAGCACTCAAAGACAAAGCACATTGACATAAGGTACCACTTTATCAAAGACCATGTTGAAAAATGCACAATTGAGATGTATTTTGTCTTAACTGACTTTCAACTTGCTGACTTGTTCACAAAACCTCTTGATGAGAGGAGATTTAACTTCTTAATCGGCAAGTTGGGTATGCTTAATATGTCTTCCTAATCTCTGGACAAGAGATCAGAGTCTCTGATGTCTACCTCAAAGCCTCTGATAGAGTTATTAGGTAGCATAGTTTTGTCAGAACCTCTGATGTTCTTTTTAGAGTTACTTCAGCATGCTTTCAACTGTTCTTGTTTCTCAGAGCATCTTTATCTTTGATTACTTTTATTTGTCTCTTGTATATATTATCTTTTTCCTTTAAAACCATGCACATTTTAAGGGGGAGTTTAAAAGGATTTGATTTAAAAGAAATAGATCATCATTTAAGGGGGAGCAAGTCCAATATCTCAGAATCTCTGAATATCGTGACTTGGCAGGAAACAATCTTGAAGAAAATGTTTTTGAGAAGTGAAAACCTATTCTGATCAAAACTCCTTTGAATATATCTTTGAACTTCTTACTCACAGTTTGATTTATGAAACTTCATCAAAGCCTCTGATCCTACCATCAGAGCCTCCGTAGTGCTTTCTGAAATTTAAATCTTGTTTAAAGAATTCTCAAATTACTTCCACATCAGAAATAGGATTTTTAAATGATTTTCGGTAGTAAAGGTGAAACATCTTGAGAAAGGGTTAATTGTATCATTATCAAAGGAACTAATCAACAGAGCCTCTGTTGTTTCTGAAAGCCTTATAAGTTTTTTGAAATAACAACCACTCTGAGTGCGGGTTATTTCTGAGAATGACCTAGCTGTCACCCACAGAAAAACCACCGTGGGGGTTCCATCTTAGAAAAATGTCAATTCCAAGATACACGTGGCATTTCCCGATTTGTCAACTGACAATAAGTCGAAACCACGTCTTCTCAAACGTCGTTCCACTACCCTGACACTCGAGTACCCTCCATTTCATATTCGAATATAAAAACCTCACAAACCCTCTTTTCATCATTTACGCTTTCAAAAATACCCTGAGAATCCATTTTTCCCTCTCTCTTGTTCTTCAAGATTTTTCAAACCTGCAAAAATGGCCGCTGCAAATTCTGCTGAATCAAGCCAAGTCACACCCCAAAACCATATAGAAATCCTACCCTTACAACTAAACAACAACATTTCTGTGTTGATCTGAGCCCTACTCGATATGAGCCTATCTACCATATCATTCTCGAATTTTTTCGACGTTCTGGAATCGTCCAGGCACTAACAATGGTGGACACAACTCTTCCATTGATTTATATTCAACAATGGTGGTCCACATGTGAGTTCGTAGCTAACGAAGAAGGAATAGTAGGCCGAGTCGATTCTGCTCAAGGAGGAACAGGGACTGTTCGCATTCGTCCAAGAACCCTGCAACGTATCTTTCGCTTCTTCACCCCTGAACATCTAAACATCCAAACCTACGAAATACCACCATATCAAGAAACCCTGGTCGAATTTTTAAAGTTTTTGGGCCACAATGACGACATCACAAGAATAAGCCAATTCCAAAGGAAGCACCTACCACTAATCTGGAACTTCATGTTCATTGTTCTTAACTAGGGGTGTTAACGAGTCGAGCTTTTAACGAGCTACTCGAGCTCGAGCTCGTTTATCTCGAGTTCGATTTGATCTCGAACACAAAATAAAGCTTGCTTAAGTTAACGAGTCGGGCTCTATAACACCGATGTTCGACTCAACTCGTTCGAAAGCTCGATTAAGCTTCACGAGTTGAGTCGAGCCGAGCCATTCGAGCATACACTTTTTTAAGCCTGACATATTTATATGTTTACAAATTATATAATCAAAATATAAAAATTATCGATCTTTACTACATAAACGAGTTAATCGATCTCGACTTCGAGCTCATAAACGAGCATCGAGCTCGAGCTCGAACATTGAAAAAATATTCGAGCTTGAGCACGACTTTGAAAATTAATCGAGCTCGAGCCTGGTAATATTTTTTCGAGTTCGGCTCGAATAACCTACTACTCGACTCGACTCGGCTCATTAACACCATATTCTTAACCGTACCCTCACTTCCAAATCTGGAAGTCTCGACCAAACCAGCCCTGCCATACTCACCATTATGTATGGTTTGTATTTTAAAAGAAATTTTGATTATGAATCCATCATCTACGAAGAATTCCTCACAGTGGTGGACAACAAGAATAAAGCACTAGCCAGTGGAAAGCAAGTGGGAGATAATAAGGCTCTGAAGTCTATCATGTTTCCCATAATCATCGCCCTAGTCATTAGAGTAGCCTTTGAACATTTGCAACTGACACAAGATGGTCCTCCAACACCATTTTGGACGATGACATCCTTCAAGGCAATAATCTCAGGCACGTATCCCAACACTAGGTGGGTTCCCAGAACCACCCCTCTCTATCCACCTATAGAACTGTTGCCCAACCTCAAGAACCTGAAGTGGGATCCCCAGCATACTTAGGTTCTAAGCCAGAAAACTATGAGTTATCAGAGGCTAGTATAGAAGGAGATGCAACAGAGGACAGAGCACCCACAGAGGGGGTTGCCTCAGAGGAAGTGGAGGAACCTTTAGAGGGAGGAGCAGAAAGTTCGGCCTCCTCTGAAGAGAGTGAGCAGAGAGAACAGAGCTCTTAGCATTCTGAGCCCTTAAGAGCCGAGAGTCATGGGAGTTTAGAAGAAGAAGTTCCAAGGAACATACATATTAGGTTTCCTAGCCAAACTCCCTGTGCAACCGAGCAAACTATGCAAGATAGTCTAGTATCTAGGCACATTGAAGAAGAGGTGCACACCTCAAACCCTAATCAGCTTACACCGTCATATGCAATTCTTTCATCCTCTGATATGCACAACCTTGGGGAAGCCAACAATCAATTCTTGTCCTCTCAACAGGACTTGAATTTTGAATTTCCTACTCACTCTCCCCGGGGTAGATCTGAAACAATGATGCCTTTATGGCTCAATTAGATGTCCAGACCACTAGACCCGAGATCTTTAAGATCCCACGTAGTCTCTACCCAACTCAGGGGCAATGGGAGAACATAGTTGACCAAGGGTTAACTTGCCTTGACAACAAGAGACCCAATCACACCATCTTTTCTTCTTCTGGATCTGAGGAGGCAGAAGAAAATTTGATCAGATGCCCATAGAAGAATCCCCTCAGAGGGAACTTCAATGATCTGGTGGAAGTCCTCTCAGAGACAACATCAATACAGCTCTGAACAAAGGCACCTCTGAACTCGAGGTTGACTTGGAAACATGTGTTGGTTCCAAGGATATCCCCTCTGATCCTGTTACAAAAGTAGAGTTCACAATCTTTTGAATGAGATCAGAAACTCCTTGAATGAGTATAAACTTACACTTACAGGTATTGCAGCACCACAGCAACCATCCTCTTCTGATGCTGAACTTAAAGCTGAGCTAAAGGATCTAAAGCTCAAACTCACAGAGACATCTAAGAGGTTCATAGATTTTGAAAAGATGGTCTCTGAGGATTCCCAAAAGATGCAGTCAGAGATTAAAGCACTCAGAGATGTGTTGGCCAACTACCAGAGGGAGCAATCCAACAGACCAACTCCTACTCTCTCTGTGGTCCTGTCAGAGGCAAATATGAAGGCCATATCTGATGAGATTGCCAGAAATGTTGTTGCGGCCTTCTCTGCCATGCCAAAGCCGACATTGGAGCCTACACCAGCTTCAGTCTCAATTCCAGCTCCTGCTTCTACTTCGTCTACTCCAACTCAACATCCGATCACACAAGCAATTTCAGAGAATTCAAAAAAGAATTCTTGAGCCGAATGATAACAATATCCTCTAAATTTGTGGCCAAGGCATCTACCACAAAGAAACACATAGCCTCATCTCTAGACATTCACAAGGTCAAGTGGGATGACCAAGTGGATGAAATCAGATCAGCAACGAATGAACTGGAAGATGTGCTCAGAGAAGCTGCTATGGATCTCAAGCAATTAATACCAGAGTAAGATCAACAAAAGAGAGAGTCCAAGAGAAAATCCTCAGATGAACCAGGCTCCAAGGACCCCAATAGATACAAGTTTTTTGATTCAGATGATGTTGATTTCGACGAATGTGATGATGCAGAACGGAATCAATCTGAACAACAAAAGGGGGAGTACAGCTTCAAAGATAAAACCCTTAAAACCCCAGAAGCTGGCACATCAACAGAACCAGCATTACTAATCTCTCACCTTGACTCAACCACCAGAACCGAACCAGAGAGGAGTCCCAACCAATCCTCTACTGAAGATCAAACCACCTTTGCCTCAGAACAACCGGAATCCACAATGGTTCTCCATGACCCCTTCCAGAATGAAACTTCTGAAGCCATGGAAATCATCACAGAGGAAGAAAGAAGAGAAAGAGAGGAGAAAGAAAGAGCAGAAAAAGAGAAAAAGAAAGAGAAAGGAAAGATGTCTGAAGCCTAGGACTTGGATCCAGATCTAGTGATCCCAGAGATTCTTTCAAAGCTACAGACAGATATCCCTATAGAAGCTCCTACTCGAACATCAACATAACACCCCTCTGAAAGAGCCACTGAGGAAAACCAACAGAAGATACCAAAGGCTGCTTCCAAGCCAGAATCAAGCCCATTTTTTGGAAGAGGTATTCCATTTCTTCTACAATGACAGGGATCTCATTCCCTAGAACACCACTCCTATAAATCCCGACTCAATCCAAAAAGAGAAAGAGAGTTATCCATTGAAAGGAGGAGGTTTATCAATGACAAGACAGGTATCAAAGAGAAAGTCTATTCTGAATTGGGAATCAACAGAATCGAGAGACTCTATCACAAGAAGTTCGCCTATAACAAGGTGATTTATCACGAGTACGTAGTTGAAAGGTCTGACAGTAAGTTCTATATTTTCAACGATAACGACCTTGTTCTACTAAACCCTTACGATCGGTTGAATCTCCATTCATACTGTGTGAACTTTTCTGATAAGTTCAAAGCTGACAGAACAGCATGTTTGGAAGTTGAAAGGCAATGGAAGAGCATATCAATCTCAGAACTCAGATTGATTTCCAACATGGTATAATCTTTGAGCTTGAAAAGCTCAGCATCGCAGCACCAAACAAAAGCATCGAAAGATTAGAGCATGTACCTACAAGCTCATTGATAGCAGATCCAGAGGCCTTCATAGTCAGGCAAAAAGGAGTAAAGAAAGCCTTCATATCAAGTGAAGTGCCCAAATACTCTACAGAGTCGCTAAAGGTGCTAAGGCAAATCATCCAGGGACGTGTTGGAAATCCCAAGTGCCCAAATGAGCTCATCAAAAAGTTCCTCACAGACATAAAATGTACTATACAATTTAGAAATATGATCTTGAGATTTGACAACATTCTAAGAGGAAGCTTTTATGATTATGTTTGCTTTCTTGTAATTGAAATGTACTTATCCTTTTTAAGAAGTAAACCTTTTACCAGAGGATGATTTTCTCCTCTTTATCTTTTGGTTAATCTCTGTAATTAGTTAATGTTTGTCTTTTCAATACTTAAGGGGAGATTGTTAGCCCCAAGTATCTCTAATGTAAAAGTATTGAAAATACTTTAAGTTAGAAGACTTCAGAGATAGCGCTAAAGACAAAGCAAAGGAGCGTCAGAGATTAAACTTCAGAGACCACCGCTTCAGAAGATCATCAGAGCTCTGAAGAATGCCCTCTGATGACCAAGTCCTCTGTTGAGCTCAAGACTCGTAGAAATCTCTCAAGTGTTGATATAGTGTCTGCACTTTCCACGTTAGCCCTAAAGCACAACAATACACTTTACACATGTCATTCCAGGGGTTAGATAGTACATTGTTCTTCACTTTATCAGTCTATAAATAGTGAGTAGTGGAGCACACAATTGTAAGAATTTGTAAGAACGTGTTGCATTGTATTTTGCAATTCCAATACTCTTGTATAAATTGAAGCTGAGAGATTCTTGAAGATTACACACACACTTCGGTGTTCTTTAGTGATATACGAGCAAGTTATTTCATATTTTATCTTGTTATTGTTCAGTATATTATTATCTCTTTTAGTTGTTCTTACTAAAAACAATCACTCACTTACAAACATATAATTATGCTTCCGTTCAACCTATTCTGTTTGACAAGTGAGACAAGGTGAATCTGGCAACCAACAAAACCCTTCGTAGGGTCCCATGGGAAGATGAACAAAGGAACTCCCCGAATCATAAGTGGTCCAGCTTCAACCACTTGAGCACTACCACCTTCGTCATAAACATGAAAAAGTATATGCCATTCTCGTTAATAATTGTGTCACAAAATCCAAACAAATACGAGATAGCGAGAACTGTGAACGTTTTTTGCGTTTTGTAACTTGGTATCTTACGTCATACACCAAATAAATTATATATAGTGTTTATGGGGCTTTGAAGACAAAACAACGGTCAAAAAACAAAAAACAGTCATAATACCGTTCCCAACGGCTAGTACAACAGATATATTTTTGAAAAATCGGGTCGAGCCATAAACCGGGCCAGCGACCGGTAACCGTCGAGCCAAAAATCGGGCTTCGAACGGGTCGGGTCAGGCCGGAATGACCATCTCTAATTAGGGGATGTTTGGATTGTTTTTTTAAAGGGCTTATTAACTTATTTCGTTTTGTCACCGCTGATAAGCATTTTTGTGTTTAGATGGGAGAAAAAAAACTATTTATATCGTTTTGTCACCGCTGATAAGCAGTTTTTGATAAGTCATTACATTTTAACTTATCAACTTATTTGAAACAACTTATGAGCTTTTTGCTTATGTTACATATATAAGCAATCCCAAACACCCCCTAAATAACAACTTATTAGCTTGTTACGTTTTTGTACTACTATTAAGCCAATCCAAACACTTTTTATAAAACTCCGTTTTAGCACCACATAAATTAATAAACACTTTTACATAAAAGCATAAGTTATAAATTATAGAGTAAATTACACATTTGGTCCATGTGATTGTCACTCATCATCAAGTCTAGCCATATTTTAAATTAACTACATTTTTTATTACCGTGGTCACCACTTTTTGTTTCAATTTTGGTCCATGTGCTTAACGATATTAACAAAGTCTGTTAACTCAAAGACATTTTGTTATTTTTCTCATCTATATAACTTTCTATTATAGAACTAATTAAAAATGTTATTATTGTATTATGTATACCCACCCACCCTTTTTCTTCCCCAACCGTAGTCATTGTTGGCCACCATGGGTTCGTCAGTTTCGTCACTTGCTCATCCCTTTCTCCAACACTTCTACAACTCCAACATCCCCCTGGATCTGGGTGTTTTTAACAATCAAACAACATTTTTGATGTTTGTTTCTCCTTGCATACATACCATTTCTAACACCCATCCCCTTGCACACACACTATTTCCAACGCCCCTCCCCCTTTCACACCCACACGCATCAGATATGGGTGTTGTAAAGTTGTCAATAAATTAAAACCGAAACAAAATAGTAACTCCCTTTCATGTTGCACACACACCCCATCAAAGCAAACATAAAAAAACTCCAAAAAAACAACAATCAAAGAGGAAAAAAACAAATCAAGTTCTTTGTGTGTTCTACTGTGGTACATTTTCATCTCAACACAACAAAATGAGATATGTGATAGTGGTTCTACATGAAATAATGTTGGTCCCAAGGGTGAACAATATGACAATAACACGGTAGGGGGTGAATATGGTGTTATCAGAGTTTTAATAAGACTTATTAAAAACTACGATGATTTACAAAATATAAGATTGTTGAGGAAAATAAACAAGAAATCAACTTGTGAAAAAAAGCCTAAAATAATTTTCTCTCAAATATGATCGATGTAGTCCCTGTCTATCACACTCTATAAATGTACTTAATCAACTCTCAACACATATTCACTTAAGGAAACTGAAGTTGCAAGGAGAGAGTAGGTGATCAATTGATGAACTTTGAATACTTGGAAGAGTAGCAAGATATTCTTTTTAGTCATATACTTTTGCGTATTGATCTTCAAGACTTCACTTGGTATTTATAGGCAGCACCCTCCATATATGACAAATAGGCATCGTGACAAAGTATGGAGATAATGTCCTATACAACTTTCATGTCACTATTCATCCGGTTAATCAGGGTTAGGCTTCCATCTGATATCTTCATCAGATGTTCAACAATTTTATATCGATCTAGATTGGTCTGCATCACTTGACAACATTAGCTCATGTCTTCATCTAATGGATTTCATTTAAATTTCTCCCAATAGAGATATTCTATCAGCTATTCAGCGAAAGATGATTTATCAGTTGATATACGCATATCAATTGATCTCTATCCACTGAAGTATCTCTAAATGGCATCTTCTTTGTTTTCCCCAGTTTCCTATATCTAAGTGTTTTGTTTCAATGTTTGTCATACATCAAATCTTCTAATTTGACAAAGGTTCAACAATTAAATCTTGTATACACACATAGAGATGGAGATGACTGATAAATGTGTTTAGGGAATATGTGGTGTTGCAGATGCTCTCCCCCCTCTCTCTCGCTCTCTCTCTCTCTCTCTCTCTCTCTCACACACACACACACACAGGAGAGAGAGAGGAGCAGAAGATGGTGGTTTCACCATAGAAGGTTGCACGTGGTAGGGGGAGGGAATTCTCTTGGAGTTGGGTAGATGAGGGCCACAGAAATTATGGCTTTTTGAAAGAGTCGATGAGAAAGGAAGAGGGGTGAAGGAGTTGCTTGGAAAGGGGAGCTTCTCTCCTTTGTGGTATTTGCAATATGTGTACGTGCATATGTATAATATTAAGTATAATAATAACATTTATTTAGTTTTTGAATCATAAAGTAAAAAATGAACAAAAATACCAAAATGATCTTATTTTAATAGAGCTTGTTAACGGTCGTTAGCCACAAAGACCAAAATTGAAACAAAGTGTCAGACCATAGTGATCAATAGTATATTTAGTTTAAAATAAAAACTAGACTTGATAATGAGTAACAACAAATACCAAAAGCGTAATTTACTCTAAATTATAAAATAACTGTTAATGTAAAAGTGATAATCACTTTTGAAGAATGTATGATATAGTATTAATATAAAAGATAAATGCAAAAGTTGATATGACAATTATAAAAGATGATTATGATTTTGTTGGTGTGGATGATCTTATTATAGTAGTTTTTACAAGAAATTTGTCAAGATCCTATTAAAAAAACAATCATCATGTTTGTTTTTAAAGATCCTATTAGTTGTTGAAATCAATATTGAAAATGTAAAAAGAACTGGATAAATTTGAAAGAGGTTGAATTAGGTTCATATAGAGGAACATGTAAATACTTAGGCTTTGTTTGGCAAACTAGTTGATAGCTGATAAGCTAGTTGTTGACTCATAAGCTAGCTGATGAAAAAGTCACGTTTGGCAAAACTAGCTTATAAACATGTAAAATGACCAAAAAGGACATCTTCAATAAATTATCAATTATAATATTTAATTATATAATTAAAAAATTATAGCAATATAATACGTTAATTAATACAACCAATGTAGTAACAAAAATTAAATAACATAACATGTTAATTATATGTATTTAAAATTTATTACTACATATATACTATAAAATTTGAATTTGTTAAAACATGTTTTAGAAAAATATATATTAATTTATAATTTTAAATAACCGCTATATACAATCTAAAAAAAATAATCATAAAATAATTGACAAGATTTATAGTAATTGACAATTAAAATATATTTATTGTTATTTAAAAATAAATAAAAATAATTTATATAATTAACAATAACTCTAAATAAATAAAAATTAATATTAAGTAATTAAAATTTAATTTAATAATTTTCAGTTAATATTAAGAGTAAACTCTACTTTTGGTCCCTGAGGTTTAGTGATTTCTTTTAAACCAATACATGTGGTTTCATAAGTCAAGTTGTGGTACCCATGGTTTTGATTTTACGCTAGATTCGGGGTCTGGTCACTAATGGGGTTAAATGGCTTCGTTAGTGTCAGGGGCAATTTCGTCTTTTCACTATTTCCCTCAAATATTAACGACACTCGACTCTTCGTCTTCACTAACACTTCACACACTTCAAACTTCAAACCTCACTCTCTTCACACGAACACTGAGCTAAAAACCCTTTTCTCGATCAAACTTGTTCCCTGCTCAAGAAACAATGGCGGAACCCGGATGGGTTTTAAGGAGGGATTTAGCCGAAGGATTTGACCCAAGTGATGTATATGGTAAGCAAACATTCATCTCTGTTTTTTCCATTTTTTAAGCAAACATTCTTCATAGCTTTGACCCTGTTGATTTTCTATACAGAGCTTTACCCAACATTGATAACAGTAAGGATGAACCATGGAGGTTGCTTTACAAGATTTCCTGGAAGGAGATACGAGAATGGTAAGACTGATTATGTTGATTTGGTTAACACAGAAGGATTAAATGTAGAGGAGTTTCATTTAATGGTGTTAGCATTAGGGTATGATAGACATGAAATCAAATTTTACCATTTCTTGATTCCTGAAGGTGATATGGATACTGGGTTAAGAGGGTTAGGTAGTAACCAGGATGTGTTAAACCTCTTACAATATGCCCCTGCTATTAAACTCATTGATGTGTTTGTGGAACATGGTAGGACTAACCTGTCAACCCCAAATCAAAGCATGGATCATATAATTCATAGCTTTGATCCTTTCATGGGGTTGGACTCAGAGTTACCAGAACAGGAAGAGGAAGTAGGCTTGGACAATGGCTTAGACTTGAACTAGGCCTTGGACTTGAACCATGATTTGGACTTGAACCATGATTTGGACTTGAACTAGGGGTTGGAATTGATTCAGGGAAATGACAACCATGATGATATAGAGAGCCATAATAGTAATGAGTATGATGAGGTATTTGGTATAGATGATGACTTGGAGGATTATGTAGATGGTTATGTGGACTGGTTTGGTGTAAATGGAGAGGGAAGTGAAAGTGTAAATGTGGAGGGTGATATTGATCCTTTTGAGGTTGATAATTTTGAATCAGGGGATAACAATGGCAGTTTGTGCAAAGGCAGGACCCAAACACAGTGTAAGGAGATTGACTTCTATTTAGGCCAGACTTTTGGTAATAAAACAACCATTATCAACCTAATCAAGAAGCATTCAATTCAGACTAGAAGGGACTTAGTGGTGATCAGAAATGATGCTGCAAGACTTAGGGTCGTTTGTAGGGGATCTGTAACAACCCGATTTCCCAAACATACAACAAATAACATACAACGCATAACTTCATTACATTCATAATAAAAGATACATCACAAACCAAGTACGGTCTCAATAGTCTTGACATTACAAAATATATATAAGCTTCCTAATCTACATCCATCAAAAGCTTCCTACACTTCATCCTCTCCTGCCGATCCTTAACCTGGAAAACATATTTTTGAAAACAAAATGAGGGTTAGACCAAACGGGTCTAGTGAGTTAATCCCGGTCCTTTCCAAAATCATTATAAAACCTTTTATGTAAATCCTTTGTATCAAAATAGTTTAGATAAACCTTTGGTAATCCTTTCGTAAAAAATAAACATACCACACGTATTTAAATACCAATCCAGACTCGTGCATCGTGTACATCTCATTCACCTTATTCCTCCACAAATGGCCATATTAGTTGGTAGCAAGCCAACTAATAAATCAACGCCGTACAACAACTACGACACATCACCGGTCCGCACACCGGAACCCGGCAATACACCGGTCCGCTCACCGGAACCCGGCAACACACCGGTCCGCTCACCGGAACCCGACCACAAGTGCACTCGTGTAGTGCAAAGCTTATATAAATACAATATATACCTCATTACATCATATTGTCATTTATATACACATAAACATATTCCTACCACATAATCACCTCATTTATATATACACATACTCACATACATATATAAACACATATATGTATTCCGGTTGAAAACGTTTAAAGCAAAACTCACCTTGGATGCTTAAAATACGCTTCCAAGCCTTTCTCCGAGCTATCCGCACCTTTATCCAAATACCTCAGAATCTGAAACCATTTACATACAAATATCTCCTTACCAACTTATGTATAAGACTTACTAGCAGGTTATGGACTCTAGATACATCTACATAACTTTTATCCTCAAAATTTACCCAAACAGCCAAGTTATCCGGACAACCCAAACAACCCGGACAACACCACTTTTCCGGACAACAAGACTTTTCCGGACAACTTCAGTAATCCGGACAGCAAGACTTATCCGGACAACATGAGGAATCCGGATGCCATCCGGACTCTAAATCATCCGGAAACCATCAATCAAATCGTCCGGACACTATCAACAACTTACCCGGACACATTCAACTTATCCGGACACCTCTGTCGGTTTACCCCATTTTTGCCCAGAAATCGACAGAATCAACCCCAGAAGTGTTTGTGATGTTTCTACTCCGATAGGAACCATTAACTAGTAATTACAAACATAAAATACAAAGGAACTTACCTTATTTTCACTTCCAAATACTCCAACTTGAATCTCTGGCCTTCTTATCTTCTTTTACTTCTTTTCTCCCCAAAACACTCTCACACACACACTTTCAAAAATCTGGATAAATCTGCTGAAAATGAAATATCTAAATATCCTAAGGGATAATATCCATTCCATATTTACCATTTAAACCTTTAACTATCCACTAATGATCAAATACCCTTAAACTTATAAATTCACCCAATCTTACCCTAAACATCAATTATAAAGTTAACTAACTTAACGAAACTAGAATTTAAATTAACGGATTTACCCGGGGTATTACATCATCTCCCCCTTAAAAGAATTCCGTCCCGGAATTCGGTTAAGCGAAAAGGTATGAATACTTAGTTTCCACTACTACCTCGAACTCAATCAAAACCATAGGAACTAATTAAATAGCCACCCCACACCCACCTATATCTCTAACACAGATAAGCAACAAAAGCACGGAAATATCAATAACCATGTTGCACCGAAGTCAGATAACACCTTATCACGTATAGAGTTTATAGAAATATACCTGTAACCTCATCAGGACTTTCTTCCACCTCTTGTTCCGTCATCTGAAAAACTCGACCCTTTGCTTTCGGTACCTCAGGCCCTTGTTCCTCTCCCGTTCTAACACTCGTTGGTCTTACCGTCATACTACCCTGCTGAGCTTTCCATTGCGGACAATCTGCCTGAATATGATCCGGGGAATTGCAAACGAAACATAATCGAGTTACCCGACAGTCTCTAACTATGTGACCAGTCTTTCCACATTTGTAACAACTTCGGGAATCCACATAACAGTTTCCTTGATGCACACGGTTGCATTTTGGACATGGTCTTTCAACTGGTCTAAAAGGTGAATAACTATCAAACCTCGGGGATTCATATTCTTCCGAATCGTACGTCGTTTCTTCCAGTTTTCTTTTCCCAGCACTCTTATCACCAACGTCTCTCCGGTTATCCTGTTCTACATTTTCCGCGGCATCCACTGCGGCTGAGAAGGTATCGGGTCCTCTTGCAGTCACTAGCTTTCTAATTTCTGCATTTAATCC
The DNA here is from genome assembly GCA_033807775.1 of Saussurea involucrata. Lineage (NCBI taxonomy): Eukaryota > Viridiplantae > Streptophyta > Magnoliopsida > Asterales > Asteraceae > Saussurea > Saussurea involucrata. The sequence goes on along the minus strand of CM066322.1, from coordinate 106,529,149 downwards.
AAAAATAAACCTTTCCATCTTTAGAGCCTCCGTGGCAACATAGTACTCTGCAAAGCGAGACTTCTCCAGAAAGAGAGCGGTGTAATCCCTAACCGATAAACTTCGCTGGTGTAGATTCATGAACTCCTCTTCCAATTGTCTAACTGCTGCTTGAGAACAAAACTGTCCTTTGAATGCTGTTGTGAATTCGTCCCAAATAAAAGTAGAGTATACACCCGACCTTGTGGAATCAATGTGAGCTTCCCACCAGTACAGAGCTTCTGCCTTCAACATCGCCGTTCCGTATAATACTCTGTCCTCATCCGCACACTTACTGGTCTTGAAGATGGCTTCTATTTCTTTTAACCATCTCATTGCCTTCACTGGGTCTCTATCTCCTGAGTAAGTTGGAGGTCTACAGTTTAATAACATCTTGTAATCACACCTTCTTGACACTGGTATGACCGTTGGGGTAATTGGCATTTCTTCTTCAAGAGTAGGGTCTGGTCTTTCTGTTTCAGTATTATGAGCTTGGTTGAGCATAGCTTGAATATTGTCTTGAAATCTCCCCATTTCTGTCATTAAATCAGCTCTGGTAATGAAATCCGTACTATTTTGTTGTGTTCTACCTCCGGTTCTACCTCCAGTTCTGCCCCCCGTTCTGCCTCCCCTGTCCCCTGTTCCTACTGGCGGATTAGTTCTGTTTGGATTTCTTCCTCCTCCTCGATTCGAATTTCTTGTACCACTTGCCATTCTGTAGATTTAAACAAGATTAATATACACATAAGCACATACCCCATATAATAAGGTATCCCAGTCCAAACATGCACCTGTAAGATCACAATTACACTGTCCAGGTGTAATCTGAAATTACCTTACATGATGTTCCTTCTACCTTTTATACTTAGCATCCCAAGGTTCTAATATATCAAGGACATCCTACTTCACATGCAGTTTAAGTCTAGGTACGGGTACAAATACCTAAATCCCTTAAACTAGGGCTCTGATACCATTTGTAACAACCCGATTTCCCAAACATACAACAAATAACATACAACGCATAACTTCATTACATTCATAATAAAAGATACATCACAAACCAAGTACGGTATCAATAGTCTTGACATTACAAAATATATATAAGCTTCCTAATCTACATCCATCAAAAGCTTCCTACACTTCATCCTCTCCTGCCGATCCTTAACCTGGAAAACATATTTTTGAAAACAAAATGAGGGTTAGACCAAACGGGTCTAGTGAGTTAATCCCGGTCCTTTCCAAAATCATTATAAAACCTTTTATGTAAATCCTTTGTATCAAAATAGTTTAGATAAACCTTTGGTAATCCTTTCGTAAAATATAAACATACCACACGTATTTAAATACCAATCCAGACTCGTGCATCGTGTACATCTCATTCACCTTATTCCTCCACAAATGGCCATATTAGTTGGTAGCAAGCCAACTAATAAATCAACGCCGTACAACAACTACGACACATCACCGGTCCGCACACCGGAACCCGGCAATACACCGGTCTGCTCACCGGAACCCGACAACACACCGGTCCGCTCACCGGAACCCGGCCACAAGTGCACTCGTGTAGTGCAAAGCTTATATAAATACAATATATACCTCATTACATCATATTGTCATTTATATACACATAAACATATTCCTACCACATAATCACCTCATTTATATATACACATACTCACATACATATATAAACACATATATGTATTCCGGTTGAAAACGTTTAAAGCAAAACACACCTTGGATGCTTAAAATACGCTTCCAAGCCTTTCTCCGAGCTATCCGCTCCTTTATCCAAATACCTCAGAATCTGAAACCATTTACATACAAATATCTCCTTACCAACTTATGTATAAGACTTACTAGCAGGTTATGGACTCTAGATACATCTACATAACTTTTATCCTCAAAATTTACACAAACAGCCAAGTTATCCGGACAACCCAAACAACCCGGACAACACCACTTTTCCGGACAACAAGACTTTTCCGGACAACTTCAGTAATCCGGACAGCAAGACTTATCCGGACAACACGAGGAATCCGGATGCCATCCGGACTCTAAATCATCCGGAAACCATCAATCAAATCGTCCGGACACTATCAACAACTTACCCGGACACATTCAACTTATCCGGACACCTCTGTCGGTTTACCCCATTTTTGCCCAGAAATCGACAGAATCAACCCCAGAAGTGTTTGTGATGTTTCTACTCCGATAGGAACCATTAACTAGTAATTACAAACATAAAATACAAAGGAACTTACCTTATTTTCACTTCCAAATACTCCAACTTGAATCTCTAGCCTTCTTATCTTCTTTTACTTCTTTTCTCCCCAAAACACTCTCACACACACACTTTCAAAAATCTGGATAAATCTGCTGAAAATGAAATATCTAAATATCCTAAGGGATAATATCCATTCCATATTTACCATTTAAACCTTTAACTATCCACTAATGATCAAATACCCTTAAACTTATAAATTCACCCAATCTTACCCTAAACATCAATTATAAAGTTAACTAACTTAACGAAACTAGAATTTAATATAACGGATTTACCCGGGGTATTACAGGATCATTGCCAAAGTTAAAGGAGTCCAGTGGGCCTATTAAGGGAAGAAAGACTGGTTGGAGAAAGTCCAATGGGCCCTGTTGTCCATGAGTTTTGTATGTATCATGTTCAGAAAATGAAGAAACCTGGACTGTGAAAACCTATTTTGACACCCATAAATGCTTCCAAACGAGGGAGGTTGGTATGGCCACTGCACAATTCCTCTCAAAGCACATAACAGAGCAGATCAAGGTAGAACCAAATATGCCATTGAAGGCAATTCAATCCCACTTATCAGAGAAATTTGAGATCTATGTGTCACCTGGCAAGGCAATGAGGGCAAAACAGATGGCCATGAAGAAGATCTGGGGAGACTATGGGGCACAGTACCAACACCTGAGGGATTACCTATCTGAGGTAAAAAGATGCAACCCTGACACAACAGTTAAGATGGAAGTTGACGAAGAACCCAATCCAGCTAGTGAAACCAGGAAATTCAAAAGGGTATACATATGTTTAGGTTCTTTGAAGAGAGGATTCAGGGCAGGTAGAAGGGATCTGTTGGGACTAGATGGTACTTTTATGAAAGGTCCATTTCCAGGGCAAATTCTAACAGTAGTGGGCATTGGCCCAAATCAGGGCATATATCCAGTGGCATATGCCATAGTAGAGGCTGAGAATACTAGTTCATAGATGTGGTTCTTAGAATGCCTTGGAGATGACCTTGATCTTCAAAGAAATTCCAACTTCACTTTCATTAGTGACAGACAAAAGGTATGAATCAATTTCCTCTGTTTGTGGTTTTCAATTTCCTCTGTTTTTGTAATTGAATTGTATTCTCATTGTTACACTATTTTGAAAATATGGCATTCTTCCAGCAATTGCCAATTTGCTCCCTTCTGCTGAGCATAGATACTGCCTCAGGCATATTCATGATAACATGAAACAGCAGTGGAAAGGGAAAGCATACAAGGATCACTTGTGGCAATGTGCAACAGCCCCCACTGTCCCACAGTTTAAGACTGCAATGGAAAGTTTGAGAATGTTCAATTCAAAGTGCTATGAATATTTGAACAAGATCTCCCCTCAATCCTGGAGCAGATCACACTTCACAGGTATATTTCAACCTATTTTTACTTTGGTAAGTATATATGTCAACTTGTTTTTACTTTGGTAACATATTTCAACCTGTTTATACTTTGGTAACAGGCAGGTGTCACTCTGATGTGTTATTGAATAACATGTGTGAGGTATTCAATAGACACATTGTTGATGCTAGGGATAAACCAATTTATTCATGTCTGGAATACATTAGAGTGTATCTAATGAAGAGGATAGTGAATGTATGCAAAGTGATAGAGAGTTGTGATGGCCCACTTACCCCAACTGCAAACAAAATCTTGGAGACTGCCAAGAAAGAGGCATCCAAATATCAAGTCTTGTTTAGTGGAGGAGATAGGTACCAGGTATGTATACTAAAAAAGAGGTTATTATGCTTTGTTTTAATGGTATTTACTGGATATGGACTTATTTCTTTCCTATATAATAGGTTTCTGGCCCTTGGAATGACCAATGCATAGTAGATGTGAGAGCAAGGACATGTTCATGTAGGAGGTGGGAGTTAACTGGAATTCCATGCAAGCATGCTGTGGCTACAAACTGGAACATGGGAGCAAATGGTAACAATGTGTTACCTGAAGATTGGGTTGAGCATGTATACAGAGTAAGCACATGGAGGGAAATGTATAGCTTCAAGATTGAGCCAATCAATGGAAGCCTGCTATGGGAGAAAGGTGACTGGGCAACAACTTTAATCCCACCAACTCACCATAAACAGATTGGGAGACCAAAGAAGAAGAGAAGGAAGACACATGAGGAGTTGTCTCAGAGGAGTGGGGACACTGGTAAACTTCCTAGGAAAGGGAAGACTGTGACTTGTGATAAGTGTAAGAATCAAGGACACAATTCCAGGACTTGTAAAGGACAAGGAGGACAAGGAGGGAAAGGAGGACAAGGAGGGAAAGCAGGGAAAGCATGGCCTTCACAGGAAAAGGGCATGACTTGAAGTTTGTGTTTGTGTGTTTTGGTAGTTAATGGTTGAAACAGTATATATGGTAGTTATGGTTTGGTTGTATGGTTGAAACAGTTAGTTTGGTGGTTTGGTGTTGGTTGAAAACAATTAGTTTATCTGTTTATGTCTTAGGTTGGTATGTATTGTATTTATGGTTGAAACAATAGCTTTTGTACTGTAATTATTAGTATTGAAAACAATTAGTTTTGTGTTTACTCTTTGTGTTATGTTGTGTCCTAAAACAGAATGGAATTGTATGTGTTATCTGTGTCTTGCAGATGACCAAAACAGGTTTGGTTTTGTGTTATCCACAAAGGTACCAAAACAAGTTAGAGTTCTATTATGTTGTGTACCAAAACAGGTTTGGTTTTGTGTCTTGCAGATGACCAAAACAGGTTTGGTTTTGTGTTATCAACAAATATACCAAAAACAGTTGGATCAAACCACCAAAACATTCACCTACTTTTATAACAAATAGGATGTCATTACAAATAGTACCAACACAACTAGTTTTATAACAAACAGGAGATGATTTGGCACCATTACAAATAGTACCAACACAAAACTAATGCATACATTGTTCCCCAAATGCTAACCCATACACACCTAGTTTTATACCATCCACATCATTAAGAACACTAATGTACCATCCCCTAAATGTATGCATTGTTCCCCAAAAGCTAACCCATACACAAAAAACAGATCATGTCAAGGCTAAATGCATGAATTACACAAATAAACTCCAAGTGATGACCAAGAGCAGATTCAACTTCAAAATTTCCCTGTCTTTCTCTCTGACACATTCTTCAGCTCTGTTTTTGGCTTTGAGTAGCCTAGGAATGATATCAATGGACCTTGAACAAATAGGTGGATCAAACCACCCAAAAAAGGAACATTGGCCCTGTTAACAGAAAAAACTAACTTTTATTAGCTAAGCATGATTACTTGCAGAAAATGTAGAAAATCGTAACACTGTACCAGTCTTCCACATGTATAGAACCTTCGACCAGGATTTGCGGTGGTCCATGATGTTTTCACAGCTGCTTCACATCCACAATAACATAGCACCATGATTGTTAAAGATGAAGAAGTCTTGAATCGACAAAGGAGGAGGAAGGAAGAAGATGAAGTTAACAGAAGGAATGAAGTGAAGAAGAAGAAGAAGGAAGGCAGGTTAAAATAGGAGGGAAATAGTGAAAAGACGAAATTGCCCCTGACACTAACGAAGCCATTTAACCCCGTTAGTGACCAGACCCCGAATCTAGCGTAAAATCAAAACCATTGGTACCACAACTTGACTTATGAAACCACATGTATTTGTTTAAAAGAAATCACTATACCTCAGGGACCAAAAGTAGAGTTTACTGGTGGGATATTTGATATTTGGTCCAAAATCTAAGGTGGTTGAAAAAATAAGGCTTTGTGATTTAACAAGTGAGGAACCACTTTACCAAACCATTCTCTCTCTTGTGTTTCTCTCTCATCTTGTGGGCACCAAAGAGAGAAAGCATAAGCATAACACAAGAAAGAGAACACCACATCGGACACAGTTGAAAACCATCTCACCCACCCACTCTATTCACCAACACTCATTGCTGCAATTGGGAAATCCCAAAAGCTGTAAACAAATTGACATTTTATGTTTTTCTGCACATAATGGAGAAGAGACTTGTCAAAAACTATGACCTCAAAGCTTGTGGAATAGTGTAAGAACAACAACCACTTTTTCTTTTTCATTCATCTTCTTCTTCTTCTTCTTTCAAAGAGCACCATTTCTTCCATCTACATGTCTAGAATGACATGGGTATTGATTTTGGGGGGGAATTTGGATCCAGAGAGAAAAAGGAGTGGTGGGTTGAGAACTAAACAGGCCGGAAGAGGGTCTTGCAGGGGTAGTTAGGCTCACTATTGCTTCTTTTCTCTCTTAATTCATTCATACACCTTATTCTCACTGATATGGGTTATCTACTAAAAGAAGCTCTCAAAACCCTCTGTGGTGTCAACCAATGGTCTTATGCTATTTTCTGGAAGATCGGCTGCCAAAACCCTAAGTAAGTTCATCTCTTCCCCAATCTTTATTTGGTTTTCTTTCCTTTTACTGTTTTTATATTATCTTTATGCATGCTAACCTTATCTTATTTGAGTATATTTTTTAAATCGATTAGTGTTTTTAGCTGGCTTTCTTGGTTTAAAGACCTCCCACAATGAGCCCAGCTGTGAACATTTCCTTGATAATGATCTATCTAGATACTCTTCATGTTGTAGTTCTAATTAGTGGAAATTTTGGTGATAATTTTATCTATAAGATCTGACATGCCATTGATTCTTTATGGGTAGATAGAGCCTGCTGCTCTTATTTTAGCTTTTTGTCTTTAACTTTTTGTTTCTGTTCTTGGATTCATATGTTTGGATTTGCTTTCTTTTGTCTTGGTGCATTTTGGTGAGGAAACAAATCAGGTTTCTTGTGGTATATATGGTGTCTGCTCTTGTTTGTATTCTTTCTCCTGTGTCCATGTGATATTCATTTCGAATATATGAATATTCATAATGAATTAGATGAATATTTCTGATATCCATTGGTTCTAACCCTTCTCAACATGTTTACATATCTCAAATGAACTTTCCTCTCTCTCTCTCTCTCTCTCTATATATATATATATATATATATACATAGTTTTGACTATAAATATTCTGGTTTGTTTGCATCTATTAGTTGTGATATTGAATACTAATTGCTGACTAGTCAGTTCTCCTTCCAAATTGTAGGCTTCTAATATGGGAAGAATGTTATTACGAACCTGCTATTTATGCCAATGCTGGGCATGTAGTTCAAGCCAGGAACAAAGTCCACACACTTGTAACCAAAATGATGAAGGGCAACTACATCAATCTTTTAGGAGAAGGGTGTGTCTCCAAAGTTATTTATTTATTTATTTATTTGAAATGGATGAGCCTTTGAACCACCGCTAACATTACTTCTTGTCGACCAAAGGGTCATGTTTCTTTGTTGACTCATCTTTGCAAAAAATTTCAGATTAGTTGGGAGGGTTGCATTCACTAGAATTCATCAGTGGATTATCTCAGATAACAAAATGCTAGGTGTCCATCCACCCGAGGTATATATACTGCATCTTTCTATATTAAGGCCATGTTTGGCAACCATAAGCTAGCTTATTTTTTGTGCTTATTGAAAAAACCCCATTGGGCAAGTCCTAAGCTATCTTTTTGAAAAGCTAATTCAGATAGGTTTTCAATAAGCTCTAGTTTTTTATTTATATATTTTTTATGCCCCTTATGTTAGAGTTGCATAATTTTTCAACATGTCCTTTTAGGTCATTTTACATTGTCATGAGTTAGTTTTTACCAACTTGACCAGCTTATCAGTCAATAGATAACTTATCAGCTATATTTCCAACCATGGTCTAACTTTATGAATAGCAAGTTCAGAAATTTTCCTCAATAGGAAAAAAAGAAGATTGAGAAATTTTGTGTGGTCAAATGTATGTCTGACCCTATTTGCATCTTGCGCTTCCAGGTATCGAACGAGGTGTATACACAATTCTCATCCGGCATTCATGTTAAGCAACTTTTAGCCTTTTGAGTTCAAATATTGATTTGTTTTGTTGCCTGTAATAATAATAATAATGTAACGGTTCTCTATTTTTGGTAGCAGACAATAGCAGTTATTCCGGTTCATCCTCATGGAGTTGTTCAACTTGGTTCATCCTCAACTGTAAGTTCGTCTTATCTTCCATTTTCCTAACTTATATCATCATAAGGAACAAATATCAGTATAGATGGGTGTGATTTGTTAATATAATGTGTATAATTATATTTCAATCTGCAGATTATGGAGAATATGGGATTTGTGAATGATGTCAAGAGTTTAATTACTCAACTTGGATGTGTTCCTGGTGCATTATTATCCGAAAACTACATGAAAAACGAAGGTTCCTTGGACCCTAGTCCAAATCATCGGGATTCTGTTTCTACTCGTTCATCTGGAAAATCTAAAATCACCGACTGCACCCTCTTCACTTCAGATGGCTGCAACCAACAGGGCCACTCACCTCAGGCTTCAGGAACCAGTGGTCATGCTTGTTTCTCTCTTAGTAGACATATCGGAAGTAGCCAAGTGGCTAACGGTTCCACACTTGCAACTCCGCCCGTAATTTTTCAAAATTCTTCAAAATCCAGTGAAGATCAACAAATTGGGGTCTCTTTTGGCTTGTTCTCATCAAACTATGATCCCTTAAGATCAATGGAACAACATATTCTCTCGGATACATTTTTGGGAGATCTTGAAAATGACACTATGATGTCTCGGATTGCAAGAAAGTCAAATGACGTTCGTGGTCAACTGGCTACAAGTTCAAATCTTCCGGATGCTCACTTCTCTTGCACCCACGTTGGTAAGACCACCCAAACTTCGAAGTCAACTAAAACCCAAAACAACCCCAAGAGATTGGCCAATCATGTGGAGGGGTCATTCTACATAGACCTTGCCAAGAAAAAATAAAAAACAAAACCTTGACTTGATGGGTAGCTTAACCAATAAGACCTTGAGTTTGCTATTCAGAGGTCATGAGTTCCAGTGGCCCTGACCCCACAGGGCCACCGGAGGGTTTGCCCCAAGCTGGTCTGGACACTGACGGTTACCAAAAAACTAAAAACTAAAAACATATTTTAGGTATCAATTTTTTTTTTGATAGTGGTGGGTCTAACCATGTGGTTCATCTTGTAGACGAGCAGCGCGAACAGCCAAAGCCAACTTCAGATAAAGAAAAGCTAGAACATGAGTTATTTCAAGCTCTTACTATGTCTTCAGAAGAAGCATGTCTAAAAGCTCCATCAAGGGATGACTTGTTTGATATTGTGGGTATGGATTTCAGAAACAACAAATTATTTGATGGAAATCACAATAACTTTGTCAACAATGGGGTCCAACCAAACCCGCTAAATCTAACTAGAACCGATACTGCGGTTTTAGAGCTTCATAGTGCAGCAGGTTCTGACCTCTTTTCAGTTTATGAAGGAGAATCTGATAGCGGTATTTATACATCATCAGCCAGTGACCATCTTTTAGATGCAGTCGTCTCTAAGGTTCATTCATCGTTGGCAAAAACCAACGGCTCTGCTGTTTCTGTTGTTTATTCATCATCGCCCGTTTGGTCTAATCACTTGATGCAAGGAGAGTTGGTTGGTGTCCCCAAATCTTTGAAAAAAACAGGGGTAACGACTTCTTATTCTGGGATCTCCAAGGAAGATGTGGGAAACTTTTCTGATAGTAGCTCCATCATTTCGTCACAAATCAGTTCTTGGGATGACCAAAGACAGAATGTGAGAAAGAATAGCAGCGGTGTTGCATCCAAGTATGTGAAGAGAGCTGATGACATCAGCAAATCGAATCGTAAGAGACTTAAACCTGGAGAAAATCCTAGACCCCGACCGAAAGATCGCCAGATGATCCAAGATCGCGTGAAAGAATTGAGAGAAATCATCCCAAACGGTGCCAAGGTAAAATACCTACCTATCAATAGCTTATTTTCTTCTAATCGAGATTTTTCTGATATCAAAATTTGATGTTTTGCTCTTAATGTTGTGGTTAAAAACAGTGTAGCATTGATGCTTTGTTAGAACGCACCATCAAGCATATGCTTTTCTTGCAAAGTGTTACAAAGCACACAGACAAGCTAAAACAAACGGGGGAATCGAAGGTAGGATTTCTGTCTTATTCCCCTAAATCCTGCTTTGGAGTGGGATATATTGGGTTCGTTTGGTTTGGTAAAAATGATTATTGTTTAATATAACTGTGTAGATTGTGAGCAAGGATGGGGGGCTATTGTTGAGGGACAACTTTGAAGGAGGGGCAACATGGGCGTACGAGGTTGATTCGCAATCGATGGTCTGCCCGATTATAGTTGAGGATCTGAATTCATCTAGGCAAATGCTAGTGGAGGTATGACTGCTGGCGGCACACATGACGTATCTCGAATAGACTTTTTTTAAATGTTTTTCATGTATGTTGCTTATGTGGCAGATGCTTTGTGAAGAAAGAGGTTCATTCTTGGAGATAGCCGATGTTATCAAAGGATTGGGATTGACAATATTGAAGGGGGTGATGGAATCTCGTAACGACAAGATATGGGCCCACTTTACTGTTGAGGTAACAAGCTTTACTGTTAATTTGAAACAAACATCTTGACTAATATATGGGCCGTTTACCCTCACTTACCTTCCTAGGTAAGATTCTTGGTCATTATAGCATAATATAAATGTCTTTTACCCGTTAACTGGGTAAGAGTCATCACCCTCATTACCAGGCAAGAGATCCACCGAGTCAGCATCATTTGTTGGACTTACGGTAAATAACCTCACACCTCTTACCAGGTAAGTAAGTGTCGTCTCTTACCCAGTAAGAGGCTGTCAGCAATTAGTAAAGAAACCCAGTGGGTAGGTTGAAAAAGGTATAATGTACAGACCTTTCCTATACTATAAACTGTACCACACTTGTAAATTAGTGGTTATATTACATAAACAGGCTAACAGGGACGTGACAAGAATGGAAATCTTCATCTCGCTTGTTAGCCTCTTGGAGCAAGGCGGAGCAGCAGATTGCAGCGGCAATGCGAATTTTTTGGTTCAGCAAGCTGCCACCGCCCCTACGGGAGGTGTGTAGTATAGTGTAGTAATGGTGGAGCATGTGGGTTAGAAATGTTGAGAGCAGGTGTGCCATGACCGACATCGATCCCAGCCCGATCTTCCTGATGTTGTATTGTATTATGTATGACCTGGAATTTGTGTAGTAGCTGAATGTTGTTGGTGTGATTGATATTTTGGTTGTTTTTGCTACAAATGAAAATGGGAATTTAGGGAATAAATGAGAGTTAGTTGTTGATGGTAATACTAGAATAGAATAATGCTGAAAATAAAGGAGTAAAGGAGAACCATCTGAATGCTTTTATTACTCCACTCCGGTCAGTTCCAGCAAAACAATTTTATTCAAAGTTTGGCAAGAACATGACTGATTTTATCCCTAATAAGTTGTTTATATATTTTAATTATTTATGTAATTTATTAAATTATAATGAAATAAATATTTTTTATAATAAAGTATATTATTAGAAAGTTTTGTCTAGATGATTAAAGTGACCCTAACATAAAAAGTTTATGTATTTTTGGATTTTTATTTTTGAACATTTGCTATATATTTTTTACTATTAATATTTAATAATTTACATAAATTAATTAAAATATAGAAACAATATAAAAATAATATTTTGAGGACAATAAAGTGTAAATTTAAAGAACATAAAATACAATAAATAATGTTTAAATAATCAATAATATACAAATAGAAAGCATATTTGATGTTTTAGATAATAATTATATGTAACATCCTGATCTTTGGAAGATATCCTTAAAATAAATTTAAAAAATAGGATTTTCGATCAAATCCTAGATTTTATAGTCTTGTTGGATTGAGAATTCAAATACGAGTCCATAGGTTTTTTCCGGAGCAAAATCGGATCTAAAACGAAAAAGTTATGGCAAAACGGTGTTCGGTACCTCCTGAGCGACTATGACACGTGTCAATGTCGCTGGTCAATGTAGCACCAGGGAACAAAAGGTAGTACCAGCCCCGCGACTGTGACACGCGACTGTGCCAAAGGGCATAGTCGTCGAACATTGTCGCACGGGGGCACCTGACTCGTAAAAATGGGATTTTCACCCCTTTTCCACATTTCACTTCACCCACTTTGTTTTTCTATCCCAAGAACCGAAACCCTCAGCCCCCATTGTCGATTTTGAGCCTTTGAGACCCCATTACTCGAGATTTCATGTGATTCTTTCTCATCTAGCAAGGATTTGGAAGCAAAAGCTAGGTGTACTTCATCTCCTCTTCATCCCTTGAGTTTCTAAGTTTTTCTAGGGTTTCATCCAACCCATTTCACTCTTGTGAAGATTTGGAGCTTGAGGTTCTTATTGGTGACCCTAGAAGTACGTTGATGGTGGAATACAAGATGTGGGTAAGGTAATCTTCTCTTTTCTTCATTTATGGAAATTATGGTTTTGGTATGAGTTGAGATATTGATGTAAAGTTTGCGAGTGATTGCAAACTTTGTCGAGACTTTCTTTATCTTCGTTGTTGTCTACTTTCGGATAATGTAATATTCATATCTTAATGTTGTTTAGAGTCTTGGACAAATAACCGCGATTTATGACTTTAACATTGGACCTCCTCCACATATGTTTAGGTTTGGATGGAGAGTTACCTTCCATTATTCTTGATGCTGGAGTTTATTGGGAACTTTCGGAATTATGCCAATTTGATTGTCGGAAACGAAAACTTTGGCTCCATTTGATTGATTGGATGCCGTTGAGTTTCATCGAGTTTTATGGAAGTTTGGTGGAGTATTATGGAGTTTTGTTTTACGACGTTTTGAGTCGCATGAGTGCCACTTTGTAATGTGCATACTTGAATTATTGTGTGCGTTAATCTATGGGTTTTATTGAGTATTTTGTCTCATGCGAGTTTTGTTGAGAAATGTTATTTTATGTCGTAAGGCGACCAGTTTTGGGAATTTTGGTGTCGCGTAGTTTATTGTTTGAAGTTTTGTGTTAGCACATGAGTTGCAACTTGTTTAGCGTACGAAGTAGCTGATACATGACGTGAGTAATTGTTAGGATCATAAATGTCCTATTAAATAGAAAGCTATATAAATGTTTTATATTTATTATTATTATTTGTAAAAACCTTATTTATGTTAATGGGCTTATTAGCTTAATGGGCCTTGGGCTTTAGGAGATAAGCCCTTGGTATTTAAAATTGGTGTGTTTAGTGAGTTTTAGGTTAGCCGTTAAGTGAGATTAATCGTGCGCCTAATTGCTTAGAGATAGAGAGAGTTGTGTTCTTCATTCCAATCCTTGTAACTCTCTACAATCGTTCAATACAAAGCTTAATCGTTTCGTTTATACATTGCTACTTGATCATACTGGGATCAACAATTGGTATCAGAGTAGAGAGACAATCGATCCAGAGGTAATTTTCTACTGATTCATTATCGAGTTCTTCCTGAAAAACGGCGTTGTGTTCATCTTTTTTTTTGGATTTTTGATTTGTACAATCGTATTGAAATCGGTTTATTCTAATCCATTCTATATTATCTTAAACTGGTTTTGGTAAAATTTCACATTCAATTTTGATGTTTTGAATATCAATTTTGTCAAAAATCGATTTACTGGGGCTGAGTCTCTATTTCTTCATATTTCAAGATTTTGAAGTAACCAAAGGGCCTTTGGCCTAGCGGTATGGGAACCTTTGTCCTCGTAGGAGGTCAGGGGCTCAAACCTCACCAAAGGTGAGGAGGGTGTGTGTGTTTAATTGTTGCATTTGCCGTATATGAATATCATATACTTCAAAAAAAAAGATTTTGAAGTAATAGGTTGATTTTAGGAGCAAAATCGATGGGTGTTTGGTATTTTCGTGTTTTGGATGTGCTAACAATCTTCAGGAATCAAAGTCTGCAAGAAAATTTGTTTCCGAGATTTGTATTCATCGCATCGTCACTTCCAGGTACGTATTTGTTCTCGATTTCCCGGTTCTTTAATTCCCATATTCAAGCGTACCGGATCGTATATCGGGTATCAATTTTCCCGGTATAAACGCTCCCGGTACTGTCCTTTCCTCGGTTCCATCGTCCGGGTTCTCTTGTCCCGGTCTCAACTACAAGGTACCGCGCTTCCAAACTCCCGGTTCTCAACTCCCGAGTTCCCTTGTTCCGGACTCTTAGTCCTAGAATTGTTACCCGGACTCTACTCCTACCCATTCCTGGACTTTCACAAACCCGGGTTCCTCACCTGGACTCTCTATCTGGGAAACCCACACCCGGATCACAAATCTGGGAGCTCTCTCACCTTTCAGTTTTTAATTTTTTTCTCGAGACGCTGCTTTTAGACCTCGCAAGGGCGTTGCCCCTTGACCCCAACTGCTAACCGGGTAGCGGGACCCCGTGCTAAGTCGCCGAAGGGGGACATTTGTGTATTCTGTGATACACAGTCTGAATTTGTTTTTGGATCACCTCTTTTGTCTCACGATCATATTCTTTCAAGTAACAATGTCTTACCCAACTTACTCTGAGCTCAAAGAGAAAGTTTCTCATTTAGAAGCCCAAATCACTGACCTAGAAGCCAATGTCAAACGGAAATACGACACCATAGGTAAACTAGCTGTCGAAAAAGCTGAACATAAATGCATAATTGAAAATTATAAAGAAGAATGTGCAACTATTTCCAAAAAGATTGAATCCTTAGAGACCCAATTATCTGAAATCACTGAAAAGCTCAGTAAGTCTCAGGATGAGTATAATAAGATTGTCAATATTAGTTCCACTGTTCAAAAAGAAAATGATAAGTTGACGAACAAGCTCAAAGATCTTGAATCCAAACTGTACAAGCGAGGTCAAACAGGCCAAACAATTCATTTGAACAAACTTACGGAATTCAAGTACCACAACGCCCTTTGGGGACTCAGATATGACAATCCGTGTTACCTAAAGAAGATCTTATCAAGAGTCCCCACACTCTATGAGTTTAACATTTTGGGACTTGATAAGAGGTACCCAAAGTACTCAGATGGACCAAAATGTCTCCGGAGGATGAGGAGCAAGAAACAATAAAAAGACAAACTGGCATTCCTTTGCCAAAAGTTTTGAAAAGGCCTAATGAAGACAATTCTAATAAGGATGATGAACAACCTCGTAAAAACATAAATGTACAAGTTCCTTTTGTCTATGAAAAGCTTAATGCCTCGTATTTGAAAAATAAAACTTCTTATCTTTCAAATGATTACTTCGACATCTGTTCGGTTGCCAAAGCAACGGAAATTCCCGTTCCAGTTGAGGCAACACCAGATGAGGGATCTTCTGACCCATCATCGTACAAACGGTATGTTCCACCTCTAATATTGGAAAATATTATTTTCCAACTCGAAGAGTCAATGGAAAGAGAAAAGGAAACTTTTGACTACGAAAGGACTATACTTTTATCCAGTTTCAAGAGTTTGAATGAACCAAAACCGAGCCTCTATCTGAATCTGAAAGAACAGCTTTCAAGACTGAGATTGCTAGACTCACGTCTAAACTGTCTGCTTTGGCGACAGAATTTCTTCAAGAAAGGGTTGCTAAGGCAAATAATCACAATCTGCCTGACAACGTTGTTACTCCTATCAAAGAAAGCAACCTTAAACCAATCTCAGTCGAACAGTCTTCAACTAATTCAGATAGTTCCTCGTACAAAGCCTTCTTAGGTGTGTTGTCGTCCGACACAAATGACAAGGCTTTGAGATTTTCAAATAAAGGTAAAGAGGTCCAAACAGATTTTTGTGAAAGGAATTTGATTTCGAAAATCCTTTCGCTGCTGATTCCTTCCAAAATCTTAATTGTTTCTCATCCGACTCGGACAATGATGATCCATCTGACACTGAACTCCGGTTCTCTACGTTCATGAATTCCATATTTTGTCCTGATGATGACATTGCTAAAATCGATTTTGCACCAAAGCTTGTGAGCCATGTTCAATTTCTTGACAAAATGCCTCCACCGGTAAATTTTGAGAAAGGAGAGTGTTCCAAAACCGTTTATAAACCAAAATCTTCAAAATCTAAATCCAAAAGACGGTCAAAGAAACGCTAAAAAACCGGTAATTCTCACAATAGACAATCTTATTACTCTAGTTCTTCTGACAGTGAGCTTAATGATTCTTCAGATAATCATGTTTTCAGAAAAGTAAGAATGGTATGGAGAAAGAAATCAACTACAAAATACTGTGATGGAAACAAGTCTCATATTTCTCCTGTAGTTGATACAAAGTCATTTATTTCCAAGACGGGTTCACCTGCTCATGTTTACCCAATAGCTAAGCTGATTAGTCTAAACCGAGCAAAGCTATGTTGCTCTCATTGTGGAAAGAGTGACTTTGTGCATCCAAGGTATGTGAATAACTGGTATGGTACCTATAGCATCCCCAATCCCCATTTTAAAGCCAAGGCATCTAACCATCAAGGATCCATCAAAGCATGGATACCAAAATCTTTTTGATTTGTTTTTTTGTAGGAATGTCATGTGTGATCTATTTCAGAGTATTCATATCACATGACCAACAATTAAAGGTTATGCCACTTTTGATGGGGAGTACCAGGTTTCGGAACATACATGAATTTTTAGTGAATTCAATGAATCGTGGTAATTTATTCTGAAAAACTTGCTTGTGTTTGTTTTTCTTCGATTTTAAATTCTAGAATTACCATGTGTTATATTTTCTTGATTTAGTTATTTCCATGTCTCACATATTCGTTGAATTATTTCGGTGGAAATACACTCGCTTGAATTCCAATTTGTTCTTTATAATACGTCATTTCTATTAATGATTCAATTCTTATCTGACACATTAATTGTGACTTGTTCTTCACAATTAAACTGTCTGATCAATTGTTTCATTTATTGCAAATACTGTGCTTACTGAGTCATTCTAGTTCGCGCTTGAATTTGTCCTTTGATATTCATTATCATTTTTATGACTTCTGATTACCTCAAAGCAGAACTCAGACTTAATTTTAATGACTTTTGATCATCTCAGATCAAGACTCGTTCTTAAATGATATGATTTCTGAACAAATTAGTTCAGGACTCGTACTTCATTGTGTACTTCAATGTTTTAATATGGTAAATGAAAAGGAGTGTTAGGACTTATATTGTTCAATGTTTTACCCAAAACAGAGCTGTAATAGTGAAAAGATTTAAGAAGACTCCCTATGAACTCATCAACAAAAGAAGACCAAACGTGAAATTCTTTCATGTTTTTGGCAGCAAGTGTTACATATTGAATGACAGAGATCATCTTGGAAAGTTTGATAAGAAAGCAGACGAAGGAATCTTTATTGGTTATTCCTTAACCTCTAAAGCCTACAGAGTCTACAACTTCAGATCTCGGGTCATTCAAGAAAGTGTAAATGTGTCCTTTGATGAAAGAACATCAAGATTCTCTGATCAAAAATCAACAGAGGGGACATATACAGAGAAGGCGACGACAAGCTCTTCAAAGACAAGAGAAGAAGATATAAATCTCATGTTCAACGATTTTTTCAATGATGATGATTCCTCTGATAACGTCAACAGAGGAGATCAAGCTCAGAACTCAACAGAACAAAATCTGACAGGTACAACTCTTACTGGGCCCTCAAATTTTTCACCATCTACTTCTTTGTCTACAGGAGTAATTCAAAGAAATGAGGAACCATAACAGAGCGAAAGAAAACCTGTTCAAGAACCATCATCACCTTTGCTAACTAATATTGGCAGAGACTCCTTGTTTGAAAGCTCACCTTCACAGAGCCCTGTTAATGACTCTCAGAGCAATAAGGCCACTCTCCAAAGTTGTGTGCCACAGAGCCCTGGACCCATTCAACAGAGCTCTGATGCTGAAGTTCGTCTTTTCCCATCAGAAGCACAAACCCCGCCTGTTGTCCATGCTCCCATGACACGATGGACAAAGGATCATCCTCATCACCTTATCATTGGTGCTGCTGAAGATGGTGTGAAGACAAGATCAGCCACAATCAATGAAGCTTTCTTTGTAAATTTTCTAAGCATGATTGAGCCGAAGAAGATTTCTGAAGCCCTAGAGGACCCAAATTGGATCGAAGCTATGCAAGAAGAGCTTCTGAAATTTGAGAGAAATAAAGTCTGGTCCTTGGTTCCACTCCCAAAAGGAAAAACAACCATTGGAACCAAATGGGTGTTTAGAAACAAAAAGGATGAAGATGGGATTATCATCAGAAACAAAGCCCGTCTGGTTGCAAAGGGATACAGACAGGAAGAAGGAATTGACTATGACGAAACCTTTGCACCTGTGGCTAGGCTAGAAGCCATAAGAATCTTCCTAGCCTATGCTGCTCATAAAGGTTTTAAGGTCTATCAAATGGACGTCAAGTCTGCCTTTCTAAATGGAAAACTGCAAGAAGAAGTTTATGTCCAGCAACCACCTGGTTTTGAATGTTCAGAGTTTCCAGACCACGTTTACAAGTTAGACAAAGCTCTCTACGGCCTTAAGCAAGCTCCCAGAGCCTGGTATGAAACTCTGTCCAAATTTCTGTTGATCAATCACTTCGAAAAAGGTACTGTCGATAAAACTCTATTCTTTAGAAGGTATAAGAATGATATACTTCTGGTACAAATATATGTTGATGATATTATTTTCGGGTCTACTCGGCAAAAGTACTGTGACAAGTTTGAGAGTTTAATGAAAAGTGAATTTAAAATGAGCATGATGGGAGAACTTTCATTCTTCCTTGGTTTACAAGTTAAACAATCTGACAGAGGGACTTTTATAAGTCAGTCCAAGTATATCTCTGATATGTTGAAGAAATATAAGCTCAATGATTCAAAACCCATGAAAACTCCTATTGCCACTGGAGTTAAACTTGATCTTAAGAGTGAACCAACAGATGTCAAGCACTACAGAGGCATGATAGGGTCACTTTTGTACTTAACTGCTAGCAGACCTGATATAATGTTTGCAACCTGTCTCTGTGCCAGATTTCAGGCTAATCCAACAGAAACTCATTTAACTGCTGTCAAACGTATTTTTAAATATCTGAAAGGGACTCAATTTTTGGGTCTCTGGTATCCTCTTAACTTTGGTTTCGAGCTTGTAGCATACACAGATTCAGACTATGGAGGATGCAAGAATGACAGAAAGAGTACTTCTGGTAGCTGCCAACTGCTTGGAGATAAGTTGGTAAGTTGGACATCCAAGAAACAGAACTGTGTCTCAACTTCTACAGCAGAAGCAGAATATGTTGCTGCTGCTAGCTGTTGCTCTCAAGTAATCTGGATGAAAACTCAACTCAAAGATTATGGTCTGGAGTATGGTAAGATTCCAATTCTATGCGACTCCAAGAGTGCCATTGCCATAACAGCCAACGCAGTTCAACACTCGAAGACTAAGCACATCGACATAAGGTATCACTTCATAAAGGATCATGTTGAAAAAGGGACTATTGAAATGTACTTTGTTTCAACAGACCTCCAGCTTGTTGACTTGTTTACAAAAGCCCTTAATGAAAGGAGATTTAACTTCCTAATCAGTAAACTGGGTATGCTGAACTTGTCCTCCTAACTCTGATTAAAATCAACAAAGGCTCTGATGTTCCTACCAGAGCTCTGTCAAAAAGTTGGGTAGGATAGTTCAACAGAGTTCTGTTGTACACAAGAATTCTGTCGCGCATTTTTTTCTTGGTCGTACAAAAGTTCTTTTGTTAAAAAAAAAAATCAAAGGAAGGGAAGGCTCATCTGTCGAGGGGGAGCTTATAAAGGAAAATTGCATGGTTTTAGGGGGAGCAAGTCAATAATCAAATTTCCAAAACCAAATTGACTTTGCTTTTTGAGCTTAAAGCTAAATCTTTTAGAGAACCAGTCAGAACTCTGACATCTCATCAGAGCCTCTGTTGCTTCTCATCAGAACTCTGTTTGATCATGTAAAGTTCTGACCATCTCACATCAGAACAAGTTCTGGTAAAGGTAATGGTAAGAAATGGAGGCCACGCAACAGAAGCAACTTAACACAGCTCTATCAGAGCTCTGTTAGTCTGTTCTGCCACGTCATCAGAACACGTCATCAAAAGTAACGTCATCAGAGGTGCGGGTTATTTCTAAACGTCAACCACTTGTAACCCACACATCTCTAACCGCGACGGTTTACTTGCACAAAAGTGGTCAGAACAAATCCACGTGGCAATCTCCAATTGAAAGCTAAACCACTAGCTGTCCCCACGATACACATTTCAGGCCACTCCACCTTCTGACACTCGAGTGCCTAGAGTATCTGCGGCGATTACTCAGCCACAAGCTCGGACTATAAATATCCAAAACCTTGACCCACTTCTTTTCTAAACTTCCTAAACCTTTCACCTTTCCCTCTTTTATTTAAACCCTGTTCATCTTTCCTCTTCATTCAAACCTTCAAAACCCAAACCTGCAAAAATGGCAAACCCTCAACACTCAGCAGATTCAAGCCGTATTGGTCCCGTCGACCAAATTGTTATTCTCCCATACGAGTTTGCTGAAAGCAACCATCGATTAGATCCAAACCCTGCTCTCTATCTACCCACATACCACATATTTCTGGAGTTCTTCAGAAACTCAGAAATCTTCAGAGCCCTAACAGACTTCGACGACAACATTCCTGAGCTCTACATCAAGCAGTGGTGGACTACTTGCCAACACGTAGAAGAGCTAAACGGAATCATTGGCAATGTGGATTCTGGTCGAGATGGAGGTTCAGGAACGATCAGAATCAGAGCAACTACCCTGCGGAGAATCCTCGGAATGAAGAGCAAGCGACAGCTCGACATAGAAGCTTTCGAGAAGCCACCCAATACTGTTGTCCTTCTGGAGTTTGTACGATTTCTAGGCTACAACAAAGATATCACCCACATCGGAGCATTCAAAAGACAGAATCTACCACCGGTGTGGAATTTCATGTTCTCCACACTGAACCGAACCCTCACAGGAAAATCTGGTAGTCAAGATCAAGCCAGCATAGAAATCCTACAGATAATGTATGGATTGTTCTTTCAAAGAAACCTTGACTATGCCAGCATTCTCTACACCGACCTTCTCACTGCTGTTAATCTCAAAACCTCTGCCATTGCCAAAGGAGGAGAAGTTGGGCAACATAAATTTCTGAAGAACATCAAGTTTCCAAGGTTTATCGGGTTGGTAATCAGAAGAGCATTTCAGAGTCTGGAATTGACTCAACAAGGCAATACGTTCAGAAACTGGGTCATGACCAGATTCAATCCCACCACTTCAGGAGAATATCCCCTCATTCGACGCGTTCCAGGTACAATGCTCGCTCTGATAAGCCCATACCACATTTCTATCCAAAACTATAGACATACTGCTCAACCTCAAGAACCTGAGGTGAGAACCCCAGCATACTTAGGCTCTGAGCCATCTGAGGAGAGTACGAGTGAGGAAATAGGAGTGGAAGAAGGAAACAGACCAGAGGTAAGAGTACCCGAAGTGGGGTCTTCCTCTAGAGTGATGATGGAGGAGGAAGTAGGGAACAGAGCATCCACTATGGAGACTGTTCATAAGGAAGTACATGAGTCACCAGAGGTAGAAGTTCTTTCCTCTGATACTGGTGAGAAAGAGGATAACAGAGAGGAACCCGAGTGTTTCACAGCCTTAGGTGCCGAGGAAAATGTGTGGATAGAAGAAGATGTCCAAGATGACACATCTGAGGGAAATCCTAGCCCACATCCCAGTGCTCCCACACAATCTAATCCTGGTGATCAAGACCAAGGGATTATTGAAACAAAGGTGCACACCTCGAACCCCAACCAGCCTATACCATCAGAGGCACTTCTTCATACCTCTGATACGCACGAAGCCGGGGAAACTATCTTTGGTAGTGATGTTCATTCGCCCCAGAACATCAATAGGTCACCTCCACACGATGATGCCTCTGTGGCTCATTTAGAGACTACACAAATTAGACCAGAGATCTTTGTAATCTCACGTAGCATCTGTCCGACTCAGGGACAATGGGAGACCATAGTAGAACAAGGGAAGACATTGCTTGATCCAAATGCTTCCCATCACACCAGATTTCCTTCTTCAGAACCTGAGCTGGAAGAGGAAACTCTGGTCAGAACACCTGTAGTTGTTTCCCCTCAAAGGGAACATCAAGGATCAGGTGGAAGTCCTCCAAGAGCCAACATCAAAACAACTCTTGACGGAGGCGCCTCTGAACTCGAGGCAGAATTGGAACCATGTGTTGGAACCAAGGAGACCCCCGTTGACACTGTCACAAGAGCGGAGTTCGAAAGCTTCTGTGACAGTATCAACAACTCTTTGAACGAGTATAAACTTATCAATGAACAAAAGGAGGAGCTGATCCGCAAGGAAAATGCTTCTCTTAGGGAAGAACTGCTGAACATCTCAAACAAGCATGCTGATCTAACTCGAAGGTATGACGAAGCTGCAACACTCAGAACAGAGTCTGAAAGGGTCAGAGGAGAAGAGATTGCAAAGCTGACGACAGAGATAGCCGACCTACGATCAGTCAGAGCAGAGGAAGTTACAAAGACTTCGACAGAACTTGCAAACCTAAAGCGACTTATAACAGAGAACCACACATCGCAGATGAACAGAACCCTTCCCATCCCCACGGTTATTCTTTCAGAATCTAATATCAGAACCTTGACAGAGCTAATTACCAACTCTGTGAAGGAATCCATAAAAGAAGCAACCACTTCATCTGCTACTCCACTCAACATCTCCAGCCCTAACCCTAATGACCTACCCATGACAGTTGGGCAAATGGGAGACTTCAGAAAATATGTTCTAAGCCGGATGATGACGATCTCATCAAAATTCGTAATGAAGGCTAAGGTAACAGAGCAACATGTGAAAGCGTCTCTTGATACTCACAAAGTCAACTTCGAGGCTCAAGTAGAAGAAATCAGAGCCGCTGCAACAGAGGTAGAAGATGTGATGAAACAGGCAGCCTCAAACTTTACTAATATCATCTTACAGACTGCCTCTACATCAAAAAGATCTGCAGAAGAAGCACCCACAGACGAACCCGCAAGCAAGAGACAGAAAACTGGTCTGAAGTTTGTTGTTCAGTCCTCACCAAAAGCTCGAATTGAATCCTCTGACGATGATGATGACTTTGAAGACGCTCAAGAAGGTCAATCCGACAATCAATTGGGTGAGTCCTCAGAACAACAAAAGGGGGAGAAGGAGAAGGAGAAGGAGAAAGAGAAGGAGAAGGAGAAGGAGAAGGAGAAGGAGAAGGAAGAGGTAGAAAAGGAGAAAGAGGTAGAAAAGGAGAAAGAGGTAGAGAAGGAGAAAGAGGTTGAAAAAGAAGCCAAGGGTAAAAGGAAAGTCACAGAAGCAACTGAGGCAGAGACTACAGAAGGAGAAAAGGGGATGACAGATATGACTGAAGTGGCATTCGACTACATGTTCAAGAACAGAGTCATCAAAGCGACAGAAGAGTCATCGCAAGAACCACCAGAGATCATCTGCCTAGACACCCCTCCTACTTCTCCAACAAAAGAACCAGAAAGGACAGACCAATCCTTTGCTGAAGAACAAATAAGTCAAGTCGAATCTGCTCACATCGACACCCTTATGGCAGAGACCCACAATGACCCAAACCCAACCGTAACAGAACAGAACCCAGAAACCTCTACCTTTCACACCGAAAAACCTGCCTTAGAAACGGTATTTGCATTTCTCTATGCTGACAGAGACAACATCCCTGTAAATGCCGTACCCATCAACCCATACCTCAACCCAATCAGGATAAACACCATCTCTGATGCAAGGCTAAAGTTCATCCAAACCAAGTCAAATCAGAACAGAGCCATCAATATAAACTTCGGTATCCGCAGAATTCTGGACATCAAGCACAAGAAGTTTCAACACGACAGGGTCACATACCATGAATACACTGTGGAATCAACAGAAGGCAGAAATGAAATCTTCAATGACAATGATCTAGTCCTTCTGAATCCATATGACCTGATCTTACTCCACGCATATTGCTTGAACTTCTCAGAAAGATACACACCGGCCAGAACTGCGCTACCAGAAGTCAGATTTGCTATGCAAGAACACATCAATCTCAGAATACAGATTGATTATCAACTTGGCATAGAGTTTGAAGTGGAGAAACTAGCGATTTCACCTCCTAACGAAAACCTTGAGGGTTATGGTCATCACAGAACTGGAACTGTAGTAGAAGATCCTACAGTCTTTATCTACAGACAGAAGGGCATAAAGAAGGCCATCAGAGCAAATGAAGCCCACAAGTACTCAAGTGAATCGCTGGTATACATCAAGAACATAATCCAAGATCTCCCAAGAAACAAGTGTCCTGAAAAACAGCAGAAACTCTTCATCGACCAGATTGATCTGATGCTGGATTTCCGAACTCTTATCAGAAGACCCGACAGAATTCTTAGGGTAGACAACTATGCTTAAAATGTACTGATCTTTTAATCTTGTAATATCCCAAAAGATTAGTGCAAGGTTTCGACAGAGGTAAAAGTTCTCTGTTCTTTTGTTTAAATCTCTGTCAAATGTAAATTTTTATTTTCAATACTTAGGGGGAGATTGCTAGCCTCAAGTATCCACTATGTAAAAGTATTGAAAATAATTCAAGATAGAAGACCAACAGAGATCAGACAGAAGACATGGAAGAAGTTCATCAAGAAGACCAACAGAGCTCAACAGAGCTCTGTCGGATCCAACAGAAGAACAAATTCAACAGAGGAACAAGTAGTCATCAGAGAGACCAACAGAGCTCTTTCGACAGAGCTCTGGTGAAGTGAAGACCTCTGTCAGCCTAAGCCTCGAAGGAAAGCCCAAGTGTTAGACAAGTGTCCATACTTTCCACGTATGCCCTAAAATAAGAGACACACTTTCCACGTGTCATTCCAGGGTACGATAGTACACTGTCTATACTTTTTGAGGGCTATAAATAGTGAGGTAGTGGGAAAAACATTTGTAAGCTTTGGGAAGAGTAGTTTTTCCACAATTGTTTAAGCACATACTGCAGCAATCCCGAGCACTACCTCCGTACGATATTGTTGTCCTATGAGATTTCCGAACACACTTTAACTTGTTCTTGGTGTGATTCATTATCAATATATGAGCAGCTTTTATATCTGATCTTGTTATCATTTTACTGTTCAATATTTGATTCTCATAGTTCACTTATCGTTTACACAATCACTCATTTTAATGGCTTTATTTAATATGCTTCCGCTGTCTATTTTACTACCATTAATATGATACAACGTGAATCTGGGAACCTACAACGGTGTTGTAACCATGTTTTTCTGCTTTGCCGTTTGGCTTGGATGTTGGTTTGCTCCTTTTGTATTTTCTTTTTTCTCTTTATAAAATTGGCTGGATTATTCCTAAAAAAAAAGAGCTTTATTCAAGGGGGAGCATGGAAAGACATGAAGACAAGCAACACTAAAGTGTTTCAAAGATTCAAGAGGGAGAGAAGACCAAGACCTAAAGTTTTCAAGACCATTTTTTCTTTTATATAAGTTTAGGGGGAGACTGTTAGGACCATAAATGTCCCATTAAATATAAAGTTATATAAAGGTTTTATATTTATTATTATTAATTGTAAAAGCCTTATTTATGTTAATGGGCTTATTAGCTTAATGGGCCTTAGGCTTTAGGAGATAAGCCCTTGGTATTTAAAGTTAGCGTGTTTAGTGAAATTTAGGTTAGCCGTTAAGTGAGATTAATCGTGCGCCTAATTGCTTAGAGATAGAGAGAGTTGTGTTCTTCATTCCAATCCTTGTAACTCTCTACTATCGTTCAATACAAAGCTTAATTGTTTCGTTTATACATTGCTACTTGATCATACTGGGATCAACAGTAATGCATATAAGGGTATTATGGTAGTTATTTTGGTGATTTGTTTTATGCATCTTATGTTAATTGGTTCACCTGCTATCATTTCACGCAAGTGCATTATGCTGATCTATGGATATGCATAGCATTGTAACCACTATTTTTGAAGTTTTAATACACATCTTTTGTGTGGTCCGAATTCTGAAGTCGATCTAAATTCTTGTAAGTGTCAACCAAATTACATGCACATACTGTTTTCCCAAGTTTTGAGAAAATACATTAATGTGTGTGAGTCTTGTTAGAAGCTTTTACTTCTATGTCATTATATGACTAAATGAGAAAATTTTGAAATTTGATTTAAAGAATTTCTCAATTGAAAAATTAGTATGGACTATCTGTTACATGTTATATTATTTCAGAAAAACTATTAGGAGAGTGTTACAAGTTCGCATGCATATTCTGATTTGAGATTTCTTCACGATATTTTAGTCGATATTTTCAAATGATGAAAACATGATTGTTATTTGGCTTTAAACTTGTAACCGACGCAAATCATTCTATATTTTAACCAAAGTGCATATATGGATTGTTTCACCGTTTTGGGAAATAAACTGACACATGCGAATTTTGGTGGTGAATTTTATTTCGTGTCGTTTTATGACTAAATGAGAAGTTTTTGGAGTTGGATGGCGTTTAAACTTCTATTTGAAGTTCATACAACATTTTGTTGCACACTATTTTAATGCAGGAAATTACTTTACGTTCATGGCATAAACAAATCTGTATGGTTCATTTTAAAGGTTTGTTGAGCATACTCTTGCAATTGTCTAGTAAATCGAGTAGTGATCGAGCAATTTTCAAATGATTTTCATATGTGGGGCGAGTGTGACCATTTTGCACAACTACTGAAGAAGTGGTGGTAGATTTTATACGTACGATTAATTTTTATGAAAACCTTCGTGTTGAAAATTTCTATAAAATTTTCGATTGGCATAATTGTTGAGTCTGTCACCTAAAAACCTTTGAGTATCGGGTTTTATTTTTATTTGGATTGTTGTCCATGGTACATGGGCCGGGCATTATGCCTCATCCATGATTGAATGATTTGAACAATAGAGACTTATTCACATTTATATGATTGAGATTTAGACGTTTATTTACGTTTGGAGTGAGTTGGGATCATAATTCATTTTGGAAAACGCTACATTCATTTTGGAACTTTCATCATAGCATTTGTGTGCGTTGGAAAACGAGTTGTTTACATTTCTCATAAACCCTTTTGGAATTCATGATTTGAGTTGTACTCTTTCATTTAACAAATTATTTTAATCATGATGTAAACTCTTGAACTCACTAAGCGTTAGCCTAACCTTTTTATTTGTCGGCATGTGCAACAGGTTCCGGTTAGGAAATAGTAGTAGTGACACTATGAAGAGTTGAGAGCTAGATGTGTGCTCAAGAAGTGTATAACTTGGTGAAGTCTTCCGCATATTGGGAATAGCAACTTGGTATTTGGTTTGAGTAACACCCGACTTTGTGTAGTCTTGGTGTATGACTTAAGTTATTGAATGTTGAGGTTAAATATATTTTTTAAAGTTGAAATTTCCAAGGATGGATTTGTATAAAAGATTTTATCCTTTATTTGGTTATTTTATCGAAGTTTTTATTTAGTTGCTCTTTCCAAATTTGAGGGTGTTAACAAGTTGGTATAAGAGCTTAAATTTGAGAGAATTAGGTGTTGATTTTGGATACCTAGACTCAAGCTAGCGTTTTCTTTTAAGTGAATGAGAGTGAAACTGCACCATTAGGCACTTTAAGATAGGATATTTTGAGATTGATGGAGTCACTAGAAACGAGAAATTACGTCTAGAGTAGCAAGGATGATCATGTACGGTACGTTCATAATTGCACCTCGCCAGTGTTATGGTAAACCTACAAGTTACATGTGTATACTTGGACTACTTTGATGTGATGACCGTTGGGGTAGTGAAGAAGTTTTTAGGCGAGTAGCCGTTAGAAGAGGTTGATGATTTTAGCATTTGTCATTTGGAGTGACAGTAAGCACGATGATTACATTAAGTGGACCATTTCGAATAGAAATTTTTTGGGTGGATTAGAACCATAGACTTATGGAATCGACATTATTTGAGAAATTGTAAGGTGAACCGATGAACTTTTCGATTATTGTCTTAAGATGTTTGAGCGTCCGAATGACGATAGTGTGACTGGAGGAATTTGAAGAGTGTGGTTTTGAGATGTTGAGTGTCGGCCGAATTCATGCACGATTTTTTTTTTAAAATAAATTACATCATGTTTCTTATATTTCAAATCGTCGTGTGGATTGTATTATGAAATATTGGAAAGACGTTTAGCACACACAATATTTTAAACCATGATTTTAAACATGCATGAAATTATTTTATTGCGAGTGACTGCAAACTTTGTCGAGACTTTCTTTATCTTCGTTGTTGTCTACTTTCAGATATTGTAATATTCATATCTTAATGTTGTTTAGAGTCTTGGACAAGTAACCACGATTTATGACTTTAACATTGGACCTCCTCCACATATGTTTAGGTTTGGATGGAGAGTTACCTTCCATTATTCTTGATGTTGGAGTTTATTGGGAACTTTCGGAATTATGTCATTTTAGTCATGACTTTGCTTTATGCAATTTGATTGTCGGAAACGAAAACTTTGGCTCCAATTGATCGATTGGATGCCGTTGAGTTTCATCGAGTTTTATGGAAGTTTTGTGGAGTATTATGGAGTTTTGTTTTACCACGTTTTGAGTCGCGTGAGTGCCACTTTGTAATGTGAATACTTGAATTATTGTGTGCGTTAATCTATGCGTTTTATTGAGTATTTTGTCTCATGCGAGTTTTGTTGAGAAATGTTATTTTATGCCGTAAGGCAACCAAAATAGTAGTTTTTGGAATTTTGGTGTCGCATAGTTTCTCGTTTGAAGTTTTGTGTTAGCACATTTCGTTGCAACTTGTTTAGTATACGAAGTAGCACATACGTGGCGTGAGTAATACATATAAGGGTATTATGGTAGTTATTTTGGTGATTTGTTTTATGCACCTAATGTTAATTGGTTCACCTGCTATCATTTCACGCAAGTGCATTATGCTGATCTATGGATATGCATAGCATTGTAACCACCATTTTTGAAGTTTTAATACGCATCTTTTGTGTGGTCCGAATTCTGAAGTCGATCTAAATTCTTTTAAGTGTCAACCAAATTACATGCACTTACTGTTTTCCCAAGTTTTGAGAAAATACATTAATGTGTGTGTGAGTCTTGTCAGAAGGTTTTACTTATATGTCATTATATGACTAAATGAGAAAATTTTGAAATTTGATTTAATGAATTTCTCATTTGAAAACTTAGTATGGACTATCTGTTACATGTTATATTATTTCAGAAAAACTATTAGGAGAGTGTTACAAGTTCGCATGCATATTCTGATTTGAGATTTCTTCACGATATTTTAGTCGATATTTTCGAATGATGAAAACATGATTGTTATTTGGCTTTAAACTTGTAACCGACACAAATCATTCTATATTTTAACCAAAGTGCATATATGGATCGTTTCACCGTTTTGGGAAATAAACTGACACATGCGAATTTTGGTGGTGAATTTTATTCCGTGTCGTTTTATGATTAAATGAGAAGTTTTTGGAGTTGGATGGCGTTTAAACTTCTATTTGAAATTCATACAACATTTTGTTGCACACTATTTTAATGCAGGAAATTACTTTACGTTCATGGCATAAACAAATCTGTATGGTTCATTTTAAAGGTTTGTTGAGCATACTCTTGCAATTGTCTAGTAAATCGAGTAGTGATCGAGCAATTTTCAAATGATTTTCATATGTGGGGCGAGTGTGCCCATTTTGCACAACTACTGAAGAAGTGGTGGTAGATTTTATACGTACGATTAATTTTTATGAAAACCTTCGTGTTGAAAATTTCTATAAAACTTTCGATTGGCATAATTGTTGAGTCTATCACCTAAAATTGAACTCATTAGGCTTAGGATGGTTAATCAACCCCGGTTAAGGGTTAAGGCGTGTAGAACCTTGTCGGTGAAAGTTTGGGTTTTTCAACGCGTAATAGTACCGTAAATCGAATGGTGTCGTTTGCAAAACCGACGTATTTTCTGTTGGCAACTGAGGGTGGAGTTCGCCGTATCTTCCGTTAATGCTTATGGAAACCGTTCATTTCGATGACCTTGTTTTGGATTTTGGTCAGTTTTTTTCATAAAGGATGAGAGGACCATTTAGGCACCATGCTGATAACCTTGGTTTTGTGGGTATGCGCGGCGAATGAAATTCGTGTATGGAGCTCTGCAGTGGTACGAATCTTGGTGAAATGGTTAGATGTCAACTTCCGAATTACGAGGCCATGAATCGTTAGTGTATTTGGAGTGTTGTAGTTCAATTTTAATGGATAATGGTATCGCTTGTAGTGGTTTTAAGAAGTTCGAATTTTGATAAGTGATTTAGTTGAACGACTTTTCTTGAATAGTAAGAAATTAGTCAATTGAATGTTTGGTGCTTCGGCGTATTTTGGGAGATGTATACTCTTTGGGTCAAGGACGATCGTCCGTTTTGGAGTCTAATGGTAATCGTTAAAGTTAAATAATAGTTCAGTAGCGAGAACAGTTGAATTTGAGAATTTTGTTGGTTTTGGTAATGATTGACCCTTGAATTGATTGGAGAAAGAGTTAAAAGCAGATAGGTCTGGACTGAATGGAAGTCAGGATCTACCGTTTGGAGAGGTATGGGTCACCTAAGGTTGGGTGGCAACCGAGGTCTTGCGGAATGAAGCTACTTTAGCAACTTAAACGTTTGTTCGGATGTTTCTCCTCTAGTTTGGATGTGGTGTGGGGAACTAAAGGCTCTTGGCATCGACATTCGGGAGAATTCTACGGCCAAAGTTAGTCGACACAAGAAGAAAAGTTCGAATTTCAGTTGGAAACTAAGGGCACAAGAAAAGCGTTGAGTTCAGTAACCTTTGACTGTAGGTGAACTAGATTTCGAGGAATAAATCTTTTTTAAGGTTGGGAGGATTGTAACACCCCGATCTTTGGAAGATATCGATATTTTAAAATAAATATGAAAAATAGGATTTTGGATCCAATCCTAGATTTATAGTCTTGTTGGATGGAGGATTTTGTTAGCTCCATTAGTTATGTCTAGGAAGTATTGAAAAATAGGCTAAGTCAAAGAACTGCAGAAGACCTATGCCGAGTACACCAAGACTCTCCGGACAAGATCAGAAGCCTCTATCATCACTCATCGAGAAGTCAAGCCAAACCTGAAGATCAACCTTGGACCACAGAGCCTTTGTGTGGCCAAACTTCTGAAGACAAACACTTATGCTTATTTGAAGACAAATGATCACGTGCCTCTTACATGACTTTGCTGTACGAAGATCCTGAAGATCAAATAGTACAACCACGATGTTCTACTTTCCAGGTGTCACCCTCTTATGCTTGTACTATTCATCGTCCCACGATCGTGTCCCCAGTACTATTATGCACGCCTCCTTCACTATATGAAGAGGGCACTACCTGCCTTTTCAGAAAACGAAGCACAACTCACATATTGAGTCTAGAGAGAGAGAGAGAGAGAGCTTTCTTAAGAGAAAAACACGCACCACTGTGTGTTCTTGGTGTAACTCTTATTCAAGATTAATGAAGATGACTTGTTGAATAATTTACTGTCACTTGTTGTTATTCTTCTTCATTACCTGTGTGTGATACTACCATTAGTTTAAACCAATCTGTTTTCAAACGCTTCCGCATTCAAATATATTATACTCTGTTTTATTGATTATTGGTTTAAACTTATCATTTTTGAGTCAAAGTGGGATCAACAATTGGTATCAGAGCAAACTTTGATTCTCAATATCAACAATTTGGTAGTTTTCTGGATTGATTTGAACCTGTTCTTCATCTTTATAGAACAACCCCTATTTTTGTGGTATCTTCAACCTGTTTGAATCTAATACACACATAGGATCTGCTTCTCATTTGAAATCATTCCAGTGTGTGCTTTGTTCACTTTTAACTCTTTACTTCCTATTTTAAGCTTGTGTTTTAAATCTGTCCCATCTCAAAAACGTTTTATCTCTTGTTTTCAGTCACATACTCTGTTTTTCCTTAAAAACTTCATATCTTCAAAACGGCAAATGCAGCCAACTTTTTCACCGCTGGTTCTTAGACCAAACCCCCAACTCTTCTAAGGGATGAATATCCCCAATGGAAGATTCGTATGATCCATTTTTTGGAGGGAGTTGATAAAGAATTAGTTACATACATTAAAAACCCTCCATATGTCCCCATGGGTACTGTTCCTAGGGTACCTGAAACTCCAACAACACCAGAGGTACCTGAATATGATAAACCAAAGGATATTGATAAGTGGTCCCCAAAAGATTGGGAGAAATATGAAACAGCTAAGTGAACTAAACGTCTGCTCATCATGGCAATACCAAATGACTTATTTCAATCTCTCGATGTCTGTGAGTCAGCATATGATACGTGGAATGAACTTGAGAAACAACTCGAAGGGGGAGTGAAAACACAAAAGAACCGAAGAGCCCAATGCATAAACGAATACTATGCTTTTAAGGCTCTACCGACTGAATCACTCCAGAACACATATGATCGATTCAACTTCTTAATTAACAAATGTAAGAAGTTTGGAATCCACATAACCCCTTGTAGATCCTAGTTTAACAAGTAACAATGATATAACGAAACGATTAAGCTTTATTGAATAATTAGAGAGTGTTACAATATTGGAATGATGAACATAACTCTCTCTCAAATGAGATTAGGCGCACAACTCATCTCACTAAGCTTCTAACCTTATTTCTTTTAAACACACTTTAAATTCCAAGGACCTAAGGACAAAGCCCATGGCCCATTAACACACTAAAGCCCATATTAACCATATAAAGGCTTTTACAAACAATTAAATAAAACATTCCTTTTCTTTATATCACTTTCTATTTTATAGGACTTTTAGTCCTAACAATCTCCCCCCTAAAGTTATATAAAGAAAAAATATGATCTTGGAATCTTCAGGTCTTGATCTCTTCTCCCTCTTGAATCTTTGAAACACTTTAGTGTTGCTTGTCTTCATGTATTTCACGCTCCCCCTTGAAAATTGCTCTTTATTCTTCATAGTATCACGAGTTGTACCACGAGTTGAATTTGCTTTGAAAAACTTCAGAACTTGTTGAACCAATATGCTCGAAAGAGGAATCAACTTGTTGCGAACACTTCTTGATAAGGGATGAGAAGAACCATGCACTTGTAATCTTTTCTGCACAGATCATAGCAGTCACTCCCCCTCAACTTTTGCTTACTCCCCCTCAACTTGATAATCTTGGTCTTTGAACTTTTAGAACATTTCTCACGCTCATGATGATGATCTGTGTCTTTGAACCTGTATCAGTTCTCCCCTCATGATGATTAGGAGCATCCTGAGCATCATGTCACTTCAAAGACAACACTGATGAGTAGCAAAATACCAGATAAGACAATACGTAACCAGAATGGGGTAATCAACTAACATAGAAACACAAAAGGAACTGTTATCACAACAATTAAGAAAATTGTGTTTCCTATGTTCAGAGTTTGCATTGGGGTATCTCTGATGGGACTTCCAATTATCACAGAAGTAAAATTTTAAAAATTACTTCTCAAACTGTTCCGGAAATATCACAAAGATATGCAATGGGAATCACAAAGACTCGTGCATGTGTGAAAGAATTAAATTATATCTGTTTGGCTCAAAAATTGATTTAAACTGGGACGCAAGTTAAAAATCAATTGACACAGTGATGAGAATATGAAGTTCGGAGACCGGAGCTGATGTCATCCTTTTTCAATATCTAAGACCTTCGAGTGAGGAATAGATAGATTATGTGCTAAATCTCCGTGTATTTATGAAACAAACATCTTTTGTGAGATGCTTGAGTGGCTGGGTGAGGTGACATGAGTTATCGACACTGGGTCCATGTATGTTTCAATATTCATCTCCAAAGAACGAGAATGAATAGATTATGTGGTTACCCGGATAACTGACTCGGTTTGGTAAGGACCAATAATTCTTTTATGTCCTGTCACATCCTCACCATATTCTTTTCTCTCCAAACTCGTCTATACATCTAGATCCCTCACCGTTGTCTATAAATGGGATGTGTTTCTTGGGTAGGTCCTTGGTCCTTCCGGTTCTGGATAGACCATAGAAACAAAATAAATCATATCCCTCATTGCATTTACCAATTAAATCATTGAAGTGCACAATGAAGTACGAGTCATGAACTGATTTGTTCTGAAGTCAATGCATTAAAGAACGAGTCCTAGTCTGAGATGATCAGAAGTCATAAAATTGAAATAATTGAATTTCAAAGGATAAATTCAAGCGCGACCTAGAATGACTTGGTAAGCACATTATAGTCAAAATCTAACAATGAATAGAAAGTATAATTGTGAAGAACAAGTCACAATTAATATATCAGAAAAGAATTGAATCATTAACATGAAATGACGAACTTTGAAACACAAGTAGGAATTCAAGTGAGTGTATTTCCATCGAAAAATCAACAAGTATATATGAGACATGGAAATAACTAAGTCAAGAAAATATAACATGTGGCATTCATGGAAGTTAACATTGGAGAATAACAAACACAAGTAAGTTATCTTGAATGAATTTCCACGGTTCTTTGAATTCACTGAAAAATTCATGTAAAAACCTGGCACTCCCCCTCAAAAGTGGCATAACCTTGAATCGTTAGTCATGTGATATGAATAATTTTAATTAGATCACACATGACATTCCTGCAAAAACAGATCAGAAAGATTTTGGTATCCATGCTTTGATGGATCCTTGATGGTTAGATGCCTTGGCTTTAAAATGGGGATTAGGGATACTATAAGTACCGTACCAACACTTATCATAGTTTTTATTCACAAAGTCACTTGTTCCACAATAAGAACAACATAGCTTCTGTGTAGATAACCTGATCAGCTGATTAACAGAGTTAACACGATCCGGTTTCACAAAAGGTTTAGATTGGAAAGCTTGTTGTTCTTGTCACTCTTAACAGAGACAAATGACTTTGGAGCAGGAGAAGATCCTTTAACTCTCCAAGCCATCTTTACTTTCTTAAAAGATTGATTATCTGATTTGTCAATAATAGGGTCATAAAACAAATTAGAAGTACGGATCTGCTCTTTTGAAGAGCTATTTGATCTAATGCATGTCTTTGAAGAAACTTTTTTGTGGATAGAACTTGGGGCAGTCTTAGAAAAGCAAACTGAATTAGCTGAATCACTGTATAGAGACTGATCAATAGTATCTGGACTAGCAAGATTGGGTGATTCAACATCAGAGTTTTTGGCTTCAAGTTCCTTGTCATTGTTAACCAAAACATTGTTCTTCTCAAACATTAGATCTAGCTTCTTTTGGAGATCAGATTTGAGCCTCTTCTCTATCATAATGCCAGTTGACAAAACAGATAATTTCTTTGTAAGCTTGGAGATCTCAGTCTGAAAGATCTTTCTTTCGTTTTCAAACTCATCTTTCAAACTTTTTGCTTTAAAACCTTCAACCTTCTTCTGCTCACACTCTTTGCTTATTATGTCTAATTCTTTCTCCAAATCAGTTATTTTCAAAGCAAGTTCTCCATTCTTTTCAGTAAAAGATTTGTGTTCAATTTCAAACTTCTCTTTCTAAAATCAGAACTTTCTCAAAGTCAAAGATCTGTTTTGAAAGTTTTAAACAAATAAGCTCAAGACTCTTCTTCTCTTCAAGAGATTTCTTTGAAAAGTCAGATTGCTTTTGTATAAGCAATTGCCTTTCCTTTGCAAAACCTTCTTTCTCTTTTTCAAATACCTTTTCAAAAGTAGTTAGTTTATTTTTAAGTTCAAGATTTTCACTGTTCAAGAGTTTCCCTTTCTCTTCAAGTGCCACATTCTTGTCTTTAAGATCAGAAATGTCTTGTTGAAAAATAGGA
This sequence comes from Saussurea involucrata, assembly GCA_033807775.1. Classification (NCBI taxonomy): domain Eukaryota; kingdom Viridiplantae; phylum Streptophyta; class Magnoliopsida; order Asterales; family Asteraceae; genus Saussurea; species Saussurea involucrata. The sequence continues at coordinate 106,493,006 of CM066322.1, read as the reverse complement.
ATACTCTTCTTCATCTCCTCCACCTCTTTCTTCAGAGTAGCATTTTTATGGAAATATTCAGTACACGAACGTGCATAGTAAACTGCATCTGGGTCAGTAAGCACCTTTGGTTCTGGCATATTGTTACTTGAAAGAATATGATCGTGAGACAATTCAAGATATCGATCCAAAAATAATCAAACAGTGTATAAAAGAATACACAAATGTCCCCCTTCAGCGACTTAGCACGGGGGTCCCGCTACCCGGTTAGCGGGTGGGGTCAAGGGGCAATGCCCTTGTGGGGTCTGTGGGCAGCGCTAAACCCTAAAATTTTAAAAACTGTAAGATCAGATAACTCCCGAATTTGTGATCTAGGTGTGGTTTCCCGGAAAGACAGTCCAGGAATTGGGATCCGGGAAAGAAGTTCCGGTAAGGTAGTCTTGGAAAGGAAATCCGGGACAGATGGAATCCGAAACCTATAAGATCCGGAATTGGGAGATTGGATCCGGAATCAACTCGAGATCCGGAGTCAAAGTCGAAACCAAACAAGTCGGGACCGGATCCGGACTGAATACTGGAACCGGGTTTGAATCCCGGTGTGGTCCGGAACCGGGTATAATCCGGTGTCTTCCGGAACCGGAAGTGAGATCCGGTAATGACGGAACCGGTATTAACTGGAACCGGAATTGAGATCCGGTAGAGTTAGGATCCGGTATGGAAAACAAAGGAACCGGAGCTCAAAATATTGTGTCCCGTATTCAAACAATTTGCAGAAAAAGAACGTACATGGAGTCCCAAAATCTCAACTTTAAGGCTGGAATGCTTCGGGGAACTTCTTTTAGATCGATAGATTTGTCCCTCTGCTCTGAAATCACATGTAGATGCCAGTTTATCAAGTAACAATGATATAACGAAACGATTAAGCTTTATTGAATGATTAGAGAGTGTTATAATATTGGAATGATGAACAAAACTCTCTCTCTAATCTCTATTAGGCGTACGACTAATCTCACTAAGCTTCTAACCTAATTTCTTCTAAACACACTTTAAATACCAAGGGCCTAAGGACAAAGCCCATGGCCCATTAACACACTAAAGCCCATATTAACCAATTAAAGGCTTTTACAAACAATTAAATAAAACATTCATTTTCTTTATATCACTTTCTATTTTATAGGACTTTTAGTCCTAACACCCCTGAAGAGAACAATGTGATGTTTCTCAAAAGTTTGAATGAAAAATGGCTTCAACTGTCCATGTCACTCCAAACAAATCAAGATCTTGATACATGGACTCTTACTGACCTCTTTGGCACACTAGCCGCACAAGAAAACTATGTGTCCCAGACGAAAACCCAAACGGGTGGACCTCTGGCACTAGTAGGAAAGACTGCAGTGGTTCAGGATAAGCCACAGAAGAAGGAAGTCCCAGAGGAAAGCTCGATAGGAAAAAAGAAGATGAAGAAGGTGTTGGTTGCAAATAGTGAGGAGGATTACTCTGAAGAAGAGGCAAACATGGCCTCTATTGCTAAATCCTTGGCTTTAATCACCAAGGAATTCAACAGAGGTTTCGGGAAGAAGCCAAATTTCAGCAGAGGTACTGAAGACAGAGAGGGAAGAAGCGGCAAACAGTATGGACCACCACAAGCTTACGAACCAAGAACTTAAGGGAGAGAGGAGTTCTATGATCAGCAGAGGATGTATGAAAATAGGCAATATGAGCAGAAGGGAGGTAAATACCAGCAGATTACCCACCAAGGGGTATGCTTAGGGAGGAGCACAGAGCTCAAGAGAAAGCCACAACACCAACTCCACAGAACAATGGGTGCTTGAAGTGTGGCAAGCCAGGTCACTATGCAGCTGAATGCCGAAGCCAGCCCAACCACAGAGAGATTCTGCCTTCTATAAGAAAAAGGCAGAATGCCATGCGCAAAAGTCTCTTATGGTGGAACAAGAGAATTGGGTGTCTGATGAGTCTTCTGATGAAGGAGAAAAGAAGAACGCACTGTTATATGGAATGGCAGAAGTAAGGAGCTCAGACTCCAACAATGAGGTATCAATTTCTAACTCACCCTCTGACGAAACAGAAGCAAATTTGCTTAAACTTACAGAAGAATTCAATGATCTTGAAAAGACATGTGGTGATTTAAAGAAAAAACTTGCCTTTTATGAAAGAGAAACTAGACTTCTCACTCAGGAAAAGGCAAAAATTGCTTTAGAAAAGGAAATTATTGAATCAGAATATTCCAAGGAATTAAAGCCATTAAAAGAAAAGATTTATAATCTTGATCTGGCCTTAAAAACCAAATCCAAAGTGCTCGTGGACAATGAGAGTGACAGAATGAATATTCTTCCTCTTAAAACTTTTTCCAAAAAGAAAGAGAAGTTCTTCACCAAGACTTGCTCGATAGAGATCTTATAATAAAGAAATACCAAGATGCACAAAAGGTTTATGAAAAAGTAAACACCCAAATAGGCAGAAGAGGAATTGGATTCTGTGATTTGGATCCTTATACAGGAAACAAGAGAAACCAATCTTTGTCTTCCCTATTTAGCATTGGGAATGTTCGAAAACCAGGTTTTCCTAACCTAATCTCTGTGCACAAAAGGCGAAAAATCTCTAGAGAACCTCACAAGAGGAATCCTCTGAGGATGACAAATGTGTGGTATAATAACACATATTTGCCATCTTCAGACTCTGTCAAAAGAGCTTCCAAACCAAAGAAATATCTAAAAACTCAAGATCAGATAGGACTCTTCAAGTTTGGGAATCCAGAGACACAAGCCCAAATCGCCTTTGTATGCATAGTGAACCCTGAAAAGGAGCGGGGCGCAGAGGCACCTGAGTTTGTGCCTTCGTCCACAGAGGTCAGTAAGCAAGAATTTTCTGAAAATGGTTTAAGGGAAACTTGTGAAAATCAATCTGAAACAACCTCTGTCGAACATAGTCTATGTGAGAAAGATTCTGTGGAGATTTCAAAAATAAATATGAAAAATAGGATTTTGGATCAAATCCTAGATTTTATAGTCTTTTTGGATGGATAATTTCGTTAGCTCCATTAGTTCTGTCTAAGAAGTATTGAAAAATAGGCTAAGTCAAAGAACTACAGAAGACCTCTGCCGAGTACACCAAGACTTCTGCACAAGATCAGAAGCCTCTGTCATCACTCATCGAGAAGTCGAGCCAAACCTGAAGATCAACCTCGGACCACAGAGCCTCCGTGAAACTCCATAGAGCCTCTGTGTTGCCAAACTTCAGAAGACAAAGACTTATGCTTATTTGAAGACAAATGATCACGTGCCTCTCACATGACTCTGTTGTACGAAGATCCTGAAGATCAAATAGTACAACCACGATGTTATACCTTCCAGGTGTCACCCTCTTATAGGTGACAACCTTTTGCTTATACTATTCATCGTCCCACGATCGTGTCCCCCATACTATTCTGCACGCCTCCTTCACTATATGAAGAGGGCACTACCTGCCTTTTCAGGAAACGAAGCATAACTCACATACTGAGTCTAGAGAGAGAGAAAGCTTTCTTAAGAGAAAAACATGCACCACTGTGTGTTCTTAATGTAACTCTTATTCAAGATTAATGAAGATGACTTGTTGAATAATTTACTGCCATTTGTTTTTATTCTTCTTCATTACCTGTGTGTGATACAACCATTAGTTTAAACCAAACTGTTTTCAAACGCTTCTGCATTCAAATCTACTATTCTCTGTTTAATCGATTATTGGTTTAAACTTATCATTTGTTGAGTCAAAGTGGGATCAACAAATTCAAATACGAGTCCAACGGTTCTTCCGGAACAAAATCGAAGCTAAAACGAAGAAGTATGGCAAAAACAGTGTTCGACTATGACTAGCGACTATGACATGTGTCAATGTCTCTGGTCAATGTAGCACTAGGGAAAAGAAGGTGGTACCAACCCCGCGACTGTGCCAAAGGGCAGAGTCGCCGGCCATTGTCGCATGAGGGCACCTGACCCATAAAAACGGGATTTTTCACCCCCTTTTCCTCATTTCACTTCACCCACTTCGCTTTTCTCTCCCAAGAACTGTGTAACGTCCCTTAATCCCAACATACAAGTTCCATATAATTCACCACAAAATAACATATCATAATCCAAATATGGTCCCTTAAATTCTACAATTAAGTCTTTCAGTACAAACTTTTTCAAATAAAGTAAAATACATAACATCTACTAATTATAACTGGAATCTTCATAATCATTCAACATCCACAAAAGCTAACATGATAATTCCTATCATTGTCTCTTGTTTGCTCCATGACCTGGAATACATATTTTAAAACAAAAATGAGGGTTAGACCTTGAGGTCTAGTGAGAAAAATCCCCGTTAGTAAAAGAAAACATTTGCACATAATTCACGTAAGAATACCAATTATGACTCATGTAATCTTTCCATCCCTTTCTCCTTTCTTTTCCTTGGCCATATTAATTGGTAGCAAGCCAATTAATTAATTTACTCCGCTGTACTAAATACATCCAACACCACTGTCCCTTTGTACAGCCAACTTTCACCGGTCCTAAGCCCGGCCAACTAGTACTCATACAATGCAATATTCATATAAACATTATATGCACCATATTACATTTAATCACATATATGTATTCCATTTGAAAACATTTCAAATAAAAACTCACCTCTTGTTTTGATCGCAAAAACCCTTCCAAGATAATTCAAGTAGGTCAATCCTTCACAGAATCTGAAATCAGATAAAATACCGAATATCTCCTTTAATACTTAAACTTACAAAATCCTTAACCCAAGTCGCAACCCAAAATATATGAAATCGAAATCAACAGTACAAGTCGCAACCGTAATGAACAGTACCAAGTCGCAATCTCCTATTGCGATTCCACCCTGAAGTCGCAACCCCTTATTGCGATTTCACCCCGAAGTCGCAACCCCTTATTGCGATTCCACCCTGGAGTCGCAACACACTATTGCGATTCCACCTTGGAGTCGCAACGCACTATTACGATTCCACCTTGGAGTCGCAATCAACAACTGCGATTCCAAACTTGAATCGCAACCAACTACTGCGATTTCAAGCCAAGTCGCAAACGACCATTGCGACTTCAATGCCAAGTCGCAACCAACTGTTGCGACTTCGTTGAATGTCGCAGTCGTCTATTGCGACTTCGATGAATGTTAGTCTACTGCGATTCCGATGAATGTCTCAGTCTACTGTTTCATTCTAAACCCAGATTTTGTAGATTTAAGCTATGCATGTTGCTATAAAGATGCAGTTATGATTAAGACTATAAACATAACCTAACCTTAAGCTCAGATTTCCCAAAACACCCCCTTTTTAACAAAACCCACCAAGAACTTAAATATAAACCTCAAGAACCCTTTAGAGAATTAAAACACATAAAAGGTATGGATTGTTTACCTGAATCACAGCAACAAACTTCTTAAATCTTTTCCCTTCTTCTTCCCTTCAAACTCTCTCGATTTCTCTCTCTCTCTCTAACCGAACTCACACTCACACACTAACACTTGAATATAGTTTGAATATCTAAAAGTGAAGACATCATTTTCCTTTTCCCTTGCTGGAAGTCGGTTGTGGTATACAAGGTTAGCAAAAAGACCAAACTAACCCTAAACTTCTCTCAATTGTCGAAACACACCCCCAACTTTCTATAAAAATTTAAATCTTATCTCTTAACTTTTAATTTCTCAAAATACTAACATAAGGACTTATAAAATTCTAAATTTAACTTAGATAAAAATACCTGGTTATTACAACATCTCCCCCTTAAAAGAATTCCGTCCCGGAATTCGATTAAGCGAACAGATGAGGGTATTTGGCTCTCATCTCGGACTCTGATTCCCATGTAGCATCCTGACCTCGATGATGTTTCCACTGAACCTTTACCTGCCTGATTTCCTTATTCCTTAATACTTTAACTTTGTGATCCACTATAGCTTCCGGTTCTTCCACGTAGTTCAGCTTTTCATCAACCTGGATATCCGGTAGAGAGACTGCCTGGTCCGGTGTAACTAAACATTTCCGAAAATTCGACACATGAAATGCGTTGTGAATCCTGCTCAACTCCAACGGAAGATCCATCTGTATGCTACTTCACCAATTCTTTCTGTAATTTTAAATGGCCCAATATACCGCGGACTGAGTTTACCTTGTTTCCCAAAACGTATGACTCCTTTCCAAGGTGAAACCTTTAACATCACAAATTCCCCAACCTGAAATTCTAACGGTTTCCGGCGTCGATCTGCATAACTTTTCTGTCTGTCTTGTGCCGTTTTCAATCTATCCCGGATCTGAGTAATCTTATCTGCGGTTAACTGCACTATTTCTGGCCCTGCTAACTGCTTTTCCCCAACTTCATTCCAACACAAAGGCGTTCAGCATTTCCTACCATACAATACTTCAAATGGTGCCGCCTGAATACTAGAATGATAACTGTTGTTGTAAGCAAACTCTATCAAAGGCAAATGTTTATCCCATGATCCCCCAAAGTCTACTATACAAGCCTGAAGCATATCTTCTAAAGTCTGGATCGTTCTTTCACTCTGCCCGTCAGTCTGCGGATGATATGCTGTGCTCAACTTAATCTGCGTTCCCATCTCTTTTTGAAAGCTTCTCCAAAACCTAGAAGTAAAACGACTATCTCGATCAGAAATAATCGAAATTGGTACTCCATGTCGAGTTACTATTTCATTAATGTACAGTTTGGCCAAACGTTCCAAGGAATCGGTTTCTTTTATCGGCAAGAAATGAGCAGACTTCGTCAACCTATCCACAATCACCCAAATAGAATCGAATCCCTTTGAAGTTCTTGGTAACTTGGTAATGAAATCAGTTGTGATCTGATCCCATTTCCACACTGGAATATCTAAGCGTTGCAACTGACCAAACGGTTTCTGATGCTCAATCTTTACTTTCTTGCAGGTAATGCAGTCTTCCACATGCTTAGCAATACTTCTTTTCATCCCCGGCCACCAATAGAATTGTTTCAAATCTCTATACATTTTATTTGTACCTGGATGGATGGAGAATCGAGATTGATGAACTTCTTGTAGTACACGATCACGTAATCCACCCAAACGAGGTACCCAAATCCTATTCCCCAAACACAACAACCCACGGTTATCTTTCTCAAGTAATGCTGATATCCCAACCAACCGTTCAGATTTTAAACTTTCTTCTTGATAAGCATCTAATTGGCACTTCAGTAATTCATCAAAAATGTTTGGAAGAAGTTCAGCTCTTAAAGAAATAGCTTTTATGGTTCCACTCCTTTCTTGACGACTCAGCGCATCTGCTACCACATTCGCTTTTCCTGGGTGATAAAGGATTTCACAATCATAATCATTCACTAACTCTAGCCACCTTCTTTGCCTCATATTTAGTTCCTTTTGATCAAAAAGATGTTGGAGACTCTTATGATCAGTAAAAATTTGACATTTGGAACCATACAGATAATGTCTCCAAATCTTCAATGCAAAGACAACCGCTGCAAGTTCCATATCGTGGGTAGGATATTGCCTTTCATGGTCCTTTAATTGACGAGAAGCATAGGCAATTACTTTTCCACGTTGCATGAGTACACATCCCAAACCTAACTTAGAAGCATCGCTGTAGACCACAAAATCATCCGAACCTTCTGGCAATGCTAAAATCGGCGCGCTGCAGAGTTTCTCCTTTAATATCCTGAATGCCTCGTCCTGTTCTGCCTTCCATTCGAACTTCAGATTCTTCCGAGTCAGCTTCGTCAACGGTGTGGCAATACGAGAGAAATCTTTTATAAACTTTCGGTAGTAGCCGGCCAAACCCAGAAAACTTCGTACTTCTGTTGCTGTCTTTGGCGGTTCCCATTTTTCAACTGCTTCCACTTTCATCGGATCGACTTGTATACCCTTTTCCGAAACTATATGCCCCAAAAACTGAACTTCCCTTAACCAGAATTCACACTTTGAAAATTTCGCATACAACTTTTCTTTCTTCAATAGTTCTAAAATCAAACGAAGGTGTTGCACGTGCTCTTCCTTAGATCGGGAATAGATAAGTATATCATCAATAAACACAATAACGAATTTATCAAGATACGGCTTACATACCCGATTCATTAAATCCATGAAAGCAGCTGGAGCATTCGTCAATCCAAATGGCATTACTAGAAACTCATAGTGACCGTACCTGGTGCGAAAAGCAGTTTTCAACACGTCTTCTTCTTTGACCTTCAACTGATGATAACCGGATCTTAAATCAATCTTGGAGAAACAACAAGCTCCAACTAATTGATCGAAGAGGTCATCAATTCTAGGTAGAGGATACTTGTTTTTGATCGTGCGTTTATTCAATTCTCTGTAGTCGATACACATTCTCATCGAACCATCCTTCTTTTTCACAAATAAGACTGGTGCTCCCCACGGTGAAGAACTTGGTCTGATGAAACCCTTATCGGATAGATCTTGCAGTTGTGCCATCATTTCTTTCATTTCCGGAGGCGCCAAACGATACGGTGCACGGGCTACAGGGTTGGCTCCAGGAATTAAATCTATACCGAACTCTACCTGTCTAACGGACGGAAGACTGTGCAAGTCTTCAGGAAATACTTCTGGAAAATTACTAACAATTGGAATGTCTTCCAACTTACTCTTCTCTAGCTTAGTATCTATTACATAAGCTAAGTAACTCTGACAACCTTTACTAACATACTTACGGGCTTTTATCATGTTAATAAGATTATACTGATAATTCCTACGATCGCCATAAATCACTACCGGCCCCTTTTCAGGTAACACACCGTTTATTAACTTCTTATCACAATTTATATTAGCTTGGTTTTCGGCTAACCAGTCCATTCCCACTACCACATCAAACTCTACCAGGGCTATTGGAAATAACTGGATCGGTACTCCGCACCCTTCTATATTTATCACGCAACTATCAAATACTTCTTTAACCGATACTTGGTTTTCATTTGCCGTATCTACCAATAAAGCATGATCTAACACTTTCGGCTTTAAACGCATGTAAGCAGCAAATGAAGGAGACACAAACGATCGGTTTGCACCAGAATCAAATAACACCTTAGCACGTGTGGAATTTATTAAGAATGTACCTGTAACTACGTCCGGAGTTTCCTCCGCTTCCTTTGCTGTCATCTGAAATGAACGGCCTCTTGCTCTTGCTGGTTCTGACCTCGGTACTGTTGGTCTAACACCCGATCCTCTTGTTGACGTGCCACCCGATGGTATTCTTCCCAGTGGACAATCTGATTGAAGATGATCTGGCGAATTACATGAATAACAAAATCTAACCACCCTACAATCTTTAGCAATGTGTCCAAACTTCCCGCACTTATAACAGTTTCTAGGATCTACTTGACAGTTTCCTTGGTGGAAACGGTGGCACTTTGGGCAAGGTCTTTCAGCTGCTCTAAAAGGTGGACGACTATCAAATCGCTGAAATCCAGACTTTTTCACATCGTGTAGTGGTCCTTCCCATTTTCTCTTTCCCGCACTCTTATCCCCAACATCCCTCTTATTGTCTCGCTCCACATTTTCCGCAGCATTGACTGCTTCTGAAAAAGTATTAGGTCTCGCTGCAGTTACCAACTTTCAAATCTCCGAATTCAATCCGAATACATACCTTTCCATCTTCATCTTTTCTGTGGCAACATAATATTCTCCGAAACGCGACTTTTCCAAGAAACGGGCAGCGTAGTCTCTTACCGATAAATTTCCTTGCTGTAGGCCCAGGAATTCCTCTTCCAACTGTCTAACTGCGGCTTGCGGGCAAAACTGTTCCTTAAATGCCCTCGAGAATTCGCCCCAAGTAAAAGTTGAATACACATCAGGTCCTTCAGAGTCAATAAGGGCTTCCCACCAATACAAGGCATCTGCTTTCAACATTGCTGTTCCATATAACACTTTATCTTCTTCCGCGCATTTACTAGTCTTAAATACAACTTCAACCTCCTTCAGCCATCGCATTGCTTTTACTGGATCTCTGTCCCCTCCATAATTGGGTGGTTTACAGCTTAAAAACATTTTATAATCACACTTTCTGGGTGCTGATGTGACAATAGGTGCGATAGGCACTTCGTTTTCAAGGGTAGGGTCTGGTATTTCTGTTTCCGAATGGTGAGTCTGGTTAAACATAGCTTGTATATTTGCCTGAAGTCTTCCCATTTCATTCGCTAGGTCGTCTCTCGTAACAAACTCTGTGCCTCGCCCCTGTACTCTGCCCCCTGACCTACCTCTACCTCCTTCTCCCCCTCTTCCCCTTCCACCGGCTGTTGGATTAGATCTATTCGGATTCCCTTCCCCTTCTCGGTTTGTTCGTCTCGTTCCACTTGCCATTCTGTTGATTCAAACAAGGTTAATATACACATAAGCACATACCCCATATAATAAAGTATTCTGGTTCCAACATGTACCTGTAAGATCATAATTACACTGGCCAGGTGTAATCTGAAATTACCTTACATGAGGTTCCTTCTACCTTTTTATATTGATCATCCCAAGGTTCTAAAATAACAAGGACCTCCTACTTCGCATGCAGTTTAAGTCTAGGTACAGATACTAATACCTAAATCTCTTAAACTAAGGCTCTGATACCATTTGTAACGTCCCTTAATCCCAACATACAAGTTCCATATAATTCACCACAAAATAACATATCATAATCCAAATATGGTCCCTTAAATTCTACAATTAAGTCTTTCAGTACAAACTTTTTCAAATAAAGTAAAATACATAACATCTACTAATTATAATTGGAATCTTCATAATCATTCAACATCCACAAAAGCTAACATGATAATTCCTATCATTGTCTCTTGTTTGCTCCATGACCTGGAATACATATTTTAAAACAAAAATGAGGGTTAGACCTTGAGGTCTAGTGAGAAAAATCCCCGTTAGTAAAAGAAAACATTTGCACATAATTCACGTAAGAATACCAATTATGACTCATGTAATCTTTCCATCCCTTTCTCCTTTCTTTTCCTTGGCCATATTAATTGGTAGCAAGCCAATTAATTAATTTACTCCGCTGTACTAAATACAGCCAACACCACTGTCCCTTTGTACAGCCAACTTTCACCGGTCCTAAGCCCGGCCAACTAGTACTCATACAATGCAATATTCATATAAACATTATATGCACCATATTACATTTAATCACATATATGTATTCCATTTGAAAACATTTCAAATAAAAACTCACCTCTTGTTTTGATCGCAAAAACCCTTCCAAGATAATTCAAGTAGGTCAATCCTTCACAGAATCTGAAATCAGATAAAATACCGAATATCTCCTTTAATACTTAAACTTACAAAATCCTTAACCCAAGTCGCAACCCAAAATATATGAAATCGAAATCAACAGTACAAGTCGCAACCGTAATGAACAGTACCAAGTCGCAATCTCCTATTGCGATTCCACCCTGAAGTCGCAACCCCTTATTGCGATTTCACCCCGAAGTCGCAACCCCTTATTGCGATTCCACCCTGGAGTCGCAACACACTATTGCGATTCCACCTTGGAGTCGCAACGCACTATTACGATTCCACCTTGGAGTCGCAATCAACAACTGCGATTCCAAACTTGAATCGCAACCAACTACTGCGATTTCAAGCCAAGTCGCAAACGACCATTGCGACTTCAATGCCAAGTCGCAACCAACTGTTGCGACTTCGTTGAATGTCGCAGTCGTCTATTGCGACTTCGATGAATGTTAGTCTACTGCGATTCCGATGAATGTCTCAGTCTACTGTTTCATTCTAAACCCAGATTTTGTAGATTTAAGCTATGCATGTTGCTATAAAGATGCAGTTATGATTAAGACTATAAACATAACCTAACCTTAAGCTCAGATTTCCCAAAACACCCCCTTTTTAACAAAACCCACCAAGAACTTAAATATAAACCTCAAGAACCCTTTAGAGAATTAAAACACATAAAAGGTATGGATTGTTTACCTGAATCACAGCAACAAACTTCTTAAATCTTTTCCCTTCTTCTTCCCTTCAAACTCTCTCGATTTCTCTCTCTCTCTCTAACCGAACTCACACTCACACACTAACACTTGAATATAGTTTGAATATCTAAAAGTGAAGACATCATTTTCCTTTTCCCTTGCTGGAAGTCGGTTGTGGTATACAAGGTTAGCAAAAAGACCAAACTAACCCTAAACTTCTCTCAATTGTCGAAACACACCCCCAACTTTCTATAAAAATTTAAATCTTATCTCTTAACTTTTAATTTCTCAAAATACTAACATAAGGACTTATAAAATTCTAAATTTAACTTAGATAAAAATACCTGGTTATTACAAACTGAAACCCTCAGTCCCCAATGTCGATTTTAAGCCTTTGAGACCCCATTACTCGAGATTTCACGTGATTCATCCTCATCTAGCAAGGATTTGGAAGCAAAAGCTAGGTGTACTTCATCTCCTCTTCATCTCTTGAGTTTCTAAGTTATTTTAGGGTTTCATCCAACCCATTTCACTCTTGTGAAGATTTGGAGCTTGAGGTTCTTATTGGTGACCCAAGAAGTACGTTGATTGTGGAATACAAGATGTAGGTAAGGTAATCTTCTTTTTTCTTCATCTATGGAAATTAGGGTTTTGGTATGAGTTGACATATTGATGTAAAATGTTTGGGGAACAATTCTAAGTGGTTGGATATGAATATTTATGGTTGGAAACTTGTGGATCTAGGTTTTTGGAAGTTTTTCTTGAAGATGCAAGTTTCTTCAAAGGAGCTCAAATTTTGGAAAATCTCGATTTAGCCTAAATCTAGCAAGGTGAGTTGAAGTTGATTTGTAAAAACGTTGTACATGCCAAAAATGTCATTTTCCATGTATTTATGTGTTTTACATGAAATTATTACGTGTTAAGTTATTTGCTGGGTTTTGATTATTTGAAGTATTTAACTTTATAAACATTGTAAAACACCCACATTTGGGATTTTTGGATATGTTGATAAGTAAATATCATAAATATGTCTCTTTGGTGATTTATTGCACATATGAAGTCTCTTCAACAATTTATGCATTTTTGGTGTAGTTGATTTTATAAACCATTTGGAAAATGCACGTTTTTGTTTTATGAGATATTTCGGAAATATAAGGGTATGTGTCCATTTGGAAAATCGTTGTCCCAAACCGTGATAAGTTTTGGGTTAATCATATCTTCGAGGTATGCGTTTATATAAATGCCGTTTAAATGTGTTTTATTATATGAGAACCGTTAATTGTTGGCCTTATGAGTTTTGAACATTTTAGCTCGGTTTTGACTTAAAAGAGTCTTGAGGACATTTGTCCGGTTTTAATGGCTCAATGTAGAGCCCTATATATGATTTGCACTTATTGCATCTGATTGCATCTTATTGCATGCTATTGATAATTACAGGCTTGAGTGCATTGTCATTCTTGTGTAGTCATGTAATTTTAGACTGTGTTGCATTGGATCCATAGACACGTAAGTCAGTCTTTATTTGATGGTTTGCTGGGTGTTGCGGGATTTGACCCAGAACCCATGTTTTATGACCTTTACCTTGCAACGGTACACTAGGAGGGTTGAGCCCGGTTGTGTTATCATCATTGATGGGCGTTTGGGACCTCCGCCATGTCGTGGCAATGCCATGGTTGCATGGACCGGGCCTTTGGTGGTATTCATGGTAATACTTGCTAAGGTCAGTTGTCTTTTTGGGTGTAACTTGAAGGGAGTCGTAGGGACACTTGCGCTTTCATGTCGTGAAGTGTCATACGATTAACGTTGTATGAGTGACATACTTTTGTTTTCCTCTACTCTCAATGGATATGGGTCTCCCCCGTTGTCGGCCAACATTATTTGGATATTATAATGTCCTTACTTTATTATCGTTGGGCTTGTGCGATCGACTGTAGATGATGACTTTAATATTAAATTTCCCTCCACGTATATTATGGTTTGAATGAAGCATGTCATTTCCATGTTTTGGTATTTGGAGTTCGCTCCCTTTTATGCTCGCGTGAGTATCGGGTTTTATCCGTATTTTCGGTAACGTTTTATTTTTATTGGGATTGTTGTCCATGGTACATGGGTCGGGCATTATGCCTCATCCATGATTGAATGATTTGAACAATAGAGACTTATTCACATTATATGATTGAGATTTAAACGTTTATTTACGTTTGAAGTGAGTTGGGATCAGAATCATTTTGGAAAACGCTACATTCATTTAGGAACTTTCATCATAGCATTTGTGTGCGTTGGAAAATGAGTTGTTTACATTTTATCATAAACCCTTTTGGAATTCATGATTTGAGTTGTACTCTTTCATTTAACAATTATTTTAATCATGATGTAAACTCTTGAACTTGCTAGGCGTTAGCCTAACCTTTTTATTTGTCGGAATGTGAACAGGTTCCGGTTGGGAAATAGTACTAGTCATACTATGAAGAGTTGAGAGCTAGATGTGTGCTCAATACGTGTATAGCTTGGTGAAGTCTTCCGCATATTGGGAATAGCAACTTGGTATTTGGTTTGAGTAACACCCGACCTTGTGTAGTCTTGGTGCATGACTTAAGTTACTGAATGTTGAGGTTAAATATATGTTTTAAAGTTGAGATATTTCCAAGGATGGATTTGTATAAAGAATTTTATTCTTTATTTGGTTGATTTATCGAAGTTTTTATTTAGTTGCTCTTTCCAAATTTGAGGGTGTTACATTATATTTTATTTTGAGGTTATATTAGTAAGATAGAAGTTTGTTCTACCTTGTTTCAGCTTGTTCCAGGATGTGGAACAGGCTTGTTTCACTCTTTTCCTGTCTGTTCCACATAAAGTCCTGCCAAACGTGAAACAATAATCCTTATTCTGTCTTGTCCTGTCTTGTCTTGTTCAGTGTACCAAACGCACCCTAAAATTCGAAAGGAAGGGATTCGGTGGTGGAGTTGGCTTAGCTACCACCTCCGTACTTCACAATAACTAGACCACCCAGGTCTAATGATTTTCATGCAATCCAAACAACTAGACATAGTGATGTTTTATCGGTTTACGTGTGCCCATATTCTGCAATTGCCAAAACTTCTAAGATGACGTTTAGTTCGTTGGAATCCAGCGGAATTTGAAGGAATTGGAATGGTCAATTCCATTAACCAAATTTTATATCATTATGCTTTATTGAGAAACACCTTTTTAGCATATTCTCATTCTTTTATGCAATGCTAGCATATGAGAAAATCATTGAAAAAAATTTCATCTACTGATGAATCACAAACTTCAACATCAAAATTATAGTCGCAACCAAGAATAAAATTCTAAACTTGTATTATATTCATCAATTTAAAAACTTCAACATTAGCCATAGTCACTTTTACCATGGTGTCTTGAACAACTTGCTTGCACCTCGATTAGTCTCAAGAGTTTTGGAAAAACTAGAACCGAACTATGAGGAAGATCTCTATAACATCATCTACTAATCATTTTCACATATGAAAACATCTTTTTCACAACCTTAACATTAATTTGCTTTTTATTCCATCTCACATTCTACATAAAACTATAAAATAAATCAACATATATATTTTATTTGGTAAAAACCTGTTTGTACTCGGTACATTTGCCTACATCTATTCAAAATTTACACTAAACTAAATTGTACAAGTATACAAGTCAGGATGGATAAAAAAGAAACAAAGATAAAACATGATTAACATTTTATGTTCTCAACTTTAAATCAAGATGCACATGTATCTTACAAGTATATACAGAGAGTGATGAGATCATGAGATAACCCTGAAAAACCAAAAGGGATCAAAGAACTTACCTAAATCAATCAAACGGATGTGATTAATAACAACTTTTTGTTTTTTTTAAAATACAAATATTTACCCTTAACTTTTAAATTTGAAATACTATGAAATACTATGAAATACCAAAAAATGGAGCAAAACAAATTACACCAAATTTTATATCCATTTTAATATATTTTCTCATCCATTTTTTCACGATTGTCCCTTTTTTAAAAATTATATCTACATATGTATACATATTCATTTCAAGATAAAATTCAAATCCGAAAATGGCATCTCAAAGTTTTCCAACTCTTAAATACCCAACTATGTTCCCAACATCGGAAACATAATCGGAAATCGTAGTTTGCAACAATAAATTTAGCTATTATTTATAGTGGAAAAAGAAAGACACAATGTAAAAATTATGGCAAATTTCTTACGACTCACGTTAAACATTATGTGGAAAACTCTTGCATAGTGTTAAAATTCATGTATTCGACGGAAGTTATTATACAAAATGTGTTGAGCAATTAATATTGGCTTTTGCATCTCATATGTGGTGGTGTTTTTTCCAATACTCGTGTTGTTGGTATTACAAATTTAACATTACGATCTGAGATGAAACTAGCTAGTTGATCAAACATGATAAATCTTGATTTTTGAGAGTTATTTTCTTATATTTTCATAATTATTATGATCACTTTCTAACTCATTTTGTCTTCTTTCCTATTCATTTGGTCTGATTCATTCCAACACAGTGTTGAAGTCCCAAGGTTATAAAAATCGGCTTTTACTAACTTTTTGTGCATCAAAGTGGTCACACTTGTCACCACAGTGGCAACGTCGAGCATAATCAATTTGGAAAGCCTTTGACACTTGAGGAAATCTGATGTTTGAGGCCAATAAAAATAGGAAAATGAGCTTTCATGGAAATGATGAAATAACAAGACAAATTGGTATAGTCGATAGAAAAAACTTAAATCCTCTATCAAAAAGGTGCTAATTTAATGTCACCCTCAACCCTTTCTCTTCAAAGCTCACTATAAAAGGAGCCTTGGGGGGAGCCATTTGAAGATCATCTTATCCGGGAGCAAAACATCTGAAACTTAATGTTTACTATTCATACTCTCTTCAGTTCTTAGTTCTTAGTTGTATTTAATTTTCTTGTATTTCAACTTTCTTGTAACGACTTCACCATTGTGGCGACATAAGTGGTGACAACTTAGTTAATTTCATTTATGCAAGTAATCTTTACCATGAAAGAAACACTTCCTTGAGTGTGAGTGCGAGTATTTGCCAAAACTAAGACTAGTAGGCAATACTTGGGGTGTTGCCATTTTTATCAAGTCTTTGACTTGATCACAAACACGGAGAAACTGATCATTTGTAAATGTTAATACTAGATCTTAGACCCAGAGATGCGCGAATCCGGAAATACATCTTGAGTGATGCAAAAAGATTTGAGACAATATTTTATAAGCACGTAGAGATACGGGTTTTCAAATGATGTTTAACCAAGGTTCAAATGTTGGTCGACATTAGAGTAACAAAGAGATTTGAACATCTATTTCCATACTAGTAGAGCTACGATCCTTGAAGGTCAACTTAGTTAAATTGGCAAGTCTTTAGTCGATTAAAGTGGTGACTTTGTGGGGTGTAAACGAATCTAGCTTTTAACGAGCTATTCAAGCTCGAGCTCGAGTCGATCTAGAACACAATATAAATCTCGCTTAACTCAACGAGTCGACCTCCATAACACCAATGTTCGAATCGACTCGTTCAAAAGCTCGATTAAGCTTTACTAGTCTAGTCGAGCCAAGCCGAGCCATTCGAGCATACACTTTTTGACCCAAACATAATTATATGTTTGCAAATTATATAATCAAAATATAAAAATTATCGAGTTTGAGTACATAAACGAGTTAATCGATCTCGAGGTCGAGCTCATAAACGAGCATCGAGCTCGAACATTGAAAAAAATATTCGAGTTCGAGCCCGACTTTGAAAAATTAATCGAGCTCGTTTACACCCTTAGCGACAGTTTGAGAGAAAGGGATTCTTATAGATATTTTTTGTGACACTTGTTTCTCACGATGAGGTTGCTACAAATGTTTTAAATAATGCTTACAAGTTACACCCATATCTTCTTCTTTTTAACTACTTCACGTTAATTGTTAATTAGCATAACATCAACTCTCACAAATATTGATTATTCTCTCAAAACTCGAAACTTGCACTAAAGTTTATGAACATCTCTTATTCTTAGTTGTCCGATCCCTGTGAAACAATTTGGTATATTTTATTGCGTATAGCAATCATACGATCGCCACTATGGCAACATAGATGGTCAATTTGTGGCCTATACGATTTCTGCTATCAAAACCCTAGGAATATTTAGATTCATGTCAAGATTGATAATTTTGTAGGGATAAAATAGTCACTCCTGTATATAGACGTGTTGGTGATAACGTACGTGTTAAGACTTAGCTTACCTTTAAGGTGAAACTAGACTCGTTTAATGCTAGAGCAAATATTTAAGCAAAAGGATATCAGGAAATTTTATGACCTAAGATGAAGATAATGGTATTACCAATCACCATTTCTTGCCAAATGTTTCCGAAATGTTTAAAAATGCAACCGACAATTATCTACTGTGCATTATTGATTAAACAACTAGTTGAGTACAAATGTGTTTCATGCTTAAAAAACAAAATTAATCAAATGTTCTACAATATTTACAGGTGTAGTACTTACATGGCAACCTGTATAATTAACTGAAAAAAGTAGAGGGGTAAATAGTAATTTATGTCATTCAGATTGTAAGACTACAACCAAACGAGAATCTAGCCTAATTCATACAGACAACTAAGTCCTTACAAACAGCTTAATCCAAAAACGGCTTAATGGAAAAACAACCGAACAACCCCTAGGACCGGTTACAACTCAAGGTTGCAGGGACCAAACCGGTTAAGGGCGTGGCAGGTAAACTGTTCTGGCCATCTATAACCAAGTATGACAACAATTTTTGTTACCCATTTCATGTGTAGAAAAAAGCTCATGATTAGGCTTCTCGTAGGAACGATACAGCCTGTGTTTGGTAGTGTTTAATTGATTCAATTGCTTTAACAGCGATTGCATCATCCTCGGGATAATAAGCAACAGGATCAGATAAAAGAGGACGTGGAAGATTGAGCACACCTTCGAGAGTTGCATGAAGACAATAAGCCGAGTAAGTGATGTGATATCCACCTTCCTGCACAATTAAGATGCGTCCATTGCAATGCTCATTGGCTAGATTGCCAACTATCTGCCCAATGTCTCTATAACCCTCCATAGTCAAACATTGTCTTCCATTTGCATCAAACTGCAAGAAAAACATTAACAACTCATGAGAATCTTCAACGGAAATCTACTTCACACCTTTACCTAGTTCAGGACCATTACTGTCTTTATGGAAACAACCGTTCTACCTTTAGAGGTCAGGTCTGCATACACCATACATCCTACCCTCCAGACTTTACTTTTGAGTGAAACATACCGGATTTGTTTGGTTTCGTTTTATGTTAAAGACCGTTGCTAGAGCCAAATAACAGTATGCATCAGCAACGAATAGAAGTCAAAACATAAATAATTTACACAGAAATAATGTATTGTATGTTCTGGAGAACCGTGACATGATGGAGAGAGGCAGGATTATTTAGAAGAATAATTTTCTGACATTTTTTTAACTGCATGTTCTTCAGACAGACTTAAGAACGCCTCTACTAGAATGCCTGTCCTAACACGGAATGCCTCACAATATATCAGTAGGTAATGCATTAAAAAAATATATGTCAAAAGGTTATCCTCCTAAATAACCCCATGAGGCATACACATCAAACCATTTCCAGAATCAGGAGAGTGTGTTTGTGTAGGTTAGTCACAGCATCATACACAAAGGGCAGCAGGAGCATGGTGATGGCTGGATGTTGACACCTATGTGGTCAAAGTCCTATCTCTCATACCATGTATTTAGGGTTAGAAAATTGATATCTTATTCAAATGGAAAGAATTTCTATGGAGAACATACGTGCCTCAGGACGTTGAGCGAGAGAATTAGGACAGAATAAAGTAACCTTGCTTAAGGGATTACTAACATACTTAATGAATACAATCACATATCTAACAATCGTCAAATTGCATCCAATGGTTCTTTTTCTCTGAAAGAGCTTGTCGAATAATTTAAAGGTATTCTCAACATATGAGATCAATTGATGGTGCAATAGGGATTTCCGATTCATTTCTCTCTACATGGGTAGAGAACCCCCCCCCCCCCCCCCCTTTTCTTAGGTTGTCCAGTAGTTTTTGGTGTCCAGGAGTGATGACTTATGTTTCTTTTGTAGACATTGGCCGGGAAAACAAATTAATTTAGTTGTTATGCAGATGACATTGTTGTCACATGTGATTGCTTTCAGCATATTGTAAACTTCAAGTTTTATTATGAAATACTTCCACAATAATTTGATACTTTATCAGGATAGAGGCATCATGATCACATTAAAAGATATTACTTCATTGGATGTATGTTTTAAAACCTTCTAATAGGGTGTGAACTACTTGGATGAAGACCATCAGGGACTCTGTTAAAAGAACTATTGCCTTAGGATGTAAGAAGTAGTTAAATGGAAGAAAACTAAACTATTTGACCGTAAGGGGCTGTTTTTTTACCTCTTAATAGTGTCATTAAGAGGCAACCTCTGAATTGTAAGAGGTGAATCTTGTTTGGCAAAAGAAAAGAAAAGTCTGCCTCTTAATGGTTCTAAAACCCTCTGAATAATTTTGTATCTTGGGCATTCCTTAACCATTAAGTGCCCTAATTTCATTATGAACAATTACCAAACAACCATAATTCATTTTACACTATATCATAAGAGCCTCTTAATCATTCTGACCACTTAATCATCCTGAAGCAAACCATTCAGCAACTGCCAAACTGCCCCTAAGTGTAATAGCTTATTCTGCTCCATGTATCAACCATTTGGATGTTCATGCGTATCTTGAGATATCTAAAGTATGCCATACGGAGATGAATTGTGTATTCAGACCAGGACATTATATTAAAAGGGTTAACTAAATAGGAATCATGAAGGATTGCAAGATTTTTGGACACAGATTCGAAAGCTCGCCCTCTACTCAGAGATTTATCACCAAATATTATGTATTCATATGTAGACTGGTCACAACCAAGAGCAAGAAACAACCTACTACCTCTCATTCCAGCATAGAATCTGAATACAGGCTGGAGCAGGGCTTTAGGAAGATGGGGATGATCAACAAGGAGAGCTTTCAGACACTTGAGAAACAGTCTCAAGTTTCCAGTCACGACCAACGGCAGTTTTAAAATGAATTTGATGACTTGCATTAGTTGTGGACACCTGATAAACTGATGACTATATCATTAACGTTTTTGTTAGATAGAACCAATATGATGCCCCTAGAAAACCATGAATAAACCCACTGATCCCAACTTAGGTGCAATTGACCTATAAGGTCAAACCAATTAGCTATTTACGTTCACACTAATATTTTTATCACAAATTCAACAATAATTCATTGGTATCAAATTTGATGTAGTTTTTTAAAATTTTATTTGAGCTCCAAAGTTAAATCATGCCTCCATATTTGAATCAAAGAAGTATTTCTATGAAATGAACTGCCAAAATTGCAAATCATCAATTGAGATATTGACTTACAGCACTTGAATCTTGGCCGACAACGAAAACCATGATATCTGGATCAAACTTTATAACAGCAGGGGCAACCACCTTTGTCATTGCATACTTGTATCCCTTATCCCCTGTTCCATTTGGTAAAGGTACATTCAGATTATAGCCAAATCCTGCCCCCTCACCAAGCTCATTTATAGTTCCACTTTGAGGATGAGATGCCCCCCATGAACCATGATTCATATGAAGGGAAATGGTAAGAACTTTGTCAGAGTGGTAGAATCCCTCTGCGGTTCCATTCCCATAATGAACATCAATATCAATAACGGCAATCTTCTTACATCCAGAATCCAAAGCATATTGAACAGCAAGGCCGGCATTGTTTAGAAAGCAATAGCCATCAGCTTGTGTAGGCTGAGCATGATGACCAGGAGGCCTAACCAGTGCATAACACATTTTCGCATGCCCATCAACTATATATTTAATTGCTGAAAGTGTAGTGCCAGCAGCTAGAAGTGCCGCATTCCATGATCCAAGATTCAGAAATGTCCCACTACAAAATGTTTTTCCTCCATTTTTATCTGCTTCGAGTAGGGAATCGATATATTCTGTTTAATTAACATGTGCATTTTAACATCAGAGGCATGATTCAGTGACCAATTAAAACAGGAAAATAGCTAATATGAGATCTTAGGTCATACTTGAATGCATGTTTAAATCAGGGCAAGGGAGAAATTCAAAAGAGCATGAATGCAGTGGAAGATAATATTGACAAACAATTTGAAGGCATTAATGAAAGGTTGCAACTTGGAACAACCAATCAACATGATGTTTGAAGCTTTAGATCCCCAAGAAGCTTGAAGATTTCTAAAAAAAACGGAGATAAAATTATTCTCCAATAATGTTTTAAACATTAATTTCCCAGGAGTATATTCCATCTTGCGATGGATATGGAGAGCAAGATGGTGGAGCTTGACTGTGAGATGAAAAGGGTTCTGAAAATATGGCATCTAATGCATTCTCTAGATGTGAGAAGTCAATTCTTTTAGCTTCACTGCAACATGCCTACGATGAATCGGGTAACTATTTCTAGCTATTAATCAGATAAATTTGCACAATCATGGTTGCCTCCTGATAAAGAGCAACAAATGTGGTTGCAGAAGCAAGGACTTTTCAAATTTGGAGCTAAGATACACTAGACTATATTATAAAATACTTGCAACAATATGTGAAACTCAATTTAATTGGGCAAGCTTGCGAATTTCATGTCATACTTGGTTTGAGTTGATTTTGATACAGAAACCTAAATAACATAAATAACTAGTCCATAGCCAGTATCAGATTATTCAAAACCATGATGGCGATTTTCTCCCTAAATTAGGTTTTATAAGATTCAATTATATATTTTCGAATTTCATAATTTATACGAATGGAGATATATTTTTTTCATGGTAATTAAACACTTCACTTGAAGTTCAACTTTGACGAATCATATTGATTTTGAGGTGGAAGTGTTGCCTTTTTTAACTCTAAAAACTTGGACTTCAATTCATAATGCATTTTGTTTTATTTGATTACAAGAAAAACAAACAGTAAAAATGTAGCATAATTGAGGGTTAGGTTACCTGCCTGGAGTATGGAAAGAGAGCAATTCGGAGAGTAGAGCAGGCCTGGAAGGATGCCATGAGATAAAAGGGGAAATAGGACCTCTTTTGAGGATGGAGAGTATGTTTCTGATCCTGTCGGAGTTCTCGGGGTGCTTTTCAAGTACGTCCAGAAAACCAGGGTCGATTCCGGTGTCGAATACTCCTTCCCCGGTGTCATGATCCAGCATACCCTCGTCCCAAAATACGTTGATGTGATTCGTAGTTGGCGATGCTGAAGAAGATGATGAAGGTAGAAGAGTAGGACCACTGCATTGGTGCTGCTGGTCGGCCATGGTTAGAGTGAGGCATCTTGGGGGGTTTAGTCGTCCGGACAAAATTCAGCATATCATCTTAAATCATGAAGCCATTTTTACTTTTGGGAAAATTGTATTAAAATCAAACCAACTTTTATCTAATTTATATTTTGTGAAGCAACTTTTAAAATCATCGTTTAAACTGTTAAGCGTCTGATTAACCTGTTAAGCGTAACCTTTAAAATAATATGACATGGCAACTTATAATTAAAAACATATATATTAGGTGGATATTATTTATACATATCATTATTATTAAAAATAAGACTAAGAAATCTAACTTTGCAAACGAAGAGGCGCTTTCTCCGAGGGTTTCTCAAATCGTCCCACTCTATCCTCCCTCAATCGTGATCGCAGCCCTAGTCGTCGCTCCGGCCATCCGCATCCGTCGCAGCCGTTGTCGCTCACGTCTCCAGTAGCGCCCTCACCAGTCGACGTCGGCCGACGCCAACGGTGTCCTTCATTAGCGACGTCCTAATGCATGCTCTCTCATGCATTGTAGATTTCTATCTCATTCTTTTCCACTTATGCTGTCTTTTGGCATTATTTTTTAAGCTTTAATCCTTACATATCATTTACTTTTTTGATGTAAACAGTCAATCAGAAGCAGATCAGTTTTGAAAAGAAATAAAGATCAATTTGGCTATAAATCATGATTATGTTCCAAACAAATCCATTCTATTACGAAAGTAAAATTGTATATTTGAAAGATTTTGATGTTCGTAACGTTGGAGTTGATACATTTTATCGGAATATGCTCGTTCTTGTAAGGTATAGTGTGTGTGTGTGTGTGTGTGTGTGTGTGTGTGTATGTGTGTTTTATATAAGATTGTTCTAAAGCTTTGTTGGTCCCGAAGGGGTTCTACAAGGGTGAAAGTTTGTAGAAGGGGGGGGGGGGTTGAATACAAACAAAAAATTTACTTTTCTAAATTGTTTATTGATAAATCAAAACACAATTTATAGTTTGTTGCAGAATAAGATTAAGTAAAACCTAATCTAAACAAACTT
Organism: Saussurea involucrata; assembly: GCA_033807775.1. Lineage (NCBI taxonomy): Eukaryota > Viridiplantae > Streptophyta > Magnoliopsida > Asterales > Asteraceae > Saussurea > Saussurea involucrata. The sequence goes on along the minus strand of CM066322.1, from coordinate 106,468,558 downwards.
GAGAATTACAAAAGTTCTTGCACTAGAAAATAGAAAGAAAGGATAAATAGAAAAATACAAATTTTTCTACTTGCACTAAGAAGTCAGGAGATCCTTCAAAATGAAAGATGTTGCTCTTATTTATACCTCATGCATTTAATGCATGACATGAGTACTTTACACGTGTTAGAGACATGCTTCTTCATTGGCGCATGCTTCTGACTTTTGTCAAAGACATGCTTTTGGCCGCATCGTGAACAATGTAGGTTTTGGGGTAGAACCATATTCAGATTCTTCATCATCGTCATCATTGTCATCAGCGTTCTTGGAATCATCATTGCCATCTTCAATGTCAAGTTCTTCCACATATTCTTTTTCCTATTCATGTTCCTCTTTATCAGAGGAATCCGAGGGAATGTTTACTAGAGCTTCTTTCTCCTTATTAGCTTCCTCCCCTTCAGCAAGGGGAGGGTCTTCTGCTGGGATTTCCTATTCAGCATCAGCTTGCTGATCCTCAGCGATTTTCTCTTCATCGGTCTTATCCCCCTCTTTGTCATTATTCGAGGAGGGAGGGATTATTGGAGAAGTTGTGGAGGTGGAAGGAGCAGCTGTGGAGGTGGAAGGAGCAGTTGTCTCCAGGTTCTCAACCCTTGTGAACAACTCCCCTATAGCACCAGCGGTTTCCACGACAAAGTCAGCGACCATGTCGAGGGATTTTCTATCTGAGTCCGTGAACGACGAAGATGGTGCAGGAGCAGGCTTCTTCAGTTCTGCTAGAATGTCAGATAGTAGCTGGTTGTTAGAATCGACCTTTGTAGAGAGGTCATTGATAGAAGATGAGAACTACCAGATGGAGGTGGTGTTTGCAGCGACTTATGTCTTTATTTGTTCCACCACCTCTTGTAGTGCTTATAGTTGAGAATTATCAGCTTTATTTGATAGAAAGGTGGTGAGCGTCTAGATCGCTGAGTCCGCATTATTGATGGCGGTGGTGTTATTTTGCAGGTTGGTGGAGAGAGTGGAGATGTTGTTGCTGATGTCTTGAATGGAGTTATTCAGCGTCTCAAAAGAAGGACCTGTAAAAAACATAAGAGGTTTGAGCATAAGAATGCTCCGGCTTAGTCAACGAAGAAATGAGGGGTAGGGAAGATGGAATACCTGATGGTTCATTGAAGAAATCCGAGGGATTTCCTCCAAAGTATGTCCTCATGTCCTGCTCGAGAGGAGTTGAGAACATGGGTATCTGAGGATCCTCGTGAGGAAGACCATCAGGTCTTGTGCTGGAGATGAGATGGCGGAGAAGATCCGCATGCGTATCATAGAGGACAGTGCCTGATGTACTGGACGCGTTGACAAAAGAAATAGAAGGAGTAGAAGCAATGGTTGTGAAGATGGTCGTGCAGTGTGGCAGAGAGGCACTAGCGGTGCCTGGAACTACACCTTCAGTGCTTTGAGGCACTGAAGTTGTTGTGGTAGATGCCAGCGTAGAATCAGCGATCGTTGAAGTCGCCGAGGCGGATGTAGTTGTATCGGAGGTGGTGGAGCGGACCACAAAGGAGTCAAGGGAAGCCTATGAAGAGGCAATCCCTGAGGTTGTTATTGTTGCAGCTGAGGGTTTCTCCTTGGATTATTTCTTGGCCTTTTTGGAAGGGCCAGGAGTGGCAGTAGAAGGTTTCCTCTTTGAAGAGGTGGTTGTAGCAGCTTGTGAAGCCACGGGGGGTTGGACTGTGGGCATCGCTGTTGAAATAGAAGCAACTGATGAGAAGAGAAGGCGTTGGAGTGTAGAAAAACGTACCTCATTATCTAGAAGCTCTCGGTCGAGGAGTCGGTTACCAAGCCTTGGTAGCTGATAATCTCCTTCAGCTGGGTAGAGAGGACTCAACACGTGCTGAAGGAGTACGCTGATGAAGCGTACATAGGGAACAACGGTCTCCCTATCAGGTTTTTCGACCTTCACCATCAGGTCGTCAAAGATCATTCTGGCGTAGTCAACATTGAGGCCAGTGATCACTGAAAGAGCGACCCGACTAGCTTGGTCCATGTTGCCTGTCTTTCCGCCCATACTCTGGACGAAGTGAGCGAAGAGGTGGCATATCTCTGTGGGCATCCTTGCTTTAAGGATCTTTGTGAGCTTCTTGTCAGGCTTCTTGTTCTTGGTTTCCCAGTCATAGCTCATTAAGTCAAGGAAGTTGTAGAGTTCCTCATCAATGGAAGTGGTGGCATAAGTCTTGCTGACTGGAAGTTTCAGCGATTGTTGAATCCCTGAGTGGGTGATGCTCCCTTCGCCATGCTCATTTTCAAAGGAAATCACTGTTACCTTTTTCCCTGATTTCAGGGTCTTCTCAGTCCTCTCAGCAGTGTACCAGAACTGCTGAAGGAAGTTCTTGTGCCCTGGTGGATAGACAGTGAGGCATAGGAGATAGGGGAATTCTTGAGGAATGTTGCAGCATCCTCAAGGTGGTTGGAGGGTTTTGAGGCTGGGAAATTGAAGAGTGCCAGTTAGACTTGAACTGGACAGCTGAGAGTTCAAATTTGACATTTTTGGAGCGAGTGAAGATGGAAGCTTGAGAGGCCATTTTTGTTTTTAGAGAAAAAAATAGAAATGAAAGAAGTTTCTTAGAATGGAAGTTTTAAGAAAAAAAATCTAAGTGGAAGAAAATACAGTTTTGCCAGTTTCCTTTTCCCTTGACAAATTGTCGGGTAAAGTAACTCCGGGATCACTTAGATTACCCGTTGAGGTAGGTATCGTAAAGGTAGTACTACCTACGTTCATGGATGGCAACTGGGTGGCCGTGGTAGGATTTCATTCCGATCCTTGTATTCTGCTTAAAGGCAGAGATACTACGGAAGTTCCGATCGGGTCACTAAGAGCACCGATGGTTGCAGTCTCGTCATGTATCCTAGCCCAAGAAAGTATAATATCAAGTGGATCTAGACTCGATTGTGCACTGAATGAAGTCGAGAACGAGGGAGGTTGTTCTCTTGTTTCAATACTGATACTCTCTGAGTGAGAGACCAGTAGATCTTGTGCTAATTCCCCTTGTGAAAATGAAACACTCAGCTGTTGAGAGCTGAGTGAGTGGCTAAGGGGGGTGTGGAATTGCGCCGCTAGGTCCACGACGGCTTCTTTAATACCTCGTCCCAACGGATGAGACTAGATAGCAGATGTGGCTCCTGGCTGACGCTTGGTTGGATTCGCTCACGAGCTTCTCTAGTTCTTATGCTCGTTCTCTCTTGATTCTTTTTCGATCTCAATTCTCTCTGGCTCGCTTGTTCTAATTCTTCAACTAAGTCTCCCTCCTCTCTCCTTATGTCTCCCGAAATAGGCTGAGATGTAGGGATGTTGGAGGGTGTGGTTGAGTCGGATGGAGATCCTTCAGTCAAGGGTGGTTGACTTCCGATACGGGCCGGTATTAAGGAAATCCGTATCTGAGTCGGTTGTCTCGGAATCCATCACGTTAGTTTGTTCGAACGGTGATAGAGGTGTTAATGCCAAAAATCGTCCAGAAGGATAACTTAAGGTTGATTGTAGAGCTTAACAACTAAAGATAGAAATCGTTCGACAAAGCAATGCGACAAAGACAAAAAATGTAAATGAGACGCAAGGGATTTGGTGACGCGGGAAAAACCTCAACGAGGAAAAAACCCGCGGACGACTGTTAGGACACTGAAGTTGTCCTTTATAATAGAAAGTTTTGTAAAGCAATAGCTGTGTTAAAGGGCTTATGCTTAATTGTTGTAGCAAGTGATGAAGACTATAAATAGGTCTTTACTTGTAGTTTGTAAGAAGTGAATTCATTAATACAAGATGTAGATCTCTAATCACTTTGTGTTCTCTCTAGGTTAGATTTCCTTTTCAATAAAGTTCTTCATCATCTTGTTACACAATACTTGGATTGTATGAAGATCATGGACCTAACAAGTGGTATCAGAGCCAAATCGAAGAATTTTTCATCGATACGATCATTGGATCTTCACAATTCAAGCGTTTTTAGCCCTATTTTGCTCAGATTTCGGATTCTTATGGTGTTTGTTAAAGAAAAAGTCGAACTCACTTTTTGGATCAAAAGTATGCCAAATCGATCGAATTACATGTTTTGATCATCTTCATTTTTCGAATAAGTCTGCGAAAGAATCACTGAAATTGGTCAAGAATTGAAGAAGTTATGATGATTTTAGTGATTTTCGGATGCTGTTACTTGAATTCGGATTATTCTTGATGAATTCGGATTATTCTTGATGAATTCGGATCCTTCATCGTTTACTGTTCATTGATGAATTCGGATCCTTCATCATTTACTGTTCATTGATGAATTCGGATCCTTCATCGTTTACTGTTCATTGATGATTTCGGATCCTTCATGCTTTACTGTTCATGGTTTCGGATGCTACTATTGTTTGGATGGCTTAGATGGTTTCGAACTGTTCAGAGTTGTTGGTTTCGGATCTTGTGAAGTCCGAAATATTGCTGAATTTGGTCATCTTAGTTCTGAATTTCGGAATGTGCTTACACCTAAAGGTTCAAAGGTATGGATGGCTTCGCATCTTTCTAATCCTCATTCTAATGGTTTCGAATTCCATTTATTCAAGATAGGCATGGTTTCGCATCCAACATGACACGAAATTGCCATGAATTCGCACCCAACATGATCCGAATTGAGTGAATTCGCACCCAGCATGATCCGAATTGAGTGAATTCGCACCCAGCATGATCCGAATTGAGTGAATTCGCACCCAACATGATCCGAATTGAGTGAATTCGCACCCTACTTAATCCGAATTGAGTGAATTCGCACTCAACATGATCCGAATTGAGTGAATTCGCACCCTACTTAATCCGAATTGAGTGAATTCGCACTCAACATGATCCGAATTGAGTGAATTCGCACCCTACTTAATCCGGATTCATTGGTTTCGGATGCTTCATGGTCCGAATTCTGATGGTTTCGGATCCAAGAAATTTATTGAAAAATATTTCTCATTAAAAAAAAAAAAAAAAATCCGCTAACCGGTTAGCGGAACCCCCGTGCTAAGTCTCAGGAGGGGGACATTGTTCATGAAAGTTAGCATAAGGCGTGTGTGACATCATTCTTATATTCAGTGTGCCACATACATTTAGCAACTGTCAAAGTTTAAAAGAGCTCAAGTCTTTCAAGATATTCAGAAGTTGATTGTTGGAGTTTAGTCTTTGATTGGATTGGAAGAGACGCTTGAATATTTGCAATCATTATTCTGAAGTTTTGTTGACGATGCTAGACCGTTGAATGCTCTTAATCATTCTTCTGACCTGATCAATCAGAATTGTGAGTGCTTGCAATCATTGTTCTGGTGCTTTGGTTGTGATTCAGACTTTTGAGTGCTTATAATCATCCAGCTATTTCTTGAAGATTGAAGTTCTGGATTCTCTTCATTCAGTGGCTTGAAATATTTTGAAGACGAGTATTTCTCCACAGTTGCTGAACAATGTTATTTGCTTGGGTCGTCTCATCCCTACCTAGTAGTGCGTGCTTATTACCGTTCCTCCTTCAAGCAAGACGGATTCTTTGTTTTTCACTAAATGCATACACTTTGAAGATGATTTTAGTGCATTTAGTCGAGGCTAAGAGCAACATTCAAGGGGGAGCCAAGCCTACATTTGAAGAATGCACCGCTAAAGTTTTTATAAGGAAATCAAGGGGGAGAGGATCTAATGATTTGAAGATGATTTGCTTTCCAAAACTTTAGGGGGAGAATGTTAGGACACTGAAGTTGTCCTTTATAATAGAAAGTTTTGTAAAGCAATAGCTGTGTTAAAGGGCTTATGCTTAATTGTTGTAGCAAGTGATGAAGACTATAAATAGGTCTTTACTTGTAGTTTGTAAGAAGTGAATTCATTAATACAAGATGTAGATCTCTAATCAATTTGTGTTCTCTCTAGGTTAGATTTCCTTTTCAATAAAGTTCTTCATCATCTTGTTACACAATACTTGGATTGTATGAAGATCATGGACCTAACAACGACAATGATGATGCCGTCGCTGCACTATGGTCGCCAAACAGGGGCAATGTCCTTATGTTTCATGGGTCGAGAGTACAATTGTTACAATACAAATACAAGAAATAAGATAATTTGTAAAGTAACAAGTGTATCGAATGTAAAAACGAATGTGATGTGCGTAAAAATTAGGCGTCGTGCGTCGTATGTTCGAGAGAATGCTTCTTCGTTTGAGAGCTTTTAGTACGCTGTAGGTGTTCTCGATAGTTCAGAGATGCGCCAAATGATGTTGAGCCTTCCTATATATAACCTTCGAATGCTTTAAATGATTTTCATGAATGTCGGAGTAACGGTCGCTGTGGTTAATGCTCGTAATTATCCTTGTCGGTTATGTCCGTTGGTCATTAATGATGTTGATCCTACATTAAACAGAGAAATCATAACAGTTGTCATACGTTAGTCGGTCGAGGTCGTAAGGCTTCTTACGATGGTCGAGACTGGTGAAATTTTACCCAAACAGTTTGCCCCCAAAATTTAAAATGAAAAAGCAATTTTGAATATTGAATTTTTGTCAGAAGAAAATCTTTTAAAATCCTCGTCCAATGGAATGTCAAGAGACGTGACACGTGTCGAAAGTCGTTGGTTTTGGAAACTGAATCGGTTTAATCTTAACTAAAGGGGAAGTTGAAAAGGGGATAAAATCGTGACGTCATGTTGACGTACGATCGTGCTTAACAGCTGTAACTGCCAGGTGTCGACGATCCACGCCTGCATACGAAGAGACATGGGCATGTGTCGATCATCGAGCGACTCGATCTGACACGATCAATTGCATAAATAACGACCCTTGGTAGATCTTTTCCAGTTTACGCTTTCAGACAGTTTTTAGAGTGAGATTTCTTCTCGATTCCTTGCCATTCTTCAGCGAATCCTTTCCAAAAACCTGCAAAAATCTTAAGTCGATTTTTAGAGTTCTTGGGGATTAGAGCGCCTATATAAGGTACGACTCTTCATCCATTGTATGCGTCGTAAGTCTGTTGCTAGAAAACCTAGGAAAAACTGGGATATTTGGGGTTTTTCAGACCTGCAAATCTGGTTAACGGGTTTAGCGATGTCGACCGAACCCAAGAGTACCATTCGAGATCAAGATGATCTCGACGACCTTAGGAGTTTAGCAAAAATCCCTGCGGGGATTACATTGAGTAAGGCCGGTCAGATTCGACCGGAGATGTGTCCTGCTGGGTACGTCGTGATATACGAGTACCCATTTAAGATAGGTTTTGAGTGACCCTATTCGCCTCTGGCCAAGGCGTTCATGTGCGATTTTGACCTCTCGCCGGGGCAGCTGATGCCCCAATTTTGGCGCGTTATCCAGGTCATCGAGTGACTTACCAAAAACTGGGAGTCGCCGATGAACGTGAAGGATCTGTTGACGGCTTACCAGGTCAAGATGGACGGGTACCGTTGTTTGGGTAAAAAATCACCAGTCTCGACCACGACCAAGGTAAGGAGTACGTTTATTCCCCCCACGACAAGGTAAAATCATAGTACTTTATTCCTTGGTAAAAAGTCAAGTCGTAAGTTATTTACCTCCCGACACTCGACCACGTCGTATGTTTCTCACGACCGTCGCATAGAACCATGCGACCTCGACCAAATAACACATGACATAACTGTTATGTTTGTTAAGCGTTTAATACATGAGTCAACGTCATTAATGGGCAACGTCTATAACTGATGAAGATCATTAACAGCACTAAAGACGACGTCTGTTACGACAGTTACAAAGAGCATTCAAGAATCAATCAAAGCACCCGAAGACTATAAATATAAAGCTCAATCCTCATTTCAAAAGACATCGAACATCAGAAGCAACCTTCCGAACTCAGAAGAACATTCATAGCAACGAACTTTCTCCCGAAGAATCGCTCTCGGCGCACGACATAAGCACACGACACACAGTTTAAACACACGACACACAGTTTAAACACACGACGCACATTGTTTTTACATTCGAAACACTTGTTACTTTACATTTCGAAGTATTTCTTTCATTTGTATTGTAATCTCTGTATGATCGACACCAGAAACACAAGGACATCGCCCCTGTTTGGCGACTATAGTGCAGCGACGACTTCCACAGTCGTCCGCGGGTTTTTCCTTGTTGAGGTTTTTCCCGCATCATCAAATTCTCTGTCTCGTTTACATTTTTCTGTCTTTATCGCACGCTTTTGTCGAACGATTTCTTTCTTTAGTTGTTAAGCTCCACATCAACCTCAAGTTGTACTTGTGTGCGATTTTTGGCATTAACAGTTTGGCGCCATCCGTGGGACCCCATCTAGAGAAAATCTTCGACAAACGTGCGTCGTACTAACGGTTTCTTGGAGTTTCTCTTGTTTTCTGTTTCAGGAAGATGGCAGCCCTAGGAAATCAAGAGCATGTTATTGCCCATATGTATCAAGAGCTAGAAGTTGCTCGGAATCAAATCAATGCCATGGCCGAGCAGAGTCGCAGAGCAGCTGAGGAGATCGCGCGGCTGAGAAATCCCTTTGGATCTCAGAATGTTCCTAGGCCATTCATTCAGAATCCAGGGCAAGGGTCGTTCGGTCAGAATAGTCCTAGACCATTCGCGCACAATCCAGGTCCAGTATCGGGTCCGTTCGTTCAGAATCAGCATTCGGGTCTGTTCGCTCAGAATCAGAATCCAGGTCCGTTCATGCAGAACCAGCAGCCGGGGCCAAATCCCCAGTTCGGGAAAGTTCCTCCTCAGCATATAAGGCCGTCGCCCATGAATAACGGGTCGCAACCATTTCAGAATGGATCGCAGCCATTTCAGAATGGATCGCAGCCGTTCCAGAATGGGTCGCAGCCACATTTTGTCCCTTTCAATGGGGACGCCAATGGCTCGTCTCATGGTATCGGAACTAGTTCAGGGGTCAATCCACAGGCAGGTACGAATTCCGATCCTGTGGACCCCGTCGCCCAGCGACTCAAAATGCTAGAAGATCAGAATGAGCGTGTCCTGTCTTTGCTCGCCAAGCTGCCCGGGGCAGCCGTGCCAGTCGACGTCGAGCCTCGATCAGGATATCAGGCATCACCTTTCATTGATGAGATCGCGACCATCGAGGTCCCAAAGAAATACAACGTCCTCGCCTTCACTCCCAAGTACTCAGGAGTGACAGATCCGACAGAGCACGTCGCGCAATATAAACAGCTCATGTGGACGATCTCGATCCCGCACATGTACCAAGAAGTATGCATGTGCAAGAGTTTTGGAGCAACCCTCACTGGTCCTGCCCTCCAATGGTTGATCAATCTCAAACCCAAATCCATCGGGTCGTTCGCTGAGTTGGTCAATCAATTCTCTCAGCAGTTCGCCAGCAATCGCAAGATGGAGAAGCAGACCAGTGACCTATATTATGTCGTACAGAAGACCAATGAGTCTATTTGAAGCTACATCAGTAGGTTCAATGCAGAGATGATCAGCGTCCGCAACTGCGACGTCAAGACCACAACCGAAGCTTATAAACGTGGTCTGGACGACAGTTCGGGTTTGTACACTGATCTGACCAAGTATCCCCCAAAGAATTTCGAAGATGTCCAAGCTCGAACCCTAGAGTATATGAGGGTAGAGGACGACGCTGCCTTTCGTCATAAGCACGTTGACGACAAGAGGTCGTTAGGTGTAAAGAAGCCAGAATTCAAGACAAAGGCAATTTTCAAAGTAGAGCCCGCGCGTCAGATTTCGAATATCCGATTTTAGACGAAAGCAGAGGCCAAGACCGCAACCAAGTTTCCTCAGTACCCCAAAATATCCTCTTACGGATTCAAAGGGTCCACTAAGGACTTGGTCGAAGCTCTGAAGACCGCTCAGGCGACCATTCGGTGGCCAAAGAAATCCGATCAGGACGATGCTAAGAAAGATAAGTCAAAATGGTATGACTTCCATGGCGACCATGGTCATGCGACAGATGATTGCATAGCTCTGAAAAAGGAGTTAGCATATCACGTCCCGAAAGGAAATCTGAAAGATATCATCGATGACGTCGTTGCTCCAGCTAGCGACGATCGACCGCCAACCCCCGAGCATGCGAAGGTCGTCAATTGCATCACTGGTGGGTCCGACGTGTGTGGTCTGACGTACTCCGCAGCCAAACGTTACGCCAGTCAAGCACCTGACGATCGGCCTATCCCGCGTTCATCGAGGCCCAAAGGAGATCTGGAGTTAGAAGCTATGAAGATTGTGTTCGATCAAGACGTCCTCGGTGACTCATATCAGAAGCATCATGACGGGTTGATCATTCAACTCACGATTGGTAATTGTTTAACCCGACAAGTCTTGATCGATGGGGGCAGTTCAGCGAACGTCATTTTCCTTGACACCATCAAGGCCATGGGAATCGATCGCATGGAAATCACCCGACGTTCGACAACCTTGGTCGGTTTCAATTGAGAAGCGACGAGCACCTATGGAGAAATCATCTTGCAGGTCTATGCCATAGGAATCAATAAGCAGACTAAGTTCAGCTTCATCGATTGTTCGTCGGCCTATAACATCATCTTAGGTCGACCATGGATCCATGAAATGAAAGCCGTTCCCTCGACGTATGTGACAACCGTCAAAATTGCGTTCAGGTTAGAACTGCACTAATTATGTCAGATACAGTTGTTCTATGTCACACTGTCTAGTTTTAGCAGTAAACCCGACACAGTAGGGAAAATTTAGAAATCCAGTCTAAAATCCCTCAATTTAGGAAATTATCCATACATCTCATAAAATGCCAACTAAAAACATGTATACACTAAAATATATATATATATATATATATACAAAATAAATACTAGCAAATTAAACTAGTATTATTATCAATAACAATTAATTAAGAATATCTAATAATTCAATTAATTAAAAGATTTAAATAAAAATTTAATTTAAATACAAACACAATCATTTTATACAAAACCACACTCCACACACTCCCTTTCCCCTCTCCCAAAACCGGCCACACACCACCATCACCACCCTAACCCCTCTTTCTCACTCCATAAATACCCCCTCTCCCTCTCCATTTTCACTCTTCACTCACTTCACAAACTCTTCTCTCAAAACCTCCATATTCTCTCAAGAATTCTCTTCTCCAAGGCTTCCAAGATCAGCCACATATCTTCAAGAAATCAAGGTAAAAATATTTTAGTAACTTTCTTTAATCATCCTCCTACAACTTTCTCTTCTCTTTCAAAGTTCAACTTCTAAAAACTCTAAGTTTTCATCTTCTTCTTGCTAAATCCAACTCTTGGCAAACTAATGTTTGTAGATCTATCACCATGACATCTTGCATGTCATTAAAAAGGGTGATGAATCCATAATCAAACCCATATTAGTGACCTAAGAATGTTTGGTATGCATGTGTTTACAAAAGCTCAAAAACAACAAGTTTTGAAAGTATTTTGGCAAGATGATTTTCTAAAGTTCCTTGCATGTTGCTTGGGATGATTAAAAAGCAAAGATTTCATCTGAAAATATGTGATTTAGTTGAGTAAAAATCGTGTCTTGGCAAAAAGAACAAAATCTTTTGAAGAACCAATGAGAAAATAGCTTTTATATAAAAGACCTTTTTCATCAGCTTGCTGTCAGAAATTTCTACTGACTTTACAAGGCCATAACTCTCTCAAAAATGATCCAAATATAGTGATTCTTTTTCTGGAAATTACTTTTATGAGTTAGGAATCAAACCCCACTGGAATCACCTAAAAATATTAAGTTTTGAACCCTCAAACAGTTTTTACAAAAACAGTGTGCAACAGCTACGTGTTTCTGTCACTGTTTTTGTCAAGTGTCATTTTATGTACTTATGTTGATCCAAAAATCATGAATCTTATGTCAAAAGTTTCCTAACACATGGAAGTACTTGTGTGTAAAATATCAGAACCTAACAATCTCTGGAAGTTATCCAAACAGTAACCGAAAGTGACTAACAAATTCTAACTACTAACAACTATATTGTATACTAGCTATATGCTATCTCTTGATCCTTTTCCTCACCTTTGGTGATGAAATTGTGGTATATTAAACATATATTACTTAGACATAATTACTAATCTAACTCTACCCGTTTCACCATTTGCATGGTGGAATTGTGGAATATACCTATACGTATTTATTTACGCATTTCATTTACGCATCTAACATCTAACATCTAACTACTAACTTTTCTTATCTTTTATGATGAAATTGTGGTACATACATACATAATACACATGACCTAACACCAAACCATATTTACATATGGACCTAAAACATTTATTTTCGTTATTACCTCTACAACACTTCGGTAATTTTAAAACCATCACATGTAACGTTCTTTCTAAGTATGAACTATTAAAGAACATTTAACAACATACAAATTTAACAACAAAGGCATTTTATGATGAGATGGAGATTTAAGTGACAAAGTCTAGAACCTAGAATCTTACTAGTGTCCTTACATTCGTAGGATCGAAGTAGGATCTCATTTCGGAATCACATTACGCATTCGGGAAACACCTACGCAAACCACCGTGAGTATTCATAGCCCCTTTTTACTGTTTTATACATTTTGGGGTGAAAAGCATGTTACTATTATTTCAACATTATCAGTCTTCGTAACCCTTTTTACTGTTTTACATATTTTGGGGTGAAGAACATGATTCAAAACTTTATTCGAAATAAATTGTTTTATTTCCGAACTTTTACGCATGTTTAACGCTCTTTATGGTACATATGCACATGTGAAAGCTTCTAAGTTTGCAACTATCATATACAAAAAGTCCCCAACACTCTTAACATTACTTATTAACTCACATGCGTGTGAGCCATGGTAATTATGGATAACGTTATTTGGTTGACCACCCACCTACGATAAAAACAGGGTGCATTAATTACTACACTGCCATGTTAATGATAGGACATGATGACTCGGGGCAGATGAATACAAGGTCATGAGGCTTAGTAATGGCTTAGTTTGCTACCTCTGAGGCATTACACATTACATTACATTTTTTTATATATACCATGAGCATGCGTTACAAAACAATATCGTACAACTTATACTACATTTTTGCGTATACCAACACCTATGAACTCACCAACTATTTTTAGTTGACACTCTCTTTTACATGCTTTTCAGGAAATAGCAAGTAAGGACGCACTTTAGAAGGCATCACTTTAGCGTCATCAAATTATTTCATCATGTCATTGTACTTTACGTTTTTATGGACAAGTTGTATTTTCTTTTAAAACTCGTTGTATTGGTACTATTTTGATGTGATGAGTTGGTGTTGTCTTCTACCTATTGCTTTTGAAACATTAACTGTGACATCCCGTGTTTCCGCTTTAGCGGGGTGTGACAACGTATCACCAGACACTGAAGTTCCCTACGCCGTGGGGAGTCCAAGAAATCAAAAGTGAACCGAAAGTCGCCCGTGACTGCTATAAGACTACCCTAAAACCGCGAAAGTAAGCCATCTGGCAGTCACAGGTTGAAGAAATCGCCCTAGATCAGAGCACACTCGACAGAAATAGGATGATAAATGAAAGGGGGGCAGATACTTGTTTGGGCGAAATTTCACCAGTCTCGACCACGACCAAGGTAAGGAAGACACTTACTCCTTTTTCTTATAACGACGGTAGAATCATAGTACTTTCTCTCCTGTCTAAAGATAATATCAAAAATCTTTTACCTCACGACACTCGACCTCGACGTCGCCTAGTTCACACGACCGTCGCATAAGACCATGCGACCTTGACCGACTAACGCGCTATACGACTGTTATGTTTGTTCAGTGTTTAACGCAGGAGTCAACGCTATTAATGGACAATAGCTATAACCGACGAAGTCAGTTATGAACATCTAATCCCGCATTGAAGACGACAACCGTTACAACAGTTATCAAGGTCCTTAATGATACAATTAAAGAGCCCGAAGACTATAAATATCAGGCGGATTCATCATTTCGAGGACAGAGACACAACATCGAACATCAAACGCAAACATTCGAACTCCGAAGAACACTCGAAATGAAGAAATCACTCGCAAAAGATCGTTCTCGACGCAAGACAATCACGCACGACATTTCACTTTTACACACGACGCACACTGTTTTACATTAGAAAACACTTGTTACTTTACATTTTCGAAGTCTTTTCTTCATTTGTATTGTAATCTCTGTACGATCAACACCAGAAACACAAGGACATCGCCCCTGATTGACGACCATAGTGCAGTGACGACTTCTACTGTCGTCCGCGGGTTTTTTCCTCGTTGAGGTTTTTCCCGCGTCACCAAAATCTCTGTCTCATTTATATTTCTGTCTTAAACGCACGCTTTTGTCGAACGATTCCTTTCTTTAGTTGTTAAAGTCCACATCGACCTTAAGTTGTACTTTGGTGCGATTTTTGGCATTAACAGTTTGGCGCCATCCGTGGGACATCATCTAGAGAAAATCTTCGACGAACGTGCGTCCTACTAACGGTTTCTTGTAGTTCCTTCTGTTCTCTGTTTTAGGAAAATGGCGAATGACGGAAACTCAGAATAAGCCGCTGTCCCAGCGCATGAGGGTCTCGAAAATGCACAAGATGCTCCTACAGCAGTCAACGATTATTGCCTGGAGGAAGTCATCCTAGATCAAAGCAAGACTGAGCAAAAAATCTTTATCGGATCATCCCTCAGTCCCTGTCTCACGGAAAAGTTAATATCTTTTTTGCAGGAATATGCTGACTGTTTTGCCTGGTCGCATGAAGATATGGTTGGCATAGATCCTGATGTTGTCTCTCATAAGCTCAACGTCGACCCATCGTTCAAGCCTGTCAAACAGAAGCGAAGGAAGTTTGCTCCTGAAAGGAATAAGGTGATAAATGACGAAATCGACAACCTTCTCAAGACAGGGAAGATTCGAGAAGTAAAGTACCCCGATTGGCTTGCTAACGTCGTGGTTGTCGCGAAGAAAAATGGCAAATGGAGAGTCTGTATCGACTTCACAGACCTCAATAAAGCTTGTCCGAAAGATCCATTTCCACTACCTCACATCGATGCCATGGTCGACGCAACAGCGGGGCATGAACTACTAACGTTCATGGATGCCTATTCCGGATATAATCAAATCCTAATGCACGTCGAGGACCAAGAAAAAACCGCATTTATGACAGACCGAGGTATTTATTGTTATAAGGTTATGCCTTTCGGACTAAAAAATGCAGGATCCACTTACCAGCGCCTGGTGAACAAGATGTTCAAAGACCGTCTTGGCGACACGATGGAAGTGTATATCGACGATATGTTGGTCAAGTAGAAGCAAGCTATCGACCACGTCGAGCATTTAAGGCAATCGTTCGACATCCTTCGGAAATACAACATGAAGCTTAACCTGACGAAATGTTCCTTCGGTGTCAGCGCTGGGAAGTTCCTGGGCTACATGGTCACTCGTCGAGGAATTGAGCCTAATCCAGAACAGATAAAAGCGATTATCGAAATAAAATCTCCTAGAAATTTCAAGGAGGTCCAAAAGCTCACTGGTCGAGTAGCAGCGCTGAATATGTTTATCTCTCGATCCTCAGATAAATGCCATCTGTTTTACAATGTCCTCAGGAAAAATAGAGGCTTCGACTGGACCGACGGCCATGAGCAAGCATTGCAAAAGCTTAAAGAGTACATGACGTCGCCTCCCTTATTGTCGAAACCTCGTGATCATGAAGTCTTGCAACTGTATCTGGCTGTTAGTCCAAACGCGGTAAGTGTTGTCCTAACACGAGAAGATGAAAAGCAGCAACTGCCAATCTACTATGTAAGTAAATCTCTTCTGGACGCAGAAACCAGGTATTCCTCTATGGAAAAATTGCTCTTGTCGCTAGTCACAGCTGCTAAAAAACTGCGACATTATTTTGAATCGCATCCCATTACTATCGTAACTAACTTTCCTCTTAAGTCTGTCTTAAGAAAACCTGAGTTAACAGGTCGCCTAGCAAAATGGAGTATATATCTCAGCAGTTACGACATCGATTTCAAACCCAGGACCGCGATCAAATCACAAGCCTTGGCAGACTTCATTGATGATTTCAGCCCTGAACTGGAGAAAGAAGCAGAACTCGAAGTGTCAGCTGTGGCGACTCACGACGACGCGCCTTGGATCTTACATGTCGACGGTTCATCCAACGTTAGAGGTTCAGGACCAGGCATCGTCTTAAAGTCGCCACAGGGGGGCAAGATGGTATATTAGATCCAGTGCAATTTCAAAACCACCAACAACGAAGCCGAATACGAGGCCCTGATCATAGGAATGAATATGGCCTACGACTCGGGGGCAACCGCATTACCCGTCAAAAGCGATTCTCTCCTGGTGGTAAACCAGATCAATGGAGAATTCGCGGCCAAAGATTCAAAAATGACAGCGTACTTAAAGGTAGCAAAAGAAAAATCCGAAAAATTTAAATCTTTTTCTATCGAACAAATCCCGAGAGACCAGAATACTCAGGCCGACGCTTTAGCAAATCTCGGGTTTGTCTTGGTCGAACCTATATTCGACGCTATTCCCATGATCCATCTGGCGACATCGTCCATCGAAAACATCGATGTCGCCCAGATCGAAGAGGAAGAAGATGATTGGTCGTGCGACATTCAAAATTTCCTCGTACACGACCAACTCCCAAAAGACAAGATGAAAGCCCGGAAGATCAGATTCAAGGCATCTAAATATGTCATAATTGGGGATAAGCTCTATCGACGATCATCGACAGGTTTAAACCTAAGATGTGTCATTAGCAAGAGACAGGTCCAGAAAATCCTTCAAGAGATGCACAACGGTGAATGTGGCAATCATTCAGGTGGTCGCAGTTTAGCTAATCGTATCTCTCGACAAGGGTATTTTTGGCCAACACTGCGACAAGACGCCGTCCAATATGTCCAGAACTGTGATCCTTGTCAACGACACTCAGGCATGTCACATAAACCCTCTGAACCCTTGCACTCGACGCTTATCCCATGGCCCTTCATGAGATGGGGAATGGATATTGTCGGCAAGCTACCCCCGGTCCCGGGACAAAAGGTATTCCTCCTTGTACTCACCGATTATTTTTTCAAATGGGTTGAGGCGGCTGCTTTTTCCCAAGTTAGGGATAAAGAAGTCATCTCTTTTATCCATACTAACATCATATGCAGGTTTGGGATTCCATCCGAAATCGTTTGTGACAACGGATCCCAATTCATAAGCGCCAGGACTCAACAATTCTGCGAAGACAGAAGCATCAAGCTGACAACCTCGACTCCCAGGTATCCCCAAGCTAATGGACTTGCCAAGTCGAGCAATAAGACCATTGTTGCTTCTATCAAGAAAAGATTAAAAGCTGCAAAGGGAAAGTGGGTCGAAGAACTCCCTTCGGTCCTGTGGGCAAATCGCACGATGCCCCGCACGTCCACAGGACAAACCCCTTTCTCTCTCGTCTACAGTTGCGAAGCAGTTTTGCCGGTCGAGGTCCAGCTCCCAACCTCGAGGCATACTTCCGTCGACCATAACCTGGTTGATTTAAGTTATGACCTCGATGCCCTTGAAGAGCTTAGAGAGTCATCCCTGATCAGAATGGCGTCCCAAAAGCAGGCGGTCGAGCGATATTTCAACAAAAACGTCAAAATCAAGGTCTTTCAAGAAGGCGACTGTTTGGGCAAAAAATCACGTCGTACGACCACGACCAGAGCAGGTAAGACACACGTTATAATCCAAATCTTGTATTAAGATAAGGTCTCGACAAGAACCCAGAAAACATCCGTCGTTTCCCGTAAAAGGTAAGTCGTACGTCCCCCATGACACTCGACCATAGTATCGCCCGTCCCATACGACCATCGCGTAAGATCATTGCACCTTCGACCAAAGCTAACGTTAACCTTGACTGTTACGTTTGTTAAGTATTTAATGCTGGAGTCAAAGCCATTAACAGCAAGCAGCCGTAACGGACGAAGAGCATTATGGATAATCACTCCGGCGACCGTTTCCAGCCGTTGTAGCCGTTGATCAAATCATTAATGGAGCTAATCAATGGCACGAAGACTATAAAAGCCAAGCTAAAGCCTCATTTCAAGGATCATCAGAAAAATCTAGCAGACATCAGGGAACATCCAATATACATTAGCGAACATCACCAAACAGCAGAGAAAATCATCCAAACTTGTAGCAAAGAACATTCAAACTCTGGAGATCAAGTATCGAAAGCCAGAACCTTACAGCGAACTCAAGAACACTTGAAGGAAAGCTCAAGTATCACTCCCGATGCACGACAATAGCCCTCGACCAGAAGTTCACACTTTGTATTCACACACGACAAACACTTGTTTTTTACATTTAAACACTTGTACTTTACATTTCAAAGTATTTCCTTCATTTGTATTGTAATCATCGTACGACCGACGCCAGTACCAAGGACGTCGCCCCTGATTGGCGACCATAGTGCAGCGACGACACCCACTGTCGTCCGCAGGTTTTTTCCTCGCTTGAGGTTTTCCCTGCGTCATCAAATCCCTTGTCTCGTTTATTTTTTCCCTCGTCGCACGTCTCGTCGAAAGATCCTTTCTTTAGTTGATTAAGTCCACATCGACCTTAAGTTGTCCCTTTGGTGCGATTTTTGGCATTAACAGTTTGGCGCCATCCGTGGGACCTCATCTAGAGAAAATCCTCGACGAACGTGCACCCTACTAACAGTTTCTTGGAGTTTTTTCTGCTCTCTATTACAGGAACAATAGCAGCCCTTGGAAATCCGCAGCAAGCTGTTGCTCAGATGTATCAGGAGCTCGAAGTCGCAAGGAATCGGCTCAATGCAATGGCATAGCAGAATCGCAGAGCAGCTGAGGAGATCGCGCGGTTAAGAAATCCTCTTGGGCCTCAAAATAGTCCTAGGCCGTTCGTGTAGAACCCAATTCCAAGATCGTTCGACCAGAATGGCTCTAGACCATTTGTCCCGAATCCAGGGTCATCCGCGCAGAATTAGCATCCAGGCCCATTGATGCAGAATCAACAGCCAGGGCCGTTCAACTCAAATCCTCAGTTTGGGACAGTTCCTCCTCAGCACATAAGGCCACCACCCGTGAATAATGGGTCTCAGCCATTACAAGGGTCGCGGCCTTTCCAGCACGGGTCGCAACCATTTCAGCAGCCATTTCAGAATGGACCTCAAGGTGGATCTCAGCCACTCCACGGTGGATCGCAGCCTTTCCAGCAGGGACCACAATCGTTTTAGAACGGACCGCAGCAATTCCAATATGGGTCGCAACCATATTATGTTCCTTTCAACGGGGACACCAATGGTTCGTCGCATGGTAATGGCACTAGTCCAGGGACCAATCCCTCGACAGGGGCAAATCCTGATCTTAACGATCCCGTCGCCCAGCGTTTGAAGATGTTGGAAGACCAAAATGAGCGCGTCCTGTCCTTGCTCGCCAAGTTGCCTGGGGCAGCCATGCCTGTCGACGTCGAGCCTCGCTTGGGGTATCAGGCGTCGCCCTTCATCGACGAGATCGCCACCGTCGAGATCCCAAAGAAGTATAACATTCCTGCCTTCACTCCCAAATATTCTGGTGTGACTGATCCGACTGAGCACGTCGCACAGTACAAGCAGCTCATGTAGACAATCTCGATCCCATTTATGTACCAGGAAGTATGCATGTGTAAGAGTTTTGGAGCAACTCTCACTGGTCCAGCTCTCCAACGGTTAATCAATCTCAAACCCAAGTACATCGGGTCGTTTGCTGAGTTGGTTAACCAGTTCTCCCAGCAATTCGCTAGCAGTCGTAAGATGGAGAAGCAGACCAGCGACCTATATTACATCGTGTAGAAAGCTAATGAGTCTATTCGAAGTTATTTCAATAGATTCAATGCCGAAATGATCAGCATCCGCAATTGCGACGTCAAAACCACGATCGAAGCCTATAAGCGTGGTCTGGACGATAGCTCGGGTTTATACACCGACCTGACCAAATATCCCCCAGAGAATTTCGAAGACGTCCGAGCTCGAACCTTAGCATATATGAGGGTCGAAGACGATGCCGCCTTTCGTCGCAAGCACATTGACGACAAGAAGTCGTTAGGCGTCAGAAAGCCAGAGTTCAAGACAAAGGCTGTTTCCAGAATAGAGCCAGCACGCCAAATTTCAAATGTTCGTTTCAAGACGAAAGCAGAGGCCAAGACCGCGACTAAGTTCACTCAGTACCCCAAGATATCATCTTACGAATTCAAAGGATCTGCTAAGGAATTAGTCGAAGCTCTGAAAGGTACCCAAACTACCATTCGATGGCCAAAGAAGTCCGACCTGGACGATGCTAAGAAAGACAAATCAAAGTGGTGCGACTTCCATGCCGATCATGGTCATGCGACAGACGACTGTATCGCATTGAAGAAGGAACTAGCATATCATTTCCCGAAAGGAAATCTCAAGGACATCATCGACGATGTCTCTATTCCAGCTAATGGCCATCGACCGTCGACTCCCGAGTATGAAAAAGTTGTCAATTGAAATTCCCTACGCCATGGGGAATCCAGGAGTCGCTCGTGAGTGCTACAAGTCTACCTTGAAGTCGCGAAAATAAACTGAAGTCGCAAAGATCAAGCTCTCGACAGGTTCGTTCTTCTATCCCTAAACTAATATCTTTTCCACAGGGATAAATCTACTATGGTGCCTCGTCGCACGACAACATAGTCGACCGCAGGACAATATTTCTCCGTGTCATTCTGTCATTTAAAACCTATCTTTTCCTCCCAAAAAGGATACAGTAATAAATGAAAGGGGGCAAATAGAGAGAGTATGAAATGGTACGTTCTCTAGCTCTTTGCAGCTCTTTCTCATACGATTTTTTCTCACAAAACGTTTGCTGACTTAAGCATCAGAAGGTCGTTGGTGAGCCAACGACCAACCCCCGACATCGTTTTATCGCAAAATCGCACGACAGATTATCGCAGAATCGCACGGCAGTAACCATTAAGTCTACTAGATGACTTTAAATTCGCAGAATCGCACGACATAAACAATCAGGATTTTCTTCCCCGATCATCCCTCCACAAGGGCATACGATGCAAATTCCTCGTATAATCTCGTCGTACAATCGTAAAACCTAAATAACTTATATATAAGTTTCTCAGCTTTTATACCCTGAATGGATGCTTTAATCGCGTGTTCTAATATGTGTTTTATGTTATTCTCATCGTATTACAATAAAGGCCTTAGTCGCATGATTTCCTATGTATCTTACATTCCATCGATGTGATATTTGCTTATCAAGTATATGAAAACACAAGTTCAAACAAAAAGTGCATTTACTGAAAAGATCGTCAGGTACACGCTCGACCATCAACAGTCGAGCAGCAAAGCAAAACAAAATAAAATTCCTAAATTAAAGGAGGAACATCCGTCGCATTCATGCCCGAAGTCCTGTCCTGAAGGCTTTCGCCTGTCACCTCCTCCTCAGCGTCCTTCTCATCATCCAAGTCTAGATCCCTCTCGGTCCCGACTCTCTCATAAAAGAGACGCAGCTCATCTGACGCTAAAGCCAAAGGATCCTTGCCCTGCAGGTGACGTCGCATAATTGCCGCACGCGCAGTAAGTCGAGCATAAGAAAAGAAAGACTTATTTTCGTCTTTCAACTCATCAGACTCCTTCTTCAAATTTATCACCTTAGCCTTGATTCCCTCGACTTCCTTCCTCTTCGCGGTTACGGATTCCTTCATCCCCTCCAGCTCCTCTCTCTGGTCGCGCATCAAAGTCAGGGACTACTTCAAACGTTAGTTTATCTCGTCTCTTGTATGACTGAGGGCATCCAATTCGTCCAGAGCATGGTCAAGGCGCACCGACATCGCTTCTTCATGCTCTAAAGCAGCTTTCTCTTTAGCTAACGCTGCATCTTCATCTTTGGTAACAGAAGCCGTTGAAACCTCTATATTCGTCGTTTCGGCATGTAATGCCACGGAAGCTTGGAACGCCTGAAGAATCATATTATGTGCGGCATTAGTAAACAACGACAACGACAACGAAAAATGACAAGTCTTGAAAGAAAGGCTTGCCAAGAATAAGAGTCCAGCTATATGGAACTCATTCTTCTCGAAAGAAAACCCGTCAAAACGCTCCCTGAAAGACGAAAGCAAATATTTTTCCAAATGGGGGAATAACTTCGTCTCGTCCAAGACATTGTCGTCTAGAAAACCCGACGGCAACGTAAAGTTGACCGTCGTTTCCCCCAAAGGTCCCTTCTGCGCGCCTTTGCCCCTGTCGGCCGATGAAGGGCCGGATAGGACGACGGGAGACATCGTCGCCGGTTGCGCAGTATCCCCAGATTTCGCGCCGATCGCAACCGACGCCTTCGCCTTCCTGGACAAGGCAACCCTCGATGGGTTACCCGTCTTCAAAGACGGTTCCCTCAGAAAGGACACCTTTGTCCTCTTTAAGAGGCCCGACCCGGTTGTCGGGACCTCTTTTCTCTTCAGGACTCCCGACCCAGTTGTCGAAACGTCCTTCTCCCTTGCCTCGCGAGCTCCTTCGACTTAGGCCATCTTCCTAGCAACAGAAGACGTCGCCTGTGCTTGAGATTCACCTGTACAGTAAAAGAAAGAAATTAGACGATTCAGAACAAAGAAAGACCAGGTCAAGCGAAAAGAAGACAAAAGGATACTTACCAATTATCTCTACCTCTGGTTCTTCGCTCTTCTCTTCCTCCTCAGTCTTCTCAGAATCCTCCTCTTCTTCTTTCTCCTCTCGACCCATCCTTATTCTGTCGCTCAAGAAAATGGTGTCATCATCCTCGTCTATCAAATGACGCGTGACGTACGACCGGTCTTCTGTACTAAATTCCAAGAACTTTTCGATCTTAGCCCGAGAAGCATCATCCGGCTCTACCTTATCGAAATCAATATCTACGCATAAAAAAGAAGATCAGTCGAAGAAACAATCGAGCAACAGAATAACATGAAAACGTACAATCAAAGGCTCACCCGTCATATTCCAACCCTCCCTAATCCAGTCACTATCAGTGTCCAGCGTCGACATCCGTACGAATACATACCTCTTCTTCCATCCACGGTCGTTGACCGCAGTATTTAAAATCAGGGTACGATCACCCTTGAACCTTGAAAACAAGCTATAGCGACGGTACCGGTCATTCTTGACCTTATACGCCGTCAGAAAGTCTCTCACATTCATCGGTGGATTCCAGTTGGAGGTACGTCGTTCGATGATCAAGATAACTCGCCAGAACTGGGGCATCAGTTGCCCCGACGAAAGATCAAATTCACACATGAATTCTTTGACTAAAGGCGAATATGGCCAGTGAAAACCTATTTTGAACGGGTATTCGTATATAACAATGTACCCCTCGGGGCACATTTCCGGTCGAACCTTGCCAACCTTGCTTACGGTAATCCCCCTGGGAATCCTCGCTAGACTTCTAAAGTCGTCGAGATCTTCTTCGTTTTTAATGGTGCTTCTAGGCTCTGTCGACATTGCCAGCCCCGTTAAATTGATTTGCACTTCTGAGAGGCCCTATATATCCCAGTTTTTTCTAGGCTTTCTAGCAATAGACTTGTGACGCATACGCAAACTGGAGGGTCGTATCTTATATGATCTCAAGAAAACTTAAATTAGGTCAAAGATCCTTGCAAGTTCTAATCGAACGGAAATCGCCAAGAAAAGATCCATCGTAATCTTTATTTATGCAGTCGATCATGTCAGGTCGAATCCCTAGATAACCGCCGCGCATCCCCGTCCTTTCGTATGACCACAGGGATCGTCGACACCTGTCCTCGACAGCTGGTAAGCATCATCGTGTGTCAGTATGACGTCACGACCTCGTTCCCTTTTCAACTTCTCGTTTAGTTAAAAACGGACCAGTCTAGCTCCAAGGCGGTTGAGGTAATTTCTAACTCTTGTCTTATTTCCTATGCGTCTGATGGACAAAATTTAAAACTTAAATTTGACATTCAATTTTCAAATTTTGGGGGCAAACTGTTTGGGCAAAAAATCACGTCGTACTACCACGCCCAGAGCAGGTAAGACACACGTTATAATCCAAATCTTGTATTAAGATAAGGTCTCGACAAGAACCCAGAAAACATCCGTCGTTTCCCGTAAAAGGTAAGTCGTACGTCCCCCATGACACTCGACCATAGTATCGCCCGTCCCGTACGACCATCGCGTAAGATCATTGCATCTTCGACCAAAGCTAACGTTAACCTTGACTGTTACGTTTGTTAAGTATTTAATGCAGGAGTCAAAGCCATTAACAGCAAGCAGCCGTAACGGACGAAGAGCATTATGGATAATCACTCCGGCGACCGTTTCCAGCCGTTGTAGCCATTGATCAAATCATTAATGGAGCTAATCAATGGCACGAAGACTATAAAAGCCAAGCTAAAGCCTTATTTCAAGGATCATCAGAAAAATCTAGCAGACATCAGGGAACATCCAATATACATCAGCGAACATCACCAAACAGCAGAGAAAATCATCCAAACTCGTAGCAAAGAACATTCAAACTCTAGAGATCAAGTATCGAAAGCCAGAACCTTACAGCGAACTCAAGAACACTTGAAGGAAAGCTCAAGTATCACTCCCGACGCACGATAATAGCCCTCGACGAGAAATTCACACTTTGTATTCACACACGACAAACACTTGTTTTTTACATTTAAACACTTGTACTTTACATTTCGAAGTATTTCCTTCATTTGTATTGTAATCATCGTACGACCGACACCAGTACCAAGGACGTCGCCCCTGATTGGCGACCATAGTGCAGCGACGACACCCACTGTCGTCCGCAGGTTTTTTCCTCGCTTGAGGTTTTTCCTGCGTCATCAAATCCCTTGTCTCGTTTATTTTTTCCCTCGTCGCACGTCTCGTCGAAAGATCCTTTCTTTAGTTGATTAAGTCCACATCGACCTTAAGTTGTCCCTTTGGTGCGATTTTTGGCATTAACAGCGCCTACGTCCTCCGTCGAGTGTTCCAAAACACTAAGGAGCTTAATGCAGGTAAACTTTCCACTAAGTGGGAAGGTCCTTATCGTATATCTGAAGTCATGGGTAAAGGAGCCTATCGGCTTCAGACCCTCGACAATCAAGAAATCCCACGAAGTTGGAATGCGACGCATCTAAAGAAGTATTTCTTCTAAAATCACCTTTCTCTCATGAGATTTTATTCGTCTCGATAACGACTGATTTAAACATCGAAAGGTCATTGGTCACCCGACGACCTTAGACGATATTCTGTCGTAGGATAGTCTGACATAAGTTTCTCAGGTCAAGTACATGATTTGAAACATCGCATGGTTTATATCGACTCTCGATCTAAGTGTTTAGACTTTGAAGAATTCTTCATGTTCTGAATATACGCTCGAAACACGTGTTTTCATATACGACTCATGTTTCAGTTATTATTTTTTAATAAAGGGCCTTTGTCGCACATGTTTATGGTTATGATTCATAAGTGTTTTCATACGATTAGCGTTTCTCGATGATTGCTTGTAGTATTTTACATGCGAAAGGAACTTCATTCATACTTAAACATAATTACATCAGATAACTCGATCACCAACGATCAGGTATGAAGAACAGAATTCACAAATCAAAAACTTATCCTAATGCTAAGGAAGAACGTCGGTCGCATCCCTACCAGGAGTCTCGACCTTCAAAACCTCGTCAACCTCGAAGCACGCTATAGGATTTATGCAAGGATCAAACGAGTATGTTCGAGGTTATTTCCAAAAAACGCCTTACGCTGCGATAGAGAGTCCGCAGTATCTTGAGAATTTGTCTCTTAAGATTAATGATAAGGTTGGAGGAAGGAATGTGTTCTTCTCGATAATCGACTTCCATTCCAACAACTCCTCTACCTTCGCGTATTTAATGGAAGAAGACAGAAACATCTGTGAAATACAAAAGGAATACGTTAACAAAAACATTCAGCGAAAGCTATGAAAAACATCGGGAACACGAGTTTCGAAAGAAAAACTCACAAAGAACGCTGATCTAGCTGAACACAATCCCATCTCTTCGATGGAGATCCCTTGAAAACGCTCCTTGAAAGATAAGAGCTGATATTTCCCCAGATGCGGAAGTGACTCCGTCCCATCAAGGACATAGTCAGACAGGAGGACCGACGGCAACGTAAAGTTGATCGTCATAAATTCCTCCTCACTCTCTCCCGTCTTTACACCCCTGCCCTTGTCGGCCGACAAAAGGGTCGACGTGGCAGCAGAGCACATCGTCGCCAGATGCGCAAAATCCACGAATATCGCGTCTATCGCCATCAATGCTTTCATCGACTCAGGTATAATAATTCCTGATAGGTCACCAACCTCTGAAGGCTTAGAGGAGATCGAAAAACTATACCTAACAGATTTTGGAAAATATCGGGCAAAGAACAACAAAAAATTTCACTCTAAAAGCTTTTCGAAAGTCATAAAAGAAAATGATCCATTTTGATCTCTATTTATGCAAAAAACTATGTCAGGACGAGTCCTCTGATGATCGCCACGAGCCCTCGTCGCTTCATATGACCACATGGATCATCGACACCTGTCAAAGACAGCTGCTAAGCACCATCGTACGTCCGCATGACGTCACGACTTTATCCTCTTTTCAATTTCTCATTCCGTTAGAATTGAACCGACTCTGTTCTAGGGCAACCAAGGTAACTTTCGACACGTGTCATAATTCTATACGTCCGACTGACAAAATTTAAAATTCGAATTTGCCATCCTACATTCAAATTTTGGGGGCAAACTGTTTGGGCGAAATTTCACCAGTCTCGACCACGACCAAGGTAAGAAAGACACTTACTCCTTCTTCTTATAACGACGGTAGAATCATAGTACTTTCTCTCCTGTCTAAAGATAATATCGAAAACCTTTTACCTCACGACACTCGACCTCGACGTCGCCTAGCTCACATGACCGTCGCATAAGACCATGCGATCTTGACCGACTAACGCGCTATACGACTGTTATATTTGTTCAGTATTTAACGCAGGAGTCAACGCTATTAATGGATAACAGCTATAACCGACGACGTCCGTTATGAACATCTAATCCCACATTGAAGACGGCAACCATTACAACAGTTATCAAGGTCCTTAATGATACAATTAAAGAGCCCGAAGACTATAAATATCAGGCAGATTCATCATTTTAAGGACAGAGACACAACATCGAACATCAAACGCAAACATTCGAACTCCGAAGAACACTCGAAACGAAGAAATCACTCGCGGAAGATCGCTCTCGACGCAAGACAATCACGCACGACATTTCAGTTTTACGCACGACGCACACTGATTTACATTAGAAAACACTTGTTACTTTAAATTTTCGAAGTCTTTTCTTCATTTGTATTGTAATCTCTGTACGATCAACACCAGAAACACAGGACATCGCCCCTGATTGGCGACCATAGTGCAGCGATAACTTCTACTGTCGTCCGCGGGTTTTTTCCTCGTTGAGGTTTTTCCCGCGTCACCAAAATCTCTGTCTCATTTATATTTTTGTCTTAAACGCACACTTTTGTCGAACGATTCCTTTCTTTAGTTGTTAAAGTCCATATCGACCTTAAGTTGTACTTTGGTGCGATTTTTGGCATTAACAATACCCCAGTTACCCAGTTACATAAAAAAAATATATGAAGGTATTTTCCTAAATTCCTTTTCTTTTCTTTCATACGATTTTTTATCACGAACGACTACTGACTTAAGCATCGGAGGGTCGTTGGTTAGCCAACGACCAACCTCTGACAATGCTTTATCGCAGAATCGAACGACATAAGTTACCGAGTCTGTCAGATGACACCGGCACGCTTTCACAGGATTATACGACATAAGCGATCGGGTCCATGACTCGATTATTCCATCGCAGAAACGCACGATTCAAATTCATAATGTGATCTAGTCATACGACCACAAGGTCTACCGACCCTATGATTTCAGCTCCTCAACTTAGGAGGTTTACATGCTCTGAATGAATGTTGTGATTGCATATGCTTATGCACGCCAGCACGGTTTAACGTCTTATGACTTAAGTCGCATGAATTCTTATGATGAGCTAGATGCTGTTAATGCCAAAAATTGCACCAAAGGGACAACTTAAAGTCGATGTGGACTTTAACAACTAAAGAAAGGAATCGTTCGACAAAGGCGTGCGACAAATCCAAAAATGTAAATGAGACAGAGGATTTGATGACGCAGGAAAAACCTCAACGAGGAAAAAACCTGCGGACGACAGTGGATGTCGTCGCTGCACTATGGTCGCCAATTAGGGGCGATGTCCTTGGTGTTCCAAGTGTCGATCGTACAGAGATTACAATACAAATGAAGGGAAAGACTTCGAAATCTAAAGTACAAGTGTTTGAAATGTAAAAACAGTGTTCGTCGTGTGTGAAAACAATGTGTAAACTGTTGGTCGAGAGTGAAAGTCGTGCGTCGGGAGCGATTCTTCCAGTGAGAGTTCTTTGCTTGTAGTGTTCTTCTGAGCTGGGATGCTTATTTTCTATTGTTCGATGTTCGGTCCCTG
This sequence comes from Saussurea involucrata, assembly GCA_033807775.1. NCBI lineage: Eukaryota > Viridiplantae > Streptophyta > Magnoliopsida > Asterales > Asteraceae > Saussurea > Saussurea involucrata. The sequence continues at coordinate 106,440,049 of CM066322.1, read as the reverse complement.
GAACTGAAGTTTAACTTGATCTTTTATAACCTTCGGGTGCTTTGATTAGCTCATTGATTGCTTCGATAACAGCCATAACGGTCGCCAGTTGTAACTCTTCATAATTGCTCTTCGTCGGTTATGACCGTTGCCCATTAATGACTTTCACTCCTGCATTAATCATTGAACAAACGTAACAGTCGTATATTGAGTTAGTCAAGGTCGTACGGTCTTGTGCGACGGTCGTGCGGAACGGGCGACGTCGAGGTCGAGTGTCGTGAGGAACTCTCGACTTACCTTTTAGGAGGGACGACGGAGGTTTTTTGGTTCTTTGTCGGGGCCTTATCTTAATACAAGATATAGTTCATAACATGTGTCTTACCTTTTCTGGTCGTGGTCGAGACCTGTGAAATTTTGCCTAAACAGTTTGCCCCCAAAATTTGAAAGTAGGATGGCAAATTCGAATTTTAAATTTTGCTTGTCGGGTGTTCAGGGTCTTGCGTTGAAAATTACCTTGGTTGTTTTGGAACTGAATCGGTTCAATTTAAACTAGAGAGCGAAATCGAAGAGAGGATAAAGTCGTGACGTCATGCCGACGCACGATGGTGCTTACCAGCTGTCAATGACAGGTGTCGACCATCCATGTAGTCATACGAAGGGACGAGGGCACACGGTGATCATCAAGGGACTCGACCTGACATGATCATTTGTATAAGTAAAGATCACGATTGATCTTCTTCTGTTTACGATCTCAGAGAGTTTTAAGCAAAGATCTCCTCTTGATATTCTTGCTGTTCTTCTTCGAATCCCTTCCAAATTTGCGAGAGACTATAGCGATTCAAGGCTTAGAGTGCCTATATAAGGCATTACTTTCTAACCTTCATCTTTATTGCTCCTCTCTTTTCTCTGACAAACAATGTCGTCTGAAAAGAGTTCTATCACGAGTCAGGAAGACTTAAATACCTTTAGGTGTTTAGCGAAAATACCTGCAGAGATAGAACTGATATGTCCAGGGAGTACACGTCCTGAGAGTTGTCCTGAAGGATACTTTGTACTATATGAGTATCCTTTCAAAATAGGGTTTGAATGGCCATTTTCAGCTTTATCCAAGGCTTTTATGCATGATTTCAGCTTGTCGCTAGGACAATTAATGCCCCAACTCTGGCGAATTTTCCTAGTTGTTGAGCGAGTATCCGCAAAGTGGGAGTCACCTATGATCATGAATGATTTTTTGTTGGCTTACCAAGTCAAAAGGGATAAGAACTGGCGTTATAGTCCTTATTCCAAGTATAAGGGTGATCGTACTCTGGTTTTGAGAACCGGGGTCAACGATCGTGGGTGGAAATCTAGGTACGTATTTGTTCGTACTGACTCACTCGATTCTGATAGCAGCTGGATTCGTCCAGATTGGAATAAGACGGGTATGTTCGTTGTTCTGAATATTTGTCATTGTGTAGTTTTTATGATCTCCACTTAACCTTCTTCTTTTGTCGCCTTCAGAGATCCAGTTCGATGTCGTGAAGCCTAACGATGATTCCCAAGCCAAGATCGACAGATTCTTGAGTCTAGGGATCAATGATCGATCTTTCTTCGTAGGACAACTGGCGGTCGTGGACGAGGACGTGGTGAACATTGGAAACTCTGAAGAAAAAGAGGACAAATAGGAAGAGATGGCTGATAAGTGTACTATGGTTTTGGTTTTCGCCGTTTATTTTGTCTGTCTAATGCTTCATGTATTTCCTTACTAGTGCCGACTGAGAGGAAATCGGTATCCAGGAAGAGAGGGGTGCAAATTATGCTTGCCCTTCGAGGCGAAAGAGAGAATGTCTCGACAACTAGGTCGAGGATTCCAAAGAAAACCAGGAAGATAGTCCTGAGGGAACCGTCTTCGAGGGCTAATGACTCATCGAGAGTTGTCATGCCTAAGAAGGCGAAGGCGTCATCCATCCTTCGCGGTGCGATGGATGCGACACCGGCATGTTCGGCGCCTCCGGCGACAGTGACGAAACCGGTGTCTAAGGTGTCGACCCCATTGTCTGCCGACAAGGGCGAGGGGTCGTTGGCCGAAGTTACGACGGTTAACTTTACGTTACCGTCCAACTTTATGGCGGATAGTGTCCTAGACGGGACGACGTTGTTTCCTCACTTGGGGAAATATTTGCTCCCATCTTTTAGGGAACGTTTTCAGAGAGCTCCGATCAGGGAAGCAGGATCTCAGGTTGTCGGTTTGGCGTTCTCGGTAAGTCTTTCTTTCAAGACTTGGTTCATTTGTCGCTGTCGTCGTTGGATATTTAACGAACTTCCTACTTTTTACAGACATTTCAGTCTTCTTTGGCGCTATACACTGAGATGTCGAGAGTCGAAGATCTGGTGGCGTCTGCCCTTGAAAGAGAAGATGCGGCGTTAGAAAGGGAGAGGGTGGCTTTGGAAAGGGAGAGATCAGCCTTGGCGCGTGCCGATGAGTTGGCCATTCAGCTTTATGACGCTGTGCACGAGCTAAAGACCGTTAGTTGCGCGAAGGAGGCGGATGATTCTCCTAAGCCCTAGGAAACTTTTAACCTTTTCTTTGCTTTTGTTTTACCGATCGGCCGTTTGTGGTCGAATTCCTGGATGTAAATAACAGTTTATTTACTGAATGAAACTTGGGCTTCTTTTGAATACTTTTCATATTTCATTAACAAACATAATGTCAATTGTAGAATTTACTGAGTGAAAAATAACCAAGAAATCATGCGACTTAGGCATCATTGTATCACAATAACTAGCACGTGAGACTTTTAAATCGTGTATACAAATGTAAGCACATGCGATCAAAGCATTTATTCAGAGTATGGAATTTTTCTAAGTTTAAGAAACTTAAAATGAAAAAGTCGTGTAGACTTTGCGATCACACGACTAAGTCGTGAGATTAATTCGAACCGTGTGCCCCTGTAGAAGGATGATCAAGTCATAGACCTGATCGTTTATATCGTGCGACCTTGCGAAACTAGAGTCGCTTGATTATTGTCATGCGATTCTGCGGAATAAACAATGTCAGAGGTTGGTCATTGGCTAACCAACGACCCTCCGATGCTTAAGTCAGTAATCGTCGTTGTTAAAAAATCGTATGAAAAAATAGAAAAGGGTTTAGAAGACGTACCTTTTCTGACACGTCGTGCCCAACTACGTGGGACGTCTTGATTATTGCTACCATCTTGCCCCCTTGTGGCGATTTTAAGAAGATACACTAAATGTCGTCGTGAATCGCCACAATAGAAGGTCTATTTTCGCGGCTTCAGGGTGGTTTTATAGCAATCACGAGCGACTTTCGGCCCACTTTTTATCTCCTGGATTCCCCACGGCGTAGGGAACTTCAGAGTCTAATGATACGTCGAGGGAACGGCCTTCATCTCATGGATCCATGGTCGGCCTAAGATGATGTTATAGGCCGACGCACAGGCGATGACGCTGAACATCGTCTGCTTGTTGATTCCTCCGACGTAGACTGGCAAGATGATATCTCCAATGAAGGGTGACGCCTGAAATCCTGATCGAGGTTCGACATCAACGGGCACGGCTGCCCAAGGTAGCTTGGCGAGCAAAGATAGGACGCGCTCGTTCTGATCTTCTAGCATTTTCAATCGCTGGGCGACGGGGTCATTGGGGTCGAGATTTGCCCCTGCTTGCGGATTGATTCCTGAACTGGTGCCATTTCCATGCGACGAGCCATTGGCGTCTCCGTTGAAAGGAACAAAATACGGCTGCGACCTATTCTGAAACGGCTGCGATCCATTCTGAAATGGCTGCGATCCATTCTGCATGGGGGGTGGCCTTATATGCTGAGGAGGAACTGTTAATGCCAAAAATCGCACCAAAGGGACAACTTAAGGTCGATGTGGACTTAAACAACTAAAGAAAGAATCTTTCGACGAGGCGTGCGACGATAAATAAAATAAAGAAACAAGGGATTTGATGACGCAGGAAAAACCTCAATCGAGGAAAAAACCTGCGGACGACAGGGGGTGTCGTCGCTGCACTATGGTTGCCAATCAGGGGCGATGTCCTTGTATACTGGTGTCGATCGTACAGAGATTACAATACAAATGAAGGAAATGCTTCGAAATGTAAAGTACAAGTGTTTGAACATAAAAACAGGTGTTTGTCGTGTATGAAACAAAGTGTGAACTGCTGGTCGAGGGCTGTTGTCGTGCGTCGAGAGCGATACATAGAATAATGGTTCTTCACTTCAGGTGTTCTTGAATATTGCTTCGGTTGTTAATCGCCGGATATTCGATGTGTTGAAATGTTGATTGAGCTTGATATTTATAGTCTTCGTGTCCTTAGCTTCATCCATGAATTCTCCTTTAATGGCCTTAACGGTTGGAAACGGTCGCCGGAGTAATGATCTTCGTCCGTTACGGTCGCCGGCTGTTTAATGATTGCGTCGGTTATAGTCGTTGCTCCTTAATGACTTTTACTCTTGCATTAAACACTTAATAAACGGTCATGGTTAACGTTAGATTTGGTCGAAGTCGCACGTCCTTATATAATAGTCGTGCGGATCGGGCGACGCTATGGTCGAGCGTCGTAAGGAACTCTCGACTTATCTTTTATGAGGGACGACGATGGTGTTCTAGGTCTTTGTTGAGACCTTATATTAATACAAGATATAGTCCCTAGTCATACGTCTTACCTGTTCTGGTCGTAGTCGAGCGACGTGATTATTTGCCCAAACAGTTTGCCCCCAAAATTTGAAAATTGAATGTCAAATTTAAGTTTTAAATTTTGCTTGTCGAACGCTTAGACTTGTGACCTGGGTTGAGGGACTTACATGGTTGTCGTGGAACTAGACCGGTTCGCCTTTAACTGAACGAGAAGTTGAAAAGTTGTGACGTCATACTGACGCGCGATGATGCTTACCAGCTGTTGAAGACAAGTGTCGAAGATCCGGGCGGATATACGAAAGGACATAGACGCGTGTCGATCATCAAAGAAGGTGATGCAAGTTGTGCCTGCCCTTCGAGGTTGGGAAAGGATAAAGAATGCCCCGACAGTTGGGTCGGGAATCTTTGAGAAAGACGAAGTTCTGAAGGAACAGTCTTCGAGGGCTGACATTTCGTCGAGAATTGTCACGCCTAAAGAGGCGAAGGCGTCATCCAGCCGTCCAGGCGCGATGGACGCGACACCAGCAAGTTCGGCGCTTCCGACGACAGTGACGAAGCTAGTTTCCAAGGTGTTGTCCCCAGCGTCTGCCGACAAGGGGGACGGGTCATCGGCCGATGGTGTCCTAGACGGGACGACGTTGTTTCCTCATCTGGAAAAATATTTGCTCCCGTCTTTCAGGGAACGTTTTCCTATCGAGGAGACAGGGACCCATGTCGCCGGGTTGATGTTCTCGGTCGACGTGGTCCTGTGATCTGGCGTTCACAACCGATACGGTCGTTAGAGACATATGTTCTGGCGATCCGAGCCGATATGGTCATTTTAAAGACCTATGGTCTGGCGATCCGAGCCGATATGGTCGTTAGAGACCTATGTTACGCTGTGTAGGTTTTGCTTTAGCGATGAATGGTAAAAAAGTTTACCTTTCTATTGAACCTGAGTATTATTTTGACTCATACATGTCGTGGACGGATATAGTATGAAATTCATTAAGTACAGAATGAACAAGAAATCGTGCGACTTAGGCATCCATTATGATGCAACGACTAGCACACAAGTCATAAGACTTTCATATTTCTATATCGTATAAGCAAACATAAGCGCATGCGATCAAATCATTCATTCAGAACATGAAATATTTCTAAGTTGAAGAACTTAGATTGTGGGGTCGTTAGACCTTACGATCGTATGATTTGATCATACGATAAACTTGAATCATGTGTTCCTGCAGGAGAATGATCAAGTCATGGACTTGATTATTTACGTCGTGCGACCATGCGAAATTAAAATCATATAGTAGACTTGGTGACTACTGTCGTGCGATTCTGCGATAAAACAATGTCATGGGTTGGTCGTTGGCTAACCAACGACTCATCGATGCTTAAGTCAGTAGTCGTTTGTGATAAAAAATCGTATGAAAGGAATGAAAAATAGATAGGGAACATACCTTTTCAGATTCTGTTTTTAGTGGGGTATTTGCCCCCTGTCATTTAATATCCTATTCTTATCGGGATAAAGTGGGTTTTAAATGACAGATCGATACAGAGATCTTGAAGAATATCGTCCATGTCTGCGTCGACCGTGCTTTTGTGCGACAGGGCAAGATAGTCGACTTGCGGAAAAGATATCAATTTATCTAAGAAGTCAGGGATAGAGGGATGAACCTTTCGAGATTTTGCAGTTATGTCTCTTGCAACTACTTGACAGTCTATTTTCGCGGCTTCAAGGTGGACTTATGGCATTCACGAGCGACTTTTGGCTCACTCTTGATTTCCTGGATTCCCCATGGCGTAGGGAATTTCAACATTTGATGATATGTCGAAGGGACGGCTTTCATATCATGAATCCATGGTCGACCTAAAATGATGTTATAGGCCAACGCACAGTCGATGACGTTGAACTAGGTCTGCTTGTTGATTCCTCCGGCGTAGACAGGCAGGATAATCTCTCCAAAAGTGCACTATGGTCGCCAATCAGGGGCGATGTCCTTGTATACTGGTGTCGATCGTACAGAGATTACAATACAAATGAAGGAAATGCTTCGAAATGTAAAGTACAAGTGTTTGAACGTAAAAACAGGTGTTTGTCGTGTATGAAACAAAGTGTGAACTGCTGGTCGAGGGCTGTTGTCGTGCGTCGAGAGCGATACTTAGAATAATGGTTCTTCACTTCAGGTGTTCTTGAATATTGCTTCGGTTGTTAATCGCCGGATATTCGATGTGTTGAAATGGTGATTGAGCTTGATATTTATAGTCTTCGCGTCCTTAGCTTCATCTATGAATGCTCCTTTAATGGCCTTAACGGTTGGAAACGGTCGCCGAAGTAATGATCTTCGTCCGTTACGGTCGCCGGCTGTTTAATGATTGCGTCGGTTATAGTCGTTGCTCCTTAATGACTTTTACTCCTGCATTAAACACTTAATAAACGGTCATGGTTAACGTTAGCTTTGGTCGAAGTCGCACGTCCTTATATAATAGTCGTGCGGATCGGGCGACGCTATGGTCGAGCGTTGTAAGGAACTCTCGACTTATCTTTTATGAGGGACGACGATGGTGTTCTAGGTCTTTGTCGAGACCTTATCTTAATACAAGATATAGTCCCTAGTCATACGTCTTACCTGTTCTGGTCGTAGTCGAGCGACGTGATTTTTTGCCCAAACAGGAACCGTCCCGAACTGGGGATTTGGATTGAACGGTCCCGGCTGCTGGTTCTGCATGAACGGACCTGGATGCTGATTCTGAGCGAACGGACCTGATCCTGGACTTGGATTATGCGCGAATGGTCGAGGACCATTCTGACCGAACGATCCTTGACCTGGATTCTGAACGAATGGCCTAGAACCATTCTGAGGTCCAGAGGGATTCCTTAACCGTGCGATCTCCTCAGCTGCTCTGCGACTTTGCTCTGCCATGGCATTGATTTGATTTCGAGCGACTTCAAGCTCCTGGTATATCTGGGCAATGACATGCTGCTGATTTCCAGGGGCTGCCATTTTCCTGAAATAGAGAACAAAGAAAACTCCAAGAAACCGTTAGTAAAACGCACGTTTGTCGAAGATTTTCTCTAGATGGGGTCCCACGGATGGCGCCAAAATGTTAATGCCAAAAATCGCACCAAAGGGACAACTTAAGGTCGATGTGGGCTTTAACAACTAAAGAAAGGAATCGTTCGACAAAGGCGTGCGACAAAGACAAAAATGTAAATGAGACAGAGGATTTGATGACGCAGGGAAAACCTCAACGAGGAAAAAACCTGCGGACGACAGTGGATGTCGTCGCTGCACTATGGTCGCCAATTAGGGGCGATGTCCTTGGTGTTCCAGGTGTCGATCGTACAGAGATTACAATACAAATGAAGGGAAAGACTTCGAAATGTAAAGTACAAGTGTTTGAAATGTAAAAACAGTGTGCGTCGTGTGTGAAAACAATGTGTAAACTGTTGGTCGAGAGTGAAAGTCGTGCGTCGGGAGCGATTCTTCGAGTGAGAGTTCTTTGCTTGTAGTGTTCTTCTGAGCTGGGATGCTTATTTTCAATTGTTCGATGTTCGGTCCCTGGAACTGAAGTTTAACTTGATCTTTTATAACCTTCGGGTGCTTTGATTAGCTCATTGATTGCTTCGATAACAGCCATAACGGTCGCCAGTTGTAACTCTTCATAATTGCTCTTCATCGGTTATGACCGTTGCCCATTAATGACTTTGACTCCTGCATTAATCATTGAACAAACGTAACAGTCGTATATTGAGTTAGTCAAGGTCGTACGGTCTTGTGCGACGGTCATGCGGAACGGGTGACGTCGAGGTCGAGTGTCGTGAGGAACTCTCGACTTACCTTTTAGGAGGGACGACGGAGGTTTTTCGGGTCTTTGTCGGGGCCTTATCTTAATACAAGATATAGTTCATAACATGTGTCTTACCTTTTCTGGTCGTGGTCGAGACCTGTGAAATTTTTCCCAAACAGATGCCTAAGTCGCACGAATTCTTATGTTAAGCTAGATGCCTAAGTCGCATGAATTCTTGTTCCCTTACCACTTAGCGAATTTTACAATTGACGTTGTATCTATGTGAAAAAAATATAAGACACAAGTTCAAAGAAAATCTAAATTTCATTCATTAGACGAACTGTCATATATACATCCAAAAGGCTCAACCACTGACGGTCGAGTAGCAGGAAACAAAAATAAACGAAGACATTTTCTAAGGGAGAGGAGGAGCGTCAGTCGCATCCTTGCCTAACGTCTCGTCCTGAGGACCTTCCTCCTTCTCGACCTCCTTATCATCATCCGAGTCAAGATCCCTCTCGGTCCCGACCTCCCTTGAAGAAGAGGTCCAACTCGTCCGACGCCGACGCCATAGGATCTTTGCCCAACAAGTGACGTCGCATGATCGCCGCACGCGCAGTAAGTCGATCAAAGGAAAATAGGGACTTATTCTCATCCCTCAGCTCATCCAGCTCCTTCTCTAAACTCGCCACCCTGGACTTGGACTCCTCGGCTTCCTTTTTCTTCGTAGCCAAGGATTCCTTCATCCCATCCAGCTCCTCTCTTTGGTCGTGCATCAAAGTAAGAGACTCCTTTAAACGTGAGTTCACTTCATCCCTCGCATGGCCGACAGCCTCGAACTCGTTCAGAAGGTCTTCGAGTCGCACCGACGTCGCCTCTTCATGTTCTAGAGAGGATCTTTCCATCTCTAAGCAGGCATCTTCTTTCTTGATAGCAGAAGCCATTAGGCCTTCTACCTTTGTCGTTTCCGTATGCAAAGCCAAAGAAGACTGAAACGTCTAAAAAACATGCGAAAACACGTTAACAAAATACACGATAACGACAAAGTATTGAAAGATAGACTTACCATGAACGTTAGTCCAGCAACATGGGTCTCCGCATCTTCAAGAGATACCCCATTGAAACGCTCTCTGAAAGAAGGGTGCTGATATTTTCCCAAATGAGGAAACAGTTTCGTCTCGTCCAAGACGTTATCATCTAAGAAATTCGACGACAACGTAAAGACGACCGTCGTTTCCTCCCCAAAACCCGTCTGCACACCTTTGCCCTTGTCGTCCGTCGAAGGGCTGGACGCGGCAGTAGGAGACATCGTTGCCGGTTGCGCAGTATGAGACATCGTCGCCGGTTGCGCAGTATCAACAGATCTTGCATCGATCGTGTCAAACGCGGTCGACGCCTTTGCCTTCTCAGGCAAGACGACTCTCGATGAGCCGCCCGTCCATAAAGACGGTCCCCTCGTGATGGACATCCTTTTCTTCTTCAGGAGTCCCGACCCAGCTGTCGAAACCTCCCTCCTCTTTAAGAGTCCCGACCCAGCTGTCGAGACCTCTTTTCTCTTTTGGACCCCCGATCCAGTTGTCGAGGTATCCTTCTCTTGGTTTTCCCTCGCCTTGTGAGCCAGTTCGATTGGAGCCGCCTTCTTGGCAGCTGCGGGCGTCATCTTCGCCCGAGATTCTTCTGTATGGCAAAAGAAAGAATCAGACGATTGGGAACAGAGAAAGATTAGGTCGATCAAAAAGAAGGCAAGGGGTACTAACCAGTTATCTCTACTTATGTCTCTTCTCCCTTCTCTTCCTCGGTCTCCTCAGATTCCTCTTCCTCTTTCTCCCCCCGACCCATCCGCATCCTATCGCCCAAGAAAACAATGTCGTCGTCCTCGTCTATCAGGTGACGCGTGACGTACGACCGGTCATCGACACTAAATTCTAGAAACTTCTTAACCTTGGCTTTAGAATCATCATCAGGCTTTACCTAGTCAAAATAAATATCTGCACATAAGAAAGAATATCAGACGGAAGGCACTTAAATAACAAAATGACATGAGACGTACGGCCAAAGGCTTACCCGTCATATTCCAGCCAGATCTGATCCAGTCACTGTCAGTGTCCAACGTTGCTACACGCGCAAATATGTACCGAGTCTTCCATTTTCGGTCGTTGACTGACGTGTTTAGAACCAGGGTGCGCTCGCCCTTGTGTCTCGAAAACAGACTGTAACGCCAGTAGTGATCCTTCTTGACTTGGTACGCCGTCAGCAGGCCCCTCACGTCCATAGGCGACTCCCAGTTTGAAGTAAGTCGCTCGATTACTCGAATGACGCGCCAAAACTGGGGCATCAGTTGCCCCGGTGAAAGGTCAAATTCACACATAAACGCCTTGGCAAGAGGTGAGTACGACCAGTGGAAGCCTATCTTGAATGGGTACTCGTATATTACGACGTACCCCTCAGGACACATCTCCGGACGAACGTTGCCAGCCTTATTCACGGTAATCCCCGTAGGGATCTTCGATAACTTCTGAAATCGTCAAGATCTTCCTCGCTACGAATGGCACTTCTCGGCTCCGTCGACATTGCCAACCCCGTCAGCCAAGTCTGTATCTCTGAAAGACCCCATATATGCCAGTTTTTCCTAGGCTTCCTAGCAATGGATTTGCGACGCATGCAAAAATTGAAGGGTCGTATCTTATATAAGGTGCTATAGACCTCGAAAATCCTAACTGAGTCGAAAATTCTTGCGGGATTGGAAAAGATTCGACGAAGAAAGGCAAGAAAATCAATATGAAATCTCTGTTTAAAACCCTCCGAAATCGTAAACAGGAAAAGATCCATCGTGGTCTCTACTTATGGTAAAGATCGTGTCAGATCGAGTCTCCCGATGATCGCCACACGCCCCCGTCTTTTCGTATGATCGCGTGGATCGTCGACACCTGGCATAGCCAGCTGGTAAGCACAATCGTGCGTCACCATGACGTCACGATCTTATCCTCGATTCGACTTCCCTCTATAGTTTGAATTGAACCGGTCCAGTCCTAAGGCAACTAAGGTAATTTTTGACACGTGTCACCACCCCAGGCGTCCGATTGACAAAATTTAAAATTTGAATTTGACATTCTATTTTCAAATTTTGGGGGCAAACTGTTTGGGTAAAAAATCACCAGTCTCGACCACGACCAAGGTAAGGAGTACGTTTATTCCCCCCACGACAAGGTAAAATCATAGTACTTTATTCCTTGGTAAAATGTAACATCCCTTATCTTTAAAACACTCATTTAACGGAAAGTAACCTTAAAATACAGCGGAAGATTTGTAATTAAAACATTTAGATAAAATCCCATAATCTTATAGAAAAGAGTACAAGTTTGCAACTTAAAACCAATAAGTTTGAGAAAAATAATATTCAACTGAAAAGCTTAGAGAATCCAAAACTATCATTCATCAAAAGAAAATATAAGCTGCTGAGCTGCCGCAAATCCAAAAGCTTCAAGCTGGAGCTTTTCCTTTATTCTTTGAAGATGTACCTGCCACTAAAAGATGAATAACAACGGGGTAAGCTTTCGCTTAGTGAGCACGCACCTATACCACATATCATCATGCATACATACTTGCATAAACATAGCAATCACATACATGTAACATCCTTCCATTCCTTAAGGCACAAATCCAATAAGGAAGGTCATAACTAGACACTGGTACCAGGCCTCTTCATACATAACATATTCCCTAGGGGTATTACTACCACCATAGGTACTCTTTCCTTTGGCAAAGCCAAACATACACATAATCACACATGCAATCCAACTACATACACATAACTTACATAATATAGGTAGAGTACTCACCTGTCAAGATGTCAATTACCAAGTACTTCACAGTGTATAATAATCACCTCGTACCACCTATAACATTCATACATACACATATCATAACAAGCCCAAAAATGGAACTCTAATTCTATCCCAACTCTCATCCCGAAATGACATAGCTAGGATAGTCCAAATACCATAAAACTTTGCCAAACATCCTATTTCATACACCCCATTTCTATTGATTTCTAAACATAATACACATACCTTGCAATTCTAGACCGCGAACAACAATCCTCCTAGAACCTTTCACAACTTGAACCTTCCAAAATCACCAAATCTTTCGCCTGGAAAATACAGCAACTTCGGACACTTGGTTCTCTCTACTGGGAACTCTGATGCCAAATCCCTCCAGTCAGAATGTATATTAGAGGGTCGTGAAGTCTCTGTCCAAATTTCACGACGATCCAACGGTTAACGAAGTAGAATCGGTCGATCTTTCACAGCAGCTCACAAGAACTCCGCTTGGAAAATACAGCAACTTCGGACACTTGGTTCTCTCTACTGGGAACTCCGATGCCAAATCCCTCCGGTCAGAATGTATATTAGAGGGTCGTGAAGTCGCTGTCCAAATTTCACGACGATCCAACGGTTAACGAAGGAGAATCGGTCGATCTTTCACAGCAGCTCACAAGAACTCCGAAAATTCCTTTCTCTTTTCTCTCTTCTTTGCTAAAGAAACAAATGGGTGCAAATGAGGGTGTTTAGGGTTTCCATCCCTTTACATACATGCCAAAACACACCCTCATCTTACAAAATTGATAAACTGGCCCCTAGATCCTGAACACGTACATAACGACCCAAAAATTAACTCAACCCCAAAAGAGACAGTTAAATCACGTAAATTGGGAAACGGGGTGTTACAACTCTCCCCCACTTACCAGGATTTCGTCCTCGAAATCGATCAGACTTGGAAGAGTTCTGGATAATTCGATCTCATCTCAGCTTCCGGTTCCCATGTCCATTCTGATCCTTTTCGGTGTTCCCACTGAACTTTCACTAAGCTGATCTCCTTGTTTCGCAAGGATTTGGTCTTCCCTTCCAAGATTGCTATCGGTCTCTCAATATAATTCAACCGTTCGTCGACCTGTATGTCATCTATAGGGACATGCGCCGACTCGTCAGCTAAACACTTCCTCAACTGAGACACGTGGAAGGTGTTGTGTATCAGACTGAGTTCCGGCGGAAGCTCCAGCAGGTACGCAACCTTCCCAACCCGTGCTATCACCTTGAAAGGTCCGATAAACCTAGGGCCTAGCTTGCCCCTCTTCCGGAATCGGATCACCCCTTTCCAAGGTGACACCTTCAACAAAACATTATCTCCCACGTTGAACTCCAAATCCGACCTTCGCTTGTCGGCGTAACTCTTTTGACGACTCTATGCGATTCGTAGCCTATCCCGAATCATCTCAATACTTTCCGTCGTTTTCTGAACCACTTCTGTGCTGCTTAACTCCCGCTGGCCCACCTCTCCCCAACAGATAGGAGTCCTACACCTTCTCCCGTACAACATCTCATACGGAGGCATGCCAATACTGGCATGGAAACTGTTGTTGTATGAGAACTCAGCCAACGGTAAATACGTATCCCAGTTGCCCCCAAAATCCAAAACACAGGCTCTCAACATATCCTCAAGAGTCTGAATTGTTCTCTCGCTTTGCCCGTCCGTCTGTGGGTGAAAGGCTGTACTGAACTGAAGTCTCGTACCCAAATCTTCATGGAACTTCCCCCAAAACCGCGACGTAAACCGAACATCCCTGTCTGATATCACTGTTACCGGTACCCCATGCCTTGCTACAATTTCACTGACATAGATGTCAGCTAACATTTCTGCAGATGAACTTTCACGGATCGCGATAAAATGGGCACTCTTTGTCAGCCTATCTACAACCACCCAAATGGCATCATGATTCCTAGGTGTTCGAGGCAACTTGGTAATCAGATCCATTGTTATATGCTCCCACTTCCACTCTGGTATCTCTAATGGCTGTAACTTCCCGTGCGGTCTCTGATGCTCTGCTTTGACCCTTAAATAAGTCAAACATTTCTCCACGTACTTAGCCACGTCCCTCTTCATCCCCGGCCACCAGTAGTCAGTCTTCAGATCTCTATACATCTTAGTAGCACCGGGATGGATAGAGAACCTTGACTTATGCGCCTCGTCCAGAAGTGTCTGCCTTGCCTCACACGATACTGGAACCCATACCCGACCGTACCGAGTCAATAGACCTCGACTGTCGGGCACTAACTGATCCACCTGTCCCTTTATCCGTTCCTTCTTCTGGTTCTCACCCTTGATCGCTTCCTCTTGAGACCTTCTTACCAAGTCGTGAAGCGACGTTGATACTGTTAGTCTCATCAACGGTACCCGAAGTAGAACACTACTCGCTCTTCTACTCAAGGCATCCGCTACGACATTTGCCTTCCCCGGGTGATACAGAATCTCGCAATCATAATCCTTCACCACATCCAACCACCTCCGCTGTCTCATGTTCAAATTCTGTTGATCCATGAAATAACGAAGACTCTTGTGGTCCGTATAGATAGTACACTTCACCCCATACAGGTAGTGCCGCCATAACTTGAGAGCGAACACCACTGCCGCAAGCTCCAAATCGTGAGTCGGGTAATTCACCTCATGCGTCTTCAGTTGACGAGACGCATAGGCAATCACCCTTCCCCTCTGCATAAGAACGCAGCCTAGCCCGTGATAAGACGCATCACAGTAGACTGTCATGTCTTCAACTCCCTCCGGTAGTGTCAACACCGGAGCCTCGCATAACTTTCTCCTTAAGGTTTCGAACGCTGTTTTCTGTTCCTCTTCCAAAACGAAACGTTCGTTCTTCCTCGTCAGCTTCGTCAACGGAACTGCTATCTTGGAGAAATCCTGGATGAACCGGCGGTAGTACCCGGCTAATCCAAGGAAACTCCTAATCTCAGTGGGAGTCTTCGGGGTTTCCCACTTCATCACTGCCTCCACCTTCGCTGGGTCTACCTTGATACCCTCTCGGTTCACAAGATGTCCAAGAAATTGAACCTCTTGTAACCAGAAATCACACTTGGAGAACTTTGCATATAACTGCTCCTTACGCAAAATCTCCAAAACCTCTCGTAGATGCTCCATATGATCCTCCTTCGACTTGGAGTAGATCAGTATATCGTCTATAAACACGATGACTGACCTATCCAACATCGGTCTGCAAACTCTATTCATAAGATCCATGAATGCCGCCGGTGCGTTCGTCAGTCCAAATGGCATCACGATGAACTCGAAATGCCCGTACCTGGTTCTGAACGCTGTCTTGTGAACATCCTCTTCCCTGACCTTCAACTGGTGGTACCCTGAGCGAAGATCTATCTTAGAGAACCAAACGGTTCCCTGAAGTTGATCGAAGAGATCGTCGATCCTCGGCAACGGGTATCTGTTCTTCACCGTAAGCTTGTTAAGCTCTCTATAGTCGATGCACATCCGCATCAACCCGTCCTTTTTTTTCACGAAAAGGATAGGGGCTCCCCAAGGTGAACTACTGGGGCGGATGAAACCCTTATCCAACAGTTCCTCCAGCTGCTTAGACAGTTCATGCATCTCCGGAGGTGCCAAACGGTAAGGAGCCTTTGCTACCGGTGCCGCCCCCGGAATCAAGTCTATTCGGAACTCCACTTGCCTCTCGGGAGGAATGCCAGGCAAGTCATCCGGGAAAACATCCGGAAACTCGTTGACCACTGGTACATCTGCCACTGTTCTCTTCTTTTTCTCCTCCCGTTCATCAACAATATACGCCAAGTAACTGCTACCACCATGGTGCACATATCTTCTAGCTTTGGCCAAAGTGCACACCTTTGGTACCCCTTTTCTTCCTTCACTCGAGATAGTTAATTCTCCCCCACTTGGGGTTCGAATCACTACCTGCTGTTTTTCACAATCATTGCGCGCTCCATTCCGACTAAGCCAATCTATCCCAACTACTACATTTATTTCCCTCATCGCAATAGGAATAAGGTCTATACTAAACTTCACCCCGGCTATCTCTATTACATTACCTTTATACACATCACTCACAAAACGAAACTCCTCGTCCGCTATTTCTACTTCTAGCGGACTCTCTAACTTGTCCTTTACAATAGCAAAGTCTTTACAAAACGATAAAGAAACAAAAGATTTAGTAGCTCCCGAGTCAAATAAGACAAGGGCAGGTGATGCATTAACAGGAAAAATACCTGTCACGACATCTGGCTCCTCCTTTGCTTCATCTACGGTCATCTGGAACACTCGCCCCCGAGTCCTGGGTGCGTCGTTCTTCTTTCCCAATCCACCCTCTAGCATCTTCACCGGTGCGGTTCCCGAGTTCTGGACCGACCCGGTATTCATTGGGCACTCGTCAGCAAAGTGGCCCGACTTGTAGCACTTAAAACATATCTTTGCGGTCGCCTTGCAGTCTCGACTGATATGACCCGGTTGCCCGCATTTGTAACAGGTTCCGGAGCCCATACGGCATTCTCCCGGATGCTGTCGTCCACACTTCCCACAGCGGGGATGCTCTCTCTTGAACTCTTTCTTTACCTCCGGTTTATGACTCCCAGTTTTGAACCTCTTAGCTGAGGTTGAGTCTGAACCGTTTCTGCCCTTCTTGTCTTTCTTTGGCTCTCTAATTCGAGCTCTCTAGCCCGAGTCGCCTCGTGCATCTGCTGAAAATCAGTGCACCTTGCCATAACAACAAATTCTCTAGTTTCCTGTTTCAAAACTCTCCCATATCTGTACATTTTGGCCTTTTCATTCCTGACATACTCAGGACAGAAAAGGGACCACTCCAAAAACTTGTCAGTGATCTCGTTCACCGACATAGTCCAGAGGTCCTAGCTTAGTCTGAGCAAACTCCTAGCATAGTCCAGAGGTCCTAGCTTAGTTGTCTTTCTTTCTAACATGCTCCTTAGAAACCCTCTGCTTATACTCTCTTAACAAAATCCCTTTCTAGCATGTTACTACCCAACCCTCAACCTTGTCTGGTTCATAGAATTCTTTTGCAACTATATCAAGTCTCGGCATGTACAGTGTAATTGCAATGGTATGGGCCCTTATACCATTATAATTACACCCTCCATGTTTAGACTCAACATCGTCACTAAGGTTCCAATTCCCAGCTTAGTTGGTACCTTTAACATATATATCACAACATTTTCCATATCTACCACTTATCATATAAACATTATAATCATATTCTAATTCACATTATGCATCAAACAAAACATACTTGAAACCATAACCTTGTCACATTGACCATATCTAGCATACATAAACATAATTACTCATCCAATACAGTTATAAAACTGGTCTTTCACAAAAACTGAACATGCTTTATCATAAATCCTAATATGGAATAGTGTGCTCACCCCCGTCTTGATGCTCTGGACCGCAGCTCAGCCGTGGAAACTTTTTCTTTTAAAACACCCTTTCCTTATAAACCACTTTCTTACACGAAACAGCTTTTTTAAAGGTTACTTATTTGAAAACTTGAGCACTTGGGTTTAAGTTCAAAACTCACCACTTGTGAATGCCCGAATCCCTTAAACCAAGGCTCTGATACCAACTGTAACATCCCTTATCTTTAAAACACTCATTTAACGGAAAGTAACCTTAAAATACAGCGGAAGATTTGTAATTAAAACATTTAGATAAAATCCCATAATCTTATAGAAAAGAGTACAAGTTTGCAACTTAAAACCAATAAGTTTGAGAAAAATAATATTCAACTGAAAAGCTTAGAGAATCCAAAACTATCATTCATCAAAAGAAAATATAAGCTGCTGAGCTGCCGCAAATCCAAAAGCTTCAAGCTGGAGCTTTTCCTTTATTCTTTGAAGATGTACCTGCCACTAAAAGATGAATAACAACGGGGTAAGCTTTCGCTTAGTGAGCACGCACCTATACCACATATCATCATGCATACATACTTGCATAAACATAGCAATCACATACATGTAACATCCTTCCATTCCTTAAGGCACAAAGCCAATAAGGAAGGTCATAACTAGACACTGGTACCAGGCCTCTTCATACATAACATATTCCCTAGGGGTATTACTACCACCATAGGTACTCTTTCCTTTGGCAAATCCAAACATACACATAATCACACATGCAATCCAACTACATACACATAACTTACATAATATAGGTAGAGTACTCACCTGTCAAGATGTCAATTACCAAGTACTTCACAGTGTATAATAATCACCTCGTACCACCTATAACATTCATACATACACATATCATAACAAGCCCAAAAATGGAACTCTAATTCTATCCCAACTCTCATCCCGAAATGACATAGCTAGGATAGTCCAAATACCATAAAACTTTGCCAAACATCCTATTTCATACACCCCATTTCTATTGATTTCTAAACATAATACACATACCTTGCAATTCTAGACCGCGAACAACAATCCTCCTAGAACCTTTCACAACTTGAACCTTCCAAAATCACCAAATCTTTCGCCTGGAAAATACAGCAACTTCGGACACTTGGTTCTCTCTACTGGGAACTCCGATGCCAAATCCCTCCGGTCAGAATGTATATTAGAGGGTCGTGAAGTCGCTGTCCAAATTTCACGACGATCCAACGGTTAACGAAGTATAATCGGTCGATCTTTCATAGCAGCTCACAAGAACTCCGCCTGGAAAATACAGCAACTTCGGACACTTGGTTCTCTCTACTGGGAACTCCGATGCCAAATCCCTCCGGTCAGAATGTAAATTAGAGGGTCCTGAAGTCGCTGTCCAAATTTCACGACGATCCAACGGTTAACGAAAGAGAATCGGTCGATCTTTCACAGCAGTTCACAAGAACTCCGAAAATTCCTTTCTCTTTTCTCTCTTCTTTGCTAAAGAAACAAATGGGTGCAAATGAGGGTGTTTAGGGTTTCCATCCCTTTACATACATGCCAAAACACACCCTCATCTTACAAAATTGATAAACTGGCCCCTAGATCCTGAACACGTACATAACGACCCAAAAATTAACTCAACCCCAAAAGAGACAGTTAAATCACGTAAATTGGGAAACGGGGTGTTACATAAAAAGTCATGCCGTAAGTTATTTACCTCCCGAAACTCGACCACGTCGTATGTTTCTCACGACCGTCGCATAGAACCATGCGACCTCGACCAACTAACACATGACATAACTGTTATGTTTGTTAAGCGTTTAATACAGGAGTCAACGTCATTAATGGGCAACGGCTATAACTGATGAAGATCATTAACAGCACTAAAGATGACGTCCGTTACGACAGTTACAAAGAGCATTCAAGAATCAATCAAAGCACCCGAAGACTATAAATATAAAGCTCAATCCTCATTTCAAAAGACATCGAACATCAGAAGCAACCTTCCGAACTCAGAAGAACATTCATAGCAACGAACTTTCTCCCGAAGAATCGCTCTCGACGCACGACATAAGCACACGACACACACTTTAAACACACGACGCACATTGTTTTTACATTCGAAACACTTGTTACTTTACATTTCGAAGTATTTCTTTCATTTGTATTGTAATCTCTGTACGATCGACACCAGAAACACAAGGACATCGCCCCTGTTTGGCGACCATAGTGCAGCAACGACTTCCACAGTCGTCCGCGGGTTTTTTCCTCGTTGAGGTTTTTCCCGCGTCATCAAATTCTCTGTCTCGTTTACATTTTTCCGTCTTTATCGCACGCTTTTGTCGAACGATTTCATTCTTTAGTTGTTAAGCTCCACATCAACCTCAAGTTGTACTTGTGTGTGATTTTTGGCATTAACAACCGTCGCTATAGCCTGTTCTCGAAACACAAGGGCGATCGTACCTTGGTTCTGCGGGTAGCGACGCTGGACCCCGATAGCGACTGGATTAGGTTTGGCTGGAACATGACGGGTGAGTTTTTAGCTTTGGTCGAGCATTTTTTATTACCTTTATTGCTTTGTTTCTCAACTAACCTTTCCCTCTTATGTGCCTCCAGACATTAAATTCGAGGACGTAAAGCCCAACGACGACTCCAAGGCTAAGATCGAAAAGTTTATGTAGATCAGCGCTGACGACCGATCGTTCGTTACGCGACATTTAGTAGACGAGGACGAGGATCTGGTGTATTTTGGAGAGAATCGAGGGAGTCGAGAGGAAGAGGAGGAAGAAGAAGAGGAAGAAGGGAAAGGGGAGTCGAGAGAAAAAGAAGAGGTAGAGATGACTGGTAAGTGTCCCTTACTCTGCTCGACTTATTCTTTCCATTATTTCAGTCGTTTAACCGTTCTTCCTTTCTTGTTTTTACAGGAGAATCCCAGGCGAAGGTGGCGTATGCAGCTGCTAAGAGAGAAGCTCAAGCTGAGCTTGCTCGTAAGAGTAGAGAAAAGAGGAAAGTGAGCTCGACCACCGGGTCGGGTGTCTTGAAGAAAACGAGGGTGACGCTCCCGAGGGAACCGTCTTCAAAGGCTGACGACTCGTCAAGAGTCGTCACTCCTGAGAAGACAAAGGTGTCGGTCGCATCCCCTAAGAAGACGAAGATATCTTCTGGTGCTATCGACGCGACACCAGTTAGCTCTGCGCCTCTGGCGAAAATGAAGGTGTCTTCTACTGTCACGTCGACCCCTTCGTCAGCTAACAAGGGCAAGGGTCACGCGACGGGGGAGGCTGAGGTTATGACGGTCAACTTTACGTTGCCGTCAAAATTCATGGTGGATAATATCCTAGACGGGACGACGCTGTTTCCCCATTTGGGGAAGTATCAGCTCTCCTCTTTTAGGGAGCGCTTCCGGGGAGTCTCGATCAAGGAGACGGGATCCCATGTTGCCGGACTGGCGTTCATGGTAGGTCTTTCTTTCAATAGTTGTTTTACTCTGTCATTGTTAACTCTGTCGAGTGTCTACTGATAATACTCTTTGTGTTTTACAGGCGTTCCAGTCTTCCCTGGCTCTGCACGCTGAAACGACGAAGATAGAAGGTCTAGTGTCTTCTGCTCTTGAGAGAGAGAACGCGGCGTTGGAAAGGGAGAAAGTCCGCTCTGGCACGCGTCGAGGACCTGTCGATACGACTCGACGACGCCTAGAACGAGTCTAAGGCTGTCGGTCGCGCAAGGGACGAGGCAAACTATCGTCTGAAGCAGTCCCTGTCCCTGATCGCCGAACAAAGGGAGGAGCTGGACAAGACTAAGGAATCCTTGGCTGCGAGTGAAAAATAAGCCAAGAATTCTAAGTCTAGGGTGGCGGGGCTAGAGGAAGAGGTGAAGGAGCTGAAGGACGAGGCTAAGTCCGTCTTCGCTCTTGCCCGACTGACCGCATGGGCGGCAATCATGCGACGACACTTGTCGGGCAAGTATCCCCTCGCCTCTGCGTCGGATGAGCTGGCGTTCTTCTTGTCGAAGGTTGGGACTGAGCGGGACCTCGACTCGGATGACGAGAAGGAGATCGAGGAGGAGGAGATGGCTGAAGGCTCCAAAGGCGAGGCCTCTGGCAAAGACGCGACCGCCGCTCCTCCTCAGCCTTAGGAAAGTTTTTCATAGTTTTTGTTATTATCGCTTGACCGTTGGTGGTCGAGCCATTTGGATGTAACCGATCATTCAATGAATGAAATTTACATTTTGTTGAATTTATGTCTTATACATTTTGTGAATATCAATTGCAAAAGTCACTAAGTATAAAATGAACAAGAAGTCGTGCGACCTAGGCATCCATTGTAATACAATGATTAGAACATAAGTCATAAGACTTTTATATTTTTAAATCGTGTAGGCAAACATAAGTACATGCGATCAAAGCATTCATTCAGAACATGAAATTCTTCTAAGTTAAAACACTTAGATCGTGGGATCGTCAGACCCTATGATCGCGCAATTAAATCGTACGATGAACTTGTATCATGCGTCCCTACGATAAGGTGGTCAAGTCATAAAGTAGACCTGATTGCTTATGTCGTGCGATTCTACGAAAGTGTACTGAAGTCATACGATAGACTTAATAACTGGTGTCGTGCGACCCTGCGATAAAACAATGTCAGAGGTTGGTCGTTGGCTAACCAACGACCCTCCGATACTTAAGTCAGTAATCGTCGTGATGAATAAAAAATCATATGAAAGAAGGAAAAAGACTTAGAAGAAATACCTTTTCAAATGTGTTGCATTCCAGCTACGTGGGACATCTTGATTGTCGAGGGTTTGAAGCCGATAGGCACCTCTACCCACGACTTCTGAGATACGATAAGGACCTTCCCACTTGGTGGAAAGCTTACCTGCATTGAGCTCTTGAGTGCTCTGGAACACTCGTCGGAGGACGTAGTCGCCTTCTTGAAAGACTTTAGCTTTGATATTCTTGTTGAAATGTCGCTCGACCGCTTGCTTTTGCTACGCCATTCTGATCAATGCTGATTGTCTAAGTTCTTCAAGGGCGTCAAGGTCATAACTTAAATCAACCAGGTTATGGTCGACGGAAGTATGCCTCGAGGTTGGGAGCTGGACCTCGACCGGAAAAACGGCTTCACAACCATAGACCAAAGAGAAAGGAGTTTGTCCTGTGGACGTGCGAGGCGTCGTGCGATTCGCCCACAGGACTGAAGGGAGTTCTTCATCCCACTTTCCTTTGGCAGCTTTTAACCTTTTCTTGATTGAAGCAATAACGGTCTTATTGCTTGACTCCACAAGTCCATTTGCCTGGGGATACCTGGGGGTCGAGGTCGTTATCTTGATATTGCGGTCTTCATAGAACTGTCGAGTCCTGTTGCTTATGAACTGGGATCCATTGTCGCAGACAATTTCGGATGGAATCCCAAACCTGCATATGATGTTAGTCGGGATAAAAGAGACGAACTTGGGAGAAGGCATATGTTGTCTCGAACTTGGGAGAAGGCAGCTGCTTCTACCCACTTAGAAAAATAATCCGTAAGTACGAGAAGATATACCTTTTGCCCGGGGGCAGGGGGGTAACTTGCCGACAATATCCATTCCCCACCTCATGAAGGGTCATGGGATAAGTATCGAGTGTAAAGGTTCAGAAGGTTTATGGGACATACCTGAATGTCGTTGACAGGGATCACAGTTCTGGACATACCTGACGGCGTCTTGTCGCAGTGTTGGCCAAAAATAGCCCTGTCGAGAGATACGATTGGCCAAACTGCGACCTCCTGAGTGGTTGCCACATTCTCCATCATGCATCTCTTGAAGGATCTTCTGAACTTGACTTTTGCTGATGATGCATCTCAGGTTTAAGCCTGTCGATGATCGTCGATAGAGTCTATCTCGGATCACGACATACCTGGATGCTTTGAATTTGATCTTCCGAGGTTCCATCTTGTCTTCTGGGAGTTGGTCGTGCATAAGGAAATTTTGGATGTCGCACGACCAATCATCTTCTTGGTCTTCGATCTAGACGACATCGTGATTTTCGATGGACAACATCGCCAGATGGATCATAGGAATGCTATTGAATATTGGTTCGACAAGAGCAGACCCAAGGTTTGCTAAGGCGTCGCCTTGAGTGTTCTGGTCCCTTGGAATCTGTTTAATAGAAAATGACTTAAACTTTTCGGAATTTTCTTTTGCTACCTTCAGGTACGCTGTCATTTTTGAATCTTTAGCCGCGAATTCTCCATTCATCTGGTTCACGACCAGGAGAGAATCGCTTTTGACATGTAGAGCGGTTTCCCCCGAGTCGTAGGCCATATTCATTCCCACGATCAAGGCTTCATACTCAGCTTCGTTGTTGGTGGTTTGGAAGTCGCACCGGACTGAATACATCATCTTGCCCCCCTATGGCGACTTTAAGACGACGCCTAGTCCAGAACCTTTAGTGTTGGATGAACCGTCGACATACAGAGTCCAGGGTACGTCGTCGTGGGTCGCCACAGTTGACACCTCGAGCTCTGCTTATTTTTCCAGCTCAGGGCTGAAATCAGCAATGAAATCTGCCAAAGCTTGCGATTTAATCGCGGTCCTCGGCTTAAAGTCTATGTCGTAACTGCTGGGATATATGCTCCATTTTGCCAAACGACCTGTCAACTCAGGTTTCCTTAAGACAGACTTAAGAGGAAAGTTAGTCACGTCAGTAATAGGATGCGATTCAATGTAGTGTTGCAATTTTTTAGCAGCTGTGACTAGCGATAAAAGCAATTTTTCCATAGAGGAATACCTGGTTTCTGCGTCCAAGAGAGATTTACTTACATAGTAGATCGGCAGTTGCTGCTTTTCATCTTCTCGTGTCAGGACGACACTTACTGCATTAGGACTAACAACCAAATATAGCTGCAAGACCTCATGATCGTGAGGCTTTGATAGCAAAGGAGGGGACGTCATGTATTCCTTTAGTATTTGCAGTGCTTGCTCATGATCGTCGGTCCAGTCGAAGTCTTTATTTTTCTTGAGGACGTTATAAAATAAATGACATCTATATGAGGATTGAGAGATAAACCTGTTCAAAGCGGCCACCCGACCAGTGAGCCTTTGGACTCTCTTTGAAATTTCTTAGAGATTTGGTCTCGATAACGGCTTTGATCTGGTCGGGGTTGGCCTCGATTCCTAGATGAGTGACCATATACCCCAGGAATTTTCCAGCGCCGACGCCAAAGGAACATTTCGTCGAGTTGAGCTTCATGCTATATTTTCGGAGGATGTCGAACGACTGCCTCAAATGATCGACATGATCGATTGCTTGCTTTGACTTGACCAGCATGTCGTCAATATAAACCTCCATCGTGTCGCCAAGGTGATCTTTGAACATCTTGTTCACCAGACGCTGATAAGTGGAACCTGCATTTTTTAGTCCAAAAGGCATAACTTTATAACAATAAATACCTCGATCTGTCATGAATGCAGTCTTTTCTTGGTCCTCGACGTGCATCAAGATCTGATTGTATCCAGAATAAGCATCCATGAACGTCAATAGTTCATGCCCTGCTGTCGCGTCGACCATGGCATCGATATGTGGCAATGGGAAAGGATCTTTTGGACAAGCTTTGTTGAGATCTGTAAAATCGATATAGACCTTCCACTTGCCATTTTTCTTTGCCATGACCACGACATTGGCAAGCCAGTCGGGGTACTTCACTTCTCGAATTTTCCTTGTCTTGAGGAGGTTGTCGACCTTGTCATTTATCACCTTATTCCTTTCAGGAGCAAATTTCTGACGCTTTTGTTTGATAGGTTTAAATGACGGGTCGACATTGAGCTTATGGGAAATGACGCTGGGGTCTATGCCGACCATGTCTTCGTGCGACCAGGCAAAGTAGTCGGCATGTTCCTACAAGAAAGATATCAATTTGTCTTTAAGGCAGGGATCGAGGGATGAACCTATAAAGACCTTCTGGTCAGGCTTGCTCTGGTCCAGGACGACTTCTTCCAAGCGATAGTCGTCAGTTGTCCCAGGAGCATCCTGGACCTGTAATTGCTAGATGGCCCACTTCTGCGGCTTCAGGGTGGTCTTGTAGCAGTCGTGGACGACTTTCGGCTCACTTTTGATCTCCTGGACTCCCCACGACGTCGGGAATTTCATGGTCTGATGATACGTCAAGGAAACAGCTTTCATGTCATGGATCCATGGTCGACCTAAGATGATGTTATAGGCTGACGCACAGACGATGACGTTGAACTTGGTCTGCTTGTTGATTCCTCTAGCATAGATAAGCAAGGTGATCTCTCCAAAGGTACTCGTCGCGTCTCCATTGAAACTGACCAAAGTAGTCGAGCGTCGGGTGATTTCCGATCGATCGATTCCCATGGCCTTGATGGTATCAAGGAAGATGACGTTTGCTGAACTGCCTCCATTGACCAAGACTCGTCGGGTCAGAGAGTTACCAATCGTGAGTTGAATGATCAACTTGTCATGATGTATCCGATACGAATCGCCGAGGTCGTCTTGGTCGAATGAAATTTTCAAGGCTTCTAACTCCAGATCTCCTTTGGGTCTTGATGAACGAGGGGTAGGTCGATCGTCAGGTGCCTGGCTGGATGACGCTTGTCTGCGGAATACGTCAGACCGCACACGTCAGATCCACCAGTGATGCAGTTGATGACCTTTGCATGATCGGGGGTCGGGGGTCGAGCATCGTTAGCTGAAGTAACGACGTTGTCGATGATATCATTGAGATTGCCCTTTGGGACGTGGTATGCGAGCTCTTTTTTGAGAGCTATACAATCGTCCGTCACGTGATCGTGGTCGACATGGAAGTCACACTACTTTGACTTATCTTTCTTACCATCGTCTTTGTTGGACTTCTTCGGCCACCAAATTGTCGCTTTGAATCCATAGGAGGATATCTTAGGATACTGAGGAAATTTGGTTGCGGTTGCGGTCTTGAACTCCGCTTTCGTCTTGAATCGGACGTTTGAGATTTGTCGTGCAGGCTCTGACTTGCACACCACCTTTGTCTTGAACTCTGGCTTCTTTACACTCAATGACCTCTTGTCGTCAGAATGCTTACGACGAAAGGCAGAATCGTCTTCGACCCTCATATAGGCAAGGGTTCTGGCTCGAACGTCTTCGAAATTCTCTGGGGGATATTTTGTCAGGTCGGTGTATAGACCCGAACTGTCGTCTAGACCACGTTTGTAGGCTTCGATCGTGGTCTTGACGTCGCAATTACGGACACTGATCATCTCTGCATTGAATCTATTGAAGTAACTCTAGATAGATTTACCGGCCTTCTGCACGACATAGTACAAGTCGCTGGTCTGCTTCTCCATCTTGCGACTGCTGGCGAACTGCTGGGAGAACTGGTTGACTAACTCAGCGAATGACCCGATGGATTTGGGCTTGAGGTTAATCAACCATTGGAGGGCAGGAACTGTGAGCGTCTCCCCGAAACTCTTGCACATACAAACTTCTTGATACATATGCGGGATCGAGACCGTCCACATTAACTGCTTATACTGCGCGATGTGCTCTGTTGGATCGGTTATTCCTGAATACTTGGCGTGAAAGACGGGATGTTATATTTCTTTGGGACGTCGACATTCGCTATCGTGTCGACGAAAGGCGATGTCTAAAATCCAGAGCGAGGCTCGACATCGACGGGCATGGCTGCCCCCGACAGCTTAGCGAGTAGAGACAAGACACGCTCATTCTGGTCTTCCAACATCTTCAACCGTTGGGCGACGGGGTCGTTAGGATCGGAATTTACACCCGTTGGAGGGTTAACGCCTGAACTGGTGCCATTTTCGTACGACGAGCCATTGGCGTCCCCATTGAAAGGGACAAAATATGGCTGAGCCCCGTTGTGCATGGGCGGTGGTCTCAATTGCTGAGGAGGAATCGGCCCAAACTGGGGATTTGGGATGAACGATCCCGGCTGCTGGTTTTGCATGAATGGACCTTGCTGCTGACTCTGGCCGAGTGGTCCTGGTCCTGGATTCTGAACGAATGGTCTTGGACAAAATCGTTCGACAAAGCAATGCGACAACTAAAGATAACTTAATGCCAAAAATCGTCTAGAAGGATAACTTAAGGTTGATTGTGGAGCTTAACAACTAAAGATAGAAATCGTTCGACGAAGCAATGCGACAAAGACAAAAAATGTAAATGAGACGCAAGGAATTTGGTGACGCGGGAAAAACCTCAACAAGGAAAAACCCGCAGACGACAGTGATGATGTCGTCGCTGCACTATGGTCGCCAAACAGGGGCGATGTCCTTATGTTTCAGGGGTCGAGAGTACAATTGTTACAATACAAATACAAGAAATAAGATAATTTGTAAAGTAACAAGTGTATCGAATGTAAAAACGAATTTGATGTGCGTAAAAATTAGGCGTCGTGCGTCGTCTGTTCGAGAGAATGCTTCTTCGTTTGAGAGCTTTTAGTACGCTGTAGGTGTTCTCGAGAGTTCAGAGATGCGCTAAATGATGTTGAGCCTTCCTATATATAACCTTCGAATGCTTTAAATGATTTTCATGAATGTCGGAGTAACGGTCGCTGTGGTTAATGCTCGTAATTATCCTTGTCGGTTATGTCCGTTGGTCATTAATGCCGTTGATCCTGCATTAAACAGAGAAATCATAACAGTTGTCATACGTTAGTCGGTCTAGGTCGTAAGGCTTCTTATGACGGTCGAGACTGTTGAAATTTTACCCAAACAAGAGGTTCAGTGGTGTCCGTTCCTGGGTCGCGATCAAGAGTAGGTCTACGTGGGGCAGTGACGACCGGGACCTCATGTAGGTCAGTCGACGGTCCGACTTCAGTCGTGGTTTGGGTGGTAGGTATGCAGGGTTGTTGGCTAGTTTCAGGTCGGCTAGAATGGGTAGTACTGGCATGCGTATCCAATGCACCGCCCACGCCTGTTTCCTTCCCTTGATGTACTCTCAACACACCCCGTCCGGGAGCCCCAGCTACCCAGACTCTACCTCCACGAGTCCTCAGACCCTCACGCCTCTCAGGTCTAGCTCCCTAGAGAGGTCCCTCCGGTTCTTGCTGGACCACATGAGCACCTATGTTTATCGCTTGTCTATACGCTAACACACTCGGTGCATTGGGGTCCGTATGTGCCAGTAGGGTTTCAGGTAAAGGCATGGGTTGGGCGTTGGATGGGTTTCGAATCACCAGATAACGTAAGTGAAAATGAGGACATACCGGATGGGTCATTCACCTCGGTATGCTGAGATTCGCGTCCATATGTTGACGGACGGCCAGCGAAAGGAATCGTGGGAATGGAAGGAATTTCTTCTGCTTGGTTCCGCCGATGTTCTGGATTGCCTGAACAAGTTCACGTCAGATGATCAGTGCGTAGTCTATGTGGCGATTGTAGCATACGACATGGAGTAGACATCGAAAATCTCCAGTGCACTGATCTATTCCCTTCCATCTGGATGAAAGACACATCTTCAGAGATGTGAACAGTATGTACCAGATGGGCGCCAGGTACTTTCGGTTGAAGGCGGACGGGCGGTCAAGTGCATGGTTGTAGCCGAGTGCGCGGATTTCGGCACAGAGGGTGGTGTCGTTGACCGCGGGGTCGTAAAATGCATGGCCGCCGGCATTGGCTTCAGGCAAAGATAGTAGGCGTCAGAAAGAATTAGGTGTGAGTGTGAACGGGTGATTGTCGATCCTCGTCGTGATCGTCTGAGAATTTGGTGCCGTGACAACTTGAGCCAAAAGCCAGACTTTATAGACATAGAGAACTGGGATGTCGGTTGTGGCAGTGAGTGCCTCTCGAAGAGGGTGTCCCATTAGAATGTCCACGACCACACGATGTTGTGGTCGGAATTCGGCAGTGTCTAAGTGATGATTGTTGGCCTCGATTTCAATGTCGTGGTCTGCTGGTACCAAAGCATTGTCTGCTTCCTCGTCGATGAATTCCTCTTTGATGAGGAATGTTTTGAGGTGGTTATTCTTGATCCGCCATTAGTATACCTGAAAGACAAGATGTTAGAGTCTTGGCGGGATCAAACTACAGTCGATGCGTATCCTTGCGGAAATTCGACTCAATGGCAGTTGCAAACAGGGTACGAGCCTGTTGTGAAACACAAAGTTACCGGACAAGCAGGGTATCTGGACACACAGAGTATCCGGACAAAGCAGTTGTTTCTAGATAAGGCATAGGTTTCCGGACAAAAGGTAGCCGGACAAATAAACTACCCGGATAGTTGAACTTACCTGAAACCATGAGGGTTTCCGGACAACTAGGGTTACCGGGTGTTCAAAGTAACCGGACAATAGGAGTTATCGGACAACCATCAGAACCCGGATAGTTGAACTTACCGGAAACCATAAGGTTTCCGGACAACAGGGGTTACCGGGTGAGATGGTTCCCGGATGAGGTAGCTTTCCGGATAAACGAGGGTATCCGGACAAAATATCTACACACTTGAATGTTTCCGGATACGTTTGAATGTGTCCGGATAGTTTGAAAACTATCCGGACGACATCCAGTATTCACTAATCGCCAAAATTAGCCATTAAACCCAGATTAAAGTATAGCAGGTGCATTAACCCAATGATTTAAGAATAGAGAACCTACTAATCGGCTTAAAAACACCCACTCTAGAGTGGAATGCGAATCGACCTCGCAACATAGTCCGAATACTCTTTTCGGCGAACGTGTGGATCGATTTAGCCAGCGATTCGTGTGTTAACTAGATTGAAACATGATTAGATGAAGGTAAGGGATACATACCTGTGACGTAGAGGTCGAAATCTAGCGAAATGAGTAAAAATGGAGAGTATCCGTATGAGGGTTTTCGAGAGAGAGTTTTGAGAGGTTTATGGTATCCAAAAAAAGTGATAAGGAGGGGTCCGGATTGGTTTTATAGGGGTGGAACTTACCGGGTGGGTTTACCCGGATACCTATCCGGTCCGGATAGATGGGTTTTCGGGTACACCATCCGGATAGTTTTGGCTTTGATCAAAAAATGGCCTCTGTACTTTCAAACTTCATAAAAAACTTTTTGAGCTTTGAAAGAAAAATTATCCCGCTCCCCCTCGAACTTAGCATGAGGATTCTTTGCTCCACCTCGGATGTTACAGAAGTGAAATTCAGAAGTGACCACACATAAAAAAACGTTTAACACGTTTAAAGAAAAACTGTGTGTCGCTCCCCGTCAACTATAGAGTAGACTTACCTGATACGCTTATGTGCTCCCCCTAAACACCTGAACAGTTTGTGAAAGCACAGATATATCCAAAATAATAAAGCAGACGACCGTAGTAAACATTAAAGGAAACACGCGTTAAAAAAAAGCAAACAAACGAAATCTACCTAGTTAATACAGAGATTTAACCGAAAAGTGTATACGATTCAAGTAGAATACCGATGCGAGAAAGTGTGTACTCAATCATCTGGAGTATAAACAACAGATGATAAATAGATAGTTTCTCGTAGGTGTATGGAACTTGTATCGGGCGTACTATCTGATCAAATCTTCAGATTTAGCATACCTAGCCTGGACACAAGATAATTAAAGCGTTTTTCGTCCATGGGTTTTGTAAACAGGTCTGCTAACTGATGCTCTGTATTAACAAAATAAAGTTCGAGTGCACCTCTTTTAACGTGATCCTTGATAAAGTGGTACCGAACGTCGATGTGCTTGGTGTTTGTATGCTGGACCAGATTGCTTGATATGGCAATGGCGCTCTTCGAGTCGTAGTAGATGGGTACTTTGGTATATGTGAAGTCGTAGTCTTTAAGTTGTGTGCGCATCCAGATAACTTGCGAACAGCAGCTCGCGGCGGCGACGTATTCCGCCTCGGCAGTCGATGTAGACACACATTGCTGCTTCTTGGATGCCCAACTCACCAAACTGTCGCCTAAGAACTGCACATGTCCCGATGTGCTCTTCCGATCTATCATGCTGCTCACGTGATTGGCGTTCGAATACGCTAAGAGTTCAAAACCTGTCTCTATCGGGTACCACAAGCCAAGATCAGCAGTACCTCTCAAATAACGAAAAATTCGTTAACAACGATTAAATGAGACTCTTTGGATTTTGATTGAAAATGGGCGCAAAGAAAGGTCAAAAACATGATGTCCGGTCTATTAGCCGTTAAGTACATTAAAGAACCAATCATTCCCCGGTACGTTTTTGTGTCCACATCCTTTCCGTGAGGATCAGCGTGTAACTTTGTACCGGGTGCTGTTAATTCCAAAAATTGCACCAAAGGGACAACTTAAGGTCGATGTGGACTTAAACAACTAAAGAAAGAATCTTTCAACGAGGCGTGCGACGATAAATAAAATAAAGAAACAAGGGATTTGATGACGCAGGAAAAACCTCAATCGAGGAAAAAACCTGCGGACGACAGGGGGTGTCGTCGCTGCACTATGGTCGCCAATCAGGGGCGATGTCCTTGTATACTGGTGTCGATCATACAGAGATTACAATACAAATGAAGGAAATGCTTCAAAATGTAAAGTACAAGTGTTTGAACGTAAAAACATGTGTTTGTCGTGTATGAAACAAAGTGTGAACTGCTGGTCGAGGGCTATTGTCGTACGTCGAGAGCGATACTTAGAATAATGGTTCTTCACTTCAGGTGTTCTTGAATATTGCTTCGGTTGTTAATCGCCGGATATTCGATGTGATGAAATGTTGATTGAGCTTGATATTTATAGTCTTCGTGTCCTTAGCTTCATCCATGAATGCTCCTTTAATGGCCTTAACGGTTGGAAACGGTCACCGGAGTAATGATCTTCATCCGTTACGGTCGCCGGCTGTTTAATTATTGCGTCGGTTATAGTCGTTGCTCCTTAATGACTTTGACTCCTGCATTAAACACTTAACAAACGGTTATGGTTAACGTTAGCTTTGGTCGATGTCGCACGTCCTAATATAATAGTCGTGCGGATCGGGCGACGCTATGGTCGAGCGTCGTAAGGAACTTTCGACTTACCTTTTACGAGGGTCGACGATGGTGTACTGGGTCTTTGTCGAGACCGTATCTTAATACAAGATATAGTCCCCAATCATACGTCTTACCTGTCCTGGTCGCGGTCGAGCGACGTGATTTTTTGCCCAAACAGTTTGCCCCCAAAATTTGATAATTGAATGTCAAGTTTAAGTTTTAAATTTTGCTTGTCGAACGCTTAGACTTGTGTCCTGGGTTGAGGGACTTACCTGGTTGTCGTGGAACTAGACCGGTTCGCCTTTAACTGAACGAGAAGTTGAAAAGTTGTGACGTCATACTGACGCGCGATGATGCTTACCAACTGTCGAGGACAGGTGTCAAAGATCCGGGCGGATATACGAAAGGACATGGACGCGTGTTGATTTGCCGAAGGACTCGATCTGACATATCCGTCAGCATAAATAGAGATTGCGATTGGTTTTCTTCTGTTTACGATTCAGGGCAGTGTTGAGCAGAGCTTTCTATTAGGGTTTCTTTGTCGCTTTTCGTTTGATTACCCTGTTCGGAATTATCAATTTTCGGGATCATATAAGATACCAATTCTTTAGTCGTCGTATGCGCCGCAAGTCCATTGCCAGGAAACCTAAGAAGAACTGGGATATCTGGGGTTTTTCGGACTTGCTTATTAATTTGACAGGTTTAGAGATGTCGACGGAGCCTAAGAGTATTATAGAAACCGAGGACGATCTAGACGACTTCAGAAGCTTGGCTAGGATTCCTATGGGGATCATTATAAACAGGGCTGGTGGCGTTCGTCCTGAAATGTGTGCTAAAGGGTAAGCTATTATATATGAGTACCCGTTTAGGATAGGTTTCCGCTGGCCATATTCGCCTCTAGCCAAGGAGTTTATGTGCGAATTTGACCTCTCGCCAGGACAACTGATGCCCCAGTTTTGGCGAGTCATTTTGGTCATTGAACGACTTACTTCCGGTTGGGATTCACCGATGGGTGTGAGGGACCTTCTGACGGCGTACAAAGTCACGAAGGTTCAGAATGGGTCGAGAGGAAAGGGAGAAAAATGATGAAGAAGAAGAGGAGTCCGAGGGGACTGAAGGAGATGATCTGGAAGTAGAGATAACCGGTAATTGTTCTTCTCTTATCTTCTTAATCTATTTTTATTCTTCGAGTGTCTAATCCTTTGTTTTCGCCCATACAGGGGAATCTCATGCACAAATATCGTCTTCTGTTACTAGGATGATGACTCAGGCTGATCCGACTCGCAAGGCGAGGGATGACAGAAAGAAGGACACTTCGACGACTGGGTCAGGGGTCCTGAAAGAGGTCTCGACATCTGGGTCGGGTCTCTTGAAAAGAAAAGAAGTCCCGACGGCTGGGTCTGACTTCTCGAAGAGGACAAGGATGTCCATTCTGAGGGAAACGTCTCTGAAGACGGGTAACCCACCGAGGGTTGCCTTGTCCAGGAAGGCGATGGCGTCGGTTGCGTTTGACACGACCGGCGCAAAATCCGTGGATACTGCGCAACCGGCGACGATGTTTCCCGTCGTCCTATCCGGCCCTTCGTTGGCCGACATGGGCAAAGGCACGCAGAAAGGATCTGTGGGGGAGACGACGGTCAACTTTACGTTGCCGTCAGATTTTCTGGACGACAATGTCTTGGACGAGACGAAGTTGCTTCCCACTTAGAAAAATATTTGCTCCCGTCTTTCAGGGAGCGTTTTGACGGGTTTTCTTTTGAGAAAAAAGAGTTCCATGCAGCTGGACTCGTATTCTTGGTAAGTTTTTCTTTCAAAACTTGTTTTGTCGCAGTCGTTGTCGTTGTCTATTGACGATGTTCATCTTTATGATTTGCAGGCACTTCAAGCTTGCTTAGCATTATAGGCTGAGACGACGAATGTAGGGAGCTTGACGGCTTCTGTTATCAAGGACGAAGAAGCAGCGTTGGCGAAGGAAAAAGCTGCCCTGGAACACGAAGAGGCGGTGTCAATGCGTCTTGACCATGCTTTTGATGAGCTAGATGCCCTCAGTCATGCAAGGGACGAGGTGAATTCCCGTTTGAAGGAATCTCTATCTTTGATGCGTGATCAGAGAGAGGAGCTGGAGGGGATGAAGGCATCTTTAGCTGCGAAGAAAAAGGAGGTTGAAGTATCCAAGATTAAAACGACGAACTTGGAGAAAGAGTTCGAGGAGTTGAAGGTCGAGAGTAGGTCTTTCTTTTCTTACGCTCGACTTACTGCGCGTGCTGCTATCATGCGACGACACCTGCTAGGAAAAGACCCTCTTGCTTTGGCGAAGGAGGAGTTGGACACCTATCTGAATGGCATTGGGACCGAGAGAGATCTTGACTTAGATGATGAGAAAGATGTCGAAGAAGAGATGGCAGGTGAAAACCTTCTGGATGGGACTTCGGGCACGAATGTAACGGATGTTCCTTCTTTAGTTTAATAATTTTCTCTCTCTTTTTTGTTTTACTGCTCGACCGTTGGTGGTCGAGCGCGTTTTTGACAATTTTTCTGATGAATGCACTTTTTTTGGTTTGAGCTTTATTGGTAAACAACTATCGCATCGATTGAACATAAGATACATAGAAATCATGCGACCAAGGCATTTATAAAATAAGAGAACATACGATCAAAGTATCCATACAGGGTATAAGAAAGAAAAAATAAGGCATTCGTTTAGAATGTATGCTAATCAAACACCAATACATGCGACTAAGGTATTTATTCAAAACGCGAAGTTTTTCTAAGATAAGAAGCTCAGGCTACGAAGCCGTCTATGCGATCGTGCGACCAAGTCGTTCGACTAGCTGTAAGGTGTGATCAAGTCATGGACCTGATTGTCTATGTCGTGCGATCCTGTGATAAAACGATGTCGAGGGTTGGTCGTTGGCTCACCAACGACCCTCCGATGCTTAAGTCAGTAGCTGTTTGTGAGAAACATTTGTATGGAAAAGAGTTAGAAATCATACCTTTCTCCTTCATGGGGTATTGGCCCCCTGTCATTTATTATCCTATTCTTTTTGGAAAGAAAGATAGGTTTTAAATGACAAGACGACACGACGATCCGATGAGATACTATCTGTGACTGATCATGTCGTCGTGCGACAGGGCACCATAGCGACGTTTCGACTCATTCTCGATCTTCAGGGTTCCCAATGGCGTAGGGGATTTTAATTGACAACTTTTGCATGCTCGGGAGTCGACGGTCAATGGCTGTTAATAATGACATTATCAATAATATCTTTGAGATTGCCTTGTGGAACATGATATGCCAATTCCTTCTTGAGTGCGATACAATCATCTGTCGCATGACCATGGTCGACGTGGAAGTCGCACCACTTTGATTTATCCTCCTTAGCATCGTCCAAGTCAGACTTCTTCGGCCACCGGATGGTTGCTTGGGTGGTCTTCAGAACTTCGACTAAGTCTTTAGCTGACCCTTTGAACCCATAAGAGGAGATCTTGGGGTACACGGGGAATTTAGTCGCGGTTTTAGCTTCTGCCTTCGTCTTGAAACGAACGTTTGAAATCTGACGCGCTGGCTCTATTCTGGATATGGCTTTCGGCTTGAATTCTGGCTTCTTGACACCTAACGGCTTCTTATTGTCAGTGTGTTTGCGACGAAAGGTTGCGTCGTCTTCGACCCTCATTTATGCTAAGGTTCGAGCTCGGACGTCTTCGAAAGTCTCTGGGGGATACTTGGTCAGATCGATATATAAACCTCAACTATCGTCTAGACCGCGCTTATAAGCTTCGATCGCAGTTTTGATGTCACAATTGCGGATACTGATCATTTCGGCATTGAATCTATTGAAATAACTTCGAATAGACTCATTGGTCTTCTGCACGACATAGTACAGATCACTAGTCTGCTTTTCCATCTTACGACTGCTGGCGAATTGCCGGGAGAATTGGTTGACCAATTCGGCGAACGACCCGATAGATTTGGGTTTAAGATTGATCAACCACTAGAGAGCTGGACCAGTGAGAGTCGCCCCGAAACTCTTGCACATGCATACTTCTTGGAGCATGTGTGGAATCGAGATTGTCCACATGAGCTGCTTATATTGCGCGACATGCTCGGTTGGATCGGTCACACCCGAATACTTGGGAGTGAAGGCAGGAATGTTATACTTCTTTGGGACCTCGACGGTGGCGATCTCGTCGATGAAGGGCGACGCCTGATACCCCGAGCGAGGCTCGACATTGACAGGCACGGCTGCCCCAGGCAACTTGGCGAGCAAGGACATGACGCACTCATTTTGGTCTTCTAACATCTTCAAACGCTGGGTGACGAGATCGTTAAGATCAGGATTTGCCCCTGTTGAGGGATTGGTCCCTAGACTAGTGCCATTACCATGCGACGAACCATTGGTGTCCCCATTGAACGGAACAAAATATGGCTGCGACCCATAGTGGAATTGCTGCAGTCCATTCTGAAACGATTGTGGTCCATGCTGAAATGGCTGCGTTCTCTGCTGGAAAGATTGCGATCCTTGCTGGAAAGGTTGCGATCCTTGCTGGAAAGGTTGTGGACTACTTTGGAACGGCTGGGAAAATGGCTGGGATTCATTCTGAAACGGCTGGGCGCCACCTTGTAATGGTTGGGATCTATTGTTTAAGGATGGTGGTCGGATGTGCTGAGGGGGAATCTGCCCAGACTGGGGATTCGGAATGAACGGACCCGGCTGCTGATTCTGCATGAATGGACCTGGATGCTGATTCTGCGCGGACGGGCCTGGTCCCGGACCTGGATTCTGGATGAATGGTCTAGGACCATTCTGGGGTCCAAAAGGATTCCTTAGCCGCGCGATCTCTTCAGCTGCTCTGCGATTCTGCTCTGCCATTGCATTGAGTTGATTCCTGGCAACCTTGAGCTCCTGATACATCTGAACGACGGCTTGCTGCGGATTTCCAGGGGCTGCCATTTTCCTACAACAGAAAATAGAAGAAACTCCAAGAAACTATTAGTAGAATGCACGCTCGTTGAGGATTTTCTCTAGATGTAGTCCCACGGATGGCGCCAAACTGTTAATGCCAAAAATCGCACCAAAGGGACAACTCAAGGTCGATGTGGACTTAAACAACTAAAGAAAGAATATTTAGACGAGGCGTGCGACGATAAATAAAATAAAGAAACAAGGGATTTGATGACGCAAGAAATACCTCAATCGAGGAAAAAACCTGCGGACGACAGGGGGTGTCGTCGCTGCACTATGGTCGCCAATCAGGGGCGATGTCCTTGTATACTAGTGTCGATCATACAGAGATTACAATACAAATGTAGGTAATGCTTCGAAATGTAAAGTACAAGTGTTTGAACGTAAAAACAGGTGTTTATCGTGTATGAAACAAAGTGTGAACTGCTGGTCGAGGGCTGTTGTCGTGCGTCGAGAGCGATACTTAGAATAATGGTTCTTCACTTCAGGTGTTCTTGAATATTGCTTCTGTTGTTAATCGTCAGATATTCGATGTGCTGAAATGTTGATTGAGCTTGATATTTATAGTCTTCGAGTCCTTAGCTTCATCCATGAATGCTCCTTTAATGGCCTTCGAGGTTGGAAACGGTCGCCGGAGTAATGATCTTCGTCCGTTACGGTCGCCGGCTGTTTAATGATTGCGTCGGTTATAGTCGTTGCTCCTTAATGACTTTTACTCCTGCATTAAACACTTAACAAACAGTTATGGTTAACGTTAGCTTTGGTCGAGGTCGCACGTCCTTATATAATAGTCGTGCGGATCGGGCGACGCTATGGTCGAGCGTCGTAAGGAACTTTCGACTTACCTTTTACGAGGGTCGATGATGGTGTACTGGGTCTTTGTCGAGACCTCATCTTAATACAAGATATAGTCCCTAATCATACGTCTTACCTGTTCTGGTCGCGGTCGAGCGACGTGATTTTTTACCCAAACAGGTGCCATGGGAGTTTTCATTGGTGAGGACTGTTCCATTTGGAACTTCCAAAGAATGTCCCGAATGTACTTTGCCTGATTTATGAATATCCCGGTCGACAGTTGTTTTACTTAAAGACCGAGGAAAAAGTTCATCTCATACAACATACTCATTTGAAAATATTGTCCCATTAGTTTGGCAAAGTATTTACAATATTGTGGGTTAGTAGAGCCAAAAATTATGTCGTCAACATACACTTGAACTAAAACTATATGACCTTCTTCGTTTTTAATAAACAAGGTTGTATCGATTTTACCTTTTGAGAAACCTGATTTTATTAAAAACTTGGACAATGCATCATACCAGGCCCGTGGAACTTGCTTCAAATCGTATAAAGCCTTGTCTAGAATGTAGACGTGATTCGGCTTCTTATCGTCTACGAACCTATCCGGTTGCGATACGTACACCTCTTCCTTGATCTCACCGTTGAGGAATGCGGTCTTCACATCCATTTGGAAGACCGTAAAGTTCTTGTGCGCGACGTATGCAAGGAACATACGTATGGCTTCGATTCTGGCAACCGGAGCGTATGTCTCGTCGTAGTCATTCCCTTCTTGTTGGCGGTATCCTTTGGCTACGAGACGCACCTTGTTCCGAACGACGATGCCATCTTCGTCTTTCTTATTCTTGAAGATCCACTTTGTGCCGATTACCGTCTTGTATATTGGACGTGGGACGAGTCGCCATACTTTGAGGGCCTCAAATTGATTGAGTTCCTCTTGCATAGCCATGACCCAGTCCAGATCGTCGAGTGCTTCAGAGACGGTTGTTGGCTCGATCTTGCTGAGAAATCCGGAGAATAGGCAGAAGTTGACCGATGTGCCTCACGTTCGAACCGGAGTAGAATGTTTGCCGATTATTTAGTGTAGGGGATGAGCCTTGGTCTATTTGGTGGTGTGTGGAAGTGGCTGTTGAGTTGAGTGAGAGGTGTTTGGATCCACATACCACTTGTTGGAAGGTCTTGTCCAGCTTTAAGTGTTGCTGGTTGGTTTCTTGGAGGAAGGATAACATGATTTGTCGAAGGTTGAGCAACTTCTGGTTCCAGAGAATTTAGAGGTTGGTCGTTGAGTGTTGTCAAGGATGAATCTTCAGGAGTGATCTCCGGGTTTTGCACAGGTTCCTCCGGGGGAATGGTCGTATCAGTCGATGTTTTATCGGTTCAGCTCTGAGGGGTCTCTAGAGTGATTGCTGGAATGCTCGTCGAAGGCGGCGGACCAGAAAGATTCGCCGAATTCTCGATCTGAGCAGCTTCTATTCTGGGTTGCACAGTTACCTGAGGGTTAGGCACATTGAAAAATTCATCATAAAAATGTTGAAACAGTAAATCTAAATCAGAAAGATGAGCATTTGACGTAGATGCATTATTTGGATTTACTGTGGTTTGTGCAGATCCCGAACGTGAAAGTTCGGAAGCTAACACTCCAGTTAAACCTGGTTCTGAATTGAGTTGTTCAGAAGCCAAATCTACGGCTTCGTCAAATGTCACGTTTACACTCTCGATAATGGATTTTGTCCGTTTGTTGTAAACGCGATACGCATTAGCCTGCATGGAGTATCCTATGAAGACTCCTTCGTCTGCCTTCGGACTGAGTTTCCCGAGATCTCCTTGTCGTTTAAGATGTAGCATGTGCATCCGAACGTGTGGAAGTATTTGATGTTCGAGATGCGGTTGTTGATGATCTCGTACGCCATTTTGTTGAAGCGCTTGTTGATGATGGAGCGGTTTTGCATGTAGCAAGTAGTTGAAACCGCTTCAGCCCAGAGAAATAGTGGCAGTTTGGATTGTGACAGCATTGTGCGAGCGGCTTCGACAAGGGTACGGTTGCGTCTTTCCACCACTCCGTTTTGCAGAGGAGTGCGTGCGACAGAGAAGGTTTGCGAGATACCAATGGATGCCAGGTATTCGTTCACCGTTTGGTTCTTAAACTTCGTCCCGTTGTTTTTCCTGATAGACTGAACTTGCTATCGGAGGTTCAGCTGAATGCTCTTTAGATGGTTGATTATCGAATCCGGGGTTTCGTCCTTCGAGCGTAAGAACTTCACCTAAGTGTAGTGTGAGAATTCATCAACCATCACCAGGACATACTTCCGTTTGTTGATGCTTTGAACATGCATCGGTCCGCACAAATCCATATGGATGAGTTCAAGTGACCGGGACATGCTCGGAGCGGCCTTCGGATTGTGTGTCGCTCCCTTCATTTTCCCCATTTCGCATGCTCCACAAGGTTTGTCCTTCACGAATTGAAGCTCAGGCATGCCCTATACGTGTCCGCCTAGCACCAGCTTGTTGATATGCTTGAAGTTGAGGTACGATAGACGTCGGTGCCAAATCCACGCTTGCTGAGAGTTGGCCTTTGACATCAGGCAAACAGAATCATTGGTCTTCAGGGCAGAGAGGTCGATGGTATAGAGGTTGGTTTTTCGCGTTCCAACCAGAAGCTCCGTTCCGTCGTCAGTGCGGACGCTACACCGTTTTGCTTTGAATCTGACCTCTAAGTCTCTATCGTAGAATTGGCCGATGCTGAACAGGTTGTGTCCCAATCCCGCGACGTATGATACCTTCTTTATGGTAATCTTGTCTTGGACAATGTCGCCGTAGCCCAAAATCGGCGCCTTGTCATCATTTCCAAATCTCATGTCTCCGTAGTATTTCTCGGTGTAGTTCGTGAGTAGCTCCCTCCTCCCGGTCATGTGCTTGGAGCATCCTGAATCTAAGTACCTCACATGACTGTCCTGCAAAAATGAGATTAACGGATTTTAGGTACCCATTTGAAAATGGGTCTTGGAGGGTTAGGTTTGACACCTGGCTGAGGAACCTGTTTTGAAGCAGGTTTCCTCTTGGGTGTAGGTTTAACCTCTGATTTGGGAACTCGTTTTGAAATGGGTTTCCTTTCGTGTTTAGGTTTAACCTCTGATTGGGGAACTGTTAATGCCAAAAATCATCCAAAAGGATAACTTAAGGTTGATTGTGGAGCTTAACAACTAAAGATAGAAATCTTTCGACAAAGCAATGCGACAAAGACAGAAAAGTAAATAAGACGCAAGGAATTTGGTGACGCGGGAAAAACCCCAACGAGGAAAAACCCATGGACGACAATGGGTGTCGTCGATGCACTATGATCGCCAAACAGGGGCGATGTCCTTATTGTTCAGGTGTCGAGAGTACAATGGTTACAATACAAATGAAAGAAAGAATTTAGATGTAAAGTAAACAAGTGTATCGAATGTAAAAACATGGGCGTCGTGCATAGAAGTAAGGCTTCGTGCGTCGTATGTTCGAGAGAATACTTCTTAGTTTGAGAGTTTTTAGAACGCAATAGGTGTTCTTGGGAATTCGGTTTTCCGCAAATGGAGATGGAGCCTTTGTTTATATAGCTTTCGTGGCTTTAAATGACTCCATAAAGGTTTGAGTAACGGTTGAAACGGTCGCTGTGGTTAATGCTCGTAATTAACATTGCCGGTTATGTCCGTTGGCCATTAATGGTGTTGACCCTACATTAAACAAAAAATAATAACAGTTGTCATACGTTAGTCGGTCGAGGTCGTGAGGTGTATCACGACGGTCGAGTGTCGTGAGTAAATTTCGGTTAAAACTTTGGTCAGTGTTTGGGTAAAAATCCACGATCCCTCGATCCTCGACCTCGACAAAGAAAGATAAGACACATGGCACACGACATATCTTGGATTAAGATAAGGTCCTGTTAAACACATTTAATCCACTCGTTATCCCTCTCGAAAGTACAGGTCGAAAGTCTCCCAAGACGTTCGACTACGACCTTGCAGGATTGTCGTAAGTTGTCTCACGATCTCGACCTACTAACGCACGATACAACGGTTACGTTTGTTCTATTTAATGCAGGGTCAATGTCATTTATGGCCAACGGACATAACCGACAGAGGCAATTATGAGCATTAACAGCAATGACCGTTGCGACCGTTATCAGAAGCATTTATGGAGTCATTCAAGGCACTCGCAGGCTATAAATATGAGGATTCCAGTCTCACTTGCTGATATCTGATTTCAAGAACAGGGAATACACAGGGAAAACACTCAAATAATTCTCTCTCAAGTGACTGCTCTCGACGCACGACTCACGACGCACGGCGCATAGTTTTTACACACGACACACCAGTTTCTTACGCACGATTCATTTTATTTTACATTTCAAGTTCTTACTTTAGTTGTATTGTAACCATTGTACTTCGACACCCAAAACACAAGGATATCGCCCCTGTTTGGCGACCATAGTGCAGCGACGACCCCCAAAGTCGTCCGTGGGTTTTTTCCTCGTTGAGGTTTTTCCCGCGTCACCAAAATCTTTGTCTTATTTACATTTTCTGTCTTTATTGCACGGTTTGTCGTAAGATTCCTATTCTTTAGTTGTTAAGCTCCACAATCAACCTTAAGTTATCCTTCTGGACGATTTTTGGCATTAACAGTTTGGCGCCCACTAGCCATGCAGAATGGGTCTCAGCCAATCCCGAATGGATCTCAGCCATTTCAGAATGGGTCTCAGCCGTTTCAGAAT
This sequence comes from Saussurea involucrata, assembly GCA_033807775.1. Lineage (NCBI taxonomy): Eukaryota > Viridiplantae > Streptophyta > Magnoliopsida > Asterales > Asteraceae > Saussurea > Saussurea involucrata. The sequence goes on along the minus strand of CM066322.1, from coordinate 106,396,993 downwards.
GGGCCGCAGCCATATTTCGTTCCTTTCAACGGAGACACCAATGGCTCATCGTACGACAATGGCACCAGTTCCGGGCCTGATCTATTGGCGGGTGCGAACCCCGATCCTAACGACCCCGTTGCCCAGCGATTGAAGATGCTAGAAGATCAGAACGAGCGTGTACTGTCCTTGCTTGCTAAGCTACCAGGGGCAGCCGTGCCGGTCGACGTCGAGCCTCGCTCAGGGTATCAGGCTTCGCCTTTCGTCGACAAGATCGTGACCGTCGACGTCCCGAAGAAGTATAACATCCCCGCCTTTACCCCCAAGTATTTGGGGGTGACCGATCCGACGGAGCACATCAAACAGTATAAACAGCTCATGTGGACGGTCTCGTTCCCGCACATGTATCAAGAAGTATGTATGTGCAAGAGTTTTGGGACGACCCTCACAGGTCCTGCCCTCCAATGGTTGATCAATCTCAAACCCAAATCCATCGGGTCGTACGCCGAGTTGGTCAACCAGTTCTCCCAGCAATTCGCCAGTAGTCGCAAGATGGAGAAGCAGACCAGCGATTTGTACTATGTCGTGCAAAAAGCTGGATAGTCGATCCGAAGTTATTTCAATAGATTCAATGCAAATATGATTTGTGTCCGCAACTATGACGTCAAGACCACGATCGAAGCCTATAAACGCGGTCTTGACGACAGTTCGGGTTTGTACACCGATTTAACCAAATATCCCCCAGAGAATTTCGAAGACGTCCGAGCTCGAACCCTAGCGTATATGAGGGTAGAGGACGACGCTACCTTTCATCGCAAGCATACCGACGACAAAAGAACGTTGAGCGTGAAGAAGCCAGAGTTCAAAACAAAGGCAATTTCCAAGGCAGAGCCCGCGTGACAAATCTCTAACGTCCGATTCAAGACGAAAGCGAAATTTAAGACCGCGACCAAATTCCCTCAGTACCCTAAGGTATCCTCTTATGGATTCAAAAGGACCATTAAGGACTTGGTCGAGGCTCTGAAGACCGTCCAGGCGACCATCCGGTGTCCAAAGAAGTCCGATCAAGACGATGATAAGAAAGATAAGTCGAAGTGGTGCGATTTCCATGTCGACCATGGTCATACGACAGATGATTGTATAGCTCTCAAAAAGGAGCTAGCATATCACGTCCCGAAAGGAAATCTCAAGGACATCAAAGATGACGTCGTTACCCCGGTTAACGACAGGCGACCGCCAACCCCCGAGCATGCAAAGGTCGTCAACTGCATCACTGGTGGTTCCTACGTGTGCGGCCTGACATATTCCGCAACCAAACGTCACGCCAGCCAAGCACCTGACGATCGACCTATCCCGCGTTCATCAAGACCAAAAGGAGATCTGGAGTTGGAAGCTATGAAAATCATGTTGACCAAGACGACCTCGGCGAATCGTATCGAAAGCATCATGACGGGTTGATCATTCAGCTCACGATTGGTAATTGTTTTACCCGAAGAGTCTTGGTCGATGGAGGCAGTTCAGCGAACGTCATCTTCCTTGACACCATTAAGGCCATGGGAATCGATCGATCAGAAATCACCCGACGCTCGACAACCTTGGTCGATTTCAATGGAGAAGCGACAAGTACCTTTGGAGAGATCACCCTGTCTGTCTATGCTGGAGGAATCAACAAGCAGACTAAGTTCAGCGTTATCGATTGCTCATCGGCCTATAACATCATCTTAGGTCGACCGTTAATCCATGAGATGAAAGTCGTCCCCTCGACGTACCACCAGACCATGAAGTTCCCTATGCCGTGGGGAGTCCATGAGGTCAAAAGTGAACCAAAAGTCGCCCGTGATTGCTATAAGACCTCCTTGAAGCCACAACAAAGTCGTGGGTAAAGATATCTGTCGACTCTCAACCCTCGACAATCGAGGTATCTTATATGGCTATAATGCAACACGTCTGGAAAGGTATGTCTTCTAAGTCCTTTTCTATCTTTCATACGATTTTTTACCACGATGATTACTAACTTAAGCATCGGAGGGTCGTTGGCTAGCCAACGACCAACCTCTGACATTGTTTTATCGCAGATCGCACGGCATAAGATTGCAAAGTCTACTACACGACTTTAATCTCGTAAAGTCGCATACATAAGTTATCAGGACTATGACTTGATTATTCTATCGAAGGAACGCATGATTCAAATTTCATCGTACAATCTTATTGTACGATTGAAAGGTCTAATGACCCCTCAATCTAAGTTTCTTAACTTAGAAAAGTTTCATATTCTGAATGAATGCCTTGGTCATATGTACTTATGTTTGCCAACGTGATCTTAAAGTATGAAAGTCTTGTGACTTGTGCACTAGTCTTTATAATTACAATGGATGCCTAAGTCGCACAATTCCTTGTTTGTTCTATACTTAATGAATTTCACGGTTGGTATTATATTTACCCACGACATGTGTGAATCGAAATAAATGCACGAGTTCAACAAAAGGATAAATTTCATTTACGAAACGAACGATTACATCTAAAGTGACTCGACCACCAACGGTCGAGCATTCAAAACTAAGACAAAAGAAAAAAAATTCTCTAAGGATTAGAAGGAGCGTCGGCAGCATCCTTGCCCAAAGCTTCACCCTGGAGGCCCTCGTCCACAACCTCTTCTTCCTCAGCCTCTTTCTCACCATTAGAGTCGAGACCCCTATCAGTCCTGACCTTGGCTAGAAAAAAGGCTAACTCCTCAGTTGCAGAAGCGAGGGGAGTCTTCCCCGATAGGTGTTGCCGCATGATCGCCGCCCGAGCTGTCAGACGAGCGAGGGCAAAGGTCGACGCAGCCTCTTCCTTAAGCTCTCTCACCTCCTTCTCCAGGTCCGCCACCTTGGACTTGAACTCCTCGACCTCTTTCTCCTTCATGTCTAAGGACGCCTGCCTCCTGTCCAACTCCTCTCTTTGGTCGGCAATCACAGAGAAGGATAGCTTCAGACGATAGTTCACGTCGTCCATCGCATGTCCGACGACATCCAGCTCGTTCAGGGCATCTTCGAGTCATATCGACATGTAACGTCCCAAAAACTACAATAAATTTTAACTTTTAAGAATAAGCATTTTAATAAATAAAATTGCATTAACTAATTCTTATGTTTCCAATCCTTATATGGATTGTGTTTTAGAATTTTGGGAAATGTTTAGCACACCGTTGAATTGAGCAGTTACCTTGCATGTATGTCACGAGTCAATCCATACCAGAACCGTGGTGGTTCGTTTTTAAAAGATATTATTCATTACGCTTTGTGTTTTGTAAGTAAACTGAACGGCAATGGAATGATTTTCAACATGATTTTACTATGTGAGATGAGCGTGTCCATTTTTGCGTAACTACCGACCTGGCAAAAGTAGTTTTATTGCATACGATCTTTTTGAGATGAAAAATCTTGACGTTGGAAATATTTTGTAAATGATTTTGTAAACCATTTGGGAAATGTGCTTTAAAGTGTTATGTGTCATTTTGAGAATTTTAAGGGTGGGAGTCCTTTTGGAAAACTCTTTTGTTTGACCCGTGTTGAGTTTGGGACTAATGTTGATTTTAGAGTATTGCTTGCTTAAATTCTATTTAAACGCGTTTTTGACCGACTTATGGGCCTAGCAAGCGTGGAGCATTTTGCTCGGTTTTGACTTTGAGATAGTCATGGGTCAATTGCACGGTTTTAATGGCTCGATGGGGAGTCTTGTTGATGGGTTGCTTTGTTGCACAATTTTGCATTTATTGCACGTTAAGTATTTACATGTTTGGGTGAGTGAGTCATTCCGGGATAGGCATGTTGTTGGTAGACTGTTTTGCATTGGATCCTTGGTCACGCCAGTCAGTCGTTGGTAATGGTCGATTGGGTATCTCGGGGTGGGACCCCGGTATTCATGTGTTATGACCTTAACCCTCCAGTAGGCACTGGGAGGATGTAGTCTTGGGCACTTACCTGGGAGGTAGTTCCGATGTGCCGGGCCTTGAGACGTACCTGGGAGGTAGACGTTAAGGTGTATCTTGATACGGTGTAACTAGGCTTCGTAGAGCGAGTGTGGAGGATAAGTAGACGGTGGAAGGTTGGGTATTCCACGCGTGTTGGTACTGTAGGCCGAATAGTATCGGTTAAGGGAATGATGCCCTTTGTAATTGAGAGCATAAATGCGCAGTAACCTTTTTGAGGTAAGGAGTATATTTAGGTGTCGACTTTTGGGCTTGAGGCCAAACACCTTTAGTGTAATCGGAGATTTGTAGCCGATTTTAAGGTAATTATGGTGACGGTAGTAGTTACCCTGAGGTGTTTGCTTGTTATGAATGGCTATGGTGGAATGACCTTCGTGGGTGATTATAAATTAACTGGTTTGATAATTTGTGTGAAATAGATTTTGGGAGTCTAGTAGAACTCGTGGAAGTTAATCGACAGTTAATGATAGGAATGATCGTTTTCGAGTATCCTGTAGGGTACATTGGTGAGCAACTTTAGGATGGTTAGAGCTTGAAATTTGAATTGGGATGTATGGAACATCTAAGGTTGGGAGGCAATCGAAGTCGTTTAACTAGGAATGATTCCAGTTGTTGGAATGTTTTTCCGATCATAATTTCAGTGTCCTTGAAGGAGTTTTGTTGGTAAGAATAGTATTCGAGAAATTCTAGACGGGGTGAGAAATTTAGATTCTAGTTGAGGAAAGTCCAGTGGAAGCACCGAAAGGGTTCCGAGTGGACTTGGGAACCCAAGGCTGAGATGTGGGAGAATTAGCCGGAGCTGTTTGCGGACGTAGACTTCGAGGACGAAGTCTAATTCAAGCGGGGGAGAGTTGTAAAGCCCGTGTCCCGGTACGCAATTTATTTAATAATTTATATTTTTTTTCTTTAAGCGAGTTGTTTATCGGGTTTAGGCGGCAAGGACCTAAAATGATTTAACTGTTGTGTTATTGGTCATTTTGTTAAATCCTAAGTTATGTTAGAAAATGGAAATACCTTTAAAACCTAGGGACTTATAATGTAATTCTTGGAAGAGGAGTGCATGGGATCGGCTTAAGTAAACCGACCCCTCCCCTTCTCTCGTCTTATTTCGGTCCCAAGCAAGAAACAAACCACAAAAACCCTAATCGCAGCCCCTTCCCTCTTCTCCCTACCTGCTGTCGCCGCTGAACCACACCAGCGCCGCCGTGCTGTCGTTGTGTTCACCGCCGGCGAGAGAGAGAGAGAGTAGCAAGAGAGAGAGAGAGAGCAGCGAGGGAAGAAGAACAACCGGTGAGCAGTCGGTGATCGGATTTCGTACGGTTGCGGCTGGGTTTCGTCGCAAGGTAAGCCCTTTCTTTTGTTTCTTTTCGTTACCACCGTAAAAACCACCACCACTGCCGCCGCAGCCATGGCTGCCGGCGGTGTGGCCGCCGCCGTACGCCGCCGCTGTGTCGGCAGGAGGTGTACGTGTGTGTGTGTGTGCGGGTGTGTGTGTGTGCGGGTGTGTGTGTGGGTAAGTCGGGGTGTGCGAATTGGTGGTTTCGCCAGAAGTTATTAACCGTACCGCCGCTGCCGCCAACGGCCGCCACTACCGGAGGTGGCCGAGGGTGGTGCACGGTTTGCACAGCCCTAATAGCTTTAATCAATAAGTCACAGCAGAGTTCGGGTCTGTTTGGGTTAAGTCGCGGCTTAATATAAGTGTAGGCTATAATTATCATTTCATGTGGAAAGTGTCTTTTCTGTCCCTGTTTTATTTCGGTCATAACTTTTCCGTCGTAGCTCGGATTGAGGCGAAACCAGTGCCCACAGTTCACATTCTGTGCCGGGCACACTTTTCGTGTTTTAGCAGAAGTCCGGTTCGGCCTTTAACTAGGCGTAAAGTGGCTGTTTGCACAGCAGGTCTGAATGTGACAGTTTCGTGTCCTGTTTTTAGAAAATTCGTATTAAATTGTAGAAAAATCGTTAGAACGCGTACGATATGTCCCTGGAACCCTAAGATATAGAACTAATAGATTATGGAATAATAATTCTGGGTTGATGAGTTTAAGAGGGGCTAAACAGGTCCCGAACAGACCGGTAAATCTTAGAGTAAAAGCTGGATTTTTCGTGTGTAAGCTTATAGTTGTGACTTTGGGCTAGGACTTCGTTGTGACGTGTGATATCACTTTTTTTTAGGCTGAAAAAGGTGAGTTGGTGTTGGCCGACTCGTTTTGCTGTTGAGGACATCTACTTTGCTTTTGAGGTGAGTTCTCTCACTGTGTAGATAGGAATTGTATGCATGTTATGGTAGTTTGTAGGTACTACTGTACTTGTGGTGTGAACTAGTTGTTTGTGGTGCGTAATATTTGCTTGGGTTAAATGCTTAGTATAAATGTGTGTTACATTACATTTCGGTGGGAACGAGGACTCGATGGGACCGAGGAAGTGGATAGTACTGTTGTGGGAAATCGGTGGGACCGAGGAAGTGGATAGAACTGTTGTGGGAACTCGGTGGGACCGAGGACTCGGTGGGACCGACGAAGTGGATAGAACTGTTGTGGGAACTCGGTGGGACTGAGGACTCGGTGGGACCGAGGAAGTGGATAGAAATGTTGTGGGAACTCGGTGGGACCGAGGACTCGATGGGACCGAGGAAGTGGATAGAAATGTTGTGGGAACTCGGTGGGACCGAGGACTCGGTGGGACCGAGAAAGTGGATAGAAATGTTGTGGGAACTCGGTGGGACCGAGGAAGTGGATGGAAATGTTGTGTGAACTCGGTGGGACCGAGGAGTTGGGTACATAATTACTTGTATGTGTTTACTTGCATTATGTAACTGTGGTGTTGTTGCTCATGTGCGGATAGGAGTGATGTGTATATAATTGCTATCTGCGCATGTGATGGAATTCACTAAGCTTTGTGCTTACCCTTTCCTATAAATGTGGTTTCAGGTACTAGTGGCTCCAAGGCGTGACGGGTACACACTGGCGCGCGTGAAGAGTTATTTTTAAATATGAGATTAGTATTATAAATCTAACGTTTTAATTCCGCTGTTTATTATTAACAAGAATATTTATTATTAAGTCTGCAAACAACACAGTGTTGGATATTTAATGAGGTTTTATTTATTAAAATGCTTATTCTTAAAAGTTAAAATTTATTGTAATTTTTGGGACGTTACACGACATGTCCTCGACACGCGTCAGGGCGGACTTCTCCCTCTCCAACGCCGCATCCTCTCTCTTAAGAGCAGAGGACACTAGACCCTCGATCTTCGTCGTCTCGTCATACAGGGCGAAGGAAGACTGAAACGTTTGAAATACATATAAACTCATTAGTAAAATACCCGACAACGACAATGAAAACGACAACGACAAACGAAAAACAAAGTCTTGAAAGATAGACCTACCATAAACGACAGTCCGACGACATAAGACCCCGCACTCTCGATAGAGACCCCATTGAAGTGCTCCCTGAAAGAGGGGAGCTGAAACTTGTCTAAGTGGGGGAACAAGCTCGTCCCGTCCAGGACATTGTCGACCATGAAATCCGACGGCAACGTAAAGTTTACCGTCGTTTCTTCTCTCTCGCCCTTTCCCATCTGCGCGCCCTTGCCTTTGTCGGCTGACGAGGGGCCTGACGTGGCAGTAGGAGACACCGTCGATGTCGCTGGATGCGCAGTATCGATGGGTGTCACGCTGATCGTGTCAGAAGTCTTCTCGATAGACGCCGTCGACGCCTTTGCCTTCTCAGGCGAAATGACTCTCGATGAGTCGCCCGTCTTCAAAGACGGTTCCCTCAGGACGGACGTCCTCGTCCTCTTTAGGACTCCCGACCCAGCCGTCGGGGCCTCTTTTCTCTTAAGGACCCCCGACCCAGCTGTCGGGGCTTCCTTCCTTTTTTCCCTCGCCTTGCGAGCCAGTTCGTCCTGGGCCGCCCTCTTGGCCATCGCAGACGATCTTTTCGGCTTGGATTGTTGAGATTCTCCTGTGAAACAAGAAAGGAAGAATAATTGAAACACTAAAATGAGGGAAGAAACGTGTCGAACAGAGTAGGATACACTTACCAGTCATCTCTACCTCTTCTTTTGACTCCTCTTTCTTCTCCTCCTCCTCAGTCTCCTCAGTATCCTCAGACTCGTCGTCTTCTTCTTCTTCCTCTGCTTGCTCTCGACTCTCTCGACGATTTTCACCCAAGTACACTACGTCTTCGTCCTCGTCCACCCGATGTCGTGTGATGAACGATCGGTCTTCAGGACTGATCTCCAAGAACTTCTCAATTTAAGCCTGAGAGTCGTCGTTAGGCTTCACTGCATCGAACTTTATATCTGAAAACACAAAAAGGAGAAGATTAGTTACAAAAAACAAAGCAGTAAACATGATAAAGACGCTCAACCAAAGCTAAAACTCACCGGCCATGTTCCATCCAGACCTGATCCAGTCGCTGTCGGGGTCCAGCGTCGCTACCCACATGAAGACGTACCTAGTCTTCCATTTACGGTCATTGACCGCAGTTTTTAGAACCAGGGTATGATCGCCCTTATGCTTCGAGAAGAGGCTGTAGCGACGGTACATATCCTTCTTGACCTGATAAGCGGTCAAGAGGTCTTTTACGTTCATCGGCGACTCCCAGTTGTTGGTAAGTCGCTCGATGACCTGGATGACCCTCCAGAATTGGGGCATCAGTTGCCATGGCGAGAGGTTGAACTCACACATGAAGGACTTCGCCAAAGGGGAGTAGGGCCATTCGAAACCTATTCTAAAGGGATACTCGTATATCACGACGTATCCCTTGGGGCACCTATCCGGTCTAATCTGACCGACCTTGCTCACAGTGATCCCCGCAGGGATTTTTGCTAAGATCCTAAAGTCGTCCAGAGCATCCTGATCCTGGATGGTACTCCTAGGCTCCGTCGACATCGCTAATCCTGTTTACCAAGTTTGTCTATCTAAAAAACCCACATGTCCCAGTTCTTCCTAGGTTTCCTAGCTATCCATTTACGACGCATACAAAGACTGAGAATCGTACCTTATATAGGCGCGCTAAAAACCTCGAAATTTATAACTTGGTCGAAGATCTCTTGAAGGTTTGGAAAGGATTCGGCGAAGAACAAATCAAGAAGAAATCTCGCTATAAAAACTCTCTGGAATCGTAAAGTAGGAAAGGATCCATCGGGGGTCACTATTTATGTAGAAAATCGTGTCAGGTCATGTCGCCCGATGAACGACACGTGCCCTTGCCTTTTCGAATACTCGACAGATCGTCGACACCTGGCGCGTACAGCTGTTACGCACGATCGTACGTCAGCGTGACGTCATGATCTTATCCCCTTTTCGACTTCTTTTTTAGTTGGAGTTGGACCGATTCAGTTCCAAGACAACCGAAGAGATTTTCGACACGTATCACGACCCTAGACGTCCGACTGACAAAATTTAAAAACTTTTGAAATTTGAATTTGCCACTCCATTTTTTAAATTTTGGGGGCAAACTGTTTAGGTAAAAATCCACGATCCCTCAACCCTCGACCTCGACAAAGAAAGATAAGACACATGGCACGCGACATATCTTGGATTAAGATAAGGTCCTGTTAAACACATTTAATCCACTCGTTATCCCTCCCGAAAGTACAGGTCGAAACTCTCCCAAGACGTTCGACTACGACCTTGCAGGATTGTCGTAAGTTGTCTCACGATCTCGACCTACTAACGCACGATAGAACTATTATGTTTGTTCTATTTAATGTAGGGTCAATGTCATTTATGGCCAACAGACGTAACCGACAGAGGAAATTATGAGCATTAAGAACAATGACCGTTGCGACCGTTATCAGAAGCATTTATGGAGTCATTCAAGGCACTCACAGGCTATAAATATGAAAATTCCAGTCTCACTTGCGGATATCTGATTTCAAGAACAAGGAATACACAGCGAAAACACTGAACATTTTATTCACCAGGCGCTGGTAGGTAGAACCTGCATTTTTAGTCCGAAAGGCATAACCTTATAAAAGTAAATACCTCGATCTGTCATGAAGGCAGTCTTTTCTTGGTCCTCAACGTGCATCAAGATCTGATTGTATCCAGAATAAGCATCCATGAACGTCAAAAGTTCATGCCCCGCTGTTGCGTCGACTATGGCGTCGATATGTGGCAATGGGAATGGGTCCTTCGGACAAGCTTTGTTGAGATCTATAAAATCGATACAGGCCCTCCATTTGCCATTTTTCTTCGCCACGACCACAACATTAGCAAGCCAGTGGGGGTACTTTACTTCTCGAATCTTCCCTGCCTTGAGGAGGTTGTCGACCTCGTCATTTATCACCTTATTCCTTTTAGGAGCAAATTTTTGGCGCTTTTGTTTGACAGGCTTAAATGACGGGTTGACATTGAGCTTATGGGAAATAACGCTGGGGTCTATGCCGACCATGTCTTTATGCGACCAGGCAAAGCAGTCGGCATATTCCTGCTAAAAAGATATCAGTTTGTCTTTAAGGCAGGGATCGAGGGACGAACCTACAAAGACTTTCTGGTCAGGCTTGCTCTGGTCCAGGACGACTTCCTCCAGGTGATAGTCGTCGGCTGTCCCAGGAGCATCCTGGACCTGTAATTGCTAGATGGCCTGCTTCTGCGGCTTCAGGGTGGTCTTATAGCAATCGCGGGCGACTTTCGGCTCACTTTTGATCTCCTGGACTCCCCACGGCGTAAGGAATTTCATGGTCTGATGATATGTCGAGGGAACGACTTTCATGTCATAGATCCATGGTCGACCTAAGATGATGTTATAGGCCGATGCACAGTTGATGACATTGAACTTGGTCTGCTTGTTGATTCCTCCGGCAAAGACAGGTAGAGTGATCTCTCCAAAGGTGCTCTTCGCGTCTCCATTGAAACCGACCAAGGTTGTCGACCGTCGGGTGATTTCCGATAGATCGATTCCCATGGCCTTGATGGTATCAAGGAAGATGATGTTTGTTGAACTGCCTCCGTCGACCAAGACTCGTCGGGCTAAACAATTACCAATCGTGAGTTGAATGATCAACCCGTCATGATGCTTTCGATATGAGTCTCCGAGGTCGTCTTGGTCGAACGAAATCTTCATGGATTCTAACTCCAGATCTCCTTTGGGTCTTGATGAACGAGGGGTACGCCGGTCGTCAGGTGCCTGGCTGGCATGACGTTTGGCTGCGGAATACGTCAGACCGCACACGTCAGACCCACCAGTGATGCAATTGACGACCTTTGCATGATCGGGAGTCGGCGGTCGAACGTCGTTAGCTGGAGTAACGACGTCGTCGATGATATCTTTGAGATTGCCCTTCGGGACGTGATATGCTAGCTCTTTTTTCAGAGCTATGCAGTCGTCCGTCATATGATCGTGGTCGACGTGGAAGTCGCACCACTTTGATTTGTCTTTCTTACCGTCGTCTTTGTCGGACTTCTTTGGCCACCGGATGGTCGCCTGGACGGTCTTCAGGGCCTTGATCAAGTCCTTAGTAGTCCCTTTGAATCCGTAAGAGGATATCTTAGGGTACTGAGGAAATTTGGTCGCGGTTTTGAACTCCGCCTTAGTCTTGAATCGGATGTTCGAGATTTGTCGCGCAAGCTCTGACTTTGATATTGCCTTCGTCTTGAACTCTGGATTTTTTACACCAAGCGACCTCTTGTCGTCAGAATGCTTACGACGAAAGGCAACATCGTCTTCCACCCTCATATATGCAAGGGTTCTGGCTCGGACGTCTTCGAAATTCTCTAGAGGATACTTGGTCAAATCGGTGTATAGACCTGAACTGTCATCTAGACCACGTTACGGACACTGATCATCTCAGCATTAAACCTGTTGAAATAACTCCGGATGGATTCACCGGTCTTGTGCATGATATAATACAAGCCGCTGGTCTGCCTCTCCATCTTGGGACTACTGGCGAATTGCTGGGAGAACTGGTTGACTAACTCGGCGAACGACCCGATGGATTTGGGTTTGAGATTAATCAACCATTGAAGGGCAGGACCCGTGAGGGTCGCCCCAAAACTCTTGCACATGCAAACTTCCTGGTACATATGCGGGATCGAGACCGTCCACATCAGCTGCTTGTATTGTGCGATGTGCTCCATTGGATCGGTTATCCCCGAATACTTGGGCTTGAAAGAAGGGATGCTATACTTCTTTGGGACGTCGACAGTCGCGATCGTGTCGACGAAAGGCGACGCCTGGAATCCCGAGCGAGGCTCGAGATCAACGGGCACGGCTGCCCCTGGCAGCTTAGCGAGTAGAGACAAGATGCGCTCGTTCTGTTCTTCTAACATCTTCAACCGTTGGGCGACGGGGTCGTTAGGATTGGAATTTACACCCGTTAGAGGATTAATCCCCGAACTGGTGCCATATCTATACGACGAGCCATTGGCATCCCCATTGAAAGGGACGAAGTATGGCTGGGACCCATTGTGCATGGGTGGTGGTCTCAGATGCTGAGGAGGAACCGGCCCCAACTGGGGATTTGGGATGAACGATCCCTGCTGCTGGTTCTGACCAAACGGTCCTGGTCGTGGATTCTGAACGAATGGACCTAAACCTGGATTCTGGATGAATGGAGCGGATCCTGGATTCTGACCGAACGATCCTGGACCTGGATTCCGAACGAATGGTCTGGGACCGTTCCGTGGTCCGAATGGATTCCTCAGCCGCGCGATTTCTTTGGCTGCCCTTCAGCTTTGCTCAGCAAGGGCATCGATCTGACGACGCACATTTTCAAGCTCCAAGAAACCGTTAGTAAGACGCACGTTTGTCGAAGACTTTCTCTAGATGAGGCCCCATGGTGGGCGCCAAACTGTTAATGCCAAAAATCGTCCAGAAGAATAACTTAAGGTTGATTGTGGAGCTTAACAACTAAAGATAGAAATCTTTCGACAAAGCAATGCGACAAAGACAGAAAAGTAAATAAGACGCAAGGAATTTGGTGACGCGGGTAAAACCTCAACGAGGAAAAAACCCGCGGATGACAATGGGTGTCGTCGATGCACTATGATCGCCAAACAGGGGCGATGTCTTTATGTTTCAGGTGTCGAGAGTATAATGGTTATGATACAAATGAAAGAAAGAATTTAGATGTAAAGTAAACAAGTGTATCGAATGTAAAAAGAAGGGTGTCGTGCGTAGAAGTAAGGCGTCGTGCGTCGTATGTTCGAGAGAATACTTATTCGTTTGAGAGCTTTTAGTACGCAGTAGGTGTTCTTGGGAATTCGGTTATCCGCAAATGGAGATGGAGCCTTTGTTTATATAGCTTTCGTGGCTTTAAATGACTCCATAAAGGTTTGAGTAACGGTTGTAACGGTCGCTGTGGTTAATGCTCGTAATTAACCTTGTCGGTTTTGTCCGTTGGCCATTAATGGTGTTGACCCTGCATTAAACAAAGAAATCATAACAGTTGTCATACGTTAGTCGGTCGAGGTCGTGAGGTGTATCACGACGGTCGAGTGTCGTGAGTAAATTTTGATTAAAACTTTGGTCAGTCAATAAAGTGTTTATGATTTTCAGCTTATCACAAAAAAGTGGTCGAGACTTGTGAAATTTTACCAAAACAGGAACCCTTTTTGAAATGGACTTCTTTTTGTTTTTACGGGTTTTGCGATTAGTTTTAGAATAATAAACATGATAAGAACCAAACCAATCATTTGTTTTTCTAATATCGTCAAAGTCATTCTATCCACAATTAGAACAAAATAAACAATCATGGGATAATTGAATCAAATTCTGAATTGAATAAAGTTTAATCGGAAAATTAACACTTTGTTCAACCATATCATTCTTGTGATTCAAAGCACAATCATTAATGTTTATCCTAGGATAAAAAACGGTATTAAATGACTTCGACGCCGACTTGTTCTCGATAGATTCCTTGCCTACCCACTTTTGTTTGTCTTGTTTAGCCCGACCATTTTTATCTGAAACAACATTAACGGCATGGTCAACAGAGTTTGAGTAGACAAGATTTTTATCAGTTGATCGACCGGTCTTTTGTCGTGGTTGTGATTGATTTTGTGAACGAGAATCAGTTTTAGAAACCTTGTTCACAGTCGGGGTCTTGGGTTTTGAAGAACATTTGCCTTTTTTAAAATTGACCGGGCGATGTACTGCGTTTGAAAGAAAGTCGGTGTGACTCGGAAGAGGTTTGTCAAATGGAAATGATTCAAACTCTTCATCTGAACTACCCTCGGAATTCATGAGTTTAGAAAAGTCAACATCGGGAATTGATGGACTAGGATTTGTCGAGGGAGGTCAGGAACACTTTGTGTTTGTGTTTTTCGAAGAATCTGGCATGGAAACTAAGAAAAAGTCAGAGTTCAGATTCTTTATCACACACTCATCTTGAGACTCTTTACCGTTTAGAGAAGATGTTTTGCCAATGAAAGCTTTGCACGAAGATGTGTCAGATGAGTATGAGGAAGGTTTGGGTGAAATCGTCTTTTCATTTTGGAGTAGGTCAAGCTGCTCTTGGAGTTGACCATTTCTCACGTGCTCCTTCATCGTTTCGGTTGCCAAAGCAGACAGTTTTGATGTGAGCCTATTGATTTCGTCCCGAAGGATTTCCTGTCCCTCATCTGACACAGATTCGGTTTTTACAGATTTGAGATTCTCAAGTTCTTTTATAAGTGCTTGCTTTTCCTTTTGAAAACATGTTCTTTCCTTCTCCAGTGTCTCCCTAATTCAACTATTTTTGCTTCCAAAACGAGAGGAGGGACATAGAGTTTAAACTCGTCCGTCTCAGTTTTGGGTTCAGGTGCTTGGGCCTCATCCTTTTTGGAGGAATCCTTGGGCAAAGCAACCTTATAGCCATCAAAGTAGTCATTCGAGAGGTATTTCTTTGTGTTTTTCTTGTACATGTAGTTTATTGGTTCGTAGCAAAAAGGAAATTGCATCTTAGTGGTGTGTGAACGCTTGTATTCCTCAGTTTCCTCTTGTTTCTCAGGTTCAAGAGGACCAGTCCATTTGATCTTGTATTCAGGATACTTTTTATCTAGACCGAGAAAACCAAAGTGATAGAGAGTCGGTCTTTTGGTCAAAATCCTTTTTAAGTACTGTAGGTTATCGTATCTGATTCCCCATTCCTTGTTGAAGTATGTGAATTCCTTGGGTTTGTTCATGTGAATGGTCTGATCAGTTTGACCTCTTTTGTTGAGTTTGGTTTCAAGATCAGTTATTTTTGCAACAAACTCCTTGTGTTTGATTTGGAGAGAGGAGCATTGATAGACAATCTCTGCTTTCTCATTCTCACACTTATCAAGCTTTAAAGTCAGTTCAGATATTTTGGTCCTTAAGTCCTTAGGTGCCATTGAAAGATTTGTACATTTTTCTTTTAAATTATCATTTTCGGACTTGTATTTTTCAGTTATGCGCTTTTGAACGTCTAGCTTTTCTTTTAACGAGTCAATTTCAAGCAGTTGTTCATTAGTGGTGGCCTTGTAAGAATCTATTCGTTCAACAAGAGGTTCCAACTGTTCGATTAAGGCTTGATGAATAGGTTCACATACCTGACACAGTTTCACCTTTTCTGATGGAGGAGAATGGTAGCCAATGAAACCATCAGCATCTTCAGAATTGCTTTCACTGTCAGAACGAGCCAGCCAGTGGTCATCTTCAACAAATAGAGCTTCTTCTGCCACTTTCTATTCTGCAAGCAACATTTTGGCTTTGTAGTAGTGAGCGTTTTTCACGACGGGCTTTCTACAATCCTTTGCAAAGTGACCCAATTTCCCGCAGTTGTAGCAAGTGACAGGTTCGTCCTTCTTCTTTATCTCGGGCTTGCGATCTTCCTTCTCATTCTTCTCCTTCTTGTCAGGTTGCTTGTGATCATCTGCCTTCTTCTTCCTTTCATATTTTTCCTGATAATCATGGCGCATGTTGGAGGAAGTGGAATAACGCTGATTATTGGATGAAGGTTTCTTGAAGAACTTCTTCTGCTGGAGAGCAGGGCCATTGCTTTCTTTACAACAGTCAATTCAGGATCATAATCACTGTCCTCTTCTTCTTCTGATTCTGGTTCAGATTCACTCGACTCTTGGGCTTGTTTGGATCGACGACTGGAGGATTTGCCTCGTTTTGAAGAAACAAGAGCGAGTGGATCAGCAGGTGACTTGGAAGCGGACTTCTTGTCGCTCAGAATCTCCATGACTTCATCCTCGTCCTAAAGAAGCATCTCGTAGAGTTCATGGATTGGAACGTCCTCCATCAGGTGGTTGTCTTTGATATGAGAAGCAAACACTTTCCATTCAGGTAGGAAGTTGTTCAAAAACTTGAGCGCATTCTCTGTGTTTGATCGATTGGTCTTATTTTTGTGCAGCTCGTTCAATAGGAGACAAAATCGTTCGTAAGTCTGGGAGAGTGATTCGCTAGAGCGCTGCTTAAAGCCATCAAACTTGGTTATGCAGCTGTTGATCTTCAGTTGGTTGCCGACTTTGCTCCCACTCATCGTCTTTTCTACCTGATCCCACATGCCCTTTGCTGTGTGCTTGTAGCTGTCTATGGCTGTGTAGATCTAATTTGGTAGAGCGTGAACCAAATATCTCTTGGCATGCTTTTCGTCATCATACATGCCTTTTTCGTCCTCGCTCATTTCCAAGTATTTCTTGGCCTCATATAAAACTTGACCACCTTCTTCTTGTGCTGGAATGACATTCATGGGTTCAGCCTGTGGGCCATCAGTTAGAGCACGCCAGATGTACCCATAGTTGTCCTTCGACTCTATGAATATGAGGAATATGTCCCGCCATTGGCTATATTCTCCCTGGTAGAGGGTCAGTGGCTTGGCATCGGTGCCGATAGCAAGGGCGTCGCGAGTCATCTTTGTTGAATTGCACTAATGTGATCGTCAGACGATAGGTTCGATTCAAACTGGAATCCTAACGCAAGGCACTAAGAGTGATGTCCTAATGCAGGTTCTAAGAGTGATGTAGACTAAAACTGGTAAGAAACTAACTAAACAGAACTTACCGGATAGGAATCCGGATGAAATGGTGTCTGATCTAGAAGTGTCCGGATCAGATGTGTGTGAATTGTTCAGATAGCAAAAGTTTCCGGACAAGCTAAGGTTACCGGATACCAGGGAGTCACCAGATAAAATTTAGCTTACCGGATAGATAATAGATACCGGATAACTTAGTTACCGGATAAGATAAAACACAAACTTACCGAATGAAATTGAAAACACTTACCGAATGATTGTACTTACCGGGTAGCTGAGTGTCCGGGAAGAATTGGGTTACTGGATAGAATTGATTTACCGGAAACAAACTTAATTGGAAACTTTGAGTTACCCGGATAAATTAGATTTACCGGGAACTTTTGGTTACCGGATGAATTGTGTCCGGTAAGTAGCGAAAAAATTGAACTTACCCGGGAAGTTTAAGGAAGTTCCGGAAACTGCTGCTGTTATCCGGAAAGGGCGGTTGTGACTAAAAAACTCGACTGGAATGCGATTAGGGTTGCCCAAAGTGACTCCTGCAAGATTAGAAACCTTCCAAAACAACGAAATAACACTACCCTAATCGATTTTGAAGCAAGACAACAAGATTTGGATGAAAATTTTGATTTTTCCAATGAACAGAGACCAAAAACTTGTATTTTTGATTTTGCTTAAAATCTATTCAAATGATCGAATTATGAGTAGAAAAATTGCAGAATTGCTAATAAAGATGATGCTAATCGAATGCAATACGCAAGAATGAGCAGTTTTATCAGAATCAAAATATGGATATTTGGACTCAAGAACACAGTCGATAAACTCAATAAGAAACTTACCAAAAACCTTTGAATCACCTTGGATCGAATCGTCCGTATGCTCTGATACCAATTATGAGTTCCAGATTAGTGCATACAATCAATGAAATCAATAGAGTAGAAACAATCAGAATGATTTCAACTGGTCATCCATATCACTTTGATTAATCTTCAGAGAATTACAATATGAATGATAAAGATGATTATGACAATTAAGTGATTAGCCTATTTTTCTAAAGCTAAATAAGCTATTTATATGAAGGGCGTATTCTATCAAGCCCATGGCCCATATAAACAATTAAGCCCAAATAACAACATCTACAAAGTAAATCTTTACCTTATATTCAACAAGATTTATCCCTAACAGTCTTTTACTTGATTTAGTTCTCCCATGTAACCCATTGCCTTGATGCCATCAAAAACTTTAGATTCAGATGGATAAGCATCAAACTATGTCTTTCTCGATCTGGATGTACGCCCAGGGCCTCAGTACGAGCCTCAATCTGTGATAATCAAGTTTGGTTACAAATTAATCAATCTGTATTTCAAAAATTGGTCGTCGGTTCTCTATTTCGGGTGTGATAGTCTTCCATGCTTGTTGCAAATACAGCATAGGCACATTGACTGTGTGAGTCAATGCGTATGCCAAAAGATGATTCCGCAGCACTTCTTTCACCACCGAAAGGATAAAAATATGATCAAAGTCAACATAGAGATTGTTGAATTTGATGTCGACGTAGTCATTTGGATAAATGATTGCATGACCAGGATTGCCTTCTGTGAATGATGGATGGACGGATCGAGTTGATGGTAATGGGATATCTGGTGTTGCCTCGGAAAAAAATGGGTACATTTTCAGTAAACCCTTGAACTCTGCTTTGCTTATTTTGATGTGCCATTTGAACTGTAGTTTTTGAAAAACTAGTTCTGAAATGTTAATTTTAGCCAAAAAGCAGTTTTGAAACGTTTTCTGAAAAATTTCTATGTCTGGAATTCGGATCAGGAAGGAATTGCGCAAAAGCACTCAAACAGTTCGGATCAGATAGGACACAAACAGACATGAAATTCGGATAAGAAGGATCCGAAAACCATGCTTTTCGGATCAGAAGGATCCGAAAAGCTCACTTCTTGGATGAGAAGGAACCGAATACTACACTTCTCGGATGAGAAGGAACCGAATACTTCACTTCTCGGATGAGAAAGATCCGAACAATACACTTCTCGGATGAATAAGGATCCGAGAACCTCACTTCCTGGATAAAGCAGATCCGAATACCATACTTGGAAACTAATTCAGGGATTGAAAATTTTTTCGCATTTAAATAAGTTCACGTTTTCGTATCAACAAGGATCCGAAAACCATACTCAGAAAGCTTTTCGTATCAGAAGGATCCAAACACTGGAGTTTTAAAATTTTGAACATGAACACTGTTCGGATCATTCAAATACACCCAGACTCAGAATCGATTAAAAATGGGAGTTTTATGTGGAAATGTCACAGATCAGTTCGAAAATCAATACCCATTAAGAATCGATTAAAATAAATGACTTTTAAACCCTAAAAAGACAAAAACACCACTGATCCACAAGAACACGATGAACACAGACTGAAGAACACACATTTAAAACCACAATGATGAATTCTAAACATGAGTTGTAACCACAGATAGAATCGAAAACAAAATGTGAACATGAATGAACAAGAATCATGTTATCACAACATGAAATCGATGCATAGTAATGAACTTAGTATAGGAACAGTCTCGACATTGTTTCGAACAAATAATGACAAAAGATGATTATAATCAATAAAGGGAAAACTCCAATAAAACCCAACGGACTTTAGTGTTAGGAATGATTAAGTCCTTGGACAATTTTTTGGAACAAATAAACCATTTCACTTTTCAGAACCTGATAAATAAACCATTGGACTTTCTAAAACTTGTTACATACATCCTTATGACTTATAAAATTGGTTAGTGTGATAAAAATACTTCAAAAAAATACGGTCGTGGCATGAACTATTCTTCATTTGCATTATTAATTTCTGGTGGAGATGCAACCACTTGACTTTCTTGTAACCCTTCTTGACGGTCTTCATCATTAACAACACCCTCATTTGAAATTGAATATGGTTGGATGCCTTCGGGCCATGCTGGTTGTGGTACACCTGATGATGTCTTCAATGAAAAAGATAAAGTGTAAACACGAATAAAGTTGATTACATCATCCTCATCTTCAAGGTCTAAAGATAAACAATCGGACATATGTTCACTTGAATTATCTATGATCATCACTACAATCATCACCGCTGTCAGATGCCATTCTGTAAACAAGAATAACGACTTCATCACGATTACAAATTAAAAGAAAATGTCATTCAACATAAAGTAGGTTAGGATGATAACTTTTACCTGTAAACACTTTGGTAAACAATAGTTACCAAGTGTTCTTAATAATTGAAGCATCTTCATCAGTCACGTACAATCAAGATTCTATTGGTCTATATCATATCATTACTTTTGTGTTTTTGTTTTTTTATTTTCTGGATTCAAATAAATAGTGAGACCAAAATCATATTCTCAGTTTTTCTTCTTTCTTAAAACTTATAGATGGGACCACGAAGTAAATGGCAATTTTGACCAGGTTTCTTGTTGATAACCCTTGTGGCTTTAACATGCAAACCAACAAAAAAAGTTTTTTGTTAACTTTTATGCTTATCCACAGAACGCGATGAAGAAAACCACAGAACCATAGCCGGAATTCTTTTTTTTGAAAAGCAATTTCATTAACACCAAACCAAATTACAACCACAAAATTCAGCAACGATACACGACCAAGACAGTAGCAATTTAATACAGTAGGTGCAGTGGTTTGCAAGGAGCAAACCACCATGAACCAGATGATAACGAACAAAACCAAGCAAACAAACGAAAAGCTTACAACCGGTACCTAGATTATTGATGAAACAACAACTCTCACCTGTGTAACTTGATGAAGAAAACAAGACTGGTGTGCCGGAGACTAGTGCGCCGGCGACTAGTGTGCGGCGAGCGCCGGCGACTGGTGGTGTTGGCTGGTGGTGCAGCGAATGGTGAGCAACGATTGTGGTCGGTGATGGGATGGGCAATTTTGGAAAGAGGGAACGACGTAAGGATGACTGATGAATACTTATTGAATTAGTCTTAGGTTTTTTTTAATTTGTAGTTTACCTGCTATTCAAGTTTCAGGTTACAATTAAGAATTATTAATAGGTTTTCATAAATCTAAGGATATATTTAGCATGTTTTAAAAAGTGCAATGGTTTATTTGTTCTAAAAAATTGTCCAAGGACTTAATCATTCCTAATATTAAAGTCCGTTGGGTTTTATTGGACTTTTCCCATCAATAAATCACATGGATAAGTGCATTCAGATCATAAAGACGAATTCAAAGAAACAAATTTCAAAGAATTTAGTTACCTGATGAAAAAGATTTGAACAATTGAAGTAGAATGCTAGAAGATGATGAACAATGATTCTTGAAAGTGTTTGGTACGAAGTTTGCAAAGTTTGGAAAAAGTGGGAACTGAGGATTTGAAAACCTTTTATACACTCTCAAAAATAACACATGGCGCGATTTTAGAGGACCCCACTTGTGAAAACAGTAGAAAAATACATGTCAGAAAAATAACATGGCACTGTTCATCAAACTTTACGCATGAACAAGGATGCGAAAAGTTGCAAAGTGAAAAAGTTTTCGGAACAAACTTAACAAATCATGAAAAAAATTTCATCTCTAAAGGATCCGAGAAGTGTACTTCCCGTATCCTTGAGGATCCGAGAAGTAAGCTTCCCGTATCCTTAAGGATCCGAGAAGTGTACTTCCCGTATCCTTGAGGATCCGAGAAGTAAGCTTCCCGTATCCTTAAGGATCCGAGAAGTGTACTTCCCGTATCCTTAAGGATCCGAGAAGTAAGCTTCTCGTATCCTTAAGGATCCGAGAAGTAAGCTTCTCTTATCCTTAAGATGCGAAAACTTTGTGTTTTTCACAAAAAATCTAACTTTTTCAGAAAAAAATCAACCTTCAAAAAAAATCTCACACCAGTTTAAACTTTTAAGGTCTTTTCCTTTGAAAAAGTATCCCCTCTTTTTTTAATAGAAAATACTAAAACAAAATATACCATACGTACAGACTTATGCAATCCTACTCCCCCTATAAATATGCATATCCAGTTGTCTCAACTTCAGATAAATCTACAAGTACAGATGAAAAAAAAAAACTTGGTACTCATTGAACATGAGTCCAGAACGGTTAGTGTATCACTTTTAGATATCCTTGCTCCCCCTCTAAAGTAGAATATAATTAAATAAACAAACACACACGCTCCCCCTCAATGTGTTAAAGAAACCAGAGAAATGCCTAAGTGTTTAACATCCCTAGTTTGCTGATTAAGAAATTAAACCGTTTTTCATCTAAAGGTTTTAGGAATAAGTCAGCAAGTTCTAGTTCAGTAGGCACAAAATGCATTTCAATAGTTCCTTTCTCTACATGTTCTTTTATGAAATGGTACCTGACATCAATGTACTTTGTTTTTTAGTGTTGAACAGGATTTGTCGTGATAGCTATTGCACTCTTAGAATCGCAATAGATTGGGATCTTGTTGATGACGTAGCCATAGTCTTTCAGCTAAGTCTTCATCCACGGCACTTGAGAGCAACAGCTTACCGCGGCAACGTATTCCGTCTCCGTAGTAGATGTTGATACGCAATTTTGCTTCTTACAAGACCAGCTCACACACTTATCCCCTAGAAATTGGTATGCACCAGATGTGCTTTTCCTGTCTATCCTATTTTCAGCATGATCTGCATCTGTGAAAGCTATTAGCTCAAACCCCGAATCCCTTGGATACCAAAGGCCCAAATTTCTTGTGCCTTTGAGATACCGAAGGATCCGCTTAACAGCAATCAGGTGTGATTCTTTAGGATTTGCTTGAAAACGTGCACAAAATGATGTTGCAAACATTATATCTGGTCTACTTGCCGTGAGATATAATAAGGAACCAATCATACTACGGTATAGCTTTTGATCAACTGATTTGCCAGACAAATCAGCGTCCAAAAGCCGACCAGTAGCCATTGGTGTTTTCATGACAGATGAAGAATTTAAATCAAACTTTTTGAACATGTCATTTATGTATTTAGATTGATTTATAAAAATGCCCTCTTTTGATTGTGTTACTTGTAGACCAAGAAATTTTTTTAATTCCCCCATCATGCTCAATTGAAAACGTGTTTTCATGACGTTTTCAAAATCAACACATATTTCAGGGTTTGTAGAACCAAAAATAATGTCATCAACATAAATATGTACAAGTATTAAATCACCACCTTTCTTCTTAAGAAAAAGAGTTGTGTCGATAGTACCTTTGGTGTAACCGGATTCAAGCAAGTGAATTGTTAGAGTTTCATACCATGCCCGTGGAGCTTGTTTAAGTCCGTAAAGGGCTTTGTCTAAGACATAGACATGGTTTGGGAACTTTGGATCTACAAAGCCTTCGGGCTGACTCACATACACTTCTTCATGAAGAATCCCGTTCAGGAATGCAGACTTTACATCCATCTGGAAGACCTTCATGTTTTTGTGAGCGGCATATGCGAGAAAAATCCTAATGGCTTCAATCTGTGCCACTGGTGCATAGGTTTCGTCATAATCGATGCCTTCTTGCTAATTGTACCCTTTTGCAACCAATCTGGCTTTGTTTCTAACAATTATTCCTGCTTCATCCTTCTTGTTCCTAAAGACCCATTTTGTACCAATAATGGTATTGTCCTTAGGACGCTTCACCAAATGCCATACTTCATTGCGCTTGAATTCATTCAACTCTTCTTGCATCGCATTAATCCAGTTTGGATCTTGTAATGCTTCTGATGCCTTCTTGGGTTCTAGTGAGCTCAGGAAATTGACATACAAACACTCGTTTGTTGTAGCAGATCTTGTATTTACACCGTCCTTGATGTCACCAATGATGTTAGTAGGAGGATGTGCCTTTCTCCATTTGAGTGTCGTTGGGAGAGTTTGAATATTAGCACGAGTGTTGGAAGCATCATTTTCATCTATGACCGTAAGTATATCTTCTGTCGATTCAGCTGAAGGAATTTGAGTCGGTGTTGACAGTTCAATTTCAGGTGCTATTGATTCAGGCGTAGAGACATCCGATGATGTTTTCTTAGAAACCGGTTCTTCACTTAGAGAAGATGGTTCATAAACTATAACAGGTGTAGATTCAGTCGGATGTACGCCTGTAGCATTTGATTTATTAACACCGTTCTCTTTAGAAGGACCAAATATATCAACACTCATCGGTGGTATGTTTGCATTTACGGATATAGAAGGTGGTTCCATATCTGCAGAGATATCCATAAACGCATTAAAAAATAGTAAATCTAAATCAGAATTATTATTACTATTTAAAACAGAATTAGATGACTGTTGTATTTCAGGTTCTACTCCTTGTTGAGTAGAAGCTTTTGGTTGTAGTCTGAGTCCTGAATTGTGTTGTCCAGAAGTCAAAGTAACATTCTCGTCAAATGTCACATTGATGCTTTCAATGACCGACTTCGTTCGTTTGTTGTAGATTCTGTATGCTTTGGATTGCAAGGAATAACCAATAAACACTCCTTCATCAGCTTTGACTTGAAACTTTGTAAGATTCTGTCTGTCTTTGAGCACAAAACATCTGACACCAAATACACGTAAAAAATTTGTATTAGGTTTGCGATTATTAATAATCTCATATGCAGTTTTATTTAAGCGTTTGTTTATAATGGTTCTGTTTTGTGTGAAGCATGTTGTGGATACTGCTTCAGCCCACATGCTTGGTGGAAGTCCCGAATAAGCAAGCATAGTTCGAGCTGCTTCTACGAGCGTTCTGTTCTTTCTCTCAACCACTCCATTTTGTTGAGGAGTCATTGGTGCAGAGAAGTTATGCAAAATTCCAACCGAATCAAGAAATGACTGTAAAGTGGCATTCTTGAACTCTGTTCCGTTATCGCTTCTTATCTTTTGAACTGAACGTTGTAGGAGAATTTGATACTTCTTGATGAATTTGATGATCAGCTCTGGTGCTTCAGATTTGAGACGTAGAAACTCCAACCAAGTGTAACGCGAGTACTCATCAATCATAACCATGATATATTTCTTACCATCCATTGATTGAGTCCTCATTGGGCCACAAAGATCCATATGAATAAGCTCCAGAACATTATTACAGTTGTACAGAGTTTTAGACTTGTGAGAAACATGTTTCATTATCCCCATTTCACAAGCCGGACAGACTGATACTTTGTCGATCTTCAAATATGGTAGTCCTGTAACTAGTCCATCAATCCTCAGTTTGTTGATGCTTCGGAAGTTCTGATGAGATAATCTTCTATGCCACAACCAACATTCGTCTAAAGATGGTTTTGAAACAAGACAGACTTGTTTCGAGGCAACTAGAGTCGCAAAGTCAGTTATGTATAGATCTCTGCATCTGTTTGCCCTGAAGATTTCTGAACCGTTTTCATCCACAACATGACAGAACTTCTTGTCGAAAATTACCTTACAATCCCTGTCGCAAAACTGACTTATGCTAAAGAGGTCAGACTAATACTTTGTCGATTCGCCAGGATGTACCATAAAGTCGTGCAATAAGTGCTTGTACCCCGTCATGTGTCTTGAAGCTCCTGAATCTAAGACCCACACATGACGGTCCTGAAAATACAAATTACCTTATCTTAGGTACCCATATCAGTATGGGTCCTTTGGTGTTAGTACGGATCAGTTTATTGATTTCAGTTGAGGAACCTTGAATTTTGCCTTTAAACTTTAGTTCCTTTGGTGAACTTGGTTTGTTAACTTGATTTTTAGGAATCCATTTGTAACAACCCAAATCCCATATACACAACAAATCACATAATGTAACATAACATTGATTAATCAAACGAAACATCATATTACAAGTACGGTCCCTTAAACTATTACAATCAAAAGAAGACATTCTACTACAACTTCTTACTAAATACATACATAACATTTAATCATTATAATACAACTGCTAAACATGCCAAAATCTTCGTCACATAATCCTCCACATAAGCCATCCATCGATTACTCTAATTACTTGCTCTTACGCGATCCACCACCTGGAATACATATTTTTAAAACGAAAATGAGGGTTAGACACGATGGTCTAAGTGAGATAAATCCCTGTTAGTTTGAAATCATTTATATAAACCCTATTCATATAAATCATTCAGCACAATCAAATATATCAATTTGATTTCACACATCATGTACCTTCCTTTCTCATTCCTCCTGGCCATATTAGTTGGTTGCAAGCCAACTAATAATTTACAACGCTGTACAACATCTACAGCCAAACAACGCTATACAGTTTCTATAGCCAAACACACCGGTCCTAAGCCCGGCCAACGTATTATAACACATTATAATACTCATGTAAACATAATACCTCAATATATTATAATTCACATATACCATACATATAAACACGTAATCACCAATTATCACATTCCCAAACCATATGGATATGCATTCCAGTTAAAAATACTTTTAAAGTAAAACTCACTTGTTTTGCTTATCAAACACGCACGCAAGCTTCTTTCAAAAAGATTATATCTTTCACTTCTACTCCACAGTATCTGAAACAATTTAAAACACATATATCGCTTTACTAGCCAATTACATAAAGCCTAACAAGTTCCTTTCCTCAACTGTTCTCCCTTCAGCGACTTATCACGGGGGTTCCGCTACCCGGATAGCGGATGGGGTCAAGGGGCAACGCCCTTGCGGGGTCTGCACCGGACAATCAGAAACTATAACCGGACACTACCAAAACTACCCGGATAGCGGATGGGGTCAAGGGGCAACGCCCTTGTGGGGTCTGCACCGGACAATCAGAAACTTAATCCAAAAATACAATCAGAAACTATAACCGGACACTACCAAAACTACCAGGACTCACTGCACCGGGACTCCAATGTACCGGGACTCTCCAGTACCGGGACTCTCCAGTACCGGGACTCCATAACACCGGGAGTTGGTATTACCGGAAGTTAACCATACCGGGAGTTCATATTACCGGGAGTCGACTATACCGGGACTCCACACTACCGGGAGTCGACTATACCGGGAGTCTACCGGGACTTCCCCGGGACTCTCAAGAACACAGTCGGTTCCAAATTTTCCAGATTCGATTGAGACTATCACTAAACAATGAAATCGACGTTTCTAAACCGATAGACCTCTTCTATTATCGATTACAAACACATAATGAAAAGGGTTTACCTCAAAATTGATTCCAACTCAATCGATTGATGTAGCAACCATAACTTTCTTCTTCTGCTCCTTTTCGCTTCCACACACACGAACACTTTCTCTATTTGGGAACTGAGGGTTATCTGATACCTAATAAGTATCTATACAACAATTTATACTTTTGGCTTAAACTATTCGATAAGTACTAAAAACACCCTTGAACTTATAACTTATCTCAAACTTACCCTAAATATCAAATCTTAAGGTTAATTACTCTAACTGATAGGGAATTTATCTAACTGACTTACCCGGGGTATTACATCATCTCCCCCTTAAAAGAATTCCGTCCCGGAATTCAGTTAAGCAAAAAGATGAGGGTATTTGGCTCTCATTTCCGATTCGGATTCCCACGTAGCATCCTGACCTCTATGATGCCTCCAATGAACCTTCACTTGCTTGATTTCTTTATTCCTCAGCACTTTGACTTTATGATCAACTATAGCTTCCGGCTCTTCCACATAATTCAGTCTTTCATCGACTTGTATCTCTGGTAGGGAGACTGCCTGATCTTGAGTAACCAAACACTTTCGAAAGTTTGATACGTGAAATGAGTTATGAATCCTGCTCAACTCCGGAGGAAGATCTAAACGGTAAGCTACTTCACCGATCCTTTCTGTAATTGCAAACGGTCTGATATACCTTGGGCTAAGTTTACCTTGTCGTCCAAATCGGATGACTCCTTTCCACGGCGAAACCTTTAACATTACGTAATCCCCAACTTGAAATTCCAATGGCTTTCGGCGTCGGTCAGCGTAGTTTTTCTGTCTGTCTTGAGCCACTTTCAATCGTTCACGAATCTGAGTAACCTTATCGGCGGTTAACTGAACTATTTCCGGTCCCGCTAACTATTTCTCTCCCACCTCATTCCAACACAGAGGTGTTCGACATTTCCTACCATACAGTACTTCGAACGGTGCCGTTTGTATGCTGGAATGATAACTGTTGTTGTAAGCGAATTCGATCAACGGTAAATGCTTATCCCATGATCCCCCAATATCAACAATGCAAGCCCGGGGCATATCTTCTAAGGTATGAATCATTCGTTTACTCTGCCCATCTGTTTGCGGATGATACGCCGTACTTAACTTTATCTGTGTCCCCATTTCTCTTTGAAAACTTCTCTAGAATCTTGAAGTAAAACGACTATCACGATCAGAAATAATCGATATCGGAACTCCATGCCGAGTTACTATTTCGTCAATGTACAACTTAGCTAATCGTTCCATCGAATCGGTTTCCTTTATCGGTAGAAAGTGTGCAGACTTGGTCAATCTGTCGACGATCACCCAAATAGAATCAAATCCCTTCGGAGTCCTTGGTAGATTCGTGATGAAGTCTGTGGTAATCTGCTCCCACTTCCACATAGGTATTTCTAGTCGCTGTAGTTGACCAAACGGCTTTTGGTGTTCGATCTTCACTTTCTTACAAGTATCACATCTTTCCACATACTGAGCAATCCCTCTTTTTATCCCTGGCCACCAATAGAATTGCTTTAGGTCTTTATACATCTTGTTGGTACCTGGGTGAATAGCGAAACAGGATTGATGAGCTTCTTGTAAAACACGATCACGTAACCCACCCAATCGAGGTACCCACACTCTGTTTTCCAGACACAATAACCCCCGACCATCTTTCACTAGTAATGCTGATATCCCCGCTAACCGTTCTGATTTCAGATGTTCATCTTGATAAGCCTCTATTTGACACTTCTGCAATTCATCAAATATATTGGGTAGGAGTTCAGTTCGTAGCGAAATAACTTTTATTGTTCCACTCCTTTCTTGACGACTCAATGCATCCGCCACCACATTCGCCTTTCTCGGGTGATAAAGGATTTCACAGTCGTAATCGTTCAGCAATTCTAGCCATCTCTTTTGTCTCATATTCAGTTCCTTCTGATCAAAGAGGTGTTGGAGACTCTTGTGATCAGTATAAATCTGACATTTGGAACCATACAGATAATGTCTCCAAATCTTCAACGCGAAGACAACTGCTGCAAGCTCCATGTCATGCGTAGGATACTGTCTTTCATGATCCTTTAATTGACGAGAAGCATAAGCAATAACCTTTCCCCGCTGCATAAGTACACATCCAAATCCCAGTTTTGACGCATCACTATAAACAACAAAATCTTCCGAACCTTTAGGTAGTGATAGAATCGGTGCGCTGCACAGTTTCTCTTTCAATATCCGGAATGCCTCGTCTTGTTCTGCTTTCCACTCAAACTTCAGGTTCTTCCGGGTCAGCTTAGTCAAAGGCGTTGTGATACGAGAGAAGTCTTTTATAAATTTCCGATAGTAGCCGACTAAACCCAGAAAACTACGTACTTCGATTGCTGTATTCGGCGGTTCCCACTTTTCAACTGCTTCCACTTTCATCGGATCAACTTGTATACCTTTCTCAGAAACCACGTGCCCCAGAAACTGAACTTCTCGCAACCAGAATTCACATTTAGAGAACTTAGCGTACAACTTTTCTTTCTTCAGCAACTCCAGAACCAAACGAAGATGTTGTACGTGATCCTCTTTGGATCGGGAATAGATAAGGATATCATCGATAAATACAATAACAAATTTATCGAGATACGGCTTACATACCCGATTCATTAAATCCATAATATCAGCTGGAGCGTTCGTCAGTCCGAACGACATCACTAAGAATTCGTGATGTCCATACCTTGTTCGAAAGGCAGTCTTTAGAACGTCTTCTTCCTTAACTTTCAACTGGTGATAACCGGATCTTAGATCAATCTTGGAGAAATAGCAAGCTCCAACTAACTGATCAAAGAGGTCATCAATTCGGGGTAACGGATACTTGTTCTTTATCGTGCGCTTATTCAGTTCTCGGTAGTCGATACACATTCTCATCGAACCATCCTTCTTTTTCACAAATAACACTGGTGCTCCCCACGGTGAAGAACTAGGTCTGATGAAGCTTTTATCGGATAGATCTTGTAGTTGTGTCATCATTTCTTTCATCTCTGGAGGTGCTAGTCGGTATGGTGCACGAGTAATAGGAGTGGCTCTAGGAATCAGGTCTATCCCGAACTCTACTTGTCTAACGGGCGGAAGACTATTCAAGTCTTCATGGAATACTTCAGGGAATTCACTAACGATAGGGATATCTTCCACCCTGTTCTTTTCCGGCTTAATATCTATCACGTAGGCCAAGTAACTCTGACAACCCTTATTAACACACCTACGTGCTTTTATCATCGATATAAGACAAGACTGATGATTCCTACGATCACCATAAATCACTACCGGTCCCCTCTCAGGTAATACAACATTTATTAACTTTTTATCACACACTATATTAGCCTGATTCTCGGCTAACCAGTCCATTCCCACTACTACGTCAAACTCTATCAAAGTTATAGGAAACAATTGTATAGGCACTCCACATCCCTCTATATTAATCACACAACCATCAAATACTTCACTAACCGACACTTGGTTATCATTCGCAGTATCTACTAATAGAGCATGTTCTAACAATTTAGGTTTCAAACACAGGCAAGCAACAAATGTAGGTGACACAAACGATCGGTTTGCACCGGAATCAAACAACACCTTAGCACGTGTAGAGTTTATCAAAAATGTACATGTGACCACATCCGGAGCTTCCTCCGCTTCTTTCTCAGTCATTTGAAATGTGCGACCCCTGGTTACTGGCGGTTCCAGTCTTGGTATTACTGGTTTAACAATTGCTGGCCTGCCCAACGACCCACCTTGCTGTATCCTCCCCCGCGGACAGTCCGACTGAAGGTGATCCGGGGAATTGCATAAGAAACATAACCGCGTTACCTTACAATCTTTATGGACGTGCCCGGTCTTCCCACACTTATAACACGCTCGTAAATCACCCTGGCAATTTCCTTGATGAACACGGTTGCACTTCCGACATGGTCTTTCCGCTGGTCGAAACGGCGGACGGTTATCATACCTTTGAAATCGGGACTTCTTCGGATCGTATTGTGGTCCTTCCCACTTTCTCTTCCCGATACTTTTATCGCCAACATCTCTTCTCATATCTCGTTCAACATTCTCCGCGGCATCAACTGCAGCTGAGAAGGTATCGGGTCCTTTTGCAGTCACTAGCCTTCTAACCTCTGAGTTCAGCCCGAAGATAAACCTTTCCGTCTTCATCGCCTCCGTAGCAACGTAGTATTCTGCGAACCTAGACTTTTCCAGGAAGCTAGCGGTGTAGTCTCGAACGGATAAGTTTCCTTGTTGTAAGTTCATAAATTCCCCTTCTAGTTGTTTGACGGCTGCTTGGGGACAAAATGCGTTCCTGTAGGCTATCATAAATTCTTCCCAAGAGAGGGTAGAATAAATATCAGATCCTTTAGAATGAATAAAGGATTCCCACCAATACAAAGCATCCCCCTTTAACATTGCGGTTCCATACAATACCCTATCTTCGTCAGCGCACTTACTCGTCTTAAAAATGGCTTCAATTTCCTTTATCCATCTCATTGCTTTCACTGGATCCCTGTCTCCTGAGTAGGTTGGAGGTCTACAGCTTAAAAACATTTTGTAGTCGCACCTCCTTTGTACTGGTACAACAGTCGATGTGATTGGCATTTCATCTTCCGGTCCGGGATCCCGTATTCCAGTTTCATTATGACGGTTCCGATCAAACATTGTTTGTATGCTAGCCTGCAATCTTCCTATTTCTGCCATTAGATCATCCCTAGTAACGAACTCTGTACCCTGTGGCTGGGCTCTGCCTCCGACTCGACCTCCACCTCTACCCCCGGTTCTGCCCCCAGTTCTGCCTCCCCTGTCCCCCGTTCCTATCGACGGATTCGTACTATTCGGATTTCTTCCTCCTCCTCGATTCGAATTCCGTGTACCGCTTACCATTCTGTAGATTTAAACAAGGTTAATATACACATAAGCACATACCCCATATAACAAGGTATTCCAGTTCAAACATGTACCTGTAAGATCACAATTACACTGGCCAGGTGTAATATGAAATTACCTTACATGATGTTCCTTCTACCTTTTATACTTCATCATCCCAAGGTTCTATAATGATAGGGACATCCTACTTCACTTGCAGTTTAAGTCTAGGTACAGATACACATACCTAAATCCCTTAAACTAAGGCTCTAATACCATTTGTAACAACCCAAATCCCATATACACAACAAATCACATAATGTAACATAACATTGATTAATCAAACGAAACATCATATTACAAGTACGGTCCCTTAAACTATTACAATCAAAAGAAGACATTGTACTACAACTTCTTACTAAATACATACATAATATTTAATCATTATAATACAACTGCTAAACATGCCAAAATCTTTGTCACATAATCCTCCACATAAGCCCTCCATCGATTACTCTAATTACTTGCTCTTACGCGATCCACCACCTGGAATACATATTTTTAAAACGAAAATGAGGGTTAGACACGATGGTCTAAGTGAGATAAATCCCTGTTAGTTTGAAATCATTTATATAAACCCTATTCATATAAATCATTCAGCACAATCAAATATATCAATTTGATTTCACACATCGTGTACCTTCCTTTCTCATTCCTCCTGGCCATATTAGTTGGTTGCAAGCCAACTGTAACACCCGTAAATTTTTGGGATAAGTACAACTTCGAATCAATACGGAATCGATATTCTAAGGAAAATATGAAAAATAGGATATTGGTGTAAATCCTAGATTTTATGGTCTTGCAGGATGGGGAATTCGAACACGAGTCCAACGATTCTTTCCGGAGCGAAAACGGAACTATAACGAAAATAGGGCAGAATGTGGTACACGGGTCGCGACTATGACCAGCGACTATGACCTGGTCATTGTCGCGGTGTCATTGTCGCGCTTGTGGGGAAACTGGACGAAAACAAACAGAAAGAGGACAGTGGAGGGCGACTATGCCCCGCGACATTGCCCAGAGCATAGTCGCGGTGGCATTGTCGCGGTCGGGAGCTGAAGTGATTAAAACCATTTTAACCTCTTTCTCTTCTCATTTCATTCTCACCCTCGACTCTTTTCATCTTCCTCACCCTCTCTCAGTCGATTTCTCTCAAAAACACCATCCCCTCCCCTCTCCTTTCTCATTTCTTCACCAAATCAAACCCTCTTCCTCCATTGATGAACATATTGGAGAGCTTGGAGCTTTTGTGAAGATTAAGAGTTGTTTTTGGAAGCTTCAAATGGTTAATGTAATCTTTCCCTACCCTAAAGATGTTATTGTAGGTAATTTCATCTTCTTTCCATCTTGTGGTGATGTTGAACAATTTTGGTGATGATGGGTTAAGGAAATATGGTTTTATTCATCTACAAGAACTAGGGTTTGGTAAGTTGGGGGTTTTGATGTTTTATGGTTAGGGAATGATTCCTAATGGTTGGATTGTGATATTGATGGTTGGGATTTCATAAATCTAGGTTTTGGAAGTTTTGGCTTGAAGATGCAAACTTCATCAAAGGAGCATACGTTGGAGAAACCCTAGATTTAGCTAAATCTAGCGAAGGTGAGTTCAAGTACTTTGCGAAAACTTTGTACATGCCAAAATGATATTTTTCAACCATATGTGTGTTTTACTTGAAAAATGGTTATGTGGAGTTATTTGATTAGTTTAACTCTTTTGAAAAATGTGTATCTTCATAAATGTGTAAAACACCCATATTTGGGGTTTTTGGATTTTTTAGATGGCTTTAATCTATAACTTGTATTTAAAGGATTAATTGTTCAAAATGAAGTTATTTGATTGTTTAATCATGGAGTGTAAATGATTTTGACAAAACAACTGGGAAAGTACACTTTAAGTGTTATGTGTTATTTTGGAAGGATATTTGTGAATTCATTGGAAATGAGGGCTTTCCCGATCCAGTTCGTTATTTTGGGAGTTAATGTTGGTTTTGGTAGTACTTGTTACTTAACCGAAGTTTAAACGGATTTTATGCAAGGATGACCAATATTGTGGGTCTAGCATGTTTAGAGCGTTGTGCTCTGTTTTGACTTTGAAATAGTCTTGGGACATTTGTCCAACTTTGTGTAACTTATGAATGAGTTTTATTAATGAAAGGTGTATTGAGGAATTTCATGTTTTGAACGCATTTGCGTATATGTTTGGGGTCGTCTAATATGTTAGACCTTGTTAGCTATGGATCCATAAGCATTTGAGTTCCCCTTAGTCTCGCGGGCAAGAGGTCGGGATTGATTGAGCTTAGTTTACGAGACGTTGGTTTATTTGGTGGCACGGAATAGGCATCGGGATCCATGATAGGTAAGACGTGGACCTAGATGGTCGGGCGTCGTCTCATGGACAGTAAGGTGTAATTCCATATATGTGCTTAGCACGGGATAGGCATCGAGTCCCATGATAGGTAAGGCGTGGACCTGGAGGGTCGAGCGTTGTCTCATGGGCAGTAAGGTGTAATCCTTAATGTGCTGTTGTGGATTTGGTGACCCAATGTATAGACCTAGAGTGGTTGAAGTTGGGGGCATCCTAGTCTCGTGGGCAATAGATCTGGAGAGATTGAGCTCAGATTTACGAGAGTAATTCATATGGGTGTTTTTATTGCATAGTAGGTGACCCGCTTTTGTGTTCTGTCACGTGCAATGTATACGGGTCTCCCCCGTTACCGAAAGGTGTTGCCTTGGGTATCGTGTTTACCCATGTTTTCGGTGATGCATATTATTTATTTGGAATTGTTTTATTTTCCACATTTTATGAGGGTGGATCATGTTTCATCCACGTATTGGGATGTTTGAAATAATGGTGAATATTATGAGTTTAATCGCTTTGAGAATTAAATGCTATTTCATTTTCACACTGACTTGGAAAAGATTTTATTTTGGGAGATTTTG
Source organism: Saussurea involucrata (assembly GCA_033807775.1). NCBI lineage: Eukaryota > Viridiplantae > Streptophyta > Magnoliopsida > Asterales > Asteraceae > Saussurea > Saussurea involucrata. Next base: position 106,362,085 of record CM066322.1, on the reverse strand, counting down.
AGAATAAAGGCAAGTAGATATGATTTCAATTGTTTTGAGAATTGAATGTTATTTCTCCTTTCAAAGTTTATTTTGGAAATGAGTTCATTTTGGGAATAGTGTTATGGTAAAGATTTAAAATGGAAATTGTATGAGTTGGGAATGGAATTTTGTTTAAAGTAAACTCTTTGAAATCATGACTAAAACTACCACTCTCTCGATTTACGATTTTATATAGTCATGATAAATTGCTTGAACTCACTAGGCGTAAGCCTAACCTTTTTTATTTGTCGGCATGTGCAACAGGCTCAGGTTGGGGTAGATCTAGCTACATTATGAAGTGGCGAGTGCTAGTACTGTGCACGAGAGGTGAATTGTTTAGTGAAGTCTTCCGCATTCGTTTGGACTAGCAACTTGCATTGTATTAAGTAACACCCGATTGAATTATTTTCTTGTAGATATTGAGATGTTTTAATTCTGAGGTATTTTGATGAAGGAATTGTAGAGTTGATCTAATATATTTAGACATTTTGTTGAAATTTTAATTAGTTGCTCTTTCCAAATTTGAGGGTGTTACAAGTTGGTATCAGAGCATAAGTTTGAGAGATTTAGGTGTTGATTTTGGATACCTAGACTCAAACTAGCGTTTGTTTAAGTAAATGAGAGTGAAATTCACCTTTAGGCACTTTAAGATAGGATGTTTTGAAGTTGATGGATGTTGTTAGAAACGAGAGTCACGTCGAGAGTAACAAGGATAATCATGTATGGTGCGTTCATAGTGACACCTGGCCAGTGTCATGGTGAACCTACTAGTACATGTGCGTACTTGAATTACTTTAATATGATGATCATTGGGGTAGTGAAGAAGGTTCTAAGCTAGTAGTCGTTGGAATAGATGGACGATTCTAGTATTAGTCACTTGAAGTGACGATAAGCATGATACTTGCTTTAAGCAGACCGTTTCGGATCAAGATTGATGGTTGGACTAGAACCATAGGCTTATTGAGCCGACTTTGAATTGGGGAAAACCGTAAGGTTTATCGAGGTAATTTCCGACTTAGCCTTAAGAGGTTAAAGTATCCGGGTGAAAATAGTGGACCGGAGGATTTTGGAGGAGTATGAGCTGAGACGTTGAGTGCCGACTAAATTATGCACGAAATTTATTTTTGAAAATAAATTGCATTAATTATTTCTTGTGTTTCAAATCAATATATGGATTGTGTTACAATTTTGGGAAATGTTTAGCACACACACAAGATTTTGAATCATGGGTTTTGAACATGCACGAAAGTATTTTATTACGGGGGTTGTGAGCCCGTCGGAACTTGTTCCATTTTATAATTGTTCAACATTACTTTATGATACAGTGATATCCATATTTTATGACGTTTAAGATGTTGGGCAAGTGACTACGGCTTATAACTTTAACATTGGATCTCCTCCACATATGCTAGAGTTTGGACGGAAAGTTATCTTCCATTACTTCTATGAAAAGTTATTTTGGAGAATTTGTTTAATGTGAATTGTTAAACAATGTTGTTTATATGGTATTATCCTAGAAGGGGATTTTGGGATTTTGGCGTCTCATTTATGATTTTGCTCATAGCAATTTGGCTTTGAAAGCATAATGTTTAGCAACGTTTTATTGACTTGGAGTCATTGAGTCCATTGAGGTTCATGGAGTTTTGTTTTACGACATGTTGAGTCGTGTGAGTATACTTCCCAAGGTGCAAACTTTATTTACTTATGTGAAAGGTTTATAAGTTAGGGGGGGGGGCATTTGGTCTCACTCGAGTTTTGTTGAGAAAAGTTAATTTTATGCCGTAAGGCGACTAAGAAGAGATGAGTTTGGAACTCTAGGGTCGCGTGTTTTCTTTAAAGAGTTTGTATTATTAAGCATTTTGTTGCAAATAGTTCAATGTATGGATTGATTTATACATGACTTAAGTGATGCATGAAAGAACGTTTTGGTGACATTTCATAATGACTTGTTTGGTGCGCTTTCGGCCAGTTAAATGTTTTATTATCATTTTCGTGTAAATGTGTTATATCGACTTAGGGGTATGCATAGCTTGGTAACCATTGTTTTTCGACACTTTGTTAAACGAATCGTGAGTGAAATTATTTTGTTAACTCCCCGTTTAAATGAATGGCCAATTGGTCAAGGCATGCTTTATTGGTGTGGGGGATCACGAATGGTTTATGATATGGGATATTTGAAAAACACGAATGTATGAGTCATTGACATTAGTCAATTTAGATTTGCCGAATATTTTGGAAATTTGAAAGCCTTTTTGGTTTTGGAGGAAATGTGCATTTTGAGTACTTTTGACAAATATATTTAAGCAATGATGTTTTGACGTTTTATGTTCCAAGTATGAAATTTAGAGGAAAGTGCTTCGTGATAAAGATTTTAGAAAAATGGTTTGTATAAAACTATGGTGCGTGGAATTCTTATGTTTGAACATTGATGCGCACCGTTGATGCAATTTGAGATTTGAAAATAGGTTTGAACCCTTTTTGGTGTCAATATATTATTAGCACTTATTTCCTCGTATGTTTTGGAAAAACGCATTGTTGTGTGCAAGTTTTGCTATGAACGCTTTACTCAAAATGTCATTATAGTACCGGATGAGAAATTTTGGGAAATTGATTTAAAGAGTTTCCTCTTTGAAATTGGTCGCGAACCATTTGATGCATGTTAATTCGTTTCAAGGAAATTTTAATAGAAGTGTTACAAGCTTGCGTGCCCACCTCGATTTGAGGTTTTATGTTGTCATTAGTCGATATTTTCAAGTGATGGAAACGTATTGGTTTTGTCTTAAATATAGAACTTGCACAAGACATTTCGTGTTTTGGCTAAGGCGTATTTGTAAACCGTTTCATCGTTTTGTATAAAAAAACTGACGCGCGCAAAATTTTGTTGGTAAACCTTGTTCCATGCCATCTTATGGTTAAAAAGGAAATTTTGAACCAAGTGTCGTTTGGGACTTCTTTTGAAATACGTGCACACCTTTTGTTGCACCCTGTTTAAAGTGGACAGTTACTTTACGTGCATGTCGTGAGTCAATCCATACTAGAACCGTGGCGGTTCATTTTAAAGAAATTGTTTATTATGTATTTGCGTTTTGTGAATAATCTGAACCGTAATGAAATAATTCCAACATGACTTTCATTGGGACGAGCGTGCCGTTTTGCGTAACTACTGATTTGAATGATAGTAGTTTTCTATACGTACGACTTATTTGATATGAAAATCCTTGCGTTGAAAATTTCTGTGAAAAGTTTTGTTGATTGGTATATTTGTTAAAATATTCGCTTGAAAAACCTTGAACTCGTTAGGACCTTGGAAGGAGTGAGCAACCCAGTTAAGGGTGAGTGCGTGTAGCACTTCAGCGGTGGAAGATTGGGTATTCCACGTGTGATAATACCGTAGACCGAATGGTATCGGCTAAGGGATGATACCCTTTGTAATTAAGAGAATAAATTCGCGATAACCTATTTGAGGTAGGTGATATATATTTAGGCGTCGACTTTTAGACTTGAGGCCAAGCACCTTTAATGTAATAAGGGGATTGTAGCCCGATTTTAATGAAATAATGGTGATGGTAGTTGGAACCTTAAGACGCTCAATTGTGATGAATGATTTTGGTGAAATAACTTTCGCATATGGTTAAAGGATTTGTCGGTTCTATGATTGTATTGGATGAACTTTGGAGTCTATTAGAACTCGTTGGGGTAATCGACCGTTAATGGTAGGAATGATCGGGGTTAACGACCAGGTTGGGTTCGTTAGTGAACAAACCGTGAACTGATTTAGAGTTGAAACTAAATTGAGGAAGATGGAACACTTTAAGGTTGGGAGACAACCGAAGTCGTTTAACTAGGAGTTATTCCTATGGTTAGAGTGTTCTTCTGGACATAAGTAACGTGTACTTGAAGGGGTTTCGTTGGTAAGAAATTGGTTCGATGAACTGCCTTTATGGCGGTGTGAGAAATTTAGATTCCAGTTAGGAATTTATGATTTATGGTCGACAATGAGTCGGATTAGCCTTGAATTGTAGAGGATGTAGATTTCGAGGACGAAATCCTTATAAGGTTGGGAGGATTGTAACACCCGTAAATTTTTGGGATAAGTACAACTTCGAATCAATGCGGAATCGATATTCTAAGGAAAATATGAAAAATAGGATATTGGTGTAAATCCTAGATTTTATGGTCTTGCAGGATGGGGAATTCGAACACGAGTCCAACGATTCTTTCCGGAGCGAAAACGGAACTATAACGAAGAAGTTATGACCAAAACAGCGATTAGGAAATAAACGAAAATCGGGCAGAATGTGGTACACGGGTCGCGACTATGACCAGCGACTATGACCTGGTCATTGTCGCGGTGTCATTGTCGCGCTTGTGGGGAAACTGGACGAAAACAAACAGAAAGAGGACAGTGGAGGGCGACTATGCCCCGCGACATTGCCCAGGGCATAGTCGCGGTGGCATTGTCGCAGTCGGGAGCTGAAGTGATTAAAACCATTTTAACCTCTTTCTCTTCTCATTTCATTCTCACCCTCGACTCTTTTCATCTTCCTCACCCTCTCTCAGTCGATTTCTCTCAAAAACATCATCCCCTCCCCTCTCCTTTCTCATTTCTTCATCAAATCAAACCCTCTTCCTCCATTGATGAACATATTGGAGAGCTTGGAGCTTTTGTGAAGATTAAGAGTTGTTTTTGGAAGCTTCAAATGGTTAAGGTAATCTTTCCCTACCCTAAAGATGTTATTGTAGGTAATTTCATCTTCTTTCCATCTTGTGGTGATGTTGAACAATTTTGGTGATGATGGGTTAAGGAAATATGGTTTTATTCATCTACAAGAACTAGGGTTTGGTAAGTTGGGGGTTTTGATGTTTTATGGTTAGGGAATGATTCCTAATGGTTGGATTGTGATATTGATGGTTGGGATTTCATAAATCTAGGTTTTGGAAGTTTTGGCTTGAAGATGCAAACTTCATCAAAGGAGCATACGTTGGTGAAACCCTAGATTTAGCTAAATCTAGCGAAGGTGAGTTCAAGTACTTTGCGAAAACTTTGTACATGCCAAAATGATATTTTTCAACCATATGTGTGTTTTACTTGAAAAATGGTTATGTGGAGTTATTTGACTAGTTTAACTCTTTTGAAAAATGTGTATCTTCATAAATGTGTAAAACACCCATATTTGGGGTTTTTGGATTTTTTAGATGGCTTTAATCTATAACTTGTATTTAAAGGATTAATTGTTCAAAATGAAGTTATTTGATTGTTTAATCATGGAGTGTAAATGATTTTGACAAAACAACTGGGAAAGTACACTTTAAGTGTTATGTGTTATTTTGGAAGGATATTTGTGAATTCGTTGGAAATGAGGGCTTTCCCGATCCAGTTCGTTATTTTGGGAGTTAATGTTGGTTTTGGTAGTACTTGTTACTTAACCGAAGTTTAAACGGATTTTATGCAAGGATGACCAATATTGTGGGTCTAGCATGTTTAGAGCGTTGTGCTCTGTTTTGACTTTGAAATAGTCTTGGGACATTTGTCCAACTTTGGGTAACTTATGAATGAGTTTTATTAATGAAAGGTGTATTGAGGAATTTCATGTTTTGAACGCATTTGCGTATATGTTTGGGGTCGTCTAATATGTTAGACCTTGTTAGCTATGGATCCATAAGCATTTGAGTTCCCCTTAGTCTCGCGGGCAAGAGGTCGGGATTGATTGAGCTTAGTTTACGAGACGATGGGTTATTTGGTGGCACGGAATAGGCATCGGGATCCATGATAGGTAAGGCGTGGACCTAGATGGTCGGGCGTCGTCTCCTGGACAGTAAGGTGTAATTCCATATATGTGCTTAGCACGGGATAGGCATCGAGTCCCATGATAGGTAAGGCGTGGACCTGGAGGGTCGGGCGTTGTCTCATGGGCAGTAAGGTGTAATCCTTAATGTGCTGTTGTGGATTTGGTGACCCAATGTATAAACCTAGAGTGGTTGAAGTTGGGGGCATCCTAGTCTCGTGGGCAATAGATCTGGAGAGATTGATCTCAGATTTACGAGAGTAATTCATATGGGTGTTTTTATTGCATAGTAGGTGACCCGCTTTTGTGTTCTGTCACGTGCAATGTATACGGGTCTCCCCCGTTACCGAAAGGTGTTGCCTTAGGTATCGTGTTTACCCATGTTTTCGGTGATGCATATTATTTATTTGGAATTGTTTTATTTTCCACATTTTATGAGGGTGGATCATGTTTCATCCACGTATTGGGATGTTTGAAATAATGGCGAATATTATGAGTTTAATCGCTTTGAGAATTAAATGCTATTTCATTTTCACACTGACTTGGAAAAGATTTTATTTTGGGAGATTTTGAGAATAAAGGCAAGTAGATATGATTTCAATTGTTTTGAGAATTGAATGTTATTTCTCCTTTCAAAGTTTATTTTGGAAATGAGTTCATTTTGGGAATAGTGTTATGGTAAAGATTTAAAATGGAAATTGTATGAGTTGGGAATGGAATTTTGTTTAAAGTAAACTCTTTGAAATCATGACTAAAACTACCACTCTCTCGATTTACGATTTTATATAGTCATGATAAATTGCTTGAACTCACTAGGCGTAAGCCTAACCTTTTTTATTTGTCGGCATGTGCAACAGGCTCAGGTTGGGGTAGCTCTAGCTACATTATGAAGTGGCGAGTGCTAGTATTGTGCACGAGAGGTGAATTGTTTAGTGAAGTCTTCCGCATTCGTTTAGACTAGCAACTTGCATTGTATTAAGTAACACCCGATTGAATTATTTTCTTGTAGATATTGAGATGTTTTAATTCTGAGGTATTTTGATGAAGGAATTGTAGAGTTGATCTTAATATATTTAGACATTTTGTTGAAATTTTAATTAGTTGCTCTTTCCAAATTTGAGGGTGTTACACCAACTAATAATTTACAACGCTGTACAACATCTACAACCAAACAACGCTATACAGATTCTATAGCCAAACACACCGGTCCTAAGCCCGACCTACGTATTATAACACATTATAATACTCATGTAAACATAATACCTCAATATATTATAATTCACATATACCATACATATAAACACGTAATCACCAATTATCACATTCCCAAACCATATGGATATGCATTCGGAGCAACTTAATCCAAAAATACAATCAGAAACTATAACCGGACACTACCAAAACTACCGGGACTCACTGCACCGGGACTCCAATGTACCGGGACTCTCCAGTACCGGGACTCTCCAGTACCGGGACTCCATAACACCGGGAGTTGGTATTACCGGAAGTTAACCATACCGGGAGTTCATACTACCGGGAGTCGACTATACCGGGACTCCACACTACCGGGAGTCGACTATACCGGCAGTCTACCGGGACTTCCCTGGGACTCTCAAGAACACAGTTGGTTCCAAATTTTCCAGATTCGATTGAGACTATCACTAAACAATGAAATCGACGTTTCTAAACCGATAGACCTCTTCTATTATCGATTACAAACACATAATGAAAAGGGTTTACCTCAAAATTGATTCCAACTCAATCGATTGATGTAGCAACCATAACTTTCTTCTTCTGCTCCTTTTCGCTTCCACACACACGAACACTTTCTCTATTTGGGAACTGAGGGTTATCTGATACCTAATAGGTATCTATACAACAATTTATACTTTTGGCTTACACTATTCGATAAGTACTAAAAACACCCTTGAACTTATAAATTATCTCAAACTTACCCTAAATATCAAATCTTAAGGTTAATTACTTTAACTGATAGGGAATTTATCTAACTGACTTACCCGGGGTATTACACCATTTCCAAACCATGTTCACTTCAACTATTTTAATGTCTTTCTTCTTATTTTTCTTATTTAACCCAAAGCCGAACATTCTTGCTCAATGATTAGCGGAAGATTTTGAAGAAGAATTTGAAGTATTAACATTTTTAAACTTTTTGTCCTTAGAAGCGTTGCGATTTAACATGAAATAGTTGTCCCACCATTGAGCACAATGTATTCTTCTTTTTGCTTGTGTCAACAATTTAAAATCCGAAATCTATGAATTTTTATTGACACTTGCATTGTAGACATTACATGAATGCGTACAATTTTTATTGAAATCATTACATTTCTCAACATTGAAATTTCTATTCTTGCTAAAATCACTTGGCCTCTTCAGATCCATGAGCTTTTTCTCATCCACTTCTGAGAATGAAGAAGAAGAAATGTTAGAACATTTAGAATTAGGAGATTCACTTGGTCACAAATCAGATTTGGTTCCAGATGACTCTCCGTTCTCAAAAATACTGTATTCTTTTTCATTCGTGTCTGAATTAGATTCAAACAAAGAATTATCAAAGCACACAAATGATGATTTATTTACTGAAATAGAATCTTTTGTCTTAAGGTTGATTTCTTCGAAAGAACTTTTCACTTTAACATCAACCGAACTTGAGGATTTATTCTGATCTATGCATTTACATTGATTTGAAGAATTTTCTTTTGCATTTGAATCCTTAAATTTTGATAAGTCAAATAATTGGGATTCTAGTCGCCGAATCTCAATTTGAAGATCAAGATTGACATTTAGACTATTATCCAAATCCATCCCAATATTTTCATTATCATCCTTTAATTTTTCAACTTGCAATTTTAACTCAGAAACATGATTTTCTAAGTGAACAATTTTGATTAATGCAGAATCCAGATCAGGAAATTCAGAATTAATCTCCTGAACAAACTCCTTTTTGATTGAATCTTCTTTAATGTTTGACTTCTTTTCTTCACAAGATTTAGACTTGACAGTATCAGGTTCATTGATTTGAGAATCAGAAATTTTATCCATAGATTCATTTGAAAATAATAAATTAAATTCAGTTAGTTCAACCTTTTTGGTTTTATAACTGGAAATTAATTCATCGTATTTAAAATTTGTCGTGTTGAATCTAGGCTTTTCATTAGAACCTTTCTCCATCTTATCTTTCTCTTTATCAGACAAAGGAGTGGAACATTTAGATTTAACAAAAAATTCTGATATAGGAGGTATTTCCTTTTTAATAGATTCCTTTAAACCTTCACCCAATTTTTCAATTGTGTAAATATTTTCAGGTGCTTTCTTTAACACCTCAATATCAGACAAACCTAGTCCCATCTTTGGATTATAAAATCTTGTATCTTTTGGGTTGCTAGTTAATAATTTCAGAGTTTGCTCAGTCTGACCTCTTTTAAAATTCAAATCTTTAAGTTGCTTAATCTTTGCATAAGCTTCTGATTTTTCTTCAGAAATAACTTTAAGTTTGAACTTTAAATCCATATTTTCATCACTTGTAACTCTCATTTCCTTCTTCAACTCAGAAGTTTTAGATTCAAGTTCTTGACTTTTAAGTTTAATGACTTTTTTTTCTTTTTCTCTATCTTCGACCAAACATTTATAAAGAAGTGCTTCGTCTTGATATCTCAACAATGAACTTTTCTCAATATCAAAGTTATTTTGAACTTTATCAAATTACTTTTTCATTTTGTCCAGTTCAGATATCAAGTTCAACATTTCTTCATTTTCAGAATATTCAGTATGAGCATTATTATCAAAATCATCAGAAGAAGTAAGAGATTGTACCTCGGATTCCTGGTCGTTCTCATCAATATTAGCCATCAAGCTATACTTTACTTCCGTAAAGTGAGCTTCTTCTTCATCTGAGGAGTCATCAAGCCAAATTTCCTCTTCAGCATTAATTGGTTTTCCAGATTCCTTTGCCTTTGCCAAATGTGCTTTTCTTTGATAGTACTCAAAATTCTTCACCTTCTTGTGTTTGCACTCTCTGGCAAAGGGACCAGGCTTTCCACAGTTGTAACAGCTCTTTTCATCTCTATCCTTCTTCTCCTCTTTATCCTTTCTCTCCGCTTTATCATTCTCTTTCTCTTCATTCCTTTTCTCAGGCTTCTTGTATCTATCAGCCTTGTAATATTCAGGTTTATTCTTTGAGTAGAATTTCTTTCTACTAAACCTTTTCTGAAATCTGTTGGTGAGCAAGGCTAATTTCTCCGCAAAATCAGAAATCTCATCTCCAGAACATTCACTTCCCTCATCATCAGAACACTTGACCATCTTACTCATATCAGAAATCAGTGCCTTTGTCTTTAACCCCTCACTTTTCTTGTGCTCACTTAGCAAGGCTAGGGATTCTTCCACTGTAACGTCCCAAAAATTACAATAAATTTTAACTTTTAAAAATAAGCATTTTAATAAATGAAACCTCATTAAATATCCAAAACCGTTTCGTTTGCAAACTTAATAATAAATATTCTCGTTAATAATAAACAGCGGAATTAAATCGTTTAAATGATCAGTCTAATTCTCATAATATCAAACTCTTCACGCGCGCCAGTATGTACCCGTCACGCCATGGAGCCGCTAGCACCTGAAACCACATTTATAGGAAAAGGGTAAGCACAAAGCTTAGTGAATTCCATCACATGCGCAGATAGCAATTATATACACATCACTCCTATCCGCACATGAGCAACAACACCACAGTTACATAATGCAAGTAAACCCATACAAGTAATTATGTACCCAACTCCTCGGTCCCACCGAGTTCCCGGTCCTACCGAGTTCACACAACGTTTCCATCCACTTCCTCGGTCCCACCGAGTCCTCAGTCCCACCGAGTTGTATTGTAACACACTCGTCCCACCGAGTTCCCACAACATTTCTATCCACTTCCTCGGTCCCACTGAGTCCTCGGTCCCACCGAGTTGTATTGTAACACACTCGTCCCACCGAGTTCCCACAACATTTCTATCCACTTACTCGGTCCCACCGAGTCCTCGGTCCCACCGAGTTGTATTGTAACACACTCGTCCCACCGAGTTCCCACAACATTTCTATCCACTTACTCGGTCCCACCGAGTCCTCGGTCTCACCGAGATGTAATGTAACACACATTTATACTAAGCATTTAACCCAAGCAAATATTACACACCACAAACAACTAGTTCACACCAAAAGTACAGTAGTACATACAAACTACCATAACATGCATACAATTCCTATCTACACAGTGAGAGAACTCGCCTCAACGCAAAGTAGATGTCCTCAACAGCAAAACGAGCCGGCCAACACCAACTCACCATTTTCCACCTAAATAAGTGATATCAAACGTCACAACGAAGTCCTAGCCCAAAGTCACAACTATAAGCTTACACACGAAAAATCCAGCTTTCACTCTAAGATTTACAGGTCTGTTCGGGACCTGTTTAGCCCCTCTTAAACTCATCAACCCAGAATTATTATTACATAATCAGTTAGTTCCATGACTTAGAGTTCCAGGGACATATCGTACGCGTTCTAACGATTTTCCTACAATTTAATATGAATTTTCTAAAAACAGGACGCGAGACTGCCCAAACCGGACCTGCTGTAAAAACAGCTAATTTACACCTAGCTAGAGGCCGAACCAGACTTTCGCTAAAACACGAAAAGTGTGCCCGACACAGAATGTGAACCGTGGACACCAGTTTCGCCTCAATCCGAGCTTCGATGGAAAAGTTATGAACGAAATAAAACTATGCAGAAACGATATCGATCACATAAAATGATAACTTTATTGAAAACGGTTTGGTTAAACAACAACGGTTTAGGGTTCCGCCAAGGTGGTTTAGGGTTTGGGCCGTGGCCACTACCCACTGCCACCTCCGGCAGTGGGGCACGGCGGCGGCGGCGGCGCCCGGCGACCACCAACTCGCACCCACAATCTACAAACACCCCAAACAACCGCACCCAACCTTACGGTCTTTACTCACGCTCCTCTCCCTTCCCTTACGCCCAAAACGCTCCTGCCCTACACCCCCAAACATCCACCAGTGGCGGAAGATGGCGGCGACGCCGCTGACAGCCGAGGCGGCGGTGGCGGTTGCCTATGGCGTCGTCGACGGAACAAGTAGTAAAAACAAAGGGAAGGACGTTTACCTCGATACGACACACCCGACCGGTCTAAATACCTCGGTCCTTGATGCTCATCTCTCTCTCTCTAAAACTCCGACGATGCAGCGGCGGTGGCTGCGTTTTCCGGCGGTGGCGAAGAAAAGACGAAAGGGGGGGGGGGGGGGGGTCTCGGCCGAGATCAATCGAGAGGGTGGGAAGCCTTAGGGTTTTCTTTTCTCTTTTCTTCTCCTTGCTTACAAACCACGAAACCAAAAAAAACAAAAGGCAAAGAATGGGGCTCGGTTTAGATGCATGGGCCGACCCCCATGCCAAGGTTTTGGCCTTTTGACATTTTTGGCCCCTCAACAACTCCCAAAGGCTCTAAAAACACCCTACCAGAAAATTAACACTTAGGGTCAACGGTGCTAACTCTCGGTAACTTAAATGATCCCGAAAAAAAATCAAAGACGAAATACTTAATTAAGCAACGAGAAAGGTTTAAAAGAAAAATATTTATACGTACCGGAACACGGGCTTTACAACTCTCCCCCGCTTGGATTAGACTTCGTCCTCGAAGTCCACGCCTGCAAACAGTTTCGGGTAGTTTTCTCGCATCTCGGCCTCGGGTTCCCAAGTCCACTCGAACCCCTTCGGTGCTGCCACTGGACTTTCCCCAACTAGAATCTACATTTCTCACCCCATCTAGAATTTCTCGAATACTTTTCTTACTAACAAAACTCCTTCAAGGACACTGAAATTATGAACGGAAGAACACTCTAACCACTGGAATCATTCCTAGTTAAACGACTTCGATTGCCTCCCAACCTTAGATGTTCCATACATCCCGATTCAAATTTCAAGCTCTAGCCATTCTAAAGTCGCTCACCAATATGCCCTACAAGATACTCGAATCCGATCATTCCTTTCATTAACTGTCGATTAACTTCCACGAGTTCTACTAGACTCTCAAAATTTATTCCACACGAGTCATCAAACCAGTAAATTTATAATCACCCACGAAGGTCATTCCACCATAACCATAATTACCTTAAAATCGGCTACAATTCTCCGATTACACTAAAGGTGTTTGGCCTCAAGCCCAAAAGTCGATACCTAAATATACTACTTACCTCAAAAAGGTTACTGCGCATTTATGCTCTTAATTACAAAGGGCATCATTCTCTTAACCGATACTATTCGACCTACAGTACCAACACGCGTGGAATACCCAACCTTCCACCGTCTACTTATCCTCCACACTCGCTCTACGAAGCCTAGTTACACCGTATCAAGATACACCTTAACGTCTACCTCCCAGGTACGTCTCAAGGCCCGGCACATCGGAACTACCTCCCAGGTAAGTGCCCAAGACTATATCCTCCCAGTGCCTGCTGGAAAGTCAAGGTCATAACACATGAATACCGGGGTCCCACCCCGAGATACCCAACCGACCATTACCAACGACTGATTGACGTGACCAAGGATCCAATGCAAAACAGTCTACCAACAACATGCCTATCCCGGAATGACTCACTCACCCAAACATGTAAATACTCAACGTGCAATAAATGCAAACTGTGCAACAAAACAACTCATCAACACGACTCCCCATCGAGCCATTAAAACCATGCAATTGACCCATGACTATCTCAAAGTCAAAACCGATCAAAATGATCCACGCTTGCTAGACCCATAAGTCGGTCAAAAACACATTTAAATAAAGTTTAGGCAAGCAATACTCTAAAATCAACATTAGTCCCAAACTCAACACCGGTTAAACAAAAGAGTTTTCCAAAAGGACTCACACCCTTAAAATTCTCAAAATGACACATAACACTTAAAAGCGCATTTCCCAAATGGTTTACAAAATCATTTACAACATATTTTCAACGTCAAGATTTTTCATCTCAAAAAGATCGTATGCATTAAAACTACTATTACCAGGTCGGTAGTTACGCAAAAATGGACACGCTCGTCCCACATATGAAAATCATGTTGAAAATCATTCCATTGCAGCTCAGTTTACTCACAAAACGCAAAACGAAATAAATAATTTCTTTAAAAAAATGAACCATCACGGTTCTAGTATGTATTGACTCATGACATGTACTTAAAGTAACCGCTCGACCTTACACCAGGTGCGACAAAAGTGTGCACATAATTTCAAAATCAGTTCCACGACATTTGACCCCAAAATTTCTCTTTTTAAACATAAAATGTCGTGGCACAGGGTTTACCAACAAATTTTTACACGCGTCGGCTAGTCATGCAAAACGATGAAACGGTTTACAAATATATTTTTGATAAAACACAACTGTCTCGTTTTAGTTTCAAACTTAAAGATAGAAACCAATCCGTTTCCATCATTTGAAAATATCGACTAAAACCTCATAAAATCTCAAAAGGTGGGGTTCTTTAAATTGATTTCCAAGATTTCCCCAAATAGTCACATAAACAAATAAGATATGCACCTCGTGAAATTAAACCCACACGACTCAACATGCCGTAAAACAAAACTTATTTTACCCAAATCACTCAAATAGTTTTATACATCCATCGTGGAATGTAACTTTCCGTCTCAACTCTAACATATGTGGAGGAGTTCCAATGTTAAAGTCCAAACCATAGTCACTTGCCCAACATTTTAAACACCACAAAACACGGATATCATCTTACCCGAAAGAACCGTTGGAAAATAACGAAATGAGATAATTTCTAACAAAGTTTGCAACTCCCGTGATAAAACGGTTTCATGCACTTTCAAAACCATAATTCGAAATCTTGTGTGTGTGCTAAACATTTCTCAAAATTCTAAAACACAATCCACATAAGGATTGGAAACACAAGAAATAGATAATGCAATTTTATTTCAAAATAAACTTTGTGCCTGACTCAGTCGGCATTCGACGTCTCGACTCGTACCCCTCCAAATCTCTCTGGTCCACAATCGTCATCCGGACATTTACACCTCTTAGGCAAGTTGGGAAATTACGTCCAATAATCCTTACGGTTTTTCCTCAATTCAAAGTCGGCTCCATAAGCCTATGATTCTAGCACAATCATCAATCTTGACCCGAAATGGCCTACTTAAAACAAACCTCATCCTTATCGTCACTCCAAGGGATTAATACTAGAATCGTCCTTCTATTCCAACAACTACTAGTTTAGAACCTTCATCACTACCCCCAACGATCATCTCCTCAAGCAAAACAAGTACACACCTGTACTAGTAGGTTCACTATTGTTGTTCCTCCTTGTGATGGCTGTTCTGGGTAGATATTACAACGAGTTATTAGCACATAATAACTCACACTAACAACGCTCACGCTCAACTCCTTGGATTCCTCGTGACTTTCCCCGACTTGAGCACGGATCCTGTGCTTCAGATAGTAGGAGCTCTACTACTACCTTCCACACCTATCCTCACTCGTTTCGAGTCCCGTCCCGAAGTGCCCAAGTAGTTCCTTGCCGAAAAAATATACACATATGCCCGCACCGGCATATGTACACACTCTTCCTAGCTCCCTAGGAATTCCACCCAATTTCCACTACCCTTGCTATGACGAAATCCCCACTAGTCATGACGAGTCACCTCGCGAATGCACAGTCGCACACAGTGTAAAACCAGATAGACATTCGAATATAAGATTCTATCCTACAACGGTTGGACTCAAACAAGAACTGCGCAATAGAACTAAATCCGACATTCTAAGGCTATTCGGTTCCTACCGCATACAACCTATAGTGCATTCACTTAACAACCTATCAAGGCTAGCATAAACTCCTATTAGCAAGCAACAAACATGCAGTACAGTGTAATAAGCACCAAGCAATCTAGCATACATACTCCTATGTTCTAGAAAGCAATCTAGCATACATACTCATATGTAAACACTCTTCCCAGCTCACTAGGAATTTCATCTCATCCCACTACCCTTGCTACAACGGAATCCCTATTAGCCATAACGAGTTGCCTCGCGAATACCCAGTCGCATGCAGCGTGAATCAAATAGACATTCGAATACAAGATTCTATCCTAGAACGGTTGGACTCAAACAAGAGCTGCGCAATAGAACTAAATCAAATATTCTAAGGCTATATGATTCTTACTGCATACAACCTATAGGGCCTTCACTTAACAACCTATTATATCTAGCATTAATTCTTACTAGCAAGCAATCATCATACCGTATAGTGTAAACAACATAGGCAATCTAGCATGCATACCCTATGATCTAGAAAGCGATAAATACACTAAGTACTGTACCATTCCCTTTGGCTCCGACTGACTGTACACACTGCGCCCTCAATCACCGTTTCTCAAACGGTTTTCCTTTCTTTTATTTTCCAAAAATTTTAAGAGAAGAATTTCATAGCCGCAACTTGAGATCAAAACACACCGAGATGTGTTTGATTCACTCAAGCTGTGCTCTGATACCAACTTGTAACGTCCCAAAAATTACAATAAATTTTAACTTTTAAAAATAAGCATTTTAATAAATGAAACCTCATTAAATATCCAAAACCGTTTCGTTTGCAAACTTAATAATAAATATTCTCGTTAATAATAAACAGCGGAATTAAATCGTTTAAATGATCAGTCTAATTCTCATAATATCAAACTCTTCACGCCCGCCAGTGTGTACCCGTCACGCCTTGGAGCCGCTAGCACCTGAAACCATATTTATAGGAAAAGGGTAAGCACAAAGCTTAGTGAATTCCATCACATGCGCAGATAGCAATTATATACACATCACTCCTATCCGCACATGAGCAACAACACCACAGTTACATAATGCAATTAAACACATACAAGTAATTATGTACCCAACTCCTCGATCCCACCGAGTTCCCGGACCCACCGAGTTCACACAACGTTTCCATCCACTTCCTCGGTCCCACCGAGTTGTATTGTAACACACTCGTCCCACCGAGTTCCCACAATATTTCTATCCACTTCCTCGGTCCCACCGAGTTGTATTGTAACACAATCGTCCCACCGAGTTCCCACAACATTTCTATCCACTTACTCGGTCCCACCGAGTCCTCGGTCCCATCGAGTTGTATTGTAACACACTCGTCCCACCGAGTTCCCACAACATTTCTATCCACTTACTCGGTCCCACCGAGTCCTCGGTCTCACTGAGATGTAATGTAACACACATTTATACTAAGCATTTAACCTAAGCAAATATTACACACCACAAACAACTAGTTCACACCACAAGTACAGTAGTACATACAAACTACCATAACATGCATACAATTCCTATCTACACAGTGAGAGAACTCACCTCAACGCAAAGTAGATGTCCTCAACAGCAAAACGAGCCGGCCAACACCAACTCACCTTTTTCCACCTAAATAAGTGATATCAAACGTCACAACGAAGTCCTAGCCCAATGTCACAACTATAAGCTTACACACGAAAAATCCAGCTTTCACTCTAAGATTTACAGGTCTGTTCGGGACCTGTTTAGCCCCTCTTAAACTCATCAACCCAAAATTATTATTCCATAATCAGTTAGTTCCATGACTTAGGGTTCCAGGGACATATCGTACGCGTTCTAACGATTTTCCTACAGTTTAATATGAATTTTCTAAAAACAGGACGCGAGACTGCCCAAACCGGACCTGCTGTAAAAACAGCTAATTTACACCTAGCTAGAGGCCGAATCAGACTTTCGCTAAAACACGAAAAGTGTGCCCGACACAGAATGTGAACCGTGGACACCGGTTTCGGCGCAATCCGAACTACGACAGAAACGTTATGAACGAAATAAAACTGGGCAGAAACGATATCGATCACATAAAATGATAACTTTATTGAAAACGGTTTGGTTAAACAACAACGGTTTAGGGTTCCGCCAAGGTGGTTTAGGGTTTGGGACGTGGTCACTACCCACTGCCACCTCCGGCAGTGGGGAACGGCGGCGGCGGCGGCGCTCCGGCGACCACCAACTCGTACCCACAATCTACAAACACCCCAAACAACCGCACCCAACCTTACGGTCTTTACTCACGCTCCTCTCCCTTCCCTTACGCCCAAAACGCTCCTGCCCTACACCCCCAAACATCCACCGGTGGCGGAAGATGGCGGCGACGCCGCCGACAGCCGAGGCGGCGGCGGCGGTTGCCTATGGCGTCGTCGACGGAACAAGTAGTAAAAACAAAGGGAAGGACGTTTACCTCGATACGACACACCCGACCGGTCTAAATACCTCGGTCCTTGATGCTCATATCTCTCTCTCTAAAACTCCGACGATGTGATAGCGGGGTTTACACCCCCCTAAATCTAACCGCAAGTGTACGGGTCGAAGTCAAGTAATAGTACTTGAGAAAGTACGAGTATCGAATCATGGGGAACTAGGAACTAAGTATCACAATTACCATAAGCTCTATTAACTGAACTGTCGATATTTAGAGATGGTTGGTTTATAGACTAATTAAATGCAATACGAAAATCAAATCAAACACATGACAAAACAGAAACAGCTTTGGAAACTTTGATAGAGAGAAAAGTTGAGGGTTGGAAATCCAGTGGTTCTCACATACAAACGTCTGACTCAATTCAAATACCAGTTATTCCTATCAATGAATACCCAATCTTTATCTAATCATTGTTCTCTCTCAAGTTACAACGATTTTATTTGCAAAGCACAATTCCTTTTTCAAGCAACCGTGATTTCTATTTTGAAAACATAAGTTTTATCTTTCGATCTCAACATATAGGGTTCAAAACGCATTAAGCTTAAGATTCAAACGGGACTAAGATTTACTCGGTATATCTCTATCCTTTCTTACCTTAGACATGCAATTCCTAATTCTACTTCTCAATTACTTCTCTCGAATATAAATTGAAAACAATAAAACAATTGTAAGGTAGCTAATCTCACAAAAGCATTAAACACCAAATTGCATTCATTCATTAAAAGGAAACCGATAAATGTTTCAAGTCATCTGTTTACAAGCTTAAACCACATTCATTCCAGCCCCCAACATGAACCGGTTAGTTCATGTCGGTGGTGGATTCAAACACAATAGAAAAAGATGGAAACAAGTATGTAAACATGATAATCGTGGCAATTGTAAATGGAATGGTTACTCCCTTCTATCGTGCTCGTCACTACTTCGCGTGATGAACGTGTATCTGATCCTCCCTCTATCGTGGCTCCAACAGGTGTCACTCGGCTCTGAAAATCTCCCCCGAAACTGCTCTGGCCGTCGTGTGTGTGTTGCGTATCGAATAATGACCTAAAATCCGAATTTGACAGCTTAAAAACGCGAAACAATGGGTTACGCGACTTGCTGCGCGACTTGCAAGTCACGCGGCAAGTCGCGCGCGTTCCAGATGTGGCGCGGGTCGTTTTCTGGTTCGCGGTTCGGGTCCTGGTTCGGTCGCGGGTCTTGGGCTTGACTTTTGGGCTTCCGTTAGGCTTCGTTTTGACTCGTGTTGGGCTCTTTTTAGCTTCTTTCTCGAGAAATGCCGCCTTTTAGCTAACCTGCATAATTCACTAGATAAACCGTAAAACACACGCCTTTTTACTTGAATACAAGCCAATCTCATTGGTTTGAGAACCGAAAATAACGCCAAAAAGTGGCGTTATCAACAACCCCAAACCGAGCATTGCTTGTCCCCAAGCAAATTAGCGATAAAATAGAATAAAAGCACACAGTGAACTAATAATGACTGCACAATTCCCAATCGGTATCAAGTGATGCATCGGTGATTTCCCATACCCGTGAATATCTATCTCACCCTCGCCTCATTCTTATTTCTTTTGATCTATGACCTTTCATTGGGAGTTGAACTCGTGACTGTTCCGATTACGTTAGTTAGACTAGGTCCAAACATACTAGGGAAAACATTTCGCCTCGACCCTACCTCACGGGATACTCTCTTTGCACTCGAACCTAGGTTATCGCTCGTGTTGTCATGTTTAAGGAGGATATGTACAAGAATACGCAATAATTGCATGACAACTCTATTGAAAGACACACAAATGTCCAAGCGTTTGATCTCAGAAAGAAATCAAATAGCAAGACAGGGAATATCAACAAAGGTAGTCGTAGACCGTAATCACATCTTCCAGAAGATCATCCAGGTCTTTACAAGGGTTGTAATGGGGCTAAGGTTAAGGCTATGAAACGAAGGGTAAAATGGTTCAAAAATCCTTGGCGTGTCAATCATTTGCAGTTCCGAACTCTATAGCTTTTCGCTCTATTATTTGGCCCTCTTCGTCACTATTGGAGTCGCTTTGACTCTCTTCATTGGTCCTCTTTTCTATTTCCTGGGTTACATTGACCCATTTTATTCTCCTGACTGGCCTGTTTTATTCTTTTCTGCTTTGTCTTTTGTAGTTCATCACTGCTTTTGATGTACATGCTTTCGGATAAGGGTTGGCTAAGGCTTATGGCTAAAGGTTTAATGGTGGGTTTAGAAGGAATTAAGGTGCGTGTTTGGCTGCAAAGGGGGTTATGGATACACACAAAAGGGTAAAAGGTAATGCTAGCTAAAAACGGTTTAACAAAAACTAGATGCCTGGAATCATATCTGAAGGTCCACACGATATAGTCTACTATACCCTTACCTCATATCCCGATATTCGTCTTTGCTACTCAATGCAATAATGTAGCGAGATCATTCTACATTCACGACAAAGAATTCGAAAAGTGTATAAGAATTAAGTGTATGAATCCCTCGAAATGAAAAACGTCTTTTAGGCTCAAAATCTCACTATCGGGTGGTCTCCACTAATGTCCCTAGGTATGCCCTTTCCCGGTCCTTCTCTAACGGTCACGTCACTATCATAAGATTCTTCCCACAATGGTTGGTCGCAATCATTCAAAACAAAAATTTTAGCTATGCGATCTAGATACTCAGAAGTGTAGGAAATCTACGTGCATAAGCTTGGGCCTGATTGGGCAACCCCAAACCTTACCCATACATTGTCCCCAATGTGCAAGCAAAGTTGTAGGTGATGCGACTCAATCATTGTGCAGTTATTACAGTTATCAAAAGTACGGGCAAGGCATTACATAGCAAGCAAAAAGAGATCCCAACTTTCTAAAATAGGCACCCCAAACCTAGGTCGTGGCCTAGGTTTGCCAATAAAAGCCAACCCCAAACCTCGGTGAGACCGAGGTTTGCACAGGGTTTATGACTTGAGTGTGTAGATGTGAAAAAGATAAGGCACCCCAAACCTAAGTGAAACTTAGGTTTGTTGCATCTCGTTAAACTACTCAAAAATTGATCATCATACATCACTCATTAATTAGCAAGGTTTAGAACGTACCTGTTTTACCCGGACGAAGGAGGATTCTTGAAAGGTTGAGCATCAATCGGAGGCGATAGGGAGAACATGCAAAACAAAGGAAAGACACCAAACAAGAAAAGGAAACACACAAAGCAAGAAAGGAAACAAAAACTGCACGAAAAACGAACAGGGGACACCCGCGGTTTAGCCCGCGACTTGCAAGTCGCGTGGCAAACCGCGTAACCTATTGTTTCAGAAAACTAACAGAGGGCCCGCGGCTTGCTACGCGGTATGCAAACCGCGTAACAAGTCGCGTATGTCCCTGTTCCAGCTATTTTTGATTTTTTTCAATTTTTGTGATTTTTATGGTTTTTCAGAATTAAAACACACTCAAACTAAAAATAGTAAAAGAAAACAAACCTTGGTGGGTTGCCTCCCACCCAGCGCCTTGTTTAAAGTCGTGGCACGACTATGTGGGACTCAGCTAGGCTCAGTATCCGCAGACTCGAATCGCCCACACTTGCCATTCCCCGCGGATTGTTCCCTCTTTACTTGACCTTTACCATCTCTAGATCTGCACTGTCCACTCTCGAACATCTTGAAGTTTACCTTCTCGCCACCAACTCTGAAGGTAATCTCTCCTTCCTCCATGTCTATTAATGCTCGACTCGTGGCCAGGAAGGACCTCCCCAAAATCAGCGGGACTTCCTCATCTTCATCTATGTCGATGACCACGAAATCTACCGGGAAGTAGAACTTACCAACTTTGATCAGCACGTCTTCAATCACCCCGTATGGATACCTTATCGATATGTCCGCGAGCTTGAGTGTCATGTATGTTGGGCTCACCTCTCCCAATCCGAGTTTCCTGAAAACAGATAACGGCATTAAATTAATACTCGCCCCTAAATCACATAACACTTTATTAAAACTAAGATCCCCAACTTGAATAGGGATTGAAAAACTCCCTGGGTCTTTGAGCTTCTGGGGAAGCTTATTCTGGAAGATGGCACTACACTCTTCAATGAGTGTAACTGTGGATTGATGATCGATCGCCCTCTTTTTGGAAAGGATCTCTTTCATGAATTTCATGTACGAGGGCATTTGGGTGAGAGCATCTGCAAAAGGGATATTGATCGTTAGCTTTTTAAATACTTCAATAAATTTAGAAAAATTGACCTGATCCTTATTTGCTTTCAGCCTGCTCGGGTAAGGTACTCTCGGTATTGTCGGCTTGACCGGTGGTGTCACTTCTTTCTTCTTCGGTTCACTTTCCTCGCTTTCTTCAGCTTCAACTTCCTTCACCTTTGCAACCTCTTTTTCCTCAGGCTCGACTTCCCTTGTTGGCTTCCCATTCAGTTCTTTGCCATTTCTCAGATAGATGGCATTACAATTCTCTTGGTTCCTCTTTTCGGCCATGCTTGGAAATGTGCCAGGTGGTCGGTTTTGTAGGGCTTCCGAAATCTGCCCCACTTGCCTCTCGAGGATTCTGATTGAGGCTGTATTTTGATCAGTTGTGGCTTTCACCGTGTTGATCGTGCTCGCTAATCCCTCGACCGTGCTGTCCATTTTTGACATGAACTTCATCATCATCTCTTCTAATCCCGGTTTCTTCTCCATCGAGGGTCCTTCATTCCTTTGGTGAAAACCTGACTGTGGTTGACCGGGCTGATTCCATGAAAGATTGGAATGCTTCTTCCATCCCTCATTATAGGTGTTCGAGAAAGGATCGTTTCTCGGTTGGTTCCGGTTTGACACAAAGTGAATCTGGTCAGGTTCTTGAAGATTTCCTCCATTCAGCAGATTCGTGAGAGAGGCTAGTTGAGCTTTCAGTTCATTCAGCTCATTACTCTCTTGGACACTTGCAACTCGTCTTACCGCTGATCTTGGAGTGGAGAAACTATGTTCGGCCAAGTTCTCAATCAGCTCGCATGCTTCCTCATACGACTTGTCCATTAGTGCTCCACCCGCGGCAGCTGTGATGTCGTTCTTAAATTGCGGGTGAAGTCCACTGAAGAAGGTCTGGATGATGACCCAGCCTTGTAGCCCATGATGAGGACACTTCTTGATCATGTCCTTGTAGCGCTCCCAAGCCTCATATAACATTTCCTGATCCCATTGATAAAAGTGGGTGATTTCTGCCATCAGTTGGGCGGTTCGACTTGGCGGGAAGAATTTTTGAAGAAAAGCGGCTTTCAATTGTGCCCAGGTAGTGATCTGATCTGACGGTAGACCTTCTATCCATATTTCAGCTCGCCCCTTTAATGAAAAGCTGAAAAGCCTTAGTTTGATTGCGTTCTCCTCCATCTCGTTAATTTTGAAGGTGCTGCAAATCCTCTCGATTGCACGGAGATGTGCATGAGGATCTTCGGTCGGTGCTCCTCCATATTGGTTTTGTTGCACCATTACGATGGTGCTTGGCTTTATCTCGAAGTAGTTAGCCGCAGTGGTGGGTGGTTGGATGCCTATGCGGGTCGCTGCCACATTTGGGTCGGCAAACGACCGCATAGGTACTCTTTCCGGTGGCGGTGGTGGATTGTTGCGGCGAGGTGGAGGATCGTTGCGCGGAGGTGGTCTTTGGTCGTCGGACATCTCGAATTTCAGATTTCTTTTAGCTTTTGCTTCTTTTCGTAGACGACGGGCGGTTCTTTCGATTTTTGGATCGATAGGCTCGAGTTCTTTCCCTCGGGTTTTCCTTGGCATAAACCAAGTAGCATCTGAATTAAAAATTACACAAACTTAGCAATCCAGGAATTCAAAGTGATGAAATAAAATACGAAAAAAAAATTGCCCAATCTAATAATGCTTATAGATGGTAGTGCTATTAGCTACAACTAGTTCCCCGGCAACGGCGCCAAAAACATGATAGGCGGGTTTACACCCCCCTAAATCTAACCGCAAGTGTACGTGTCGAAGTCAAGTAATAGTACTTGAGAAAGTACGAGTATCGAATCACGGGGAACTAGGAACTAAGTATCACAATTACCATAAGCTCTATTAACTGAACTGTCGATATTTAGAGATGGTTGGTTTATAGACTAATTAAATGCAATACGAAAATCAAATCAAACACAAGACAAAACAGAAACAGCTTTGGAAACTTTCATAGAGAGAAAAGTTGAGGGTTGGAAATCCAGTGGTTCTCACATACAAACGTCTGACTCAATTCAAATACCAGTTATTCCTATCAATGAATACCCAATCTTCATCTAATCATTGTTCTCTCTCAAGTTACAACGATTTTATTTGCAAAGCACAATTCCTTTTTCAAGCAACCGTGATTTCTATTTTGAAAACATAAGTTTTATCTTTCGATCTCAACATATAGGGTTCAAAACGCATTAAGCTTAAGATTCAAACGGGACTAAGATTTACTCGGTATATCTCTATCCTTTCTTACCTTAGACATGCAATTCCTAATTCTACTTCTCAATTACTTCTCTCGAATATAAATTGAAAACAATAAAACAATTGTAAGGTAGCTAATCTCACAAAAGCATTAAACACCAAATTGCATTCATTCATTAAAAGGAAACTGATAAATG
The DNA here is from genome assembly GCA_033807775.1 of Saussurea involucrata. Classification (NCBI taxonomy): domain Eukaryota; kingdom Viridiplantae; phylum Streptophyta; class Magnoliopsida; order Asterales; family Asteraceae; genus Saussurea; species Saussurea involucrata. The sequence goes on along the minus strand of CM066322.1, from coordinate 106,337,335 downwards.
TTTCAAGTCATCTGTTTACAAGCTTAAACCACATTCATTCCAACCCCCAACATGAACCGGTTAGTTCATGTCGGTGGTGGATTCAAACACAATAGAAAAAGATGGAAACAAGTATGTAAACATGATAATCGTGGCAATTGTAAATAGAATGGTTACTCCCTTCTATCGTGCTCGTCACTACTTCGCGTGATGAACGTGTATCTGATCCTCCCTCTATCGTGGCTCCAACGGGTGTCACCCGACTCTGAAAATCGCCCCCGGAACTGCTCTGGCCGTCGTGTGTGTGTTGCGTATCGAATAATGACCTAAAATCCGAATTTGACAGCTTAAAAATGCGAAACAGTGGGTTACGCGACTTGCTGCGTGACTTGCAAGTCGCGCGTGTTCCAGATGTGGCGCGGGTCGTTTTCTGGTTCGCGGTTCGGGTCCTGGTTCGGTCGCGGGTCTTGGGCTTGACTTTTGGGCTTCCGTTAGGCTTCGTTTTGACTCGTGTTGGGCTCTTTTTAGCTTCTTTCTCGAGAAATGTCGCCTTTTAGCTAACCTGCATAATTCACTAGATAAACCGTAAAACACACGCCTTTTTACTTGAATACAAGCCAATCTCATTGGTTTGAGAACCGAAAATAACGCCAAAAAGTGGCGTTATCACGATGCAGCGGCGGTGGCTGCGTTTTCCGGCGGTGGCGAAGAAAAGACCAAAGGGGGGGGGGGTCTCGGCCGAGGGCAATCGAGAGGGTGGGAAGCCTTAGGGTTTTCTTTTCTCTTTTCTTCTCCTTGCTTACAAACCACGAAACCAAAAAAAACAAAAGGCAAAGAATGGGGCTCGGTTTAGATGCATGGGCCGACCCCCATGCCAAGGTTTTGGCCTTTTGACATTTTTGGCCCCTCAACAACTCCCAAAGGCTCTAAAAACACCCTACCAGGAAATTAACTCTTAGGGTCAACGGTGCTAACTCTCGGTAACTTAAATGATCCCGAAAAAAAAATCAAAGACGAAATACTTAATTAAGCAACGAGAAAGGTTTAAAAGAAAATTATTTATACGTACCGGAACACGGGCTTTACATCCACCTTCTTATTTTTATCTTTTAGCTCCTTTACTTTGTCCTCATGTTGACTGAGGATGCTAAATATGTCACTTAGCTTTTCATCATCCATATCCCGTGACATCTGAAGTTGCACGGAGTAAGAATCCCATTCAGGCAAGAGGTTCTTCACAAACTTATAATTGATTTCTGACTCAGATTTATCAACTCCATTCCTCCTCAGATCATTTAGAATGATGTTGTATCTGTTATAAGAATCCTTCAATGACTCACCCTCTTTAACTTTAAAACCTTCATAGGCATTTATGCTTTGATTCCTTTTAGTCCTCAAAGACTTTTGTGAACCCTCTAGTTGCCTTTCCAGTTCATCCCAAATTTTCTTCGCTGAATCTCGACTATCTACACGATTGTAGATGTCATTAGGGATAGCCATGGTTAAGAAGGTTAAAGCTTGTTCATCAATTGCCATCCGCTCCTTATCATTTTCATTGAAATACCGATATTCCTTGTATATTATTCTTGGTTCAATATAAGGAGTCGTAGTTGTAGCGGCAACAACATCAGTCATGATAAATGGTCTATGAGGTCCATTTGTGATAAACTTCATAAGATCTATTTTCTGATTGTTCAGGAATTGTATCATCTTCTTTTTCCACTGAGGATATTCGTCAGTCTGAAGAACTGGAGGTTTCGATATCGATCCCATACTCATTAAAGCTATAGACATCTTCAAAAATTTGCTAGATACTGGATCTTTCAGAGAATCAAACATAAAGTGTATGAAATACACTTGAAAATACTTTGAAGAAAAAATTTCTTGAAAAATGAACACTTTTCGGAACAAACAGACTTCTTTCACGTTATTCGGATCAAACTAATACTGACACTTTGCTTCTCGGAACAATAAGGTAAGTGAACCTTACAATTCGGATCAAACTCAATCCGGAAACTGTACTTCTCGGATCCAACCAGTACGAAATCTGATGTTATTCGGAACCAACGTAATCCGAATACCAAGCTTTTTTGGAACCAACTGAACCGAACAACTCACTTTTCGTATACAACTGATCCTAAAACTATACTTTCTATAACAAACCCAATCCGAAAACCAATCTTCTCGTAACAATCACGATCCGAGTACTACGCTTCTCGTATCAAAGGAACATGAGTCCAGTTACTTTACGTATCAATCTAATGTGAAAAGCAATACTTCCCGGATGAAGCAGATGTGGATAGTAAACTTTTCGAATCAAATGTAATCCGAATTCCTCAAGTTATCAACTCAACAAAATCCGAAAACCTCTGAGATGAGTGATTCGGGAACCACTTTGACTGATCCGGAAACCACTTTGAATGATCCGAACAACTCAAGAACATCCGAAAACTTCGAAAATAAAAAATCTTCCATAAAATTTTCAATTGTTTATCAATTTTGATGATTTTTCGGCATACAGATTCAAAATTTGATTACACACAGATTCTTAGTTAACAAAAACTTCTAATTCGTCTAATTAGATCGAGTTTCGATCCAAAACAGTAACTTGACTATTTTTTAACAAAACCTTCAAGAATCTTAAAATTCTTGAATTCTAGGCAGAATTAGGTTATGATCCGTGAATTAGAGATGATTAGAAGACAAAATCGAGCACAATGATCCCAAGTTCTAACCTAAAATATCCAAAATCAGAAAATTCGAAATTTTTCAATGGAATACTGTTCGTGTTCTTCACAAAAATCTTCAAAAAAAATTGTATAATCTGCTTGAATTCCATGTATGGCTCCGATACCAAATGTTGTTCCCTCAATCTAGCAAATGTAATCAATCAGTGTAGAGAGAGAATCTATAGAGAGAAATGGTCATTCATATATTGAAAGTGTAAGTACAAATGACACAAAAGCTTATGAAATTCATAAAGGGACTTCCTTATATAGTAGGGCCATGAAAAATCCATGCCTCTACTTGGAAGTTACAGTTGAGAGAAATATTGTCTTGATAACTACAATAATGCTCTAACAAGCTTGTATCTTCAGGTCAGAAAGTTGTTGCTGGAGATCGTGATTATTTTTCTGTAATGTACTGATCTCTACTTTCAACAAATCTTCTGACACTTTTCTTTCCTTTCTCATCTTCGTTTCCAAAGCAGAAATTTCCTTTGCAAACGCTAAATTCTTCTTCTTCAAATTAGCATTTTCAACTTCTATCAAATTTCCCTTCTTCTCAAACTCTTTTTTTTGGAGGAAAATCCAGGCACATATATATAAAAAAATAAAAGGACAAGAGTTCACGGGCAAAGCCCAAAACACTCAACAAAGCCACACACGTCTCTAAAAAGAAACCACAAGACAACTAACCGAAAAAGCGAAAGCGAAAAAGACATGAAATACATGCTAAACAAAATACACCACAAGCGCCACAACAAGCAACCCCGCAATCCACAAGCCACCAACGATCAGCCACCATCATGAAAAGAACTAGACTCTTTCACTTTGAACTTCCACGCCATCCTCTCCAACACAATGTCTTTAATAATCTTCAAGATACAAACTGTCGTGCGAGATTGTGCTGAGAAGAGTCTTCCAATTCTTTCTTGCCACACAAAATAAACCGCCGCTGAGATGGCAAGTCTTTGAACCGTCTTCCTCGGACTTCCAAGAACAACAATAATCGAATCCCACGTATCCGGAAGATTCATCCCAAACTCTTCTTTAACACCCTTCCAAATATCCCTAGCAAAGGGACAATGAAAAAACAAGTGCCCATGTGAGTCCATACAATTAGAACAAAATGCGCAAACCGGATCAGGAGGCTCATGCTTCCATATCGCTATCCTATCTTGCGTAGGAAGTCTCCCCTACACGCCAGCCATATGCAAAAGGCATGCTTCGGAATATATGCACGAAACCACACCCCTTTGCACCAGTCCATAATAGGAGAGACCCCCACCATGGACTTCCATGCCTCCTTGACCGAAAAGGCGATCAAATCATGATCAACACTCACCCAACAAAGCTCATCGAAAGACCCTTCATTAAGCTGCGGAACCGAAATGGTCGAGAGACCATCCACCATTTGAACCCACTCTTGGGGCCAAGCATCACTCAATTGCAACAGCACCTCTCTAACAGTAGTTTCTGGCCGAAACCCAAAATCATGTACCAAACGATAAGAGATAAACTGCGCAAGATGACCCACCTGAAGCCAACTATCTTCCCACGCATTAGATTGAGAACCATCCCCAAGTCTAACTCTGAAATATGGCCGAACAATAGGGCAAAGATCCATAATACGCCGAAAACCCATGGCCAAGTAGGCTTACACGGAATTCGCCAGAAAGGATTAGCATGGATATAGTGGAGATACACCCAACGAATCCAATATGACTGTCGTTTCCGAACAAGATCCCATATATGTCTAGTGAGAAACGTGCGATTCCATAATGAAAACTTTCTTATCCCCAATCCGCCACTCGACAAAGAAGAGCAAACATCTTCCCAAGCCACCCTACAACGGCCCCGCGAGCTTTCTCCACGATTCCATAGGAAATCACGAAAGAGGGCTTCCAGTTGCTGAATAACTCCCGCAGGGAATAGGAACACCGACATCCAATACAGCTGCATCGACTGTAACACCGAGATAATGAGTTGCCTTCTACCACCAAAAGATAAAAATGTAGATTTCCAATTATGAATCCTTGCCCTAACTTTGGCCACCACCCCACGGTAATCCCCCACCTTAAGCCTAACCGGGGACAAAGGAACACCCAGATAACGAATTGGGAAAGATCCTTCCCTAAAAGGAAGACAAGCTAGAATAGCATTCTTCTCATCTTGAGGCACATTCCCGAAAAAAATCTCAGATTTTTCAATACTAGGAGAAAGGCCAGACGAGTCTTAAAAAGGTCAAAGCCTTCTTGAGCACTCCAACCGAAAGTACATCCCCTCTAGTAAACACAAACAAGTCATCCACAAAGCATAAGTGTGTCAATTCAAGTTCATTACACCCCTTATGAAAACCAAAATCATTCGCCTCAGCAATACAGTTCTTGAGCAGCATAGAAAAACCTTCCATGACTATCGTAAACAAATAAGGTGAAAGCGGATCACCTTGCCTACTTCCCCTTAACCCATAAAAAACCTTCTGTGTCCCCATTAAGCGCAATAGAGTACGAGACTGATGAAATAAGCTCCTCAATCCATCTAATCATAGCCGGATGAAAACCCAATCCACGGAGCATACAAATCAAAAACGACCAGTCAACAGTATCATAAGCTTTTCGAATATCGATTTTGAACGCACAACGAGGAGGACCCACACCTCTTTGATACCCTACAACCAATTCATGTGCCATCATAATATTATCCGAGATTCGGCCCACCAGGATGAAAGCAGATTGATTTGGGCTGATAAGATCATTCAAAAACTCCTTCATTCGGTCAGCTATAAGCTTACTAAGGCATTTATATAAGACATTGCAACAAGCAATCGGCCTATAATCCGTAACCTTAGTCGCATTAGGCACTTTGGGTAACAAACAAAGCAGCGTATGATTCAGCTCTTTATCCAAACGATAGGAGTAGAAGAAATTCAGCAAAGCAATTTCCACATCCTTTCCAACAATTGGCCATGCAGATTTAAAGAATTTAGAAGAATAGCCATCCGAACCAGGAGCTTTATCATTGCCAATAGAAACACATTACCTTACGAACTTCCTCATGAGTAAACGGGCGGATCATATACAATGAATCCCGTAGAGAAAGACGGCGATCAAACAATTCCGAAGGCATATCCGAAATAACTGATGTATCACGAGTACCAAGAACGCCTTTAAAATAGTCAATGAACACATTAGCCACTTCCTCCCCATGCACCACCAATCCATGCACGTCGGAGACCGAGTGCACAAATCTTGCATGTCGTTTCTCCTTTATCACAAGATGAAAGAATTTAGTATTGGCATCCCCCTCATTAAGCCACTTCACCTTGGCCCTTTGCATAGCAGTCGCAAGTTCATTGCATTTAGCTTGCTGAAAAGCTAACAATAAATGTGCCAAGTCTTCCCGCAATACCACATTCGAAGGGTCCATATCACACTCCCGTTGAACTTGTTCTAGCTCAGGTTTAAGCGAAGCCACCCTTGCCGAGAGATCCCCAGAAGATGCCCGAAGACGACGAAGGGGAGATTTGAGCGCTTTCAGCCTCGATTTCAGCTGAAACATAAAAGATCCCGACAACAAAGACGACCACACCCCACTAACTGTTTGGAGGAATTAGGGATGATCAACAACAAAGTTCTCAAACTTGAACCCCCATACTCTCTTCCGTTTACCACCCTTAAATGAAAGAATAGATAGAGCATGGTCAGAAATACCGCGAGGAGCAAAGAGAACTGAAGCATCATGAAACCGAGTAGTAAACTCAACATTTCCAAGCACACGATCAAGCTTCCTGAGCAGCCCACCCTCGCCCAACGGCTTTTGACACCACGTATAATGCAATCCCGAATAGTTAATGTCAAAAACCTCTATGTCTTCAATACATAGAAAAAAATCCTCCATATCTCCATTACGACGTGACGAACCCCCAAAACCATCATGAGGGAACAACATAGTGTTGAAATCACCCATAATGACCCATGGTTTGTTGCCAAGTACCACCTTAAATTTACGTAAACCCGACCAAAGATCCTTACGAGAGCCACCATTATTCGTACCATACACTACCGTAACATAAAACGGAATAGGATCACCCCTAAGATGCACTTCACAATGTATAAATTGGGGATGTCGCTCAATAACCACTACATCCATTAGGCGTAGATCCCACCCAATAATAATACGGGTTCCACGATCACAGCATATACTATTCGACCTACAATCCCATCGACCAAAGACACGACCAAAAATATCATTTGGATCATTTACAAGAACATGAGTTTCAACTAAAGAACAAAAACCCATGCTTTTATTACGCATCAAATCTTTAACCTCACCCTGTTTAATAGGGGAATTAAGACCCCTAATATTCCAACAAGCAAGATTAATCATTACTAACCTCTTGAGTTGCCCGAGCATCATCCACGTCCTCTCGTCTAGGGACCTCCGAGAGAGACTTTGCGTCATCCGTAGCTAAGTCTTCCACCTCAACAGCATCATCACTATCATCCGAAAGAGGAGAAAAACGATTTCCCCTTCCCGGTGTTGTAAACGAGGAAGATTGGATCAAAGGACCACGTCTAGGCTTCGTATAAGTTATGAGAGCGTTTACAACCGATGAAACAAACGGTTCTGTCGTGTGACCCTGAGTACGGGTATCCTTTATAATCTTCGGTTCCTCCCTCGGTTTCTTCTCAAACTCTTCTTTATCCTTTTCACTTGTTTTTGAAGCTTAGTGAATACCTTTGTCAATTCATCATTCTTTTGCTTTAAATCAAGTTTTTCAGCTTCTAAAACACTTGCTTTCTTGTCTATTTTCTTTTTATCATCTTTTGAATATAACCCAAAATTATAAGCTTTGATGAACTCATTATATTTGATTTTATAATCTTCCAAGTTCTCAATGAGTTTCTTGTTATCCTACTCTCTTATAGCATAACCTATAATCACATTATTCAGCTCAATAAATCTCTTTCGTTGTTCAATCGATAGACTGGAATCCTTAGCGTACGACGAGTAAGGCATGGTTACCTGAAAAGATTAAAAATGACCGTTAACAGATACTTCGTGAGAAGTAGAATTATGCACACACGATTAATCAGATAAAAACGATTAAAGTCAGAAAAATTTTCAAAATCAATATCTGAAAAACAAATTATAAATTTATCTTCCAAAAACTAATTCCGAAAACTTAATGCGGAAAACTGGACATTTAATCAACCAACTTGCAAAACAAACGAGAAAGATATATCGGTTAAAATTCAGTCTTAAAGATCATATAAAAAATAACCGTTCCAAGAACAATGTCCCCCTCCTGAGACTTAGCACGGGGGTTCCGCTTGGGCGATCAGGCTTGGTGAATAGTAGTTCTTGAGTAAAGGGTAGGCGATAACAGCAGTTCTTTGAAGATTTGAATATCTTCCTTATGCGATAACTTTGAATGTCGAACATAAACGTTTTCTAAGTCTAAAAACCAATCAAATCAAGTCCAATTGATCTGAATTTTTGCACGAAGGTTCGCACAATGATTCTGAACAAGTTTACTGTTTATACTATCACCAAAAACTATCAAAATCAACGGTTTTGATCCTAAAACAATAGGTGACTGTTTTTCAAACCAAAACTCCCAAAAATCAACTGAAATCGTTCCAAACTTGAGCTTTTGATCACATTGATTGCACATAACACTTTTGTTAGGACATTATTGTATTCAAGATTTACTGTGATGTCACATTATGTGTAAAGTCAATGTTTTAGAAAGTCAACATTGCTTAAGCCTTTATGCCTTGTATGTTGTGCGTATAAATAGGCTTATAGTGTTATTGTTTAGTGTAACTCTTTGTAACTCTAGTAACTTTGTCATTTGTACTTAACATTGAGAATATATGGATGACAACTACTTTCTCTCTCTAGAATATGTTTCACTCTGATTGTTTACACTAGATTTGGGATTAACATTTGGTATCAGAGCACAGACAAAGATTTTTCAGACAGATGCATTAAGATTTGAAGAATTTTTTGGTGTTTTTGGAAACTGTTCGCATACTGTTCATCAAAGATTTTCGAACTTCTTCATTTTTGGATCAATTGGATTGAAATTTATTACCACAGTCTTCGTTTCATCATCCTGAACATGATTAATTCAGGAATCATGACCTAATTCTGTACAGAGTTCGAGAATTTGAAGATTTTGTGCTATTTTGTTCGAAAAGTTTCAAGAAACCGTTTTTGGATCTAATCTTGATTTCTTGGACGAATCAGACGTTTGTAAAAACTAGAAAAGCGTGCGCAAATCATTTTCAAACATATATTTGAAAGAACCATCAAAATTGATTAAGATTTGAAAGAAATATGTTCGAATTTGTGATTTTCGGTTAACTGTTCGCAAGATCTGAAAAACTCGGATCATTCATCAAGAATTCGGATCACTCATCAAGAACTCGGATCATTCATCAAGTTTTCGGATCATTCATCAAGAATTTGAATCACTCTCAAGTTCATCTGAAGTTTTCGCATCAAGGGTTTAAAGAAAAGGGTTGTTTTCAATTTGGTAAAGGTGCGAATAATAGAAGTTTTCGGATTAGTTTGATACGAAAAGAGTGGTTTTTGGATTGTTACTGATACGAGAAGTGTGTTTCTTTCCTATTTGTTTGTTCCGAGAAGTTTACTATTCGGATTGTATTTGATTCGGGAAGTGAGGAATTCAGAGTCTATTTGATACGAACATTGCGGGTTTCGGATCCGTTGAATACGAGAAGTGTGGAATTCGGATTGTTGTTGATCCGAGAAGTTAAGATTCCGGATCTGTTTGATACGATAAGTTTATTGTTCGGATCTGTTTGTTGCGAGTAGTAGAGAATTCGGATCAAGAAGGATCCGAAAAGTTTGCCATTTTAGTTGGATCCGAAAATTTTGACAATTCATAGACTATTGCGAAAAGTTTCTCAAGACAAGAAATTTTTCATGTTGGATAAAAAACTTTTTCTGAAAAAGTTTTCCATGTGTAAATCATACACTTTTCTGTCTGAATCTCTGAAAGATCTACAATCTAGTGACTGAAATCATGTCTATGTCTGATGATCAGATATATTATCATCAACATTTGATAATAGAAGATTTACGAAGAAAGATTGCAGTTCTTGAAGCTACAAAAGAGAAAAATCCTGAAGCAAAGACATACAATTCAATTCTTCACGATGAAATCAAGAAGCTTCAGGAGACGGCAACTTCTTTTGAAAGAGAAAATGCCAAGCTGAAAGTTGAAAACTCTGCATTGAAAGAGAGAATTTCTAGTGTTGAAAGGGAGCTACAAGATCTGAAAGGAGCTCGTGCTGAAAAGGACAAAGTTGCCAAGAAACTTATTTTTGACAACACTGATTTTTAGGACAAGAAAATATGTTTGGAAAAATCTTTCGAAACTGAAAGAAATCTTTCAAAGAAAAATCATTTGAATTTTCAAAAAGGATTTCTGATTTGGAAAGTGAAAACACTGTTTTAAAAGGAAAAAATTTTGAATTCACATCTGAGTTTATAAAAGAAAAAGAAAAATTAGAAAAGATTTGTGTACAAAAGTTATCAATTTTTTCTAAGAATTTTTTTGAAGAAAAGAAAGAGATTGAACTGAAATGTATAAAACTTTCAAAACAAGTCTCTGATTTTGAAAAAGTTTTATTTCTTGAAAAAGAAAAACTTGAAAAAGAAAGGATGGAATTCAATGAAGAAATGAAATCTTTTGACACAAAAAGTGTTGAGCTTTCCATGAAGTTATCTAATTTTGAAAATGTTTTAAAGAATGAAAGAAAATAATTTGCTGAAAAAAGAAAATATTTTTGAGAAGGAAAAGAACAGTCTTCAAAGTTCTGAACTTTCAGTGAAAATTTCTGACTTAGAAAAGATTTTGGAGAATGAGAGAAAAGTTTTTGCGGAAAAGAAAGATCTCTTTGAAAAAGAAAATAAAAATCTTAAAAAGAAAAATATGGAGATTTTCAAAGAGATAACCAATAAAAGAAAATTTTTGGAAAAAGATTTTGAATCGGAACGAAAATATTTTGAAGATGTGATTCTTAATCTTACAAGAAAATTGTCTGGTTTATCAACAGATATTATGAAGGATCAAATAATAAAATCTGATCTCAAAAAGAAATATGATCTAATTCTTGAGGAGAAAAATGTTTTGATCAACAAAATAAAAGAACTTGAAGACATCATTTTTAAAGTTGATGTTTCAAAGCAATCAAGTCCGGAATCAATTATTCAGACTCTGCTTGTAGATTCAAATGATTCTGAATGTTCTTTTAAAACTGCTTCAAGTTCAAGCTTTAAGAACATTTATTCTAAACAATTTAATAGATCAAATGATTTCTCAAAAGATCAGATTCGTTCTTCAAATCTCTTCTATAATCCTCTATTTGATAAATTAGATGATAATCCAAATGTGCCTAAAGCTAATACTTCTTCCAAGTCTAAAGAGACTCCAGTCTTCAAGAAAGTGAAGATGGATTGGAGAGTCAAAGGCACAACTCCGAAGAAAGATGGTCCAAAATCATCTGCATCGACATCAAATGCAAAGAGGAACAATGCTCCGAAAGGTAAGTCTTCTGTTCAACCTAATCCTGTCTATTCTGCAAATCATCTGATTAGGTTGGCACACAAGCAAATTTGTTGTTACTACTGAAGAACAAATGATTTTGTTCATAAAGATTATGCTTCTTATTGGTATGGTACTTATAGAATTTCTTCAAAGAAAACTGCACCTAACAAACGAGGACCCAAGTTCCGTTGGGTACCAAAATCTACTTGATATTTTTTGCAGATTCATCATGTGTAGTGTTGATTGTTAGATGTATACCGCACACATGACTGGAAAATAGAAGAGAAGTTGTACAGAAATTTGAAGAAAAGTATATGTGCTTTTATGGGGGAGTAAAGAAATTTTTGACTTCTGAGTAAATCAGCTCAGGACTCGCACTTCAAATATTATGACTTCTAAACATATCAATTTAGTTCAGATGAAGATTTTTTGCACATGTTAAGGGGGAGCTTATCTGTTTTTAAATCATTGTATCATGATTTGAGGGGGAGCTCAAACATTGTTGAATGTAAGTATATTCTGATCTTAATTTCAGATTGTTTGAAAGAAGAACGACTTTCGAACTTGAAAAATATTTTGCTAAATGTTCAAACCACTTCTCTATTCTCAAACAAATTTTATGAATTTTGAAGTGTGATTTTAAATGTTTTTCATGTAGATCTCGGATTACCGTAACATCATTTCTGACCGTGTGTTTCCAAAGATTAATAGTTGTGTATTATCTTTTCTATACTTTCAAGTATTCATACACACCGGTACAGCTTCATATTGACTTTGTTATTACCATGTCTCAAACCGAAACAATTTTTCGATGGTAATACTCCCGTTTGTATTCCAATATTGTTGAGCATCATATTTTTTTCAGCATGAGAAGTTAAACGTTTCAGTCAAAGATTGTTTATATTTGTTCATATAAGCAAATTTCAATTCTTTGATACCCTATCCTTTTAAGATTATCATTCATGTTTATCTTTCATATTTGATCCGATTGATACATTGTCAGATTCTCAAACAAGTCTTTCGAATTCATTTCATTCATTCATTATCCTTGTTTTGAGTAATTCTTCATCGTTCAAATGCTCAAATACTGAGGAGCATACATTCTGATGACAATATCATTCAAATGCTGAGATTTATTTGTTCAAGCTAAACTGTTGAACAACGCAAAATTTTAGGACAGAATTTCATGGGATCAGTGTGAGATTATTATACTTCTATGGGTTCACGTTAACCAGTGTTTCCTACCCAATAAGTTATCCTTGAGTGATTGAGGGGTGAGGGGTCTACATCAAAGAGTGGGGGAGATAACTCATCCGGTTGAGTATCTCATTATGCAGAGGTAAAATGTAAATGAGAGTTTGGGTAGAAGTGAGCGGATTAAAAACAGAAAGAGGGTGTGAGAACAGAGTTAAAAGATTAAGAGAACTCTGCACCAACCATTTTCTAAGCCGGGAAGCCACATTACTGATTGGTTCAAATTCTATGGTCACCATCATTGAAACAGGCAGTTAGCCCATGCCAACTCTTGCTTTAACCCCACCAGCTACTCATTTCTTTTCATAACAAATAAATGTTTCATTTTTCTTGGGGACGCAACATATAATCTATCTAATCTTCATTCGGAAGGTTTGGATATTGAAAAAGAAGGAAGTTTGCCCCACCTTCGCACTTCATTCATGCACATTGAGTCCGTGGAAAAGTGTTGTTGTCTCAACAGTTTACACGCTTTAAGCCTATATAATCAAGCATAAGTTGCTTCAATTCTTTCTACACATGCACGTACACACAAGGAATATGTTTTCTTGTCATAGCATTCATAGAAATTCCTTAGTGTTTTTCGATGATTGAATGAAAGCCCTGGGGGAGTGAACATCAAAAAGTTCCTTTCCAAAGTACATCCGTTGTACTAAGTGGCTCCGTGCTACTTACAGGCATATTAACTGATCCATCTATTGTTTCAGGGTTACCACATTCTTTTTATCTGAATTTGAAAAGATTCGGATAAAATTCTCTTGAAATTGACGGCTATATTATTCAAAAGGAGGAGAATGTTAGTGGTGAACAAAGACCATGCTAAATTGATAGAGGTTTTGATGATCATGATGCTCACAATCATCAAAAAGGGGGAGAAATAGTATACTAAAGAACGTGGGGAGAAATAATACCCCGAAAAAAAGGAAGATTTATCAATGAAAGATTAAGGGGGAGAAATAATGAGTCAAAGTCAAGAAGATGTTATGTGATTGTTCGTTGTTCAAAGACAATTTAAGGTCAGAGTGCTAAAGATACTGAAATTCAATCCTAAGTCAAAGTTTTCACATCAAAGCTCAAAATGAACAGTAACCTTCAAAGTTTTCGCATCAAAGCTCAAAATGAACAGTAACCTTCAAAGTTCTCGCATCAAGAAGGATATGAGAAGCTAAGTGTTCGCATCAAGAAGGATACGAGAAACTAAGTGTTCACATCAAGAAGGATCCGAGAAGCTGAGTATTCGTATGAAGAAGGATACGAGAAGTGTGATTCTTGCATGCTGCTTGATACGAGAAGTTTTGTTTTCGCATGATGTTGGATACGAATAGTAAAGTGTTCGCATGCTAAGGATGCGAGAAGTGGGGTTTTCGCATAGTGTTGAATGCGAAAAGTGGAGTTTTCGCATGCAGTTGGATGCGAAAAGTTTCTTCACCTATTTCAGTTGGATGCAAAAAGTTTTTGTTATTTGCTGTTGGATGCGAAAAGTTTGAACCTTCAAAGATTTTTAAAACTGCAAAGATCTGAATTTCGTGTACAAGACTTGATGATGTTTTGATGAAGTCTTTGTTTAAGAAGATTTACTTTACAAAGAGCATATTGAAGAGTATTCTGTGTTTGAAGATGGTCAAAGCTTCAATGATTAAAGCGGTTGTTGGTCCCGAAGGGGTTATACAAGTTTGTAGAAGGGGGGTTGAATACAAACACACGATTTTTACTTTTCTAAATTGTTTATTGATATGTATCAAACAATTTACAACTTGTTGCGGAACAAGATTAAGGAATAAACCTAATCTAAACAAGTTAAGAGAATCACTAAGATTTCTTGCACTAGAAATAAAATAGAGAGAGAATAAGAATATTAAAGATAAATATTCTAACACACAGATAAGTAAGAGAAGGAGATGGCCGAGCACTTCATTTCTGAAGTAGGGTTTCCTTTATATACTGCATGCATTTAATGCACAACAGTACAACTTTACACGTGGCAGCAGTTAATTGGTTGCATGGTTTGACCTTGGTAGACAACCTAGTAGCCGCATGATGAACAGTGTAGAATCAGAGTTCGATGTACGATTCTGGACAAAAGGGATGTCCATTCTGAAATTATCGTACGGAGGAAACTTCATGATCAGTGTTCGCTGAATAGATCTTTATGAGTGAGTGATAAATTTTAGCGTTCGCTGAAGTCTTCTACTTGAAACTTCACGTTGAGTGAACAAATCTTGGCTTCGCTGATATCCGCATCAGTTCATTAGTAGACTTGTCGCTGGTTCTTTGGCTTGATCTTCGACTTCAGCGTAGAATATGGTTGACGTGAAACTTGTATTCTGGGATCATAAGTAAACAACATATTTTATCAACGATCATCAGTGGGGCTGAACAGACTCAGGGCTCACTGATGAACAGTGCTCGTTGAAAGTATAAATTAAAGAACGAGAGTTCCTATCAGCGGTACTGAAACAGACATAGTACTTATCAGCGATAGTGAAACTCTAATACATATTGTCTACTTACAATTTTCACTAAGTGTTTCTCAGAGTCATTATCAAATCATTGAGGGTTTGGATCAACAATCTCCCCCTATTTGATTATGACATAGCAACAAAAGAAAATTGTTAAGTATGAAAACAAAAGGATAAATAGAACTCATAAAATATTTGTCCCATTTACTGTTTTCGGGGATCTTTTGAGTACTGATGGAGTAAAGTACATTCGCTGAAATTTTTCTTTAAACTTCGTATAAGTTACAAAGGGAAGTGGAAACATTACAAGTACATCAAAATAAATTTTACAAGTACAAAAGATACAAGCTGATAAAGATAGAAGAATTACAAGAAATCCAATCAGCTATACAGGTTCATCCTTAATGAGAAGTTCATCAAGGGTCTGTCCTTGTATTGGGCCTATCCTTTAGTGTGGGTGGAATTCCTTTTTGGGAGGGAGTCCCTCTCCGTTTAGGTGTATTTTTCTTCTTTTTGTCTATATATTGCCAGGAGTGCCGCCTCCTTTCCAAAAAAAAAGTTCATCAAGGGTCTTTGTTGTAGGGATCATCCAGTCAGGGACGACTTGTCCAAGATCCCGTCTTCGCTTAGCTTCTTTAAAGATCAGGGGCTTGAAGAAGTGTCCGAGAAGGTCTTCTCTGAATCCGCACCAATAGACGAGATCTCTGAGCTGTTCGATAGGGGCAATGCAAAGCTCAGAGACTCTTTGAAAGCATTCTCGTCCATCGTAGTCTCTGAAGAAGATACCATAAGGTTCGTTTAAGACTTTACCAGGAACAAAGCTTTCACCAGGGGGCAAGGAGATGTCGAGAGCTGAAAGATCAGGTTCAGGGCCAAGAACTTCTTCGCGTGAAAAGCCAATTCCGGTTTCGTTTCTGATAGGAGGACCTGAGTCTGAAGGTATTATCTTTTTCTTTGTAGAGGCCTTTCTTCGTTGAACTGGAGCAGGAGGAGGAGGAATATCCACAGCAGATGTAATCAAGTCGATCTGTTTGTTCAGAGCTTTTTCGACATAGGATTTGAGTTTTGATCGTGATCGCTGAATGGCTATCCGCATCTCCAACCATTTAGATAAACTGAACCTGTCGATCCATAAAGTATAGATGGGCTCCTTGTGACCATTCTCTCTAAAGATGTCGATGTGAATGATTGGAACATCTATGGACATCTTTCCCCTGATGTTCACTTTGTTGATTCTGGAGCCATGACATCGAAAGTGAATTCGTTCTTTGCACCATTCCAAGGTAGATTCAGAGGAGTTTCGGACCATAGTCCAATGATTGCTTATTTGGAGGGCCGTTTGGATCGAGGTAAGCATCCTTTTAAATTTGACAACTTTCTTACTCGTCACCCGGATTTTCTTCAGATGGTAAGTGCAGCTTGGGATGTGCATGTGGGTGGTAACTATGCTTTTCGCCTTACATCCCGATTGAAAGCTTTAAAGAAACCTTTACGTTCTCTTCGTAATGTGCATGGCAAGGTTTCTAAGCGTGTGCAAGATTTGAGGATTGAGGTTGATGAAATTCAAAGGGTGGTGGATTCTGATCCATCTAACCCAGTTTTACATGATGATCTCGCAAACGTTATGTTAGCCTTTCAAGAGGCTTGGCAGGTGGAAGATGATCTTTTTCGTCAACGGGCAAAAATCCGCTCGCTTGCCGAAGGTGATTTGAACACGGCTTTTTTCCACAAAGTTGTTAGAGGACTTTGAACCGTATCGATTCGGTGATGGATACTACTGGTCAGGTTTTTTCGGGTGGGGGGTTTGAGAATGTTTTCGTGGATCATTTTCGGTCAATCCTTGGTGATTTGGATGATGACGTCCTCCCGGAGATACCCATGGATTTCTTCCCTAATCGGTTATCTATTCCAGATGCTAACTTCATGATTCGCCCGATTACAAAGGATGAGGTTAAGCGTGCCTTGTTTGATATTGGTGATGATCGAGCCCCGGGTTTGGATGGTTATTCGACAAAGTTTTATAAGGCAGCGTGGGATATTGTGGGAAAGGATTTTGAACTTGCTGTGCAAGACTTTTTCTATCGTGGCCGTTTAGCTACAGAACTGAATCATACGTCTATATGTCTAATTCCGAAGGTCCCAAGTGCTTTTCGTGTTACGGAATTTCGGCCTATTTCTTTGTGTAAAGTGATTTACAAAGGCATCACTAAGATTATCTCTTGGAGGATTAAGGAGTTTCTCGACATATTGGTTAGCCCTAACCAATCGGCTTTTATTCCTGGGAGAAGAATTACTGATAATATTCTTATGGCGCATGAGTTGGTGGTGGGGTATGATCGTGGGAATGGACCTCCGTGGTGTTCTTTTAAGATTGTCATCCAAAAGGCGTATGATTCGGTGGATTGGAGGTTTCTTTCCTTAGTATTACAAGGGATGGGGTTTCATCCTATTATGCACCATTGGATAATGGAGGTTGTGTCAACCATCATTGAAACAGGCAGTTAGCCCATGCCAACTCTTGCTTTAACCCCACCAGCTACTCATTTCTTTTCATAACAAATAAATGTTTCATTTTTCTTGGGGACGCAACATATAATCTATCTAATCTTCATTCGGAAGGTTTGGATATTGAAAAAGAAGGAAGTTTGCCCCACCTTCGCACTTCATTCATGCACATTGAGTCCGTGGAAAAGTGTTGTTGTCTCAACAGTTTACACGCTTTAAGCCTATATAATCAAGCATAAGTTGCTTCAATTCTTTCTACACATGCACGTACACACAAGGAATATGTTTTCTTGTCATAGCATTCATAGAAATTCCTTAGTGTTTTTCGATGATTGAATGAAAGCCCTGGGGGAGTGAACATCAAAAAGTTCCTTTCCAAAGTACATCCGTTGTACTAAGTGGCTCCGTGCTACTTACAGGCATATTAACTGATCCATCTATTGTTTCAGGGTTACCACATTCTTTTTATCTGAATTTGAAAAGATTCGGATAAAATTCTCTTGAAATTGACGGCTATATTATTCAAAAGGAGGAGAATGTTAGTGGTGAACAAAGACCATGCTAAATTGATAGAGGTTTTGATGATCATGATGCTCACAATCATCAAAAAGGGGGAGAAATAGTATACTAAAGAACGTGGGGAGAAATAATACCCCGAAAAAAAGGAAGATTTATCAATGAAAGATTAAGGGGGAGAAATAATGAGTCAAAGTCAAGAAGATGTTATGTGATTGTTCGTTGTTCAAAGACAATTTAAGGTCAGAGTGCTAAAGATACTGAAATTCAATCCTAAGTCAAAGTTTTCACATCAAAGCTCAAAATGAACAGTAACCTTCAAAGTTTTCGCATCAAAGCTCAAAATGAACAGTAACCTTCAAAGTTCTCGCATCAAGAAGGATATGAGAAGCTAAGTGTTCGCATCAAGAAGGATACGAGAAACTAAGTGTTCACATCAAGAAGGATCCGAGAAGCTGAGTATTCGTATGAAGAAGGATACGAGAAGTGTGATTCTTGCATGCTGCTTGATACGAGAAGTTTTGTTTTCGCATGATGTTGGATACGAATAGTAAAGTGTTCGCATGCTAAGGATGCGAGAAGTGGGGTTTTCGCATAGTGTTGAATGCGAAAAGTGGAGTTTTCGCATGCAGTTGGATGCGAAAAGTTTCTTCACCTATTTCAGTTGGATGCAAAAAGTTTTTGTTATTTGCTGTTGGATGCGAAAAGTTTGAACCTTCAAAGATTTTTAAAACTGCAAAGATCTGAATTTCGTGTACAAGACTTGATGATGTTTTGATGAAGTCTTTGTTTAAGAAGATTTACTTTACAAAGAGCATATTGAAGAGTATTCTGTGTTTGAAGATGGTCAAAGCTTCAATGATTAAAGCGGTTGTTGGTCCCGAAGGGGTTATACAAGTTTGTAGAAGGGGGGTTGAATACAAACACACGATTTTTACTTTTCTAAATTGTTTATTGATATGTATCAAACAATTTACAACTTGTTGCTGAACAAGATTAAGGAATAAACCTAATCTAAACAAGTTAAGAGAATCACTAAGATTTCTTGCACTAGAAATAAAATAGAGAGAGAATAATAATATTAAAGATAAATATTCTAACACACAGATAAGTAAGAGAAGGAGAGGGCCGAGCACTTCATTTCTGAAGTAGGGTTTCCTTTATATACTGCATGCATTTAATGCACAACAGTACAACTTTACACGTGGCAGCAGTTAATTGGTTGCATGGTTTGACCTTGGTAGACAACCTAGTAGCCGCATGATGAACAGTGTAGAATCAGAGTTCGATGTACGATTCTGGACAAAAGGGATGTCCATTCTGAAATTATCGTACGGAGGAAACTTCATGATCAGTGTTCGCTGAATAGATCTTTATGAGTGAGTGATAAATTTTAGCGTTCGCTGAAGTCTTCTACTTGAAACTTCACGTTGAGTGAACAAATCTTGGCTTCGCTGATATCCGCATCAGTTCATTAGTAGACTTGTCGCTGGTTCTTTGGCTTGATCTTCGACTTCAGCGTAGAATATGGTTGACGTGAAACTTGTATTCTGGGATCATAAGTAAACAACATATTTTATCAACGATCATCAGTGGGGCTGAACAGACTCAGGGCTCACTGATGAACAGTGCTCGTTGAAAGTATAAATTAAAGAACGAGAGTTCCTATCAGCGGTACTGAAACAGACATAGTACTTATCAGCGATAGTGAAACTCTAATACATATTGTCTACTTACAATTTTCACTAAGTGTTTCTCAGAGTCATTATCAAATCATTGAGGGTTTGGATCAACAATCTCCCCCTATTTGATTATGACATAGCAACAAAAGAAAATTGTTAAGTATGAAAACAAAAGGATAAATAGAACTCATAAAATATTTGTCCCATTTACTGTTTTCGGGGATCTTTTGAGTACTGATGGAGTAAAGTACATTCGCTGAAATTTTTCTTTAAACTTCGTATAAGTTACAAAGGGAAGTGGAAACATTACAAGTACATCAAAATAAATTTTACAAGTACAAAAGATACAAGCTGATAAAGATAGAAGAATTACAAGAAATCCAATCAGCTATACAGGTTCATCCTTAATGAGAAGTTCATCAAGGGTCTGTCCTTGTATTGGGCCTATCCTTTAGTGTGGGTGGAATTCGTTTTTGGGAGGGAGTCCCTCGCCGTTTAGGTGTATTTTTCTTCTTTTTGTCTATATATTGCCAGGAGTGCCGCCTCCTTTCCAAAAAAAAGTTCATCAAGGGTCTTTGTTGTAGGGATCATCCAGTCAGGGACGACTTGTCCAAGATCCCGTCTTCGCTTAGCTTCTTTAAAGATCAGGGGCTTGAAGAAGTGTCCGAGAAGGTCTTCTCTGAATCCGCACCAATAGACGAGATCTCTGAGCTGTTCGATAGGGGCAATGCAAAGCTCAGAGACTCTTTGAAAGCATTCTCGTCCATCGTAGTCTCTGAAGAAGATACCATAAGGTTCGTTTAAGACTTTACCAGGAACAAAGCTTTCACCAGGGGGCAAGGAGATGTCGAGAGCTGAAAGATCAGGTTCAGGGCCAAGAACTTCTTCGCGTGAAAAGCCAATTCCGGTTTCGTTTCTGATAGGAGGACCTGAGTCTGAAGGTATTATCTTTTTCTTTGTAGAGGCCCTTCTTCGTTGAACTGGAGCAGGAGGAGGAGGAATATCCACAGCAGATGTAATCAAGTCGATCTGTTTGTTCAGAGCTTTTTCGACATAGGATTTGAGTTTTGATCGTGATCGCTGAATGGCTATCCGCATCTCCAACCATTTAGATAAACTGAACCTGTCGATCCATAAAGTATAGATGGGCTCCTTGTGACCATTCTCTCTAAAGATGTCGATGTGAATGATTGGAACATCTATGGACATCTTTCCCCTGATGTTCACTTTGTTGATTCTGGAGCCATGACATCGAAAGTGAATTCGTTCTTTGCACCATTCCAAGGTAGATTCAGAGGAGTTTCGGACCATAGTCCAATGATTGCTTATTTGGAGGGCCGTTTGGATCGAGGTAAGCATCCTTTTAAATTTGACAACTTTCTTACTCGTTACCCGGATTTTCTTCAGATGGTAAGTGCAGCTTGGGATGTGCATGTGGGTGGTAACTATGCTTTTCGCCTTACATCCCGATTGAAAGCTTTAAAGAAACCTTTACGTTCTCTTCGTAATGTGCATGGCAAGGTTTCTAAGCGTGTGAAGGATTTGAGGATTGAGGTTGATGAAATTCAAAGGGTGGTGGATTCTGATCCATCTAACCCAGTTTTACATGATGATCTCGCAAACGTTATGTTAGCCTTTCAAGAGGCTTGGCAGGTGGAAGATGATCTTTTTCGTCAACGGGCAAAAATCCGCTCGCTTGCCGAAGGTGATTTGAACACGGCTTTTTTCCACAAAGTTGTTAGAGGACTTTGAACCGTATCGATTCGGTGATGGATACTACTGGTCAGGTTTTTTCGGGTGGGGGGTTTGAGAATGTTTTCGTGGATCATTTTCGGTCAATCCTTGGTGATTTGGATGATGACGTCCTCCCGGAGATACCCATGGATTTCTTCCCTAATCGGTTATCTATTCCAGATGCTAACTTCATGATTCGCCCGATTACAAAGGATGAGGTTAAGCGTGCCTTGTTTGATATTGGTGATGATCGAGCCCCGGGTTTGGATGGTTATTCGACAAAGTTTTATAAGGCAGCGTGGGATATTGTGGGAAAGGATTTTGAACTTGCTGTGCAAGACTTTTTCTATCGTGGCCGTTTAGCTACAGAACTGAATCATACGTCTATATGTCTAATTCCGAAGGTCCCAAGTGCTTTTCGTGTTACGGAATTTCGGCCTATTTCTTTGTGTAAAGTGATTTACAAAGGCATCACTAAGATTATCTCTTGGAGGATTAAGGAGTTTCTCGACATATTGGTTAGCCCTAACCAATCGGCTTTTATTCCTGGGAGAAGAATTACTGATAATATTCTTATGGCGCATGAGTTGGTGGTGGGGTATGATCGTGGGAATGGACCTCCGTGGTGTTCTTTTAAGATTGTCATCCAAAAGGCGTATGATTCGGTGGATTGGAGGTTTCTTTCCTTAGTATTACAAGGGATGGGGTTTCATCCTATTATGCACCATTGGATAATGGAGGTTGTGTCAACCACATCTTACTCGGTTATGGTGAATGGTCAGTCTTATGGGTTTTTTAAGGGTAAACGTGGGATTCGACAAGGGTGTCTGCTTTCACCTTATCTGTTTACTCTTGTTATGGAGGCTTTCTCGTGTTTCCTTCGTCGACGAATTATGGAAGCTCCTGAGTTTCTTTACCATAAGGGTTGCTCTCGGCTTGGCCTTACTCATTTATGTTTCGCAGATGATCTCATGGTTTTTACGGGAGGTGACGTCTCGTCAGTTCGGGTTTTGAAAGATGCTTTGGACGATTTTGCGAAAGCATCATGCTTGAAGCCAAGCATGGCTAAGAGTTCTGTGTACTTCTCAAATGTTGATGAGGTGGTCAAGGATGATATTACGACTGTTTTGCCTTTCCAGCGGGGTGTTCTTCCTTTTCGGTATTTAGGGGTCCTGCTTTCATCAAAATGCCTTGGTGTAACTGATTTTAACTCTCTCATTTCGAAGGTTCGTGCTAGAATTCTAAATTGGAAGTCAAAATTCTTGTCCTTCGGGGGTCGGTTACAGCTTGTGAAATCGGTGCTTGAGTCGCTCCAACTTTACTAGATGATGGTTTTTACTATACCATCTTCGGTTGTGCATACGGTGGAGAGATTGTTCCGGGATTTTCTTTGGAATCGAGGTGATCCGTCTAGAGGTCGGGCTCGGGTAGCTTGGGATGAAGTTTGTAAGCCAAAGAAAATGGGCGGATTAGGTCTTAAAAGATTAGCTACATGGAATCATGCATTGCTGACTACACATGTTTGGGATATCTTGCGGAAACGAAACTTGATATGGGTCTCGTGGATATATGAGTACCGTTTATGAGGTGCCTCGTTTTGGACATTATCTGCTGGATCGACGTCTTCTTGGGTATGGCGTAGGCTTTTAGCCTTACGTGAACATGTGAGACCGAGATTCGTGCATATCATTGGGGATGGTCGATCTACGCATGCATGGGAGGATACTTGGCTAGAGGTTGGTTACTTGGCTAGGTTTTTATCGTACCGTTTAATTCATGACGGTGGCTTTGCGCCGAACTCTAAGGTGGCGGACGTTATTGTCTCCATGCATAGTTGGCCAACGAGTTGGGTGCAACGATGTGCTAATTTGGTTGGTGTGCATAGTCCTACTCTTTTTCCGAATATATCTGATCAGGTCATGTGGCGCAACATTCATAATCAGCCGGTTACTTTTATGGTGTCGGAGGTTTGGAAATCTTTTGAGGGGATGCATCAGGAAATTCCATGGCATAATCTGTGTTGGTTCCCGAAGCATATTCCTAAACACTCTTTCTGTTTGTGGTTGGCGTTTCTGATGCGGTTACCAACTCAAGATCGCATGATTCTTTGGAGAAGTGATGATATGGAATGTAGTCTTTGCCATACTGGTTTGGATTCTCATAACCATCTATTTTTTTCTTGTTCGTTCTCTGCTAATGTTTGGCAAGCTGTTAAGGGGGAAATGAATAGTCCCGTGGTTTCAAATACTTGGGAGGAAATCCTTGCTGATATTCTGCATAGAAGATGGCGACCGGGGGAGGTTCGAACAAAACTTCTTTTTGCGGCTAGTATTTATCTGATTTGGCAAGAACGAAATAAACGGTTATTTACGACTAAACGAAGGACTGCTCATCAGGTTGTAATGGAGATTATTAAAGTGGTGAATTTGAGAATGGTGGGTGTGGGTGACCGAAGGTGTTGGCCTACGAAAGATGTTGATCGAAGGCGTCATGTGTCCCATGGAGTGCAGATTCGCTGATTTTTCGGGTCGTTTTGATCTTGTGTGGGATCCTTGGGAGGGCTTTTATTTTGGCTTATTAGTTTTGAATGGTGCTATTGCGTTGTGTTTGTTTTGGTTGTTAGCTATTTGGTACGTTCTGTCTAAAATGTTTGAGTTATTAGTTGGGTTCTCATCCTTGTATTGGGCTTATCCTTTACTGTGGGTGGAATTCCTTTTTGGGAGGGAGTCCCTCGCCGTTTAGGTGTATTTTTTTTGTCAATATATTGCCAGGAGTGCCGCCTCCTTTCCAAAAAAAGGTAGATTCAGAGACCTTGGTTTTCTTCTCGATGATTTTTTTGGCGTCCTTCCACAATTGACGTTGAACATCGATGGGAGTCTTCTTCGGTGCAGGATCTTTCACCGAACATTGGACGAGCTCAATAGCATAAGCTTTGTCTTTTTCTTCAGCTTTCTTTCGTTCGGCGAGTTGTTCTTCAGCTTTGAGGTGCTCAACGAGTTCTTTTCTAGATATTTTGAATCGAGGGGCACGAAAGATTCCCTGGTCCTCAAACTGTTTGATCATTGCTTCTCTCTTTTTCTGATCTTCTTCACTTAGCTTTTGAGGAGCCAAGGAAGGTCTGTTTTTATGAGAGGGCAGTTGTTCTTCTGGTTCATCAGTCTCAGCGAAGTCTAAGACTGGGATTATTTCTTCAGCACTCGGGGATGGATTTATTGTTGATGTAGTTGGAGGAACTTCAACTGGATCCTCAATCAGGAGAGAGGACTAGCTGAAACATAACGATCGTTTAAGTAAGATCATTTGGGAGAAGATATAGAGAAAGAATGAGGTTTAAGTGTATAGGGGTTTTATGGAGAGGATAAATGAGGTTGCGAAGGGATAGAGGAGGGATGCAGTGTAAGGGAAGAAAAGATATTGTACCTGACAAACTGGCTTTCGAAGCAAGATAGTCAGATTGCCTTCTGCAGCGAGGCCTTTGTTTTTGCCTTTTTCTGCTTCAGTCGCTGTAGGCTTTTTCGTTGTCCCCTCCCCTGATGAATCGGTGATGATTATCCCTTTAAGAGCAGGGGTCCTTTTGATTGGCTGGAAGGAGCAGTCGATATCTTCATCATCGTCATCGTCATCATCTTTAGGGGATGATGATGGTTCATCATCAGCGATATCGATGTCTTCAACGTCTTCTTCTTCTTCTTCAGCTTTGTCCTCATCAGCATACGGTTCTAGGACATCAGCATCAGCGTCCTCATCGAGTTGCTCCCCCTCAAATTCAGAGGGTGGTTTCTCGGTTCCCTTAGGGTTATCAACTCCCTGAGGTTTTTCAGCAATATTCTCCCCCTCAACATTATGGGGAAGATCTTCTTGATTCTTCTCCC
The DNA here is from genome assembly GCA_033807775.1 of Saussurea involucrata. Taxonomy (NCBI): domain Eukaryota; kingdom Viridiplantae; phylum Streptophyta; class Magnoliopsida; order Asterales; family Asteraceae; genus Saussurea; species Saussurea involucrata. The sequence goes on along the minus strand of CM066322.1, from coordinate 106,312,024 downwards.
CCTCTTCCATATGATGGATGGGGGAGGAAATAACATCAGCAACAGCAGTATCAGCATGCTTTGGATCACTGTCTTCCAGGCCAGTGACTCCAACGCAAGTTTCAACCTTTGCTAATCTGTCTTCTAGGCCAGATATATCAGGGTTGATTCTTTCAAGGGTTTCTCGATCGACCTGAGTGAAGTGAGAAGGATTACAAGTTGGTGCATTCAGACGATCGAGGATCTGCTGCAGTAGATTCGTCGCAATGCTTACATCCGTCTTTAAGGAAGACATCTCTCCCTAAAGATTTCCAACCACTGTCTTCAATGATGTCACTTCATTGGACAGGGTTGTGAAGTTGGTGGAGAGAGTGTTGCTGGTGGTGTTCAGGGTGTTGAAGGAGGTGGAGTTGTCAGCGAGAGCCTGAGCAATGTTGGAAAGACTTCCTTCTACTTTATCCAGATCAGCACTGGACGCTTTGTCTTTCACCTCAGTGGTGAGTGTCTTGAGAGCCTCTCCAGCGTTTGTAACCGCTGAAGAGTTTGTGGAGAGAGTGGTGGTGAGAGATTCCACCTTGTTGGACAAATCCTTAAGCGATGTGTTGACGTCGCCCACATTAGGACCTGTAAAAGTTGAAAACTTATGAAAAAAGGAAAGCTCAGAAGTTGGGGATTTTGAGAGAGGAGTGTTTAAGGTTTTGTGTATACCTACGGGATGGTTGACGAAGTCATCAAAGCTTCGGTGACCTGTATATGTTTCCATGTCGTCTTCCAGAGAGCCTTTACGCTGAGAAGTGCCCGCAGGTCCTGTATTTAGATCCATCATCTACTGTAAGGCTTCAGTAGATGTATCACTCAGAGTGATGGTTGTTGAAGAGAGTGGGGGGAAAACAGGTGGAGTGACCAAAGAAATAGTAGGAGGAATGAAGGTTGAGAAGAGGGATTGGGTGCCGAATTCAACGTTGGCATCGCCGAGAAATACTTTTGCAGTACTTGGAGGTACTGAGGGAGGGAGGTTTTATTCCAGGACAACCTCAGCGTGTAGAGACGCTGAAGCAGGTATTGAAGGGGTGGATTCAGCAGCTGTGGCAGAGCGTACCACGGAACTATGCAGCGGCTCTTGTGGAGAGAGAGTCGTGGAGTCTTCAGCCTGGGTAGACTTAGAAGGTTGCTCTTTAGAGGACTTCTTGGTCTTGGGAGTGCCAAGTGGGGTGTCAGAAGGTTTCCTTTTTCTAGAAGGAGTGGATTTTGCAGCATGGGTATCAACGGTTCGGATTACCGCTGCCGAAGCGGTAGCTGCAGAAGTAGAAGAAGTAGGAGGATTGACAAGAGATAAGAGTTTACAGAGACTTACCTTGTTTGGCATGGGAGAGTAGTCGAGAACCTTAGTGCCAACCTGAGAGAGTTTCAGGTCGCCTACTTTCGGGTATTCGTCCCCGAGCCCTTGTTGGAAGAGAGCACTCATAAAGCGGGGATATGGAACAGCCTTTGGTCTCTTTATTTCGTCGACTCTGAGCATCATGTCGTCAAAAATGATTTTGGCCCAATCGATGTGAAGGCCCTTCAGCAGTGAGTACCCCATATCCTGCTGGGGTTTGGATGCTTGGTCATAGAACCAACCTTAGCTGTCATGCAGCTGATCAAGTGAGCGAAGATGAAGTTCATTTCGCTGGGCATTTTGGATTTCTTGATGGCGGTCAGCTTCTTCTCATGGAGACCGTCTCTCCCTGTTTCCCATACATACTCCATTGCATCAAAGAATGCAATGAGTTCTTCTCTATCAGCTAGGTTCATAGGATTTGGTAGAGGGATGAAACATTTTTCTTTTGAACTACCAGGGAGGTTTAGGGCAGACCTAATAGAGCCAGGAGTAATCTCGGAAGAACCGTGTTCGGTGTCAAAGAGGATGACATCGATTTTCTTTTTAGGGTCTTTGGTTGAGGTTATCTAAGCTCCTCTGGCAGTATACCAGAACTGAGCGAGTAGGTTTCTGTGAGCAGGAGGAGTGATGGTCAGGGCTGTCGATAGAGGACAGCTTTTGAGGAAATTCACATCATCGTCTAGGTGTGTGATCTGCTTCCTCTGAGGGAAGTTGAAGAGGGCATAGGGATTGTTTCCCTGAAAGTTAACTTGCTCAATTTTGAAGTTGACATGTGCAGCTTTGACAAGTTCAACCTTTTCAGAGGTAGTAGGAGACTGAGGAGTGGTAGCTTCAGTAGTTGCCATTTATGTTTACAACATATAAACATGAAGGAGATGAAGAATAATGTCTTAATGTGGAAAGATTTTCCAAAATAAGATGTTTTTTAGGGTTTTATAATTTCCATAGAAAGAAGTGGAAATTAGGGTTTTTCTAGTTTTGAACAACATACAAAACATAGTGAATAATCGTGTTTTCCAGTTTCCTTTAAAGAAGGGATTCTGGAAAAACATATGAGAAAGTGAAGTTTAAGATTTTTATTTCAAACTCGAAGAACAATCTGTTTCCAGATTGTGTTCATAAAATCATGATGAGAAAATGATTTCATTTTAAGAAAGTTCTTTTGTTTGATCTTTTAAAACCAAGAATAAGATCGAAAACAAGTTTATGCAAGGTAAATAACAAGAATATTAACCTTTGATGTTGAAGATGAAGAAGATGAACAGTTTCTGGGAAATTAGTTCAAATGCAATAGTGTTTTGCTCGAGAGAGATGATGTTCGCGTAAAAGGTAAAAATATAAACTCAAATGGGTTTATATAGTGAGAGTAGAGAGAGAAAAACTATGAGCGGGAAAGTTTTTAATGATGACACGAACACATCCCTTGAATATGATTGGTCAAGGAAAACGAAACGGGCGAACGTGTCAGAGAAAAATGCGTGCCATGGTCTATTCGTTGTGATGACGTCACAAACGTCCTTTCACATTTTAGGGTGTCTCTAAGGATTTTGAAAACTCAGGGACATTTTAAAAACATGAAGCACTTATTAGAAATATCAGTGAGATTTAGAAATTTCAAAAGTATTACTGAAAGGAAGAGATATTCAGCGATGCAGTTTGTTTTGAAATCTTGCATTTATAGGCGAACGTCATCGAATAAGAGAGAACATACCTTGATATCAGCAAATCAATTTTGTTCATAGAATAGGTGATTACTAGGTTTATACAAGTTCATTTTATTATCGTTGATCGAATGTGAACCGCTGAAGATTTTACTCTTCTAAGTTCAGCATTCCAAGCTCGCTGATGAGAAAGTTGAATCTTGTCTCATCAAGAGGTTTGGTGAACAGATCAGCTAACTGAAAATCATTTGGGATAAAATGAAGTTCTATATCACCATTCATCACATGATCTCTGATAAAATGATACCTGATTTCGATGTGCTATAGCGATGGCACTAGTGTTGTCGCAATAGATTGGAATTTTGGAGAGCTGAAGGTCATAGTCCAGTAGTTGATTTCTCATCCACAAGACCTGAGAACAACAACTTCCAGTGGCCACGTACTCAGCTTCAGCGGTTGAGGTGGACACTGAGTTTTGCTTTTTACTTGTCCAACTCACCAGCTTTCCACCCAGGAGCTGACACCCTCCTGTGGTGCTTTTCCTATCCAATTTTCAGCCTGCAAAATCACTATCTGAATAGGCAATTAGATCAAACCCTGAGTCTTTGGGATACCAAAGACCTAGGTTAGGAGTACCCTTAAGGTAACGAAAGATTCGCTTTACAACGATCAAATGAGATTCCTTAGGTTCAGCTTGATATCGTGCACACAAACAGGTTGCGTACATAATATCAGGTCGGCTAGATGTAAGATACAGAAGAGAGCTGATAATCCCACGGTACGCTGTGACATTAACAGGTTTTCAGAAGGATCCTTGTTTAGTGTCAGCGGCGGTGCCATAGGGGTTTTCATAGCTGAGCTCTGAGTTAAATCAAACTTTTTCAGCATATCTTTAACAAGTTTTCCTTGGTAAATGAAAGTTCCTTTTTCACTCTGCTTGATTTGAAGACCAAAGAAATAGGTTAGCTCACCCATCATACTCATTTTATATTCAGCTTTCATTCTATCAGCGAAACGAGTACATAAGTCAGGGTTAGTAGAACCAAATATAATATCATCAACATATATTTGAACAAGAATAATATGACCTTTTACTTTCCTGAAAAATAGTTTTATCGATTTGACCACACTCAATTTTTTCAATATAGAGATACGAAGAGAGAGTGTCATACCATGCACGAGGAGCTTGCTTTAAGCCATAAAGTGCCTTATCCAGTTTATAAACATAACCTGGATGATTAGGATATGAGAATCCTGGAGGTTGTTCCACGTAGACTTCTCCGTTCATCTTTCCATTGAGGAACACTGATTTAACATCCATTTGATAAACTTTGAAGTCTTTGTGTACAGCGTAAGCTAAGAATAGACGAATAGCTTCTAGTCTTGCCACTGGGGCGAATGTTTCGTCGTAATCTATACCTTCCTCTTGTCTGTATCCCTGAGCAACAAGACGAGCCTTGTTGCGGGTTACATTTCCATGTTCATCCAACTTGTTTCGATAGACCCATTTAGTGCCTATCACTGACTTGTCAGATGGTCTTGGAACGAGCTTCCAAACTTTGTTTCTTTCGAATTCTGTCAGTTTCGAATTCTTGCATAGCGATGACCCAGTTTGGATCTCTAAGGGCATCATCTATTTTCTTTGGTTCAATCAGACAAATAAATTTAACAAATAAACAAATGTTACCTGCACTTCGTCGAGTATGAACACCATCGTTTGGATCACCAAGAATCTGATCAATAGGGTGATTTATAGTCCATCACTGAGCCGGAGCATAAGTCACTGACTCATTCTGAACTTGAGGAGGTGAAGATGAGGCTTCAGCAACTTCTGGTATGTCATCCAAGAGAGGAAGATGTCCAGATGTCATTTCATTTACTGATTGCTGAGAAGTAGATGGGATATCTGAGATAGAAGGTTCAGAAGCAGGCATAGTGTTAAGAGGAACAGCTGAGACCCATGAGGATTCAGCTTCACTTGTCTGCATGCTTGTGATGATAGTAGGATCATCATCTTCAGCGGTACGAGTATGAGTTTGAGGGATAGGAGCATCTTCTGAATCACCAAGATGAGAAAACATCCATTGATTCAGTTCTTCAGTATCAGCAGAAGGTCTAGAGTTCGCTGAACAGGATTCGTCAAAAGTGACGTGGATTGTTTCTTCTACAGTTTGTCTTCTTCTATTGAAGACTCTGAAGGATTTGGAGATAGAAGAGTATCCAAGAAAGATTTCATCATCAGCCTTAGGATCAAACTTTCCAAGGGCATCTCTGTTGTTCAGTATGAAACACTGACATCTAAAGATGTGAAAGAAGCTAATTGAAGGTTTTCTCCCATGGAAAAGTTCATAGGCTGTCTTCTTGAATTTTTTGACAATCAGCGACCTGTTTTGAGTAAAACAAGCAGTGTTGACAACTTCTGCCCAAAACTAAGTAGGCAGGTGAGAATCGCTGAGCATTGAACGTGCAGCTTCTATAATAGTTCGATTTCTTCTTTCAGCGACTCCATTTTGTTGCGGTGTTCTCATTGAGGAAAAGTTGTGAGAAATACCCTTGCTTTCAAAGAAGGAATCAAAAGAACTATTTTTGAATTCAGTCCTATGATCACTCCTTATTGAGCGAACGGTCATGTGGTTCAGGACTTCCATTTTCCTGACAAAAGCGATGAGTTTTTCAGGGGTGTCTGTTGGTTCCATATGCTCAAGAATGATTATAAAATAATATTATCGGTAATATATGATCCTATAGGGTCACACCATATAGCAAGTAAACAGCAAAATTGATATTTATAAGAATTTGATTCTTGATAAATATTAATTATTTCTTGAAAATATTAATGAATATGATTCATAATATTTTAGATGCAAATAATAAATTTTAGTTTGGTTAATACATATGATGGACTCATATGTAACTAAAATTGAAAGGAGGGATTTAAAGGAGAAAGTTTAAAATAGTTAAAATGTGATTTTAACCATTTTAAACTAGAAGGGTTGAGAGTGTAAAATTGCATGGCCTTCCTTTTTTCTCATTGGCCATGTTGGGTGGCAATATGCGTTTCATTGGACCCTTTTGTGGTCCAATAGAAAATGCTCCCTTGTCTCTTGACTTGTAGTAAAAAGAGAGACCATATTTTGAATTACACAACACCTGAAAATTGGCTCTCTCTCTCTCCTCTCCCATTTCGGCCGAAAATACACACATAGTGTGTGTGTTTTGTTCTTCTTCTATAGTAGAGTGGTGAAGGAGGTCTTTTGCATCAAACAACAATAAGGTACTAGCATACCAAAGGTGTTGGATCTTGCTTGGTGGACTTCTCTAGAGGAACACTTCTTGAGTTCTTGCCATCTTCATCTCATCATACAAGAAGACTTGTTTAAGGGACTACAAAGGTTGTAATTTCTACAAACCCCCTATGTATGGTTTTTAATCTTTCATGTTCATGAAAATGGATCCTTGGTGGGTATTAAAATGTTTTTAATGTTGTTCGAATTTTTAAGCTTCCGTTGCAAATATTATGTATTTTAAAATCATGTTTCGAACAAAACCCAACAAGTGGTATCAGAGCCACTTTTGCATGCATGTTTAGATTTCTTGTTTATATGAAAAACTTGGTTTTTGGAAGACATGGGTGATTTTTCATCTTGCATGAAGAAGTTCATGTATGGCATCTTTGGCAACTTTGTTTTTGTTTATATTTGTTATTTTATGTGACCAAAATTTACATGCATTTTTTGTCATAAAAGTTGCCTTAGAAAAACAAAGTGTTTGTTTATTTTTGTTGTATGTATATGATGTGTATAAACAAGCCAAAGACCCCTTGTGATGATGGTTGTGTTGTGTATTCTTTTGGTTGTAATATTTATTTATTCATAAAATATGTAATAGTAAATAGGCTTTTTTCATTTTGTTAATTTTTGTATTAGATAGATTAATGTTAGATTAGTTTATTTATATAAAACTGTAACAAGTTTGAAGAATGAAGACTTTAATGGAGAAAACACACACACCATGGAGTTCCTAGAAGATTAGCATGCAATGGTTGTTTTGGCAAGTGGGAGCTTGAAGACATCATTTGGAGTTTTGTTTCTTTGTCCCTTAGGAATGGACTTGACATTCTTGTTTGGTTCACAAGAATTGTCACTAGAAATTTTTGGCTTGGTTTATACACTTTTTGCATGTTGTTGATTGTGTTTATGTTGATATTATCATGTGTGGTTGAAATAGGATTTTGCATGCTAGATAATATTTTAAACATAAAAGTAAATCATCTTTTTGGAGTTTGGCTCTTCAAAATGACATTTTAAAGTAAAATGATAAAAATGGTTTTTTAAAATAAAAGGAGTTTTATTATAAAAACTCTTAAAATTTTGAAGTAGTAAAATGAGTTAAAATTGTGATTTTAAAACTCATCCAATCTTCATGTCTAAATAATAAAAAGGTTGTTTTATTAAAAGGACTAAAATTGGTTCAAATGCGCTCAAACTCAAACTTTAATATAGGATATTATTTTAAAATTGACCGCAACGAAATAGTTAATAAAATGGAGATTTTATTTTAAACTAAAAGAACCAATAAAAGAAAATTATATTTTTCAAATTATAAGTACCATGTGATATTGGATGCATGCAATATACATGATACAATTTGTTTATAAAACTAGAATTATAAAACAACAAAAATCCCTTTTATAAACGCAAGTCTATGCCGTCCTTTTTGAAAACACTCGCACATCACTTGTATGATCCTTGTGGGATAAAGGTCACCTAACTACTTGGATCGTCTTTTGATGGCCGAAGTGGTTTCGCTTTTTCTAGTGGGATAAAGGTCACCTAACCACTAGTTATGCGCCGATTCCACAAGTTGTTCAAGTTGGATGACTCGATCGGGGATCTTTTGTGATAAAGGTCACCTAAGCATTAGAAACCCGAGGAATAGGTGGGATCAAACATGCCAATTAACAAACGTTGTTAAGGATCCCATATTGCTAGGAATTACATTTGGATGTAATTGGTAAACGTTACCTACCATGTTGAATTAAATAGATGGGATAAAGGTCACCTAACCGTTTATTTGTTTTGCAACGTTGGATCCTAGACTTTATATTATTAATGTTTTAAATACATGAAGGGTATTAATAAATAAAGTTTTGAAAATCGAAAATACTAAATAGAACTTTGTTAAATTTTGTAGATGGCAACAAATGCAAACCACCACACCAATTACCTTCGATCCATTCTTGAAAAAGAAAAACTTAACCACACCAACTTCCTAAACTGGCGCCGAAACCTGAAAATTGTTCTCAAGCCAGAAACGAAGTTGTATGTGTTGGATACCCCTATTCCCGATGAACCTCCCGTTACTCCTAGGGCTCCTCACGCTGAATGGTCGAAACATGTGGATGATTCGATCGAAGTGTCGAGCCTCATGCTAGCCTCAATGATTCCCGAACTTCAAGAGATTTTCGAGAATCAAACGGCATATGATATGATCAATCAGCTGAAGGAAATGTTCCAACAGCAAGCCCGGACAGAACGCTTCGAAACCGTTCGAGCGTTGCACGCATGTAAGATGGAGGAAGGAGGGAATGTGAGCAATCATGTTCTCATGATGAAAGGTCATTTGGATCATTTGGAGCGTCTTGGCTCTAAATATCCAACGGAGTTGGCAAATATAATTCTGAACTCTTTGCCCAAATCCTATGACCCCTTCATCATGAACTATAACATGAATGGTTGGGAGAAACCTATCTCGGAACTGCATCAGATGCTCAAAACTGCTGATAAGAATCTCCCAAAGAAAACCCCTCATGTGCTCATGATTCGGGAGGGTGGAACCAAGAAACCCAAAACCCCTAACTCCAAGGCTAAGTTTGTTAAGGGCAAAGGCAAGAAGGTTGCCCGAACCCCACCAACTAAAAAGAAGGAAAAAGTGGCTAAAGAAGACGCATGTTTTGAATGTGGCGTGATTGGTCACTGGAAAAGGAACTGTCCTACTTACCTGGCAGAGTTGAAGAAAAAAAAGGCCGATGCAGGGCCTTCAGGTATCTATGTGAATTAGATCTATTTACTTTTTCACCTAACACTTGGGTATTTGATACTGGGTGTGGAACTCACATATGTAACATGTTACAGGGGTTCAGAAAAAGTAAGCAGTTGAAGACAGGCGAAATCGTACTCCACGTGGGAAATGGAGCAAGAGTTGAAGCTCAAACTTTAGGAGATTACGATTTACATTTACCGAATGGCCTGTATTTGACATTAAACAATGTGTGTTATGTCCCTGGTTTGACCAGGAATATTATTTCAGTTGCTCGTTTAAAACAATCTGGTTTTACTTATCGTTTTAATGATGATTTTATTCATGCTTACAAAAATGATATGTTCTATTTCGAGGCTAGACCTCTAAATGGTATATACGAAGTAAAACTAGATAGTTCCATAAACGATAGTTCTATATACCATGCTAACACCAAAAGACTCAAGAATGATTTGAGCGATTCTTATTTATGGCATTGTCGTATTGGCCATATAAACAAGAAACGCATATCCCAACTTCAAAAGAGTGGTATTTTGAAGGCAAATGAGAAAGAATCATTTGATATATGCGAATCTTGTCTATGTGGGAAGATGACCAAAGCTCCTTTCTCTAGTTCTAGTGAAAGGGCTAAAGATCTGTTAGGAATCATACATACTGATGTGTACGGTCCTTTCAGAACCATAGCAAGAGATGGTGCTAGATTTTTCATCACCTTCACTGACAACTCCAGTCGATATGGTTACGTTTATTTGATGAAACAAAAGCATGAAGCATTTGAAATGTTCAAATTATTTCAAAGTGAAGTTGAGAATCAACTCAATAAAACCATTAAAGTCCTTCGTTCCGATAGAGGAGGTGAATATATAAGTGATGAATTCCTAAATCATCTAGAGGATCGTGGGATTGTCTCACAACTTACTCCACCTAGAACACCACAACATAATGGTGTGTCTGAGAGGAGGAACCGAACCTTACTAGATATGGTTCGCTCTATGATGAATAGGAGTACTCTTCCTTTATCATTTTGGAGTTATGCCTTAATTACTGCTACCCGTATTTTGAATGTGGCTCCAACCAAGAAAGTAGATAAAACACCTTATGAGATTTGGCATGGAAAGGTTCCATCCTTATCCTATTTAAGGGTATGGGGATGTGAGGCTTATGTGAGACAGGAAGCTTCAAACAAATTTGATCCCATATCTACTAAATGCATTTTTGTAGGATATCCTAAAGATAGTATAGGATATTATTTCTACAATCCCGCCGAGAATAAAGTGTTTACTGCTCGAAAGGCTGAATTCCTGGAAAGTAAGTTTCTAATGGAAGAAGCAAATGGGAGGCAAATGGTACTTGAGGAAGAACCTTTAGGTGATGCATCTGAGGTTGGCACTAGTACTCAACATAGAGATGTTGAACCTGAACAAATGGTTGGTCAGGAGACAGATGAGACACAAAGTGTTCACAAATTTGGTAGAGTACGACAGGAACCGGAAAGATATGGGTTTTCCATATCTTATGATGAATGTTGTTTCTTGGTGGATTCTGATGAGCCCACCAACTACCAAATTGCCGCGACAGGTTCTGAATCTGATCGTTGGCTCGACGCCATGAACACTGAGATGCAATCCATGTACGATAATCAAGTATGGGACTTGGTTGATCTTCCTCCTTATAGTAAGACTGTAGGGAGTAAATGGGTTTTCAAGAAGAAAACCGACATGGATGGAAATTTGCACACATATAAAGCAAGACTTGTGGCAAAAGGTTTCACACAAACTCAAGGTATTGACTATGATGAAACCTTCTCTCTTGTGGCGATGATCAAGTCTATTAGAATATTGTTTGCCATTGCTGCATATTATGACTATGAGATATGGCAAATGGACGTCAAAACGACTTTTCTTAACGGACACTTAACTAAAGATGTCTATATGGTTCAGCCTGAAGGTTTTGTCGATCCAAAGTATCCTAATAAAGTGTGTAAACTTAAGAGATCCATTTATGGACTAAAACAAGCATCTTGAAGTTGGAATCTTCATTTTAATGAGAAAATCAAAGATTTTGGTTTCATTGAAAATGAAGATGAACCATGTGTCTTCAAGAAAACTAGTGGGAGCATTGTAACATTCCTTGTGTTGTATGTGGATGACATACTGATCTTTGGAAATGATATTCCCTCTATGAAAGGGGTTAAGGCTTGGCTTGAGAAATGTTTCTCAATGAAAGATTTGGGTGAAGCGGCATATATTCTTGGTATAAAGATCTATAGAGATAGATCAAGAAGACTTATAGGTTTAAGTCAAAATGCATACATTGACAAAATCTTGAAAAGGTTCAAGATGCAGGACTCTAAGAGAGGATCATTGCCATTGCCATCTGGTACCATATTGAGCAAATCTCAATGTCCTAGCTCAAAGGCTGAGCGGGACAAGATGGATGGAATTCCATATGCTTCTGCAATTGGATCTATCATGTATGCTATGATATGCACGAGACCGGATGTATCGTATGCTTTTAGCATGACGAGTAGATACCAACAAGATCCGGGAGAAGGTCATTGGATTGATGTGAAGAACATTCTAAGATACTTACGAAGAACCCAAGAAATGTTCCTTATCTATGGAGGTCGGGAAGAAAGTCTTAGTATAAAGTGTTATATTGATGCTAGCTTCCAGACGGATAGATATGATTGTAAGTCACCGTCTGGTTTTGTCTTCAGTATGAATGGAGGCGCCGTTTCTTGGATGAGTTCGAAGCAAAGTGTGGTTGCACAATCCACTACAGAGTCAGAGTACATCGTAGCATCATAGGCTGCACAAGAAGCTGCTTGGATGAAGAAGTTCATTGAAGATCTAGGGGTGGTCCCTACCATTCAGGAACCCCTAGAAATCCTTTGTGATAATGAGGGTGCCATAGCCATAGCTAATGATGCCATGTCACGGAAAAGGACCAGGCACATTCGCTGGAAATTCAACTACATACGTGATGAAGTTGAAAGCGGTGAAATAAGTATTCGCAAAGTTCATACAGATCAGAATTTGGCAGACCCATTCACGAAGTCTCTTCCACCAGCTAAACATGAGGATAACGCTAGAGCTATAGGACTTCGTTACTCTAGTGAATGGATTTGATTTGGTTTAGTATTTGGATTTTGGAACGATGAAAAGCAACAAGTATTGTATTTAACTAGATATATAAGATATGATCTTTTTCATACTCGTTGTGTTCTATTTTAGCATATTTTAATCCTTGAATAAATTAGTTATTCTAAATGTCCATAGTCGATCATAGTTGTGGGAGCAACTATGAAGTAAGACTAATATGAATTGGATTGGTTGACTTTTAAGAGTAAAAGTGGCAAAGTGTTGCAACCAAGTTCATAGGTACTTGTTAGGAAACAAGTATTGGACCTGATCCGCTTCAAGATCACCTCATGGATCGTCGTCATAAGTTAGTCTTGAATAAAGGTAGTATCTTTGTATCCTTCGACCTAAGATGCATATTTGGGACTCAAGTGTAGGGAGTGTTATGCTTTGATATGGTTAACCGTTGTTCTTAAAAAAGGCAGCTATCAAGGCCATTATTGGGCATGGCATAAACTGCACGAGAGGCGTACGTAGTCAAGATGGGATTTGTTTCTCTAAATATGTTAAGAGTGATACATCTAAGGCACCTTACCAAAAGTTGAACAATAGATGAGAATGATAGTGATCCATGTCTCATGTTCAACATGATGTCCTAACAAAGGGATATCTGACACCACACCTTATACATAAATTGAAGCTATGAGCTTGTGGGAATTGGATGTTGTTGAATGGCATTTACAGTCATATATTGCTGGGTGCAGTGAAATGTTGCTAGACGTCCACCACTGTCTATATCATTCTATAATACAATCTTGAGCAAGTGGGAGATTGTTGGTTCCATATGCTCAAGAATGATTATAAAATAATATTACCGGTAATATATGATCCTATAGGGTCACACCATATTGCAAGCAAACACCAAAATTGATATTTATAAGAATTTGATTCTTGATAAATATTAATTATTTCTTGAAAATATTAATGAATATGATTCATAATATTTTAGATGCAAATAATAAATTTTAGTTTAGTTAATACATATGATGGACTCATATGTAACTAAAATTGAAAGGAGGGATTTAAAGGAGAAAGTTTAAAATAGTTAAAATGTGATTTTAACCATTTTAAACTAGAAGGGTTGAGAGTGTAAAATTGCATGGCCTTCCTTTTTTCTCATTGGCCATGTTGGGTGGCAATATGCATTTCATTGGACCCTTTTGTGGTCCAATAGAAAATGCTCCCTTGTCTCTTGACTTGTAGTAAAAAGATAGACCAAATTTTGAATTACACAACACTTGAAAGTTGGCTCTCTCTCTCTCTCTCCTCTCCCATTTCGGCCGAAAATACACACATAGTGTGTGTGTTTTGTTCTTCTTCTTCTCAAGTCTGTTGTAGAGTGGTGAAGGAGGTCTTTTGCATCAAACAACAAGAAGGTACTAGCATACCAAAGGTGTTGGAGCTTGCTTTGTGGACTTCTCTAGAGGAACCCTTCTTGAGTTCTTGCCATCTTCATCTCATCATACAAGAAGACTTGTTCAAGGGACTTGATAACTCTATTTTTAGAGTTATTATTTCCTTTTATTTTTCATTTTATTTCGGCAATTTTAACCATTTTACTTCTCAAAACCCCCATTCTTGGTACATTTCACGAAAATGAGCAAAAAGAGTGAACCATAGTCTTTAATAAATTATTTGGTGGAATTTGGGTGTTTTTCACGTTTTATCCGCAGGGACTTGCGTTCCCCACTCCGGATCCCACGACAAAAGACAAAAGACAAAGGAACTCCTAGTTAGGATTTAATTTTCTTGGGAATAGAAGGTTCACTTAGCTGAGAAAAGGGCTGGAGAAGTACAAGGCATCTTGCTTTTTGATGGTATCAAGTACACCTCTTGTACTTTGAAGTTGACTTGGTGAAAGGGTCCATTGGGTAAAAGAGCTATAACATGGTGGTTCAAGGAGCTGATTATTCTGCAGTCCTTACCCTTTAGATATACCCATTTTTATGTAATACCGAACCCTTTCTCCTAGTATATAAAGGAGGTGTTGGGTGCCATTTAATGCATGCAATCTTATGCTTAGTTTTTGGAGAATCTCTCAACTACTACATTAGTTCTCTCATTTACTGCAGTAGTTAACTTTAAAGTTATGTATTTTACATTCTTAGTGTAATTTGTAGTTCGAAGTACACAGTGACAGGGACGAATTCTCGTTCCCCACTGTGGGTTCAATTCAAGTCACTTTTAGTTTATTTATGTTCATCTCTTCATCTTTTGTATTCTTTACTTCGGAAATGTTAGGCTAAACATCCCTTGGGATGTAGGAAAGAGAAGTACCTGGATTTTATTAAAAATGCTTGAGTAATCTTTATACTTAGAATATTTAGTGTTTTGGTCATTCATGTTCGATTTATACCCAAGGATGCGAACAAGCCGATCACTTGCAAGGATCTAAAGTCTAGTTCTTCACTTAGAAAAATAAGTAGAACAGAGTGACACGAGCTTGGATGATGCTAGGTGATTCGAAAGAATTCTTACGACACTTACGTAAGTGAGGTCAGCACAGTGAGCTAATCTTAACCCACTGGAGTAGTAGGCAAGCTAATTTGTGTATTTAAAACACTTAGAGTATTTGTCTCTACACATTCCATCGAGGCCTGAAAATGTCCATTTTGAGTTTACCATTGACAAAACAATAACTACTAAGAGTATAGGATTTTTATCTAACGGTGTGAGTATTTTGTAACCGGGATTTTCTAGCGAAAACGCCTACCTCGAATACAAGGATCACTTTTAGGCCCGGGTATTTAGTATAAAATCTATGGAAAATCTAACCTACATTCCTCCTTTTTAATCTTAAGTAAATCGTTAAAAGTAGCATTTCGCCAAACCAAAATATTGCTTCTTCTGTTATTGAAACCTGTAAAATGAGCTCATGAGAACCGTATTGTCTTGATTGTCCAGTCCCTGTGGATTCGATTCTGGTATTTTACCAACTATTACTTGCTGTGACGATGATAGTGGACAGTGTACACTTGCACTTCCCACTGTGGACAGTTTGCAACCCACTGCGATTAAAACACATATTTTGCACGTACCAAGTTTTTGGCGCCGTTACCGGGGACTGGCGTGATTTTAAATCTCAAGACATTAGTTTTTGTTCGAGCCCGAGTAACTCGTTTTTCTAAGCTGTTCGTGTTGCATGCCACGGCAACAACACGGACCTTTGTTACCAATCGATCTTGAAATAGAGCATACTTTTCGAAGAAGACGTAGAAACAAAAATCGACAATCCCCTATGGAACCCACTGTGAACATGGCAGAAATACCACCCGTAGTGGAGACCACAGTGACGATTGCCGATAGCAAAGATCGAAAAATACGGGACTATGCTACTTCCGGAGTTGGTGATTTGAGCTCCGGAATTTTAAGACCCAACATTGTTGCAACTCATTTTGAACTCAAACCGGTGATGTTTCAAATGATCCAAGCAATGGGTCAGTTTGGAGGATCACCATCTGAGGATCCGCACTCGCACTTAAAATCTTTTTTGGAAATGACTGATTCCTTTCAATTACAAGGTGTGACTGATGAAGCGTTAAGACTAAGGCTTTTCCCTTTTTCGCTAAGGGATAAGGTAAAGTCATGGTTGAACTCGCATGCACCTCACTCGATAACCACTTGGCAAGAAGTTGCTGATAAATTTTTGCAAAAATACTTTCCTCCCACGAGGAATGTAAGATTTCGAAATGATATAATTTTGTTTATGCAAGAAGAAGATGAGGCTGTTTCGGATGCATGGGAATGATTTAAAGATTTACTTCGAAAGTGCCCACATCACGGCATCCCACATTGCATCCAATTGGAGACCTTTTACAATGGTCTTTCCAATGCAGCAAAAATCATCTTAGATGCAACAGCCGGTGGAACATTCATGAGTAAAACCTACAATGAAGGATATCAAATCTTAGAAAAAGTGTCCAACAACAATACCGAGTGGTCCAATCCTAGAGAAATAGTACCAAAGACCAACACCATCGATTCCGAAGCACTCAAAACCATGAATGCACAATTAGTGGCCTTAACAAAAATCGTTTTGAACCAAAATAGAGGCCAAGTCAATTCTGCAACTCATCTAGCCGAAAATTGCTCCCTCTGTGGAGAGGAGCATCTTTTTTACTATTGTCCGGCAAATCCCGAAGCCGTTAATGTTATAGGAACCAATCCGAGGAACAACCCATACTCGCAGACTTATAATCCAGGTTGGAGAAATCACCCAAATTTCTCTTGGGTTGGTAATCCAGGACTCCAACCCCACGAGGGCGAGTCATGCCCAGCAAAGGCCACACAACCCCCCTGGATTTCAGCAACATCACAGTGGGCAGTCCCCACATCACAGTGGGCAGAACTCACAGAACTTTCACCAAGGGCAATCCTCACAACAATTCCAACCGCGAGGAACTCAAGCCGCTGAGGTTCAACCATCACTTGAATCAATTCTCAAAGGTTTCATGAATCAAACTCAAGCAGCCATTAGGAATATAGAGACCCAAGTAGGACAACTAGCCGTCGAAGTTAAGAATAGACCACGAGGAACATTACCTAGTGACACCGAACACGCTAAGGTGATAGGAAAAGAGCATGTCAAGTCCATAACACTTAGGAGTGGAAAGGATCTGAAAGATATCGTTTTCGAATCAGATGATTCGCCTCAAATACCCATTGTGGTTCCCACAGTGGGCACTCCTCAAGTCACTGTCATTCCCACAGTGGGGACCGACATCCCTGAGCTTCCCACTTTTGGACCTAATCCAAAACCTACTATTCCAAAGCCAATACCACAACAAACTCAAATTGACCCACGAAGCATACCTTTTCCTGACAGAATAAGGCCTAAAAATGTCGATGTTCAATTTAAAAAATTCTTAGACATTTTTAAACAGCTTCACATTAACATACCCTTGGTAGAAGCTCTCGAGCAAATGCCAAGCTATGTTAAATTTTTAAAGGATATTTTGAACAAAAAAAGAAAGTTGGGTGAGTTTGAGACTGTGGCTTTGACCGAAGAATGTAGTGCCCTCCTTACTAGCAAGATTCCACCTAAGTTGACAGACCCGGGTAGTTTCACCATTCCATGCAAAATAGGAGGACAAGAAGTAGGTCAAGCACTTTGTGATTTGGAAGCTAGTGTCAATTTGATGCCACTATCCATTTTCAACAAGTTAGGTATTGGAGAGGCTAGACCCACAACCGTGACATTACAACTAGCCGATCGGTCCATTGCCTACCCCAAGGGAAAAATAGAAGACGTTTTGGTCCAAGTGGATAAATTTATCTTCCCCGCCGATTTTCTAGTTCTAGATTATGAGGCCGATAAAGAAATCCCAATCATCTTAGGGTGTCGGTTTCTTGCAACCGGGCGTACTTTGATCGATGTGCACAAAGGGGAACTCACGATGAGAGTTAATGACCAAGAGGTAACTTTCAATGTTTTCAAGTCCCTTAAATACATAGAGACCGAAGACTATTTTGCTTTGAGTTCGATTAGTGGAACCCACTGTTTTGACTCAGTCCCCACAGTGGGGAGTGAGAGTGAGCACTCCGACTTAGAAAGTGAGGACACTTTTGAGGATGAGTGTAACGAAGTAGTGGCAGCCTTTGAACCTCTGGACTTTAAGGATAGAGATATTCAACCCCCTTCAATAGAACAACCTCCCGAGTTAGAGCTTAAACCATTGCCTTCCCACTTAAAATATGCTTATCTCGCTAAGGATAATAAACTTCCCGTTATTATCTCTTCCAAACTTAGTGAGAAACAAGAACAACTTCTGATTGATTTGTTGGTAAAGCATAAGAAGGCAATTGGTTGGACAATAGCGGACATTAGAGGTATTAGCCCCTCCCTATGTCAACATAAGATTAACTTGGAGAGTGACCACCCTGGAAAAGTCCAACCTCATAGAAGGTTGAACCCCATCATGAAGGAGGTAGTTAAGAAAGAAGTTTTAAAGTGGTTAGACGCCGGTATTATCTATCCCATTGCTAGTAGTAGTTGGGTGAGCCCCGTCCAATGTGTCCCTAAAAAGGGAGGGACGACCGTAGTGAAGAACGAAAAAAACGAGCTGATTCCCACTAGGACTGTCACGGGGTGGAGAATATGCATGGACTATAGACAACTCAACCTAGCCACTAAGAAAGACCATTTTCCCCTACCTTTCATCGACCAAATGCTCGATAGGTTAGCAGGAAAAGAATTCTATTGTTTTCTAGATGGATACTCCGGATACAACCAAATCCATATCGCCCCCCGAGGACCAAGAAAATACCACCTTTACTTGTCCCTGCGGTGCTTTTGCCTTCCGGAGGATGCCATTTGGACTCTGTAATGCCCCAGCCACTTTCCAACGTTGTATGATGGCCATTTTCACCGACATGATAGAAGACACCATAGAAGTATTTAGGGATGACTTTTCTATGATAGGGACGTCATTTGACAACTGCCTGAGAAAATTTAGAGAAAAGCCTAGTGAGATGTGAGACCCACGACCTTATTTTAAATTGGGAAAAATGCCATTTTATGGTAGAAGAGGGTATTGTCCTAGGCCATCTTGTCTCAAAAAGAGGGTTGGAAGTTGACAAAGCCAATCTTGAGGTAGTGGCACAACTTCCCGAACCCACAACAGTAAAAAGTATTCGAAGCTTTTTGGGTCACGCAGGTTTTTATAGGAGGTTCATCAAAGATTTTTCAAAAATAACAAAACCCCTATGCAACCTGTTACAACATGAAAAAGACTTTATTTTTACCCAAGAATGCCGAGATGCTTTTGAAACAATCAAAGAAGCCTTAGTCACAACACCCATAGTGACCACTCCTGACTGGTCACTCCTATTCGAAGTGATGTGTGACGCCAGCGAGTGGGCTATGGGGGCTGTTCTAGGACAAAGAAAGAACAAAGTTTTTCACCCCATTTATTATGCAAGTAAAACACTGATTGAAGCTCAGATTAATTATACTGTTACTGAAAGAGAATTACTTGCGGTGGTGTTTGCTTTTGATCGTTTCAGGTCGTACTTGATAGGGACGAAGGTAATAGTGCATACGGATCATGCAGCAATAAAATATTTGATCAACAAGGCTGACTCCAAGCCACGTTTGATTAGATGGGTTTTATTGCTGCAAGAGTTCGATCTTGAGATCGTTGATAGAAAAGGAACAAGCAATCAGGTAGCTGACCATTTGTCCAGGCTCGAGAAGATAGTGGACACTGCTGATCCCACTCCGGTCAAAGAGAATTTTCCCGATGAGCAATTGTTATCAGCCCAACATCTCGAAAATAATATTCCTTGGTATGCTGACATTGACAACTTTTTAGCAAGTGGTCTAAAACCCCACGGGATGAGTGGACAACCCTTTAAAAAGTTTTTACATGATACACGACAATATGTTTGGGACGACCCTTTCTTATACAAGATAGGGACGGACCAAATATTGAGGCGTTGTGTCCACGGGAGTGAGCAACATCAAATACTCCATGGTTGTCACACATCCCACTACGGTGGCCACTTTGGTGGAAACCGCACTGCTGCAAAAATCTTGCAAAGTGGGTTCTTTTGGCCCACTGTGTTTAAGGACTCTTACGAATTTGTGAAAAGTTGCGAGCAATGTCAATGCACCGGGAACATTTCTTAAAGGAACGAAATGCGTCTTAACAACATTCTAGAGGTAGAACTTTTTGATGTTTGGGGGATTGATTTCATGGGACCCTTTCCAAATTCCAATAATAATTTTTATATCTTGGTTGCGGTAGACTATGTTTCGAAATGGGTGGAAGCCATTGCTTGTCACTCTAATGATGCCAACACCGTGGTGAAATTTTGGCATAAAAATATTTTCACTCGATTTGGAACACCGTGGGCATTGATTAGTGACGAGGGCACCCATTTTGTGAACAAAGTCATGAGCTCGGTCCTTGCTAAATATGGTATACATCATAGAGTGGCCACCGCATACCACCCGCAAACCAACGGTTTAGCCGAACTTTCAAATCGTGAGATCAAAGGTATTTTGGAGAAAGTCGTTAAACCACATCGCAAAGATTGGTCAACCAAACTTGATGATGCTTTTTGGGCCTTTCGAACTGCCTACAAAACTCCCTTGGGAATGTCTCTATTTAAATTAGTTTTTGGCAAATCTTGCCATTTACCGATTGAATTGGATCACAAGGCATTTTGGGCCCTTAAAGAGCTTAACATGAGTGAGGATGCTGCGGGAATTAAGAGGAGTTTGCAAATACATGAACTAGAGGAGTTGCGATATCACTCCTACGAGAACGCAAAGTTGTACAAAGAAAAGACCAAGATGTGGCATGATCGAAGAATCAACCATAGGGAGTTCATGGAAGGACAACAGGTATTATTGTTCAATTCTTGTCTTAAACTCTTTCCAGGTAAGCTAAAATTACGATGGACGGGGCCATACACCATTGTCAAGGTGAGTCCCTTTGGAATAGTGGAGTTGAAGTCCCCAAAGTCTGGTCAAATCTTCAAAGTCAATGGGCAGAGAGTGAAGCATTTTCTGAGTGAGAGTGCTAACGTTGTACCCCACTCTCCACCCCATTATGGTTAAGAAACATCGGGATCACTTCTAAATATTTTATTTCAGTTTTTTGCTGTCTTTTTATTTTTTAGTATTTTTAATTCTGCATGGTAGTTTATTTTGCATGTGTGTAGGAGAGATTCCCAATTTTTGAAGAAAAAGCCAAGAAAGTACTTCGCAGTGGGATGGGCCGACGTCCATGCGCTTCCCACTCCCGAACTGACATGAGATGGGACGGTTTTAGGGCCCAAGAGGCTGACAAACATCAACCTTTCTGCCACACTAGTCAACTTTTAGCTGCCACTTGTCCTAGTTTGCCTTGTTCCAAGAAAAGCCATCATTTCCTTTTCTCTCTCTCTCCTAAACAACCGTTCCCTACATTTTGAAAGACCAAAAACCTTTTCCTTTTCCATTTCCTAAAACCAAAAACCACCTTTACTCCTAAAATTCAAATACACTCTCTCTCTACTTCTTCTTTTTTTCTCATGAACCAAAACCGAAAACCACCCTTCCTAAACCCTAAAAATGGTCAGAAGCAAGCGACTAAACACCCACCCGGAGGAACCCAGCCATGCGGCGGTCCGCCGCAGAACCACCGAGGACCACCCGCCGGATACCATCACCGGCAATTTAAATGAACCGCCGCCGATCTCCGGTGAACCGCCGATCATACCAGATACTCCAGACACAGGTTCATCCAAGCAAGAGAGTCCGAGGGCTGTGTCTTCATCAAAAGTTTTGGACACCAGTCAAAGCCATCTCGATGACGAAGCATTGCAGGCCGAAGAGGAAGAAAGGAGATTGGTAGAAGAATATAATCAAAGGATGTCTGCTATCCGAAAAAGAAAGAAAGAAGTCGAGAAAAAGCGACGAGAGGAAGAAGAAAGACTGAAACAAGAAGAGGAGGAAAGGTTAAGAAAAGAAGAAGAGGAAAAGAAAAAACGGGAGGAGGCCGAGAGATTGGCGAAAGAGGAAGAGGAAAGAAAAAGAGTTGAGGAAGAAAGGCTTCGTGAGGAAGAAAAGAAAAGGGCTGAAGAAGAACGATTGGCAAAGGAAGAACAAGAAAGAATCCGACAAGAGGAAGAGATTTGAAGGAAAGGGAAGGAGCAGATTCAGACTAAGGAAATCCCTTAAGTCACAAACACGGTCGATTTACCGGCACTCCATGCTGCTGCCCACAGTGGGGAAAACCCCATCGTTCGGGCTCTGAGAAAAAAAAGGAATGGTCACCAGGTCTAGGGTGACCACGTCGGAGAAAACAACAACCAAAAAGCCGAGAAGAAAAGCGTCTGGGAAAGGTAAGGGTCTCGGACCCTCTTTAAGTTCATCGTCTTTTGAAACTGATGCTGGGAATGAGCAAGTACCTTCTAAAAACCCACACCATTCCACTGTGGGGACTGAGCATGCCCCCAGTGGGGTGCCTAGGCAGTTCACAACTCCAGCAGTAGCTGACCACTATGAGCTCATTCACAAGCAAAAATTAAACTTAGAGAGGGGTTTCGACCCTGAGTTTGTAGAGGCAAACCAGTTTATCAAAAATCGGGTTTTAGCACAAGATTGGGCGACGTTGGCCTCTGCCAATCGTCGAGCAAATGCCTCTCTAGTTCAGGAGTTTTATGCCGAAGCTTCGCAGACCAAAGACCCCTTTGTAAAAGTTCGGGGTCGGACTGTGTACTATCATGCCACAGCCATTAATCAGGTCCATGGAATAAGGACCCCAACTACATGCGCATTCACACAGTTCTTGAAAAAAATGAGCCCCTATGCGCATTCACTCCTGGACATCCTTTAGCAGCTCTACTCCTTCTGGACAGCTCTGTGATTAAGCACTGTCCATGGATCTATGGATAGCTCAGGTAATCTGCTGCAACAGGCCCTTAACTGCATCATTTCTGCTCTGTGATGGCATTCTCGAATATGTGTGAACCTATATTTCAGGTTCTGAACCACACTCAAAGCTTTGAAAGGAATTGTCATCATGTTGTTTTCTTGTTATTCCATATGTATTTGCACATATTTAAGTTTTTTGTTTCCGGAATGAGCTTAACACAACAGCTTCTTAAAATCACAGAGGCTCTGGCCAACGGCTCAATGGCTCTGCGGTCTTCCTCTATAGATCTAAGCATCTCTGATCGAACAACTTCTGCACATAATATACGAGTCTGGAAAGCAACAAAAAGGAGTGGACAGTGGCACCAAGCAAATTGCACAACAACAACTTTCTGCTGAATTTGAGTACTGCTGCACGGATTAGACTTTTAGGACTTTGTAAGGGAACAGAGGCTCTGGGCACACTTTGTACTCTGCATGTTCATTGTTGTCACAATATCGGAAGTGAAGTTTGGACAACCTTTTCTAGAACAAGTTCTGCACGTAATGGATAGTTATGGAATTGTTGAGCTTTGAGGTTTTCTAAGTTTCATACAAACTGCACAAACCAAAATCTGCAGACCAAACTCTAGATAACCATTTAGCTGCAGTTTGTAGGCTCTGTATGCATAAGTCTGTCACAACACAAAAACAATTCTGGATCATCATGGATGAATCGATCTTCGGTTGGGATGATTGAAAGCATCTTTGGATCCTCAAGGCTATAAGCCTGAAAAACAAAAATTGAGGAGCTGTAAATCTGTTTGTTAATTTTCTTGCACAATTCGTCAAAACTGTTCAAAAGTAGATTGCATGTTGCACTTAGAAGTTAGAAGGTATCTCTGATCTCCATTTATATCATCCAATAGCTTGACTACTTCTGATTCTTGTTAACAATATTCACATGTTGGTGAATCCAATGAATGGCTTAAAAAATACTTGAAAAGTATTGCTTCCATGCACATGCTCTCTCTTGACGTGGACTTCCACAATGAGCATCACCATTGTTAATTCTTGTATAATTTCAAGTACAACAACTTTATCATTCATGTTTCATTTTTCATAATCTCGAACTCGTAGAATGGTAATGAACCATTAATCCTCTTTCTGCCATAATTGTTGTTGCACCATTAATCCTTACACAAGAGTCTGGAGAACATTTATAGTAGCCTTCTGTCCATACATTTAATGTACAAAACATTTCTACTCATACTTACAATATAGATTTTAGCTTTGATCCTCTGCAGAAAGTATTAACAACAAGACAACATCTCCACAATCAATTACACTTACTAAACATTGGATCAATCATGAGGATAATCAGAATATGCACAAAGCTAATTTGTTCAAACTCTACAAAATCTGCTGCATTTTAAATCTGGAAGTGCCATTTCGCAATCTGTATGAACTCTGCATATGAACAAGGCCGACCCAAGCCCATGGTTGTCATTGCAATGACCATGGGCAGCAAAATCAGAGGGGCATCACAGGCCCAACTCCATGTTAGCTTTAGTAGGTTGCTTATTGGGCCAAAATGAAAAGAATCGACCCGTTTGACGAGACTAGTAAGCCTAATTTGATCTGCTCTCGCCTCGGCCGCTTCTTCTCTCAATCGATGTCACAATCATTCGTAAATCGATATGTACTCATTGACTCAATCGATCTGCTTGATTGCCTGAATTCCTAAATAGACTGCATATGCTGCCCTCTTGATTCTCGACTGATGGCTCTCAATCGATCTACTGAGTGCTGCCCTGCCCCCAAGTCTATCTGGTTTTTCTTCATATTAGCAAAACTCTATATTTCATTTAGACGTATTTTACATGATTGAGGTATGTATGTATCATTAACATACTCTTATTTGAATTTTTGGGTAAGGAACACACAAATTCCATCAGGAAACTTTAACACTGATGACGATTGATATTGTGGCTCAATCCTCATAGACCGCTAGGGATTGATTTGTTGTTAGTACTTTTGGTCAAACCTTTTTAAATGCTTATGTTATTGAATAGAAAATTAAAATCATTGCTTGATGAATTCTGAAGAGGGCATGTATGTGATTTATGAGACTGTGTTTGCATGAGTGTTCTAGCTAGATTTTCATCAACTAGATTGGATGAGGTAGCTAAATATAAGATAAGTTATGTTTAAACACGAATATGAATGCAGATTAAAAACTTAAACTAAGCCATAAATGGAAAATATGGGTGATAAAATAGTGATGATATAGATTACTGTATTTGGAAGTTATACTTGGTTTCACATTCAAAAGCTTGGATATGCTTGTTATCTGAAGATGGAGGGAGTATCTTTTTCAACTCGAATGGCTGATTCTTTGAAAAAAAATACTACTATATATGCCATCAATGGCTATGTAGGCTTTGTTCCATAAACATTTTAATTCAACAACAAAGTCGGGTTGGTGTCTACAATCCATGTTACTCTTGATAACACAACAATTTTAGTGTTTGTGCAAAGGTCTATGTTTTAAACCTTTGTGAAGAATTAGGTGATGGTTGATCAATTTGGAGAAAGTAAAAAAGGTACCATTATGCTTTAAGAGATACCTAGGGTCTATCATGAGTCTAGAAACATTGAAAGAGTTGGCAATTTTGAGGATTAAAAGTGAGTTTTTAACAAATGTTAAGTATGATAAAGTGAATGATATTTTTGCTTCAAAAAACGAACGAAATACATCGTTTTAGGTGATGTATCTTTTGTTATGTTATTCAGGGTTTTGGTTTATGCCCCCATTGTATCATTTTTGTTATATTTAACAAAAATCGGTGTAGGGATGAGCCGGGTAGCTTGACTAGTTTCCAAACCTTTTTAAATAATTTATTTTCTTTATATGTATGTGCATAAATATATTAAGAGGCATTTTTTAGGCTTTTGCCATGGGCATCCTAAACCTCAGGACCGGCACTGCATATGAACAGTAACTGTATGCGCATCGAACTAAAGATTTGCATAGTTAGAAATTCAAAACTGGATGCATTGTTCTATAACACATATTCAATGGCGCAACAACTTCTTTCAGGATATACGTCTCTTTGAACACAACAGTAAACAAATTTGCATTTTTCGAACAAAATATATCAATGTGAATGAATCTGTTTGTAGCTCCCAAACCTTTTGTAGACTTGAATATGCATATTTTGTTGCACATTATCAACATGGGAAGCAACAGATAGCAGTATATTCAGATTTAGACGGAATCATTCTTACAACACCAAAATCAAAACACTCTTATCCATCCACATTTGGATCAAAAAACATTTTCCGAAAACTAAATGAATTAGTTTTTCATTGAATCAATTATGAGTAGCGGAATATTGAACAAATTTTGGATCAAAGAGAGTCCAATCTCAAATAAAATCAAGGTAAGATCTGAGATCCACAACCTATCTATCGAGATGCTAAATTAACGATGGACTAAAGCACGCACAAGGATGGGATCATAGATCAACCATCTACTGTGTGCTTATAAAAATCAGACCAATAAAGTAGGAAGGATCAAAACACACACATGTAATAAGTCTGATCAGATTTGATCCAAATGGAATCAGATCTCCAGATAGACATTTCATCAAACATGTGGTGTGCAGAAACAGGTTTTGTGTAGAATCAATGTTAAAGTTTTGAAGATAAAGTGCTGAAGACTGCTGCTATATTTTTGTTAAATCTTGAATCCAAAGGGGGAGAATGTTAGGACATTATTGAATTCAAGATTTACTGTGATGTCACATTATGTGTAAAGTCAATGTCTTAGAAAGTCAGCATTGCTTAAGCCTTTATGCCTTGTATGTTGTGGGTATAAATAGGCTTATAGTGGCATTGTTTAGTGTAACTCTTTCTAACTCTAGTTACTTTGTCATTTGTACTTAACAATGAGAATAAATGGATGACAACTACTTTCTCTATCTAGAATATGTTTCACTCTGATTGTTTACACTAGATTTGGGATTAACAAATTTACTTATCCAAATGGAACTAATCTGTATCAAATTCTATCCAAAAAACATCTTAAATCACCAAAATCGATATCCACAACCGAAAAATGCAAAAATATCCACAATTACCCAAATATTTGATGCACAATCCGATTTGTTTAGGCTCTGATACTACTTGTGAGTCCATTCTATAATAACCAGACTTTTTATATAGAACATTAAGTGAAAAGTTTGTTTTGGGAGTTAGTTCATTGCTTTGTAGGCTTGTACATATAGCATATGGACATAACCGAACCAACTTTGTCAAGCATGACAATTAGAGGGGTTAATCATGGATAAGTGAAACTATATTTAAACTCAAAATGTGAAGAAATTGACTACTTATGATAAATATGTAACTTATGAAACTTGAGGGTCTAAAAGTGAAAAATTGGAAAATATAAAAACAAATTTTGAAATTAATAACTCATAATCAGATTTCATTCTCATCTCATTCACGTTTCTACTCAAACCCTAGACCAAAACCCTCATTCATGAAATTAAGCTTCAAATCCTTGATGTAATGGTGAGATTTTGATGATTTTGAAGCTAAATCTTGAAGGTAACTATTAGATAAGCTTATATTATTGAAATCTAGGTTATTGGGTTGAAATACATATTAAGTGTGTGGGTATTCTTGTTGTTAGGGGCTGGAGTTTGAAGAGATTGAAGAAATCTTCATCTTGAAGAAGTTGTAATAATCCCTAAGGTAAGAACTTAGTAAATCTTTGAATTAGATGTTTGATAACCTAAGATTCTAGTAGGTTTTGGTTTATATGATGTTAAGGGCTGTTAAACCAAAACAAAGTACTCTAATTTTGTCAATAGAGAGGTTTAGAATGGTTATCAATTCAAGTGGTAGCGATTGGTATGTTAAACAAGTTAAATATGATTGATGTTGGAAAAACACAGAAATCTGCAGGTTACTTTAAAAATGCGTATAAAATCAACCATTGATCCAATTGATGTGTGTAATATATGGTTGGAAAGCTTGGTTTGTCTAGCACCTATGTTATGAAGAGTCCGAAAGCTAATTTGGAGCATAAGTATGCCAAAATACTGAATTACAGTAGCTGGTCTCTGTAAACTCGGGATTTGCATACTGTTAGTATAAAATTCGTATAAAATCGGTCGTAGCTCCAAACAATATGATTCTGGTGCGATTGGATTCCTAAGAGGCATATGTATGATTTTCATTTAAACAATAACACCAAGTTCAGCTCCTAAGTATGAGTAAAATGGCAAACACATAGATGGACAGAAGCTGAAATGTGCAGGGGACTGCACTGTTTTGTTTGTTTGCTTGAGTAACCATACCATCCTCTAACGAACACTATAAGTGAGTTGTAAGTTTATTATGATGCAAATAAATCTTTATTAACCTAAAAGAAAGCTACAAATAGGATAAATAGGTAAATCAAACATAGTTAATCATGTATAGTTTTAAGTGTACATTACTTGTGATAGGAAATCCGATTACTTAGCAAGGATTGGAACATTGGCATTCGAGCATCGTGTTTGATTATCTCTGTATTAGACAATAAGTTCATCTTGTAATACTTGTGTATTTATAAGGGTGTATTTTGTAACTTATTTGTATATATATAGCTGTCTCCTCTCCTATTGGAGGGCAGGGGAATTTTAATTGTTTCATGGTATCAGAGCATACCATACGGTCATAACCTCCCAACCCTCTCCTCTTCTTCCCACCTGTTGGTTTTCCTTTCTCTTTGGAATCCATGGCTTCTCCTTCTTCTTCCCAAGATAATCACCTACCTATGCACACCATTCTTCACCTAATCACCATACGGTTATCTTCCTCAAACTACCTTCTATGGAAGAACCAAATGATCCCTCTCCTCTCGTCCCAAGGTCTGTCCGGTCATATAGATGGTTCCTCTCAGATTCCAGCAACTGAAATCAGTGTTGATGCGAAAAACGTTCCAAATCCGGCTCTTCCCGTCTGGATCGAAAAAGATCAACGTGCCGTTATTCTCTTACAAGCCTCGTTAACCGAGGAAGCCTTCTCAGAAGTCGTTGGCCTCTCCTCTTCTCGTGCTATTTGGCTTGCTCTCGAGAGTGCCTATGGGAACTCCTCTATGGAACGAGTCCAAAATCTTCGCGATCGTCTTCGATATCTCTCTAAAGGTAACGACACCGTCTCTAATTTTGGTCGGAAGTTTAAAAATATTTGTGACCAACTCTCGGCCATTGGCCACCCGGTAGCCGACACGGATATAACTCATTGGTTTCTGTGTGGCCTTGGTCCCACTTTTGAGACTTTCTCAACGGCGATTCGTGCATCTCGCATGCCACAAGTGTACCGTGATTTACTTGCTCAAGCCGAGGGCCACGAAATGTTCCTTCATGCCATTCACGGGAGTTCGACACCTGCTGTTGCCTTCTCGGCTCAGCAGCACAACTCTCTTACACTCCCACCGCATCTTGCGGCCCAGCCACAGGTCTCGGCCCAGCGTGGTTTCAACGGTGGTTACCGTGGTCGTCGTGGACGTGGATTTAGAGGAGGTCGGGGTCGCGGTCGTAGACCCCCCCACTGCCAGCTGTGTCGAACCGATGGCCATTACGCCAATACATGTCCGCATCTTATGTCATTTGCTCGAACCCCGCGACCAAGTGAGCCCGATCTTGCTCGTGCATTTCATGCACAATGCCATGTGAACACGTCCATGCCGGAATGGTTTGTGGACTCTGGGGCCACGGATCATATGGTTTCTTCTCCTGCTTCAGTTGCTCATACTGAGCCCTCTATTGGTGGTGCGTCTGTGGAATTCCGTAATGGCTTAACTTTACCCATTTCTAGTGTTGGGACTACCATCATCGCAAATAAACTCCGTTTACGTGACGTTTTGGTTGTCCCTAATCTCACAAAAAATCTTCTATCTATCAGTAAACTGACGCGTGACAATGCTGTGGATGTTCATTTTTCCGAAAATTCTTTTTTTATTCAGGATCGTCTCACGAAGGAAGCTCTAGCTCAAGGAACGTGTAATCAAGGCCTCTACGTGCTCTCTAACACACCGCAAGTTCAAGCTTTTTTTGCTAAAAATAAGTGTACGGCATCTTATGAACTGTGGCATTCACGATTGGGCTACGTATCTTTTGATACTATCTCTTTGTTAAAAAATTTGGGACATTTATCACTTTCGTCTCTTTTACCGAAACCAGTTATCTGCTCACCATGCCAACTTGCGAAATCATCTAGATTACCATTTGAGCTAAATTTTAAGCGTGCATCACATGTGTTAGATATTGTTCATTGTGACTTATGGGGCCCTTCACCTGTCGTCTCGGTTGATGCTTATCGATATTATGTGGTTTTTGTTGACGACCACTCTCGGTTCACGTGGTTATACCCTCTTAAAACTAAAACGGATTTTTTTGACGTTCTTGAGAAATTTCTACGCTTCGCTCAAACGCAGTTTTCAACCAAAATTAAAATTTTTCAAAGTGATGGCGGTACCGAATTCTTGAATCATAAGGTGAAATCTTTATTTAACGACAATGGCTGTAACACCCCGCTTACCACGACACAATATTGTCCGCTTTGCCCCACTGGCTCACGGCTTTGTTCTTGGCGACCTGGCGAGGACTTCCCAGGGGGTCACCCATCCTGGTACTACTCCCACCCAAGCACGCTTAACCACAGAGTTCCCAAGGAACCCGCATGCTTGTGGCCCCAAAACGCGTTGTGTCTGGTAAGGCCAAGGTTTACTAATATACCCAGCATCTCTCCTGTCCACGGCCGATGTGGGATATGCCTAAGGTGTTACACACACCCCCCCTTAGGGACTCATCGTCCTCGATGAGGTTTGCCCCACCATCCCGAACAGCACAGGAGTGGCTCTGATACCATTTGTAACACCCCGCTTACCACGACACAATATTGTCCGCTTTGCCCCACTGGCTCACGGCTTTGTTCTTGGCGACCTGGCGAGGACTTCCCAGGGGGTCACCCATCCTGGTACTACTCCCACCCAAGCACGCTTAACCACAGAGTTCCCAAGGAACCCGCATGCTTGTGGCCCCAAAACGCGTTGTGTCTGGTAAGGCCAAGGTTTACTAATATACCCAGCATCTCTCCTGTCCACGGCCGATGTGGGATATGCCTAAGGTGTTACAATGGCACTTTCCATCAAATTTCCTGTCCCTACACCCCGCAACAAAATGGTCGGGTGGAAAGGAAACATCGCCATATTGTCGAAACCGGGCTTGCCATGTTGTTTCATGCTCGCGTTCCTGCCACTTTTTGGGTTCATGCCTTCAGCTCAGCGGTTTATATCATCAATCGGTTACCCACCAAAGTTCTCTCCTCCAAGTCCCCATTTGAGGTGTTGTTTGGACGGATCCCGCAATATGCCAATTTTAAACCTTTTGGTTGTCGTGTCTATCCGTTCTTACGGGACTATGCTCCTAACAAACTTGCTCCTAGGAGCATTCCGTGCATCTTTGTGGGCTACAACCCGCAGTACAAAGGCTATCAGTGCTTTGACCCAGATTCCTCTCGCACTTACGTTACACCACACGCTCGTTTTGACGAAACATATTTCCCTTTTACCAATATGCCAAATGCAACACCGCTCTCTGACATACAACTACACACCTTTTTAGATGATGTTTCTCCCTCCTCCTTACATACACCTCCCACACCTCCTACCCCTCCAACTTCCTCACCTCCTTCCTCAACTACCTCACCCTCACTTAATCCTTGTGGCCTTTGCGATGACCACTCTCATGCCCCGACAACCGATGACCCGCCCGGTTCACCCGTGCACTCCCCACACTTCCCGACGCCACCCACTAGCCCGACCACCACGACACCACCTTCTAGCCCACCCGTACTACCCATCTCACACCCGCCGCCCACCGTTGGTCACCCAATGACAACTCGTGCCAAGGCTGGCATTTTTAAACCAAAACATCGCGCAGATCTCTCTCATATGCGTAGTTATGGTCTCTTCTCCGCCCTTCTAGCCTCCTGTGATCCGACTCATCCTTCCGAGGCTATGTGTGATACCAAATGGCTCAATGCCATGCAATTAGAAATGGATGCTTTATCTCTTAATAACACATGGACATTAGTCCCACGACCCAAGGATACCAACGTTGTTGGGAGCAAATGGTTGTTTCGTACCAAGTTTCGAGCGGATGGGACCATTGAACGCCACAAAGCTCGGCTTGTGGCACAAGGTTTTAGTCAAATTCCGGGCATTGATTTCTCTTATACTTTTAGTCCGGTTGTTAAAGCTTCCACCATTCGTGTTGTGCTCTCCCTAGCCGTGGTTAATAACTGGGTTCTACACCAATTAGATGTCAATAATGCATTTCTTCATGGCAAGCTCACCGACACTGTATTCATGCAACAACCACCGGGGTTCGTTGATCCGAAATTTCCCGATCATGTTTGCCGCCTAAATAAAGCTATCTATGGTCTCAAGCAAGCTCCTCGTGCTTGGTTTCATCGCTTGCATTCCTTTCTCATAAAGGACGGGTTTACTTGCAGTCCGGCTGATCCATCCCTCTTTGTTTTTAAACGAGACACGTGCCTTCTATACTTACTTGTGTATGTGGATGACTTACTCCTCACCGGAAACGACTCCAATGCCATTCGATCCTTTATCACACGGTTGCATACCGAATTCCGCATCAAAGATCTTGGGCGGTTAAACTACTTTCTTGGCTTGGAGGCATCTTATACGGATTCGGGTATCTTCTTGAGTCAAGTCAAGTATGCCAACGAGATCATCCATCGGGCCGGCTTGTCCGACTCGAAATCAGCTGCCACACCGTTATCACCTTCGATCTCCCTCGTTCGAGATGGTGTCCCATTTGATGATCCTACCAAGTATCGTTCCATCGTCGGTGCTCTTCAATATTTAACTATCACACGCCCTGACATTGCGTATGCGGTTAACCAGGTGAGTCAATTTCTTCACTCCCCTACGGTTGAACATTATCAGGCTGTAAAACGGCTTTTGCGGTATGTTAAGGGTACTCTCTCTTTTGGGCTTACGTTCTCGAGGCCCACAACCACCAATCTTGTGGGTTATTCGGATGCTGATTGGGCTCGTTGTCTTGATACGCGCCGTTCCACGTTTGGATACTCGATATTCATGGGGGGTAACTTAGTGTAATGGAGCGCAAAGAAACAACCTACGGTCTCTCGCTCGAGCTGTGAGTCAGAATATCGAGCTATGGCAAATACGGCTGCAGAGATCATTTGGCTTACTCATCTTCTTCGGGAACTTCATGCTTTACCACCTGGTCGACCGACTCTCTTATGTGACAATCAAAGTGCGCTGTTTCTCACACAAAATCCGGTTTCTCACAAGCGTGGCAAACACGTTGAACTCGATTACCACTTCATTCGTGAACTTGTGTCAAGTGGCAAACTCCATACCATGTTCGTACCATACAAGCTTCAAGTAGCGGACATTTTTACGAAAAGCTTACCGCGCCAACAATTTGAAATATTTCGAAGTATGCTACGTTTGGGTCCGCCACCGTTTCGCTTGAGGGAGGATATTAGACAATAAGTTCATCTTGTAATACTTGTGTATTTATAAGGGTGTATTTTGTAACTTATTTGTATATATATAGCTGTCTCCTCTCCTATTGGAGGGCAGGGGAATTTTAATTGTTTCACTCTGCTATATAAAGGTACGGATCTCTTATTTACTTGAAACGGGGGTGACCTATTGATGAGGGTCATTCCATCAAAGTTGGTTTACCAAATAGTACACTTATGGTACGAAAAGTCCTCAATGATGTTGATTCTTGGATATTCATCTTGTAATTCCTTTGTTGAATTCCATTTGGTATGTGATACATATGACTTGTTGACTCGGTCCAATGACCGTAAGATTATCGATTTGAGAATGGCACGACTAGATAGAGTCAAGCCATATTTACTTGTTCATTGATTGTTGTTATATCATTGTGATCTGGTTAGATCACATTTGTTGTGATCTTTTACCCACACTTCGTCGGGGGCACCGACCTTGTGATGCTTCCATGGTGGCTATAATCACTATGGCGTCCTCGTGTTTGCGTGGTGAGTGCGCTGGCCCTGATCAGGCCATGGAGGCGAATGGATATCCTAGGAACGGAACAGAACTAGGACTGCTTTAATAGTAGTCGAGGGCTAGTGGGTGTCGTGCCCACACTGCTAGTTCTCACTTATGCCCATTGAACCGTACATTCTTTGGGAACAATGGGTTTAGTGTATTCAGGTGATTTATGTGAACTTGAATTACACAAAACACGGAACGGGTGATTACGTGAACCCCTTTGTTATATCTTTGTGACATTCGATTGAATTACCTTATCGTTTCATGGTTATAGGGATAATTTGTACTTACCCTATATTGTTTATTGTTGATTTTGTTGATCTGTTCACTGAGTTTTTTGCTCAGCCACATTTGTTTTTCTGTGGCAGGTACTAGAAACAGACTGGGGGACTATCCGGGTTGAGAGACCAAGAGTGGATATTTTTTTAGGCTAACTTACCGGACAACCCACTTTTGTGTAGTTACTTTTGGGACTGTATATATATGTATATTTGTACCGTAACGTCCGGTTGTCTATAACTATGCCTATTTTGTTATGAAAATGTATTTAGCTGCTCTGTATGCTTTAAACCCAGTAAGGTTAGAATTGGGGTGTTACATTTATGGTATCAGAGCATAGGTTGCGACCTGTAGAATTAATCTAAGTTTGACCTGTGAGAAATGGGTAGATTTAGGACGGGATAGAAATAGTTTATTATGTCATATTATATTATATGTTATTTAACTAATTTTCTCTTAGATGAATACACTAATAAAGGTGTTATATGTGGTGTTGTCAAAATGCCACCAGGAATGAATGCTTAGAGGAGGAGAATAGAGGAGGTCTAGCGTGATAATAATCGCCCTCCTAATCAGCCGAAATCCGAGGATTTCTAAAGCAGTGCAACAAGCCTTGAGCTCGATGATGCCCGATCAAATATCATAAGTCATTGAAGTTGTGTGTCATACTGGTGGGATTGTAACTCCTATTACTACCGGAAGTACTAGTCTTACATATCAGTTACGACCACTACTATAGTCAGGACTCAACTAAGTCGTTAGAAAAGTTCCATAAACATAATCTTCAGTCTTTGTTATCGGCCACGAATCTTGTTGAGGCTTAAAACTGGATTAAATATCTAGAAAAGATATTTGAAATATTCAAATGTCCCGATAATATCCAAGTCAGATTGGCGACATACAAACTAGAGGGTGATGTCAATCAATGGTGGCAATCTTGGTAGCATGATTGAGAAGGTAATACGGTTGTGGAAAATCTTATGTGGAGCCAGTTTAGAGATGCATTTCTCCATCAATATTTTACTAAAGCCGATCGGGAATCATATATTAGCGACAAAGTGGTAGATCAGGATCGAAATATAAAGGCAAATAGACCACTATCAGCGGATCAAACTATCGATGATCAACTTCCTAGGTTACCGCCAGAACGGGAGGTTGAATTCTCAATCGATCTTATTCTAGGAGTTGGCTAGTTTCAAAAGCTCCATACTGTATGGCCCCGTCTGAGCTGAAAGAACTGAAGGAGCAACTACAAGATCTATTAAACAAAGGGTACATCCGACCTAGTGTGTCTCCATGGGGAGCACCTGTACTCTTTGTAAAGAAGAAAGATGGTTCCATGAGACTGTGTATTGACTATCGCGAGTTAAATCGTCTCACTATTCAGAACAAATACCCTTTACCTAGGATCGATGATCTATTAGACCAATTACAGGGTGCCAGTTGTTTCTCAAAGATTGATTTGAGATCGGGTTTGTTAGCTCCAATCTTTACGATTATAGAAGTATTGAAAAATAGGCTAAGTATGGAAGTCTTCGACAGAGGCTCTGCCGAGTCACCGAGAAGACAAAAGCTTAGAAGTCTTCGACAGAGGCTCTGCCGAGTAACCGAGAAGACCGAAGTAAAGAATCGCCAGAAGACTCTTCAATGCGGACAAGGCCCCAGAGCCTCTGTCATACTTGACAAAGCCTCTGTGGAGAAAATCACAAGAGTTCCTATCTGTCCAGATTTTTTGGGCATGTGTATACAAGCCAAAACCTCTCTTGAGCTTGAGAAAATCAAACAACAAAAGAAAATGTCCTCTCAAAATCCAACAAGTTCAAAGACTTCAAAACCCTTAAGGCCTATTAAAGAAAAACTAACTTGGCAACAGAAGGGTAAATGGGCTGAAAATAACAAATTCTTTTTCTTCCGTGACAGTGAAACCTGCAGAAGTTCACCACAGAAGGCTACTCTCAACAAAGGATTTTTCAAACAACAATCTAGCCTACATAGGTCTTCTTGTAATAGGAAGTCAAATGTTAGGAAAGAATGTAATGCCTCTGTTCCCCCATTTAATGTTTTCAATGAAAAGTTCAAGCAAATCTCTTCGCACATTCATTATTGTCATTGTTTTGATCTCATGTATCGACTAAATAAACACTTCTCAAGTCCACACTGTTTCCTCTCTGTACCAAAAAAGAATGCTAAATTCAAGGGTAAGAAGAAACAAAATGGCTCTTCAACAGAAGCTAAGACCAAACCCAAGAATGCTAAGGCAAACTTGAAGACCCCTAACAAAGCTGGACCCATTTGGATATGGGTACCTAAAACTTTCTGATTGTCTTACAGAAGCAGTATGTGCCAATCTGGTATCTAGACTCCGGATGCTCGCGGCACATGACTGGCGACAGAGGTTTACTATCCTCCTACAAAGACAAACTCGATGGAGGATCTGTGACTTTTGGTGACAACAAGAAAGGGTATATCAAAGGCTACAGAGTCATCAAGAAGGAAAACACATCCGTATGCAAAGTTGCATATGTGGATGGCCTTAAGCACAATCTTCTCAGTGTTAGCCAACTCTGTGATACGGGTTTCGACGTAATGTTCAAAAGAACCTTCTGCTCTCTACAAGGTGAGGACACAGGAGTCGAACTTCTGCGAGTTGAACGAAGAGGCGATCTTTACCTCATGAACTTCTGTGCAAAGAACAAGGAAGAAAAGCTCTGCCTTGTTGCCAGTAAAAGCGAAGAAGCCTGGTTATGGCATAACAGGTTCTGCCACCTAAACTTTCATACTCTAGATAAGCTTGTTAAACTTGATCTAGTCAAAGGTCTGCCAAATGTTAAATTTAATAAAGATCATTTGTGCTCTGCTTGCGAAATGGGAAAACTCAAAAGAGCTTCCCATAAAGGCAAGACTGATGTGTCTTGCCCCAGGCCTCTGTACATGCTTCATGTTGACCTCTGCGGTCCAATCGCTACACAGAGCCTAGGTGGCAAGAAATATATACTTGTTTTGATCGATGAATTTTCAAGATTTACATGGGTTGAATTTGTCAGAAAGAAATCAGATGTTCCAAACATTCTGATAAATTTAATGAAAAGAATCCAAGTTCTGTATGAGTGCAGGATTCAGAAACTAAGAAGCGACAATGGCAAAGAATTCAAAAACTCTGTCATTGAAGCCTATCTTACAGAAGAAGGCATATCACAGAACTTCTCTGTTGCACGCACCCCACAACAGAATGGCGTGGTTGAATGAAAGAACCGCACGCTTGTAGAGGCTGCAAGAACTATGATAACAGTATCTGGATTACCAATGTTTTTTTGGGCAGAAGCAGTATCAACCGCTTGCTACACCCAAAATCGATCAACCATTGTAAAAAGGCACATCAAGACACCGTATCATTTGATCAACAAAAGGCGACCAAATATCAAGTTTTTTCATGTATTTGGATGCAAGTGCTTTGTCTTAAATGATAGAGAAGCAAGAGGAAAGTTCGAGGTAAAGGCCGACGAAGGAAAGTTCATAGGATACTCTGCCACTTCAAAAGCTTACAGAGTGTACCTTCTGAGGTCTCGATCCATCGTGGAAAGCATCAATATATCTTTTGACGATTCCTTTCAGAAGACTTCTGAACAAATCAGTTCAGAACTCGGTTTAAAGAAGGAATCCTCTGGCATCCCAAAGACAAAAGCAGAAGACCTAAATCTTCTATTTGAAGAGATGATCCATGATGATATTGATCCCTCCGCTGGAGCCGTCAGAGCCTCTGAAGAAACATCTTTTGCCAACCAGACTGAGTCAGGTATCTCTCTAACTGGTCCATTAAATACTTCATCCTCTTCTGTGAATCATACAGATGCACGTGCTGAGGGGGAGCGAACAGAAGATGATACAACTAAGGATTCAACTACAGAGGCTCTTGAAATACCTACTCCAGCGACTACAGAGGAATCAATACCAGAGGAAAACGAAGACTCTGTCTCAACTTCCTCAGAAGAGACTCCAACTCTCATTCCAATAATCCCACAAGCTAAAGAACCAAGTTCGAGCTCTGAAGTGCCATCTACTACAGAAGATGTACCAGAACCATAGGGTGCACCTACAGAAGTTCAACTAGATGATGCCAATGATCATCTCCCCAGGACTACCAAATGGACTATGAGTCAATCTCAGAGCCAAATCATTGGTGATCCTTCTGATAAAGTCAAGACAAGATCAGCCACTGCAAATTTCTGTTTCTTCACAAATTTCATTAGTGTGATCGAGCCAAAACGCATTTCTGAAGCCTTAGATGATCCAAACTGGGTAGATGCTATGCAAGAAGAGCTTCTGCAGTTTGAGAGAAACAAGGTCTGGACCCTAGTCCCTCTGCCAAAAGAAAAACAAGCAATAGGGACTAAATGGGTCTTCAGAAACAAGAAGGATGAGGACGGGGTGGTTATCAGAAATAAAGCGAGATTGGTGGCCAAGGGATATCGCCAAGAAGAAGGCATTGATTACGATGAAACTTTTTCCCCTGTGGCACGCCTCGAAGCAATAAGTGTAACATCCCTTATTCCCAACACACAAATACATATATTTCACCACAAAATAACTTATCATATTTCAAATACGGTCCCTTAGATTCTACAATTAGGTCTTTTAGTACAAACTTTTTCGAATAAAAGAAAATACATAATAGATACAAAACACAACTTGAATCTTCATAATCATTCATCTTCCACAAAAGCTAAACATGATAAATCTTATCATTGTCTCTTATTTGCTCCTTGACCTGGAATACATATTTTAAAACAAAATGAGGGTTAGACCTTGAGGTCTAGTGAGAAAATCCTCGTTAGTTAAAGAAAACATTTGCACAACATCATACACATAATTCACATAAGAATACCAACTATGACTCATGCATCATGTATCTTTCCATCTCTTTCTCTTTTCTTTTCCTTGGCCATATTAATTGGTAGCAAGCCAATTAATTAATTTACACCGCTGTACTAAATACAGCCAACCCCACTGTCCCTCTGTACAACCAACTTTCACTGGTCCTAAGTCCGGCCAACTAGTACCCATACAATGTAATACTCATATAAACACTATATGCACAATATTACATTTAATCACATATATGTATTCCATTTGAAAACATTTTAAAGAAAAAACTCACTTGATTAGCTTAGTTCCAAAAACCCTTCCACGCTATTATCGAGCTCTCTGATTCCTTCAGTCCCGATTCACGGAATCTGTACCACATGAATACAAATATTTCTTTTTAAGGCTAGAAGTCTCTAAGTTCTGAAATCCTCGACTCAAGTCGCAATACACTACACCAAGTCGCAATCAACTACTGCGACTTCATACCCAAGTCGCAATCAACTACTGCGACTTCATACCCAAGTCGCAACCCACTATTGCGACTTCATGAGCAAGTCGCAACCCACCATTGCGACATTCATGAAGATGACCATATTCAAGCATGTCGCAACCCACCATTGCGACTTGCTTGAATGTCTCAGTCCACAGTGTTCATCTTAAACCCATATTTTAAATCTTTTAACAATGCATGTTGCTGTAATTATGCAGATATGTTTAAGACTACCTTTTGAACACTAACCCAAACCCAAAATTCATATATCCTTCTAAAAATAGCAAAACCCACTTCTAAAGTTTATAGAAAACTAAGAACCTTAAAAGTATGGATTAAACAGAAATATTACCTTGTTTTCTTCAGTTGTTTTTAGCAATTCCAGCAGAAATCTAAGCTTTCCTTCTTCCTCTTTTCTAGCTTTCTTCGATTTCTCCCTCCTCTCTCTCTAAACCGAAAACACACACAACACTTAGGATATTTTGGTTTTTGCTAAGAATGAAGACTTCATCTCCTAATTGAAGTACTATTGGCGGTGGTGGAGGTGTAAGGTTTTTGTAACAAGACCAATTTAATCCTCAACTTCTCCTACATAGCAAAATACACCCCTATACTTCCATATTAAAATTATAACTTACCCCTTAACTTCTATCTCCATAATATTAAATTAAAATAACACTTATAAATAAATTAATAATATACCTGGTTATTACAACATCTCCCCCTTAAAAGAATTCCGTCCCGGAATCCAGTTAAGTGAACAGATGAGGGTATTTGGCTCTCATTTCTGATTCCGATTCCCACGTAGCATCCTAACCTCTGTGATGTTTCCACTGTACTTTCACTTGTCTGATCTCTTTATTCCGCAAAACTTTGACTTTTCGGTCAACAATAGCTTCCGGTTCCTCCACATAGTTCAACTTTTCGTCCACTTGTATATCCGGTAGAGACACTGCCTGATCTGGTGATACCAAACACTTTCGAAAATTCGACACATGAAAAGCGTTGTGAATCCTGCTTAACTCTGGAGGTAAATCTAGCCGGTAGGCTACTTCCCCAATTCTTTCGGTAATTGCAAATGGTCCAATATACCTCGGGCTAAGTTTACCTTGCTTCCCAAATCGAATGACTCCTTTCCATGGTGAGACTTTTAACATTACAAAATCTCCAACTTGGAATTCTAACGGTTTCCGGCGTCGGTCGGCATAACTTTTCTGTCTATCTTGAGCCACTTTCAATCTTTCCCGAATCTGAGTAATCTTATCCACTGTTAACTGTACTATTTCTGGCCCTGCTAACTGCTTTTCTCCCACTTCATTCCAACATAGAGGCGTTCGACATTTTCTACCATATAATACTTCAAACGGTGCCGCTTGAATGCTGGAATGATAACTGTTGTTGTAGGTAAATTCTATCAAAGGCAAATGTTTATCCCACGATCCCCCAAAATCAACTATGCAAGCCCGGAGCATATCTTCTAAAGTCTGGATCGTTCTTTCACTCTGACCATCAGTTTGAGGATGATATGCTGTACTTAACTTTATCTGCGTCCCCATTTCATTCTGAAAACTTCTCCAAAACCTGGAAGTAAAATGACTATCCCGATCAGAAATAATCGAGATTGGAACTCCATGTCGAGTTACTATTTCGTCTATATACAACTTGGCTAATCGTTCCATTGAATCAGTTTCCTTTATCGGTAGGAAGTGTGCAGACTTCGTCAATCTGTCGACTATCACCCAAATAGAATCAAATCCTTTCGGATTTCTTGGTAGCTTCGTGATGAAATCGGTAGTAATCTGATCCCATTTCCACCTCGGTATTTCTAATCGCTGTAACTGGCCAAACGGATTTTGATGTTCAATCTTCACCTTTTTGCAAGTAGTACATTCTTCCACATGCTTTGCAATACTTCTTTTTATTCCCGGCCACCAATAGAATTGTTTCAGATCTCTATACATCTTATTTGTACCTGGATGGATAGAGAAACGAGATTGATGAGCTTCTTGTAACACACGATCACGTAATCCACCCAAACGAGGCACCCAAATTCTTTTCTCCAGACACAACAACCCACGGTCATCTTTCACAAGCAATGCTGAAATCCCCATTAATCGTTCTGACTTCAAATGTTCTTCCTGACAAGCTTCTATCTGACATTTCAACAGTTCGTCAAAGATGTTGGGTAAGAGTTCAGCCCTTAGTGAAATAGCTTTTATTGTTCCACTCCTTTCTTGACGACTCAGTGCGTCAGCTACCACATTCGCCTTTCCCGGATGATAAAGAATTTCACAGTCGTAATCATTCACCAGTTCTAGCCATCTCCTTTGCCTCATATTTAGCTCCTTCTGATCGAAGAGATGTTGGAGACTCTTATGATCGGTAAATATTTGACATTTGGAACCATACAGATAATGTCTCCAAATCTTCAAAGCAAAGACAACCGCTGCAAGTTCCATGTCGTGCGTAGGATACTGTCTCTCATGATCTTTTAATTGACGAGAAGCATAAGCAATAACCTTTCCCCGCTGCATTAATACACAACCCAATCCCAACTTAGACGCATCACTATAGACTACAAAGTCTTCGGAACCTTCGGGTAATGCTAATATCGGCGCGCTGCACAGTTTTTCTTTCAATATCCGAAATGCTTCATCTTGTTCTGCCTTCCATTCAAACTTCAGATTCTTTCGAGTCAGCTTAGTCAGAGGTGTAGCAATACGAGAGAAATCCTTTATAAACTTTCGATAGTAGTCGGCCAAACCCAGAAAACTCCGTACTTCTGTTGCTGTCTTCGGCGGTTCCCATATTTCAACTTCTTCTACTTTCATCGGATCGACTTGTATACCTTTTTCGGAAAATATATGCCCCAGAAACTGAACTTCCCGCAACCAGAATTCACATTTTGAAAATTTAACATACAACTTTTCTTTCTTCAGTAGTTCTAGAATCAAACGCAGGTGTTGCGCATGCTCTTCCTTGGATCGGGAATAGATAAGTATATCATCAATAAACACAATAACGAATTTATCAAGATACGGCTTACATACCCGATTCATTAAATCCATAAAAGCAGCTGGAGCGTTCGTCAATCCAAATGGCATTACTAGAAACTCATAGTGACCGTACCTGGTGCGAAAAGCAGTTTTCA
This sequence comes from Saussurea involucrata, assembly GCA_033807775.1. Classification (NCBI taxonomy): domain Eukaryota; kingdom Viridiplantae; phylum Streptophyta; class Magnoliopsida; order Asterales; family Asteraceae; genus Saussurea; species Saussurea involucrata. The sequence continues at coordinate 106,269,550 of CM066322.1, read as the reverse complement.
AAACGTCTTCTTCTTTGACCTTTAACTGATGATAACCGGATCTTAAATCAATCTTGGAGAAACAACAAGCTCCGACTAATTGATCGAAGAGGTCATCAATTCTAGATAGCGGATACTTGTTTTTGATCGTACGCTTATTCAATTCTCTGTAGTCGATACACATTCTCATCGAACCATCCTTCTTTTTCACAAACAAGACTGGTGCTCCCCACGGCGAAGAACTCGGTCTGATGAAACCCTTATCGGATAGATCTTGCAGCTGTGCCATCATTTCTTTCATTTCCGGAGGTGCCAAACGATACGGTGCACGGGCTACAGGGGTGGCTCCAGGAATCAGATCTATACCAAACTCTACCTGTCTAACGGGCGGAAGGCTGTTCAAGTCCTCGGGGAAAACCTCTGGAAATTCACTAACAATTGGAATATCTTCCAACTTACTCTTCTCTAGCTTAGTATCTATCACATAAGCTAAGTAACTCGGGCAACCTTTATTAACACACTTACGGGCTTTTATCATAGATATAAGATTATACTGATGATTCCTACGATCACCATAAATCACTACCGGCCCTTTTTCAGGTAACACAACATTTATTAACTTCTTATCACAAACTATGTTAGCTTGGTTCTCGGCTAACCAATCCATTCCCACTACCACATCAAACTCAACCAGGGCTATTGGAAATAACTGAATCGGTACTCCGCACCCTTCTATATCTATCACACAGCTATCAAATACTTCTTTAACCGACACTTGATTATCATTTGCCGTATCTACCATTAAAGCATGATCTAACACTTTCGGCTCTAAATGCATATAAGCAGCAAATGAAGGAGACACAAACGATCGATTTGCACCGGAATCAAATAACACCTTAGCACGTGTAGAATTTATTAAGAATGTACATGTAACCACGTCCGGAGTTTCCTCCGCTTCTTTTGCTGTCATCTGAAATGAACGACCTCTTGCTCTTGCTGGTTCTAACCTCGGTACTGCTGGTCTAACACCCGTTGCTCTTGTTGACGTGCCACCCGATTGTATTCTTCCCAGTGGGCAATATGACTGAAGATGATCTGGAGAATTGCACGAATAACAAAATCTAACCACCCGACAGTCTTTGGCAATGTGACCAATCTTCCCGCACTTATAACAGTTTCTAGGATCAACTTGACAGCTTCCTTGATGAAAACGGTGGCACTTTGGGCAAGGTCTTTCAACTGATCGGAAAGGTGGACGACTATCAAATCGCTGAAACCCATACTTCTTTATATCGTGTGGTGGTCCTTCCCATTTTCTCTTTCCCGCACTCTTATCCCCAGTATCCCTCTTATTGTCCCGCTCCACATTTTCTGCGGCATTTACTGCTTCTGAAAAGGTATCAGGTCTCGTGGCAGTCACTAACTTTCTAATTTCTGAGTTCAATCCAAATACATACCTTTCCATCTTCATTTTCTCTGTGGCAACATAATACTCTCCAAAACGCGACTTCTCTAAGAAACGGGCAGTGTAGTCTCTTACTGATAAATTCCCTTGTTGTAGGCTCAGAAATTCCTCTTCCAACTGTCTGACTGCGGCTTGCGGACAAAACTGTTCCTTAAATGCCCTCGAGAATTCGCCCCAAGTAAAGGTTGAATATACATCAGGTCCCTTAGAGTCAATGAGGGCTTCCCACCAATATAATGCATCGGCACGTATAACACCTTATCTTCTTCCGCACATTTACTGGTTTTAAATACAACTTCAACTTCCTTCAGCCATCGCATCGCCTTCACTGGATCTCTATCCCCTCCATAAGTGGGTGGTTTACAGCTTAAAAACATTTTATAGTTACACTTTCTTGGTACCGATGTGACAGTAGGTGTGATAGGCATCTCGTTTTCAAAGTTAGGACCTGGTCTTTCTGTTTTCGTATGATGAGTCTGGTTAAACATAGCTTGGATATTTGCCCGAAGTCTTCCCATTTCAGCCGCTAAGTCGTCTCTCGTAACAGACTCTGTGCCTCGCCCCTGTACTCTGCCCCCAGTCCTTCCTCTGCCTCTTTCTCTCCCTCTTCCCCTTCTTCCGACTGTTAGATTGGATCTATTCGGATTTCCTTCCCCTTCCCGGTTCGTTTGTCTCGTCCCACTTGCCATTCTGTTGATTCAAACAAGGTTAATATACACGTAAGCACATACCCCATATAACAAAGTATTTCGGTTCAAACATGTACCTGTAAGATCACAATTACACTGGCCAGGTGTAATCTGAAATTACCTTACATGATGTTCCTTCTACCTTTTTATATTTAACATCCCAAGGTTCTATAATAATAAGGACATCCTACTTCGCATGCAGTTTAAGTCTAGGTACAGATACTAATACCTAAATCTCTTAAACTAGGGCTCTGATACCATCTGTAACATCCCTTATTCCCAACACACAAATACATATATTTCACCACAAAATAACATATCATATTTCAAATACGGTCCCTTAGATTCTACAATTAGGTCTTTTAGTACAAACTTTTTCGAATAAAAGAAAATACATAATAGATACAAAACACAACTTGAATCTTCATAATCATTCATCTTCCAAAAAAGCTAAACATGATAAATCTTATCATTGTCTCTTATTTGCTCCTTGACCTGGAATACATATTTTAAAACAAAATGAGGGTTAGACCTTGAGGTCTAGTGAGAAAATCCTCGTTAGTTAAAGAAAACATTTGCACAACATCATACACATAATTCACATAAGAATACCAACTATGACTCATGCATCATGTATCTTTCCATCTCTTTCTCTTTTCTTTTCCTTGGCCATATTAATTGGTAGCAAGCCAATTAATTAATTTACACCGCTGTACTAAATACAGCCAACCCCACTGTCCCTCTGTACAGCCAACTTTCACCGGTCCTAAGTCCGGCCAACTAGTACCCATACAATGTAATACTCATATAAACACTATATGCACAATATTACATTTAATCACATATATGTATTCCATTTGAAAACATTTTAAAGAAAAAACTCACTTGATTAACTTAGTTCCAAAAACCCTTCCACGCTATTATCGAGCTCTCTGATTCCTTCAGTCCCGATTCACGGAATCTGTACCACATGAATACAAATATTTCTTTTTAAGGCTAGAAGTCTCTAAGTTCTGAAATCCTCGACTCAAGTCGCAATACACTACACCAAGTCGCAATCAACTACTGCGACTTCATACCCAAGTCGCAATCAACTACTGCGACTTCATACCCAAGTCGCAACCCACTATTGCGACTTCATGAGCAAGTCGCAACCCACCATTGCGAAATTCATGAAGATGACCATATTCAAGCATGTCGCAACCCACCATTGCGACTTGCTTGAATGTCTCAGTCCACAGTGTTCATCTTAAACCCAGATTTTAAATCTTTTAACTATGCATGTTGCTGTAATTATGCAGATATGTTTAAGACTACCTTTTGAACACTAACCCAAACCCAGAATTCATATATCCTTCTAAAAATAGCAAAACCCACTTCTAAAGTTTATAGAAAACTAAGAACCTTAAAAGTATGGATTAAACAGAAATATTACCTTGTTTTCTTCAGTTGTTTTTAGCAATTCCAGCAGAAATCTAAGCTTTCCTTCTTCCTCTTTTCTAGCTTTCTTCGATTTCTCCCTCCTCTCTCTCTAAACCGAAAACACACACAACACTTAGGATATTTTGGTTTTTGCTAAGAATGAAGACTTCATCTCCTAATTGAAGTACTATTGGCGGTGGTGGAGGTGTAAGGTTTTTGTAACAAGACCAATTTAATCCTCAACTTCTCCTACATGGCAAAATACACCCCTATACTTCCATATTAAAATTATAACTTACCCCTTAACTTCTAACTCCATAATATTAAATTAAAATAACACTTATAAATAAATTAATAATATACCTGGTTATTACAATAAGAATCTTCTTAGCCTTCGCAGCCCACAGAGGTTTCAAAGTCTTTCAGATGGATGTAAAATATTCCTTTCTGAATGGTGAAATCCAAGAAGAAGTATATGTCCAACAGCCACCAGGGTTTGAAAGCTCTAAATACACAAAATATGTCTATTATCTCGACAAAGCTCTGTATGGACTGAAACAGGCTCCAAGAGCATGGTACGAACGGCTTTCAACCTTTCTTCTCAATAATGATTTCGACAGATGTACGACCGATACTACTTTGTTTTACAAAAGAAAAGGTGGTGAGATTCTGCTTGTACAGATTTATGTGGATGACATTATTTTTGGGTCTACAAATGCACAACAGTGCAAAGATTTCGAAAAACTCATGCAGAGTGAGTTTGAAATAAGTATGTTGGGAGAATTAACTTTCTTCCTCGGACTCCAAGTAAAACAATCATCAGAGGGAACTTTTGTAAATCAAGCTAAATATGTCTCTGACATACTTTCAAAATACAGTCTCTCTGATGCCTCTGTAATGAAGACCCCAATGGCCACTGGAAATAAACTATTCTCAGATCCAAATGGCACATCCGTAGAGTGTAAGCTCTACAGAGGTATGATTGGGTCTCTGTTATACTTAACCGCAAGTAGGCTTGATATAATGTATGCCACATGCCTCTGTGCAAGATATCAAGCTAACCCAAAGGAATCCTACTATATTGCTGTAAAGGGGATCTTCAGATACCTTAAAGGGACCAAAAATCTTGGGCTCTGGTATCCGAAGAACTCTGGTTTTAGTTTTAAGGCATACACAGATTCAGATTATGGAGGATGCAAGCTTGATCGAAAAAGTACCTTTGGGAGTTGTCAATTCCTGGGAGGAAAACTAGTCAGCTGGACTTCGAAGAAGCAGAACTGGGTGTCTACATCTACAGCAGAAGCTGAATATGTTGCTGCTGCTAGCTGTTGCTCTCAAGTTCTGTGGATGAAAACACAGCTCAAGGACTATGGTTACAATATATACAAGATACCCATCCTCTGTGACTCAAAAAGTGCCATAGCAATCTCTGCCAATCCAGTACAGCACTAAAAAACAAAGCATATCGATATCCGTTACCATTTTCTGAAGCATCATGTTGAACATGGCACAATCGAAATGCACTTTGTGTCCACTGAATATCATCTTGCAGACTTATTCACCAAGGCACTAGATGAGAAAATATTCCTTTTCTTGGTGGGTAAGTTGGGAATGATAAACATGAGTTGAATCCTCTGTAAGTGAGATTTGATCTTCTTGTAAATATGTACATAACTTAAACTCTTCTGTATGTAAATTCTTAATCATAAAAAGTTCATGTACCTAACAGAGCTTCTGTGAGATTGCTCAGAGTCTGATAATCTTCACAGAACCTTTAGTGAGTTTGACCTATGTTATGTGCACTACTTATCAAATTTGATCCAAGCATAGGTCAAGGGGGAGCAGAAGGAGTCCTTGAACTGATCTACAGAGGTTGATCATTCAAGGGGGAGCCAAAGAAGAGATATGATCAATCATAACCACAAAAGTGAAGATTGTTTGCCGAACAAAGGAGAGCCAAAAGGTAAGTATCCCGTACAAATCCTTTTTGAAAAACAATTTTCTAGGACATCAATTTCAAAATACGTCCTAGAAACATTGTTTAAGACATTCCAAACAAGTAACGATCAAAAGGATTTTCGAGCCTTGCATTATGAGAAATTTAAGGTCATAGAGCCTCTGTAAGACGGATCCTCTATGACTTAAAATTTAATACGAGAACTCTATCGATCAAACCTTAAAATGTCTTACTTAAGGATTCACACGTACAAAAATACTGGAAGAATGTCTTTTGGTCGAAGAGCTCACTCCACCAAAGAGTCTCTGTCGCCCAACTTTGACACTCTAAAAGTAAGTATGTCTCGCACAAAACCTTTTTCCAAAACAGTTTTCCAGGACACCAATTTCTAAATATGTTCTAAAAACAGTGTTTAAAACAATAAAAACTTTGGATGATCAAAAAGTTATCTAAATTTTTAGTTATGAGAAATTTTCATCTCAGAGCCTCTGCTGGCTTTGACAGAGCCTCAAAGCCTCTGTAAATGAAAATCTTGTACTAAAAATCAATCGATCCTCTCCAATGATTTTTAAACGTTTTTGGTAAAGGTGCAAGCATCAGAGGATATAAAAGGCAAGTTTCAGACCACAGAGCTCAATCCACTACAGAGCTTCTGTCGTTTCTGATACTTGGCTTCTTTTGGAAATTCTGTACCATGCGGGTTATTTCTGAAGAGTGACAGTCATCTGAAAGTAGAAAGACCCACGCGCCAAGCATTAATGGGCCGCACACGCCATCTAATCGTGCTCTAACATCTATGACGTGTCATTTTTTGATTGGACGTACATGGCACACGTTCTCCTGGAAAGTTGAACCCAGCCGTATGTACTCGATTACGGACCCCAAATATTATTCACTTTCACCTATTTACCTCTTCAGACTCTACTATTATCTCTTCAGTATAAAACCCAACTTACCACTACGTCTCAACGTTTACGAACTTACTCTCTTCACCTTCTCCAGCGAACCTTGCAAAACCTGCAACATCCATTTTCTACCTTCCTTCTTCAAGTTTATCGCAATGGCTTCCACCTCCAATGCTCCAGTGAACTCCCCATCTCATTCTGAGCACTCCCAAAACCAAGAAAAAGCCGGAAACCTGCAACAGGATAACTCCGGCGACACACCAGACTTTTCTCCGATAACCCATCTTCTAAACTTCATCGCACATGAACACTTTGAAAGTGTTCTTCCTTTAAACCCCAATAACTACTACCTGGTTCCCTCAAAAACCGCATTTGGGAAAGCACATGCCATCCTTCTTCACATTCTGGAAAACCATTATCTTTACCCACTATTATCCAGAACTGTCGATAAAATACCTGCCAGATATCTCAATCAATTCTGGCAAAGCAGCAGATTTGACCCCGAAGATAGACAAATCAAGGGCTACATCTCAAAACCAGACAAATCCGAGCACCTTGAACTCAAGTTCAACCGAACTATGTTCTCCCTTGAGTTCAGTCTACCCACAAGAGGTCTTCTAGGGATAAAGACATACGCAGAGGAACCCACAGACACCGAGCTCTGCAGGTTTGTTGAAATGTTCGGATACAACACAACCCTAAGAAAAAGAAATGATTTCAGAAGAAATCGATTACCCCCTCTGTGGAACACGCTCTTCTCAATCCTAAATCGGTGCCTAACAGGGAAAGTGGGTAGTCCAGAACAATCTTCTCACCAAATTTTGGCAATTATGTATGGGGTGTACTACGATCTACCTTTGGACTACGCCATCCTCATGATGCAGGAAATGGTTAACACCATTGACCGCAGAATCTCCTCCCAGAAGGCCAAAGGACGCAAGACCGATGCTCTACCTCTTCTGCAATATCAGCGTATTCTGGGTGTACTTCTAGAGCCTCTTCTTCGTCTACAAAAATGGCCAATGGAGGGACCAACGGCCAGAATGTATGCTATGACAAAGAACTCCCCAACAGAGCACGAAGATGAATACCCATTCTGTAGACCTCTGCCAAAGAAAATTCTGGAATATGCTACCGACGAAACCCTTAAGCTAGAGTACATACGTGATCATAGGACTCCAGAACCGAGTCCTGTGACACCCCCGCGTCCAGGAGTCCCCTTAGGAACTAAGGTTGTAGTTAGGATGATTGACGAAGAATGGGCAGCGGCCTTCGCTAAACATGAGCAAATACAAGCCAACTTTCACGCTCTGAGGAACACAATCCTCCCCTCTGCTTCCAAGAGCAAACCCTCTGCCAAGAAGAAGAAGAAGAAGAAGAAAGCTCACAAGAAAAGAAAAACGACAGAGGGAACCTCTACCAGTGCTGCTGAAGCTCAACAATCACCACCACACGAAACCGTGGTTGGATCCTCTGCACCTCCCCCTCCTCCAAAAGACAAAAAGAAAAGAAAACATAAGTCTTCTGAGGAGGGTGCCCCCAAATCAAAGAAAAGGAGGAGCAAGAAGAAATCTAAAAAACCCCACACTCCTCTACAAACCATTGCAAAGGAAGCAGAAATGGTCGAAGAAACCCATGACCAACTTCTGCAATCCCCTTCACCCATCAATTATACAGAAGACCAGGGTGACTTTTCTGTCTTTCTCCAACAACCCGGGATTGCACACTTTTTAGACCCTTCTGGATGGACTGCAGAAGCCCTATCTCATCATTCAACAGAAGCTCCAGATTTCAGAATCTCTTCTGATTTGGATGATGATGACCAAACCCCACAGAATATTCAGTCCAGGACTCCAGAAGTTCTACAGAACCCCTTCACCCAACCTGGATACGATGTCCTCAGAAAGAGCCCAGAGGAAGGACAAGCCACAGAGGATATGATAGACTCTGAAGCAGGGGTCCGTCACAGAACCGAAGAAGCCATCACCCATATGGCCACCTCACACCCAAGCATACTAGTCTTAGAAGTAGATTCTGATGAAGAAGGAGATAACCAGGTAAACGAAGGACCTCTACATCCCCATGTACGGCAGTTATTTGGCTCTCATTCAATGTACGACTCATTAGTCACTGGGGCAGAAGCCGCAACAGAAGTTAGGGTAGAAGCAGTGGGTCATAGGGTAGAGTTAGGAGGATCCACAAAGGGTGAAACAGAAAAAGATGCCGTAGTTGAAGAAGGCACACAACTCCAACCAACTCCCAGTGCAACCCACACTTCTATTACCGCCAGTCTAGTGGCAGAAGGTAATATTGAACAAGAGCAGCACAGCTCGAACCCAACCCAAACTGACCGGGCAGAGGAAATTCCTTCCACCTTTGTGCCACCAATAGCCGGGGAAACCATTCCAAGGGAATCCTCTCCAAAGGACTTACCTTTAGTTCGTGATTCCTCGCCCCGGATCACATCTGACACCCTTGCAGAGGAATTTGTTTCCTCTACCACACGCACACACATAAGTCCAACCGGCCCTTCAGAGGGGCCTAGAGTGCACGAAGACGAAGGGATTCTAGACAAATCCCCGAGTCAACTTAAGGATACTCCTGTACCCACCTCTGGAGTGAATCAGGACAATGTCCTTAACAGAACCTCTATAGAGTCTGAAGCTGATAAAGCCTCTGCTAAAGGATTAGAGGGAAATCCTTCCGTACTCAACATCAATACAGGGACGAAAGAAGGTGTTCCAGGAACGGGAACTCACTCTGGGGATGAATGTGTTCCCCCAGAGGTTACACCAAGTCCACATGTATCAAGGGATGAGTTCTAAACCCTTGTCACCTATGTGGATACCACATTGAAAGAGTTGAAAAGCTCTTTTGATTCTTTTGCAGAAGTTACCACGAGGGCCTTCTCTGATATGAACACCAAAATGGACAACCTGTCCACAGAGGTGCAAAATGCTCTAGCCCAGATGAGAACAGCTGCGACAACCTCTGCCGCCTCTGATGTTGCTGACTACGAAAAAGCCACAACATCTGCCTTCCAAAGCTCTGTCAAAGACTTGCTCGACAAACTGAAGGAACAAACCTCAACCTCTAAGGGCTTAACTCCAGAAGACCTAAAGAAAGCCTTAGAACAGGTCCAAGAGCATACTACAGCGACAACTCAGGCCATGAAGCCATCCGACTACATGACCAGAGCTCAGCTCACAGAACTTGGACAAGGGGTAATCGACCAAGTCACAGAGCTCATCAAAGCCTTTACAATCGCCAATCACACCTACGTTAAAGATTTTCAGAAGAGCGTCGGCAGAATGCGCTTCAACACAGAGGCAGAGCTCGCAAAACTCTTTGGCCTCTGTGATGACTTGTGCGCAAAGATGATAGTTGCAGGTGTCGTACCGCCCAAAAAGCCAGAAGCTTCATGCAGAGTAGAGGGTAGTAAGGATAAGGGTCAGGATGATTCTGATGATGACTCTAATAGTCCATCAGATCATCCTGAGGGGGAGAAACAAAGGGAAGAAGCTGCAAACAGAGGTCTACCAGAACCACCAGTATCTGCAGAACCCCTAAACCAAGTTCCCCCAACTCAAACCCAAGGAGAAAACCAACAACAGACCACAGAGGCAACAACCACCTCTGTGGAAATACCCTCTGAACAAACCCAAGTACCTGAAACCAACCAAGATCAACAACAGAAGACCACAGAGGCAACACCCACCTCTGTGGAAATAACCTCTGTATTCGGAGAAGATATCCCAATACATGAAGAATTCCAAATCCTAACATCCTCCGAAGAAGATCAACCATCCCAATCACCAAAACCTAAATCACCAGAAGAACTCCCTTCTCCAACACCAAAAACACCAGAAGAACCAAAACTACCATCCCCTACACCAGAAGCTGAAACAACAAAACCTCCATCTCCCACACCCAAAACCATAACCAAATCAATTGCTTACAAAAGAAAATACTTGAGCAAGTCTACAGAAGTCTCACCAACCTCCTCACCATCCAAGACCTCAGAAACACAAGTGTCAAAACCTACAGAGGCAACCCCCACAAGAACTACAGAAGCACCAACAACCAAACCCACATCTCCTACAAAGCCCTCAGAACCCCAAAAGACAAAACCAACAGAGGCAACCCCATCTCTACAAGAAGATCTACAGCCGAAGGCAAAAGACAAAGGCAAAGGTATAATGACAGAGGAACCCAAGAAGAAGAAGCCAAAGCATCAACCAACAGAGAAATTGATGAAAAGCTCCTTCGACGCCTATGTGACACGAAAGCCAGAAGAAGAAGACTGGGCTTTCGGTGCTACTCCTCTGTCAAATATACCTGTTCTGGATCCAAAGGTGATACTCACAGAGGATCGAGTCGCCCAAATCAAGAAACAAATGGATGCTCTGCGCAGACCCATGCCTCCACCCGGTGCACCTCCTCAACAGATGGAAGAGGTGGTGTACAGATATCTGTACAACAGAACTGCCAGAGATCCTCTGCCACCAACCATTCAAGATCCTGACTTCCGTGCTGACCTCGAAAATATCTTCACAAGAACAAAACCCAAGCCAAAACACAAAGTCTTCTCAATCGAAAAAATCGACAAGGTCATATACTGTAAGTTTTCTCAAACCAGAACCACACCTAAGGTTTCCTATAACATATATAAGGTCAAAAGGGAGAACAGAACCGTGAATCAATTCTCAGATGCTGATCTGAGAAATCTAAATCCCTACGACCTACCCGACCTTCTCAACTGGACAAAAGAGAACTTCACAACAGATGCACATCGAATGGCATACAGGGTGATCAGGAAAGCCATGCGTGAGAAACTTCTGTTATATAGCCTAGTTGATTTCCAATTAGGACGAGACCTCGGAGTAAGAAACCTCGCTCTCCGACCACCAGAAGACGACTGCCCATCCTCTGCAATACCTAATTCAATCATCACATCCCTAGAGATTGGGTTGGTCTATCAATATCCTGCTGGGAAGATTAGATTGTACGTACAAATAGACTGTCAAAATAATGCTACAAGTACTTTGACAGAGTTCAGAGCTATTCTTGTGGAGCACAGAGGAAAGGACCTTATGGATCAAGCTCTTGCCGATAGACTGATAGAAGCCATCGACTCAACAATCAACTTCTGAAACCTCTGCATCAGTTTCTATCACGAGCTCAGAGAATTAGGATTCGACAACAGAAGTTTCAACGACTTCAAAGACGTCAACGTCTGATATCCTCTACCAACCTCTGCAAACCTTTCCTTTCATAAATGTAATCAAGTGTAAGTGCCTCTGGCATAATTTTGTATGAAAGAAAAGTAAAGTCTTTTGAGGTACATTGTTTCACCTCTTGTCATGTACTTAGCCTAGAAAACCTTGCATTTTTTAATTTTTTATTTTTCAATACTTAGGGGGAGATTGTTAGCTCCAATCTTTACGATTATAGAAGTATTGAAAAATAGGCTAAGTATGGAAGTCTTCGACAGAGGCTCTGCCGAGTCACCGAGAAGACAGAAGCATAGAAGTCTTCGATAGAGGCTCTTCCGAGTAACCGAGAAGACCGAAGTAAAGAATCGCCAGAAGACTCTTCAATGCGGACAAGGCCACAGAGCCTCTTCATACTTGACAGGGCCTCTGTGGTATAAAAGACTAAATCTCTATACAAGGACAATCGTGCTTCTCACGATTTCTGATGTACGAAGATCCTGAAGATCATTCGTACAAAGGCGTGACCTGACAACTCCACGTGTCAAACTCTGATGGGTCTTAGCCTTAGTAGAAGCCGGTGCATTTAATTAACGTTGTACCTTCAACAGTACCTGAATAGTGTCTTTGTACCTTCAGTCCTTTTTGTCTAAAGCTTGTCCCCTTTAGAAGTAGTATAAATAGAAGACTCATGTTGAGTTCTTCTATTAAGCTTTGCACAATACACACACCATTAGAACAGTATTCTTATAATTCCTTCGGTGTTCTTGGTGTTCTTGGTGTTCTTATATATATCAAATACAGTGGTTATTGGGTTATTTATCTGTGTTATTTACACTTCATGTATTTGATATTATGTTCTTATACCTTATTATATCTTTTAGTTCGTTAAAAACGCTTCCGCATTATATCTTGTTTGAACTATTAGATAGAATCATCATTGTTAAGCAAAACAGGAACCAACAGGGTTATTATCAACTCAGAATCAAGGATTCAGATTTACCGAAGACGGCATTCAGAACTCGATATGGCCACTATGAGTTTCTAGTTATGCCATTCGGGTTGACAAATGCTCCAGCAATCTTCATGGATATGATGAATATAGTATTCAAGAATTATTTGGACGAATTTCTGATTGTATTCATTGATGATATTCTTGTTTATTCAAAGTCAAAGTTTGAACATGAAGTACATCTTCGATTTGCATTGGATACACTCCTAAAGAAAAAGTTATACGCCAAGCTATCGAAGTGTGAATTCTGGTTAGATCGAGTGGCATTCTTAGGCCATGTTATTTCAGCTGATGGCATTTAAGTTGATCCAGCTAAGGTTGAAGCCGTTACTACTTGGCCAAAACCAGTAAATGTTGCTGAAGTACGTGCATTTCTAGATTTAGCTGGGTATTATCGACGATTCGTTGGGAACTTTTCTAGGATCTCACTTCCGATGACTCAACTCCTCCGAAAGGGAGTAAAGTTCATATAGGGTGACGAACAGGATAAAAGTTTTGAAGAATTAAAGCGACGACTCGTAACTGCACCGATACTTACCTTGCCATCTGGGTCAGGCGGCTAACAAGTTTACAGCGATGCTTCCAAATCAGGATTGGGTTGTGTATTAATGCAAAATGGATGGGTTATAGCTTATGCTTCATTTCAACTCAAGCCGTACGAAGTTAACTACTCGACACAGGATTTGGAGCTAGCTGCAGTTATTTTCGCTTTAAAAATATGGCGGCATTACTTGTACGGTGAAACATGTGACATATTCACCGATCACAAAAGCCTGAAGTATATTTTCACACAAAAAGAACTCAGCATGAGGCAACGTCGATGGCTTGAATTGTTGAAAGACTATGATGTTCGAATACAATATCGCCCTGGAAGAGCTAATCTTGTAGCCGACGCTCTTAGTCGGAAAGGTGTCGGATCTGTATCATGCTTTTCTGTTCAACCCCAAATAGCAAGAGATTTATAAAGAATGGGAATTGAACTATGTTGTCGAGTTGGATACGGGGTGATAACTAATCTTACTGTCGAACCGACCCTAGTTTCCAAAATTAAGGAAGCTCAACGATCTGATGGGGAGCTTTGGGCTATACAACAAAAGATCCAAGGTGATTCCGAAACTCATTTTCATGTTGATGATAAAGGCGTGTTGTGGTTTCAGGAAAGATTGTGTTTTCTGAGTTAAAGGAAGAAATCTTGGCTGAAGCTCATAGTCCTTTTTCTATTCACCCAGGTTCCACAAAGATGTACCATGATTTAAAACAACATTTTTGGTGGAACGGGATGAAAAGAGATGTAGCCGAGTTTGTTGCTAAATGTCTAACTTGTCAGAAAATCAAAATTGAACATCAACGAGTCGGGGGATTGTTACAACCATTGGATATTCCCGTGTGGAAATGGGAGAAAATCACGATGGATTTCTTAACCGGTTTATCGAGAACTTCCCGCAAGAATAATGCAATATGGGTTGTTGTCGATCGACTTACAAAATCGACACATTTTCTCCCTATTAAAGAAATAGATTCTATCGGTAAGCTCGCATATCTCTTTAATCGTGAAATCGTCCGACTACATGGTGCTCCTATTTCTATTGTATCTGACAGGGATCCAAGATTCACTTCACGATTTTGGACTGGACTTCATAATGCTTGGGGAACCCGATTGAGTATAAGCACCGCATATCATCCACAGACTGACGGCCAGTCCGAAAGAACAATTCAAACATTGGAAGATATGTTACGTGCTTGTGCTTTGGAATGGTCTGGAAATTGGGACGAATATTTGTTTTTGGTGGAATTTGCGTATAACAACAGCTATCAATTTTCTATCAGAACGGCCCCATTTGAAGTTCTATATGGCCGAAAGTGTAGAGCTCCAATATGTTGGAATGAAGTGGGCGAAAGGAATATTGAGGGTCCCGAATTAGTTCAGATCACTACAGAAAATGTCGAATTGGCAAAACAAAGAATGCGGGAGGCCCAGTCTCGACAAAAAAGTTATGCCGACAAACACCGACGACCTTTAGAGTTCCATCCAGGTGACCATGTCTTTGTTAAAGTTTCTCTGATCCGTGGTACGTGAAGATTTGGTATTAAAGGCAAACTGAGCCCTCGATATGTTGGCCCGTTTGAAATTTTGGAAAGAGTAGGCGAAGTTGCTTATCGTCTTGCCTTACCTCCACAGATGTCTCACATTCACAATGTCTTCCATGTATCTTTGTTACGAGGGTATAATTATCATCCCCTGCATGTTATCAACTACCCGCTAGATCAAATTGAGTCAGATCTTTCGTACAAAGAAGAACCGGAAAAGATAATTGGACGAATGACAAAGAAGCTACGAAACCGATGGATTCCATATATGAAAGTCCTTTGGAAGAATCAAGATTACCGGGAAGCTACGTGGGAACAAGAGGAATCGTTCAAAAACGAGTATCCGGATTTCTACAAAAACTGTAAGTCCTTTAACCCTATCTTAGATTT
The DNA here is from genome assembly GCA_033807775.1 of Saussurea involucrata. Taxonomy (NCBI): domain Eukaryota; kingdom Viridiplantae; phylum Streptophyta; class Magnoliopsida; order Asterales; family Asteraceae; genus Saussurea; species Saussurea involucrata. The sequence goes on along the minus strand of CM066322.1, from coordinate 106,254,430 downwards.
CGAGGACGAAATCTTATTTTAAGGGGGAGGAATATAATAACCGGACTTTTTATATAGAACGTTAAGTGAAAAGTTAGTTTTGGGAGTTAGTTCATTGCTTTGTAGGCTTGTACATATAGCATATGGACATAACCAAACCAACTTTGTCAAGCATGACAATTAGAGGGGTTAATCATGGATAAGTGAAACTATAATTAAACTCAAAATGTGAAGAAATTGACTACATATGATAAATATGTAACTTATGAAACTTGAGGGTCTAAAAGTGAAAAATTGGAAAATATAAAAACAAATTTTGAAATTAATAACTCATAATCAGATTTCATTCTCATCTCCTTCACGTTTCTACTCAAACCCTCATTCATGAAATTAAGCCTCAAATCCTTGATGTAATGGTGAGATTTTGATGATTTTGAAGCTAAATCTTGAAGGCAACTATTAGATAAGCTTATATTATTGAAATCTAGGTTATTGGGTTGAAATACATATTAAGTGTGTGTGTATTCTTGTTGTTAGGGGCTGGAGTTTGAAGAGATTGAAGAAATCTTCATCTTGAAGAAGTTGTAATAATCCCTAAGGTAAGAACTTAGTAAATCTTTGAATTAGATGTTTGATAACCTAAGATTCTAGTAGGTTTTGGTTTATATGATGTTAAGGGCTGTTAAACCAAAACAAAGTACTCTAATTTTGTCAATAGAGAGGTTTAGAATGGTTATCAATTCAAGTGGTAGAGATTGGTATGTTAAACAAGTTAAATATGATGATGTTGGAAAAACACAGAAATCTGCAGGTTACTTTAAAAATGCGTATAAAATCAACCATTGATCCAATTGATGTGTGTAATATATGGTTGGAAAGCTTTGTCTAGCACCTATGTTATGAAGAGTCCGGAAGCTAATTTGGAGTATAAGTATGCCAAAATACTGAATTACAGTAGCTGGTCTCTGTAAACTCGGGATTTGCATACTGTTAGTATAAAATTCGTATAAAATCGGTCATAGCTCCAAACAACATGATTCTGGTGCGATTGGATTCCTAAGAGGCATATGTATGATTTTCATTTAGACAATAACACCAAGTTCAGCTCCTAAGTATGAGTAAAATGGCAAACACATAGATGGACAGAAGCTGAAATGTGCAGGGGACTGCACTGTTTTGTTTGTTTGCTTGAGTAACCATACCATCCTCTAACGAACACTATAGGTGAGTTGTAAGTTTATTATGATGCAAATAAAGCTTTATTAACTTAAAAGAAAGCTACAAATAGGATAAATAGGTAAATCAAACATAGTTAATCATGTATAGTTCTAAGTGTACATTACTTGTGATAGGAAATCCGATTACTTAGCAAGGATTGGAACATTGGCATTCGAGCATCGTATTTGATTATCTCCGCTATATAAAGGTACGGATCTCTTATTTACTTGAAACGGGAGTGACCTATTGATGAGGTTCATTCCATCAAACTTGGTTTACCGGATAGTACACTTAGGGTGCGTTTGGTACGCAGAACAGGGTGGAACAGAACAGATCATAACAGGGTTGTCCCATGTTTAGCGTGTCTTTAGATGGAACACACTGGAACTAACTTGCACAAGCATGGAACACGCGTGTTCCCCCTCCCCCCTGGAACTAACTAGAACAAGCCCATTATGACCAATATACCCCTGATTTCTTTCTCACAATTTGATTTCTTTCATCACGCCTCCAGATTAAATCGAATCCCCTACCTACGATTTCTTCATCTTCAACCTCCTATACATGCGATTTCTTCATCTTCAACAATCTCCAAGGTAAATCGAATCCCTCGTATCGGTCGTCTTCATCTTCAAACATCCCAGATTTGTAAATCGATTTCTTCATCTTCAACCTCCTATACCTGCGATTTATTCATCTTCAACAATCTCCAGTCCAATCGATAACCCTTCTGCATCGTCTTCTTCAACTGAATCGAATCGACCTTCTCCAACAGGTAAATCGATTTTGATTTCGTCTTTGATATCTCGATTTCTCCAACAGGTAAATCATTTTGATTTCTCATATTTGATTTCTCGATTTCTGCCACTTTATTATTTTAGGTACTGTGGTGTTTTTAATCTGTTGGAGCTTGCCACGATTTCTCCAACAGGTCTGATTTTGTATGTTTGTTTGATTTGGACCTGCAACTTGTATTCCATGACTTTGTATCCAATTTCGATTTGTATTTCATGATTTTGTATCCAATTCTCGATTTTAACCTGCAACCTGTGAACCTGCAATACATATTTTCTGTTTGTGATTCTAGGGGTAAATTGGTCATTTAACGTGTTCTATTCTGTCATGTCCAGTCCTATTTGTGTCTTACCAAACACTGAACAGTTGTTCTGTTCTGTTCTATCCTGTTCTGTCCTGTCCTATCCTATCCTGTCCTGCAACCAAACGCACCCTTATGGTACGAAAAGTCCTCAATGATGTTGATTCTTGGATTTTCATCTTGTAATTCCTTTGTTGAATTCCATTTGGTATGTGATACATATGACTTGTTGATTCGGTCCAATGACCGTAAGATTATCGATTTGAGAATGGCACGACTAGATAGAGTCAAGCCATATTTACTTGTTCATTGATTGTTGTTATATCATTGTGATCCGGTTAGATCACATTTGTTGTGATCCTTTACCTAGACACTTCGTCGGGGGCACCGACCTTGTGATGCTTCCATGGTGGCTATAATCACTATGGCGTCCTCGTGTATGCGTGGTGAGTGCGTTGGCCCTGATCAGGCCATGGGGGCGAATGGATATCCTAGGAACAAAACAGAACTAGGACTGCTTTAATAGTAGTCGAGGGCTAGTAGGTGTCGTGCCCACACTGCTAGTTCTCACTTATGCCTATTGAACCGTACATTCTTTGGGAAAAACGGGTTTAGTGTATTCAGGTGATTTTTGTGAACTTGAATTACACAAAACACGGAACGGGTGATTACGTGAACCCCTTTGTTATATCTTTGTGACATTCGATTTAATTACCTTATCGTTTCATGGTTATAGGGATAATTTATACTTACCCTATATTGTTTATTGTTGATTTTGTTGATCTGTTCACTGCGTTTTTTGCTCAGCCACATTTGTTATTCTGTGGCAGGTACTAGAGACAGACTGGGGGACTATCCGGGTTGAGAGACCAAGAGTGGATATTTTTGGAGGCTAACTTACCGGACAACCCACTTTTGTGTAGTTACTTTTGGGACTGTATATATATATATAAGGCTATATATATATATGTATATTTGTACTGTAACGTCTGGTTGTCTATAACTATGCCTATTTTGTTATGAAAATGTATTTAGCTGCTTTGTATGCTTTAAACCCAGTAGGGTTAGAATTGGGGTGTTACACATTCTTAACAAGTAACAATGTTAGAGTCTAAGAGATCTTGAATAGAATGAGATAAGGATACAAGGATTAGAGTTAGATCCACTTTCTCTCTCTAGACTCTCTCACTAGAATCATCTCTCTACTATTACACCAATGACTCTCTCTATACAACGTCTACTTATAATCTCACGTACAACACTCTATATATACCTTTGACTATAACACTCTAATACCTTGACTTTGACCCTCTTTACTAACAACACTATGACTTTGACTTACAACTTTGACTCTTTACAATTACATTAAATCTTGAATACATTTATGCTCTAACAGCTTCCTATTCAAAATCAAAATACAAGTTATATTGTTCCTCATCCGTCTTTCTTCGTCCTCAATATTTCGACTGAATTGTTCCTCATCAGGCGATTTTGCCCAATTTTTCTCACATTTGGTTTTTTACATTGTCTGTGTTTTACCCATTTTTTCTTAGACTAGGTTTATCACATGTGAGTTTTACGATAAGAGTTCCTCCCTATCAAGTTCGATTATTGATCAAAGATGATGGTGGGCTTTGAAGGTACGAACGCAAAACCAAGATGATCGTGGGTTTTGAAGCTTTTTCATGGTTAGTTAATGAAAAATAAATTAAAGACTCATTCTACTTATTTCTTTTTGATTTCAGAACTCAGAAGTGAAGACGGGTTTATTTCTTTTTGGGCTGCATTTTTCTTGTGGATTTTATTTCTTTTTACACTGCATTTTTTTAGATTTCATGTTCGAAAGGAACTATTTTCATGCTTTCTTTAGTCCATTGCAAATGTGAATTGGGTTTTGTTTTATGAAGAGATCAGAATCGTGTTTTAGACAATGGGTTTTGTTTTATTTCTATCTGCAGAGAAAGTGTTTGAGGAAATTCCTCAAAGGGATTTATCAATGTGAATTTATTTTGGACTACATTCTTTTTGAACTGCATTTTTTTGGATTTCATGTTCGAAATAGTTCTTTTGCACTTCTTTTAATATAGTTCTTTTGTTGATTTGTAGCAAACGATCAACCCAACTGCCACATGGCTTTGTTCTTATAAGTTTTCCGTTGTGGTTTTATGGTTTATGTTCATCGTTTTATGTTTAAATGTTGTTTGGATTCATGTTCTATAACATCACATGGCTTTATTTGGTTGTGCAGACAGTGCACACACCAGATATTGGCTTATCTAGTTTTTCCTTGACAAGTTGTTCATTTAACCTTATACATCAGTCTAATACATTAGTCCAAAGTAGCTTAACTTATCGTTAGAAGTAAGGTATGCATGTGCACATATTATGAATTATTTCTTTTCCATTTAATGTTATGCAAATTAGTTGGTATATTTGTTCGAAGCGTTTTGGAGACAAATGCCCTTAAAATTGAGTATTTTTGGAAGCATAACTATAAAGATTTTGATTAATAGAATGATTAAACAGAGAAACAATGAATAGCTTCCTCTACTCTCTCTATTTGTTTATCTATTACAGTGTACATATATCGATATATAGGGCCTCACGCTCAACAGCTCAATATTGACTATAAAAAACTTTTCTTTTGTGATATTTGGAGTTCATTATATATTATAATTGTTTTATGAGGATGTTAGATCCCATTTCAAGCAAGAAAAGAAGAACTACATATAAAAGTAGAGATAAGATAGAAAATAATAACAATAATGATCATAAACTCATCTCATATGCTTTAATTCATGATATGGAGCGGAAATTTGGAAGAACACCACACTTGAACAATTAATCGACTCTCGTGGAAAACACATAGTCTATGTGTGGAAAGTGTATTCTTCTCCAAAAACCCTAATGTGCAAAAGAGACATGGGCACCTATTTATAGGGCCCATTTACAAGAAAAAGGCTCAAGCCCATAAACTAGCTAAAAGCCCAAATACAATAATTCTTTATAAAAGATTCATTAATTTTGGGCTAATTTAAGATAACAATTTTCCCCTAACGTTTTATAAAGAAAGTATCATCATCTTAAATCCCATTATAGACAAACAATAGAAGAACACCATATAAATTGTAGAGTTGAAATGAACATGAAGAACAATAATAAAAGAAATCATCTCATAAGCTTTGATTGATTAACAATGGAGGGGAAATTGGGAAGAACAACACACATTAAACATGAAGTCGACTCTCATTAGTCTGTGTGTGTGAAAATGTGTATTCTTCTCCAAGTCTCACACAATGAAAAGTTAACCCTGGACACCTATTTATAGGTCCCAAATACAGGGTAAAAAGCCTAAGCCCATAAGACTAGCTAAAAGCCCAAATACAATAATTATTTATAAAACATTAATTAGGGCTAATTTAAGCTAACAATCTCCCCCTAATGTTTTATAAAGAAAGCATCATCATAAAGTCTCCCCCTTGCTTTCTTTAGAAGCTTTGGTGTGTCGCTCTTCAAGTCTTCAAAGCATCACAAGCTCCCCCTCAAATGTAGGCTCATATTCTTGAAAGACCGAGACAACTAACCCCATTTTGTCCAACTTTCATGACTCAACTTCACCGCTGTTAGTTGTCTCGGTCTTTATGTTAATCATACAAAAGGTGTTAACTTTGTTAACCCTTTTCCACCAATGAGAGCTCTTCTTTTAAGTTGGTTGTTTGTAACATATTAATTAATGCTAAAGGGTATACTTGGAATTTTATAAATGGATTTTTTTTATAGTTTTTAGTTGGAGTTACAAATTTTGATAATTAATTGGGAGTTACAAATTTGAATTAGGAATTCTTATTTTTTTCAAAATAGCTTTGGTGTTTTGAATTTTCTTTCGTTCATCAAAGTTCGTGGCTTTGAAGATGGATTTCCCTCATGACCATACTCACATTCACCCCGATTCTACTGATATTTCATCTGATGGATTAGGCGTTGAAACACAACTCAACTCCCAAGAGGAAGATCCGACGCAAAACGATAATACGAGCACCGATGAAACATGTGAACCGAATGAAAAAGTCTTGAACGGTTAGTATTTTTGATATATTAGTTGTTTATTGAGGCTCATCAATTGTGTGCATTCATGAAGATTAAGAAAGTAATCTAAACGTACCGTGTTACTTCATGTTCATCTTCTCCTTGTTACATGAGTCGTGTTTCATTAATGTTCACGGAGTTGAGACCAAAAGGTGAACATCTCCAACACCAACCATGCTCGTCTTCAGCCCAAAGCGCCACTTTCTGGAAATTCATGGCGTATTTCTGAAATTTTCATCTACTAAAAAATTGGTTTGTGTAATGTTCATGCCTACCTATAATAGTCTACCGTTTCTTTTGTTATCTATTCCTTTGATTTTGTTTTTTTAAATAAGGTATACACACGTGTGTGAAAGTTTCACCAATTAGCTTTTCTTCATCACAACTTTCACTTTGGTCATCATGCATAATTGGGATGTGAAATTTTCACCCATTAGCAAATATAAAACAAAAAGAAACTAAACCAAAACAAATCCCATACTATTTCCACCCCCACCTACCTAAAACCATTAGGATATATAGGTTTCAGCTTCAGTTTTGTGCACACACGATAGGAACACATGGTTTCAGCTTCATCTCTGTGCACATCAATTTGTCCTGGACTTTTCCAATCCTTTTTCAATCCAAGCCTATTGAGTGTTTTTTCAAGACACACTTAATGAGTGTTTTTAGATGTTTATAGACACTGACAAACAATAGATGATTTGAATAACACAATTATGCACATGGCAAATTTCACAAATGTGCACGGACAAATATGTTAGACTGATATGATATTTTACCCTATTCATGGGGGTAAAACATGGTGAACACAACAGCTGTTTACACATAGTTGTGCACATACGTTTAAAACACAACATTTTAGCTTCAATGTTGTGCACAAAAGAGCAACTCCATTAGTCCATTATGCAAGACCCGGACTTGGTGCAAAGTCAATGTTAGTCTATTAAACCCCCATAAGGTTCTTTCATAACATGATCAAAGCAAATAAGAAAACGGAGATGTTCATAAACTTATATGCTAACACATGGTGGAATGAAGTTAAAGAACATAAACTTATATGCGATTTACACAGCTAAACCATATTGGAATGGAGTTAAAACATAAACTTTCATGGACACAAAAATTATGTGTTTCAAGGTGATTTATTCACATTCAACCCACAAATATGTGGATTCGACAGATATAAAAATTACAAGGTTTCAGCATCAGTTTCATTGAGTTTCACGGTGTTTCTCTGATGTGCACTAAACTAACCATTAAAAATATGATATTGGAGGTGAGATATAGGTATTACCAAATCAATTGATTGATGGGATAATTATGATACATTTAGGAGATGAATACAGATGTTGGGATTATTTTTTAATCCTCCAATTCTTTGCCTTAATTAACGAGAAGTTAACGTTACTTCCAACATTATGTATGTTTTTTGTTAGATTTATATTCTGTCCGTATTTGTTAATTCCTCCTTGGTATTTTTATTTTTAAATAAGGTATATACTTAAACAACATTAAGCTGCTGTTTGGCAGCATTAAGCTGCTGTTTGGCAGCTTTAAGATGCTGTTCGGACGCTGTAAGGTGCTGTTTGGCAGCCGGGGGCTGTTTGGCAGCATTAAGGTGTTGTATGTCAGCATTAAGGTGCTGTTTGGCAGCAGCAAGCTGCTGTTTGGCAGAATTAAGTTGTTGTTTGGAAGCATTTCTCTGCTGTTTTGACAGCATTAAGATGCTCTTCGGACGCTGCTGCTGTTTGGTGGTTTCGACTGCAGCTGTAATCCGCTGCATAGCTGCTGTTTAGTCTCTGCTGTTGCGGTTCGCGGCTTCTGTCGTAGTTTTTTGGGTCATTGGTTCCGTTTTGGTTGCGCTCTATTTAGTTTGATGATGTTTTTTTTCAGCATTAAGGTGATCTTAATGAGGTTTTTTTTACAGATGACGAGATACGGTACGATCTTGTCGAGTCCTCGGACGGGACAAAGTTTTTTATCCCTTGCGTGGTCGAGGAATTGAAACCAAGGGTAAATGCAACGTTTACCTCATTACGAGAAGCAGAAGTGATGTACAGAAAGTACGCAGACAGGGCAGGCTTCGATGTTCGCGTAAATGCGAAGAAGACAAATAAGCATGGTGAAATTCAAACCTGTTGGTTCGTATGTAGTAAGGAGGGCATTCCAAAGAAGAAAGATTTTGATTCTCTAGATAGTCGTCCAGGAAATAGGCGACAACGCAATTCGAATGTAAAACGGTCCGGGTGTAAGGCGTGTATTAAGCTCCATCTAACCAAGGATAGGTCTCAATACGAGGTATACGAGTTTGTCGAATGCCACAACCATGTTTTGTTCAACTCTAATGATCGTCGTTTCTCTAAGAAGAATAGGGAGATGCAATATACCGACTATCGCCTAGTGCTCAATAGTGCCAGTTATAAACTCGGCGCGACAAGAGCTCATCGCTACCAAACGGTTCTGAAGGGGGGATTTGAACACACCGGACCCTTGGTGGCCGACTATAAAAACTTTAAGAAGGAAGCGGATCTATTTGTTGGTAACAAGGATGTGAAGATGCTAATAAATAAGCTTTCAAATAGACGTGATCGGGTCCACAATTTTTTTTTCGAGTACAAGGTCGCTGACCGCAAGTTGAATGCGGTCTTTTGGGCTGATGAGGTTGCACGCCTCAACTACAAAGAATTTGGCGATGTCATATCGTTTGATGGAACTTTCCGAACAAACCAGTAAATATAAATTATAAATTTCTATTATTTAATTTATGTAACGAAATGTTCATCTTATCGGTTTATGTTACGTACGTGTAGGCATGCGATGGTGTTTGTTCCATTTTTGGCGGTGGACAATCACAGAGCGTCCGTGGTGGTTGGGTCGGCGTTGATATGTGGCGAGACAATTGAAAATTTTACTTGGGTTCTCCAAGCGTTCATGAAATGTCATGGGAAGCAACCGATTTTCGTTATTACAGACCAATGTGCGGCGATGAGGCAAGCAATCCCATTGGTGTTCACGGAGTCGAAACACCGGTTGTGTATGTGGCATATTATGCAAAAAGTGCCAGAAAAGGTAAATGGGTATTAGTAATATTTAAGTGTTTATAAATCATAGTTTATAGAAATTAAGTGAAATTATGGTTTACTGGTTTTAATGGCAGATTTCGGTGGCATTAAAGCAACATCCAGATTTTCTTCGAGTCATTAACAATCTTGTTTGGAACGTCAACATAGAACCAGATGAATTTGAGTCACGGTGGCTTGCCATGATTGAAGAATAGGGCTTGGTTGGCGACAAGTGGTTCAATGAGATGTATGCGATTCGTCGATCTTGGATTCCCGCCTTTTACAAGGATACCCCCATGTCTGGCCTCATGAAGACAACATCAAGATCCGAGAGTGCGAATGCTTATGTCAACATGTTCGAAGATTTTTACTATGATCTGCTCCAATTCCTTAATAATTATGATATCGCTCTCGAGAACCAAAGGTTCGAACAATCTGTGAACGAGTCGGTGACGAGGACCACTTACCCGAGGTTGGTTTCAAATTCCAGCATAGAAGTTCATGTTGCATCTATATATAGTCGAAAGCTATTTTTCACCTTCCAGGAGGAAATATCGAACGCTATTCGTCGTTGTGTTATAGAGGTTGTCGAATGTCGGGAGGGTTCGAAAAGGTTCGTTATTCGTCATATATCCAAGTCATCACCATCAGATTTCTATTTCACGGTATGGTCTAATTGATAATTTATTTATTTTTGGAACTGGCGTATCAATGACATCAAATGTGTTCACCTGATTTAGTTGTCTCGTAAATGTAGGTGATCCGGGATTTCTCAGAAAACACCGTCGAATGCGAATGTAAATTTATCATTCGTAACGGTTATTTATGCCGCCACGCACTAAAAGTCCTTATGAACGATCAAGTCGAACACATTCCTGACAGTTACATTTTACGGCGTTGGACCCGTGGATTGGTAGCCATTCAAATGCAGTCTGCACAAGTTAGATACGGTGAGGTGGATACAGACAAAGAGAAACGTATACTTGGCATATACGCAAAAGTTGATGCCATCGTCAGTCGTGCTCGGAATGACAAATCTACACTTGCTAAGTTGGATGACTTTCTTGATAGTTTCAAAAGCGATGTTGACAAAGATTTGCCATTTGAAGATCCGTCCCAACAAAAGATAGATGCAATGAAAGAGCATTTGGGTGTCTCCGTCCCCGATGAGGTTGACATTGCCCCCCCCCCCACCCTACAGGTATTAGGAACAAAGGATGTGGTACAGGTAAAAGTCTAGTCAGTTTGTCCGAGAAGTTGCAAGGTAAAAGCAAGAAGCCGAAACGTAAGTGCGCAAAATGTGGTCAGTGTACCGGCGGCCACGACTCACGGAATTGCCCCAATGTTTGAGGTGCAAGAAGTTTAGAGCCATTTAGAGATTAATACTTTTTTTTCTATTTTATGGTACCTTTGTCATGTTTCGACTTAATTGTTTCCAATGAGTCATTAAAAAGAGCCAAACTTTTGGGATAGGTGTGGTTGATCCGCAAACAATTCCTTTGTCGGTGTCTTTTAATTTATTTAAAAAAACCTACAAAGTGTTCCAGATGATGTTGGTAACTTACAACTAAATTATTCATTTGTAAACAATTGCTAAAAGATAACTACATCTTAGCGTGACTTCACATATGTGAACTCATACACTCTCAACATTTTATAGCTTTTATTTAAAATTTCCCTAAAAAACTAATTCATTAAATATATGGTGGCAAAAAACAAATTTAAAAATAAAGATCCAATATTTTTTAATACAGCAATACAAGATGTTGTAAAAACTTGACGATTTTTTTTGAACTTTTAAAATGTTTAACAACTTTCTTTTTTTGCTACGTTAATGATTGAAGCTGTTAAAGATATAATATAACAAAAAGCATTGATTGAACATTACAATTTTCATTAAAAAAAATAGTTACATAACAATAAGCTAAACTACCTCATTTAGCTATTAGAGCTTCTACAAAATCCCCAAAACTAAGCATCTCCAACATAATCTCCAAATTTTTGGAATGGAAAAGATACAACAGATAAGGAAATTTTTTCTATAGAATAAGCCTTTAAAATTAAATTATTAAGGATATAAATACAAGAAGTTCCCTGACTAGCCCCGACCGTATGAGGTTTTGCCAGAGAATCCCGACCCAAAGGGCTCGTATCGTACCAACAGGCAATGCAACGGTAAATAACGTTGTAATCCAAATTGCAATACTTAATAACAAGATTTTAATAGACAAGCAAACTAATGACAACAATACTTAATTAAACAGTACCACCATTCAAAAAACTTCAAAAACACAAATCGATAAGTTCATTAAGCAAACCCAAACATACGTGACTAAAAGCGTAGTATCTTGACAAAACCATACGATAACTATCAATAAGATCCCAAATATTAAGAACGAGTTATAAAGTACCATCTATCATCAACCCCTACCATATCCGATTCTTGGCACTCTCGTTTTCTTCGTTGCACTGATAGTTGTCACCATCGAGACAAACCTAAGAACCGCGTCTACATTGGACGCCTTCTTGATGTTAACATCACTTAACATCAGCTTTGAGACATACTTTGTGCGTAAAGTCTTCAACTGCCGTTTATGTTTCGTGCTTTCCTTGTACAACCCAGTATCCCATGTCCGGAGATCCCCTCCCATGTACGTCTCCATGATGCGCATCAGGATCACACCACAGTCGGCCCAATTATCTTTTACCTTCCATCGCATCTTCTACTGTTCCTGGTCGATGGACCAAAATCCCTCCCCAGCCGAATGCCCTCTCGCTTTAAGGTGCCTCACCATCATATCATGCTGTTGGAGTAGTAATAATACAGTTATACCATTTTCGAAGGTTATATATTATCTACCGTAACAGTAATATATGTCAAACTTTACGTACCAAGGCATATGTCCGATATTCATACACTTCGTCAATGGATCCAGATTGGTTGTATGTGTCTATGACATCAACTGAAATTCGTCTTAAATCAAAAACTACCGCGTAAAAAGACGAACCGTCTACGACCGGGAAAAATACCTACAAACAGTTCCGACGGAAGGGTGTTGATGGTTAATGGTTAGTAATATTTAAACTATGTTTCTTTCTAACATCCTACATTCCTAAAATATTAACATTGTGTACTTACCAAATCGATGTTCCGCATATTTAGTAATTCATTATCACCATTTTCAAATTTCATCATCTTCTTCAAGAATGCTTCGTACCTTTCATTTATATCCCTATGTTGATCACTACACAAAGGATCCATCTGCATAAAACCCAAAAGACTGAGTCAATTATACTGTGTAAAAAAATTGTATCCAAAAAACATGTTTATTGATGTTCATACCATTTTCCTGATTTTATATAAAAACATGATTAGATGCAGGGTAAACTACGATGCTTTAAAATTTATAAATCTAAACATTAACATAAATCATAACAGTTAACATAAGTGAACAAAACTGTGATTTTCACATAGTTGTACACACACGAAAGGAACACAACTGTGATTTTCCACATTGTGGTGCACACACGATTGGAACACAAGGTTTCAGTGTCAGCTTTATATCCAAAAAACATGTTTTGTTGATGTTCATATACCATTTGCCTAATTTTATGTAAAAGCTTCATTATGGTGCAAACTATCTATTTTCGCAGGATGTTCAGCTGAGCAAGTTTGATTACAGACTTGCTAACGAGTTGGAAACTGATTTTCAAAAGCGTAGATGCAGGGTAAACTACCATGCTTTAAAACTTATAGATATAAACATTAACATAAAACATAACAGTTAACAACTTAAGTGAACACATGGTGGAATGAAGTTAAAAAAGAAACTTATATGATGGAATGAAATTAAGAACATAACCTTATATGCGATTTACACAGCTAAACCATATTGAAATGAAGTTAAAACTGAAACTTACAGGGTGCACAAACAAATGTGTTTCAATGTGATTAATGCACATTCGACCCACAAAAATGTGGTTCACACAGTTTAAGATCACAAGGTTTCAGCATATTCATCACAAGGTTTCAATGTGGTTCACACAGTTTCAGCAAAAAATGTGGTTCACACAGTTTAAGATCACAAGGTTTAAACCATATTGAAATGAAGTAAAAACTGAAACTTACAGGGTGCACAAACAAATGTGTTTCAATGTGATTTATGCACATTCAACCCACAAAAATGTGGTTTACACAGTTTAAGATCACAAGGTTTCAGCATCAGTTTCATTTAGCTTCACACATTTTCACTGATGTGCACTACAAAAATTCTACATTTATGCACAGTTGTGATTTACACACCATGTTTGTGTAACTCACACTTATGTACATTCAAACAATAACAGTTTTACAATTCATATTTTTTTGTTGAAATTTTTTGTCCAAGTGCACAAAAAATGATAAGATACATCTTACCAGGTCACTGTTGAGTACAAAAAAATGCTAATATAGAATCAGGTAATGATGTAATTTTGCATAATACCAATATTCATGCATCTTTAGGTTGCATGTATATTCATATATTAAACAAAAAAGGACAGATTGCATGCAAAATCAATATTCATATACTAGCACCCAAACAGGTCATTTCATAACATGATTAATGCTAATAAGCAGAATGATATGATCATACCGCGATTTCCGAAGTGAAAAAGAAACGACGTGGAGAGTCATTGTTTCTAAGCATCTCATCATGGTTTAACACCAACGCCCATCCATCGATAACCTTGCTACTAACAACAGACCGGTTAGCTAGACTTTGCACCTCCTCCCGCTTCATCATGATGGCCATACGGGAAATGAAAATTGGTTCCCTGTAGTTCGAGATACATAATTTAAGATTCAAAGTAATGATAAGATAATATTATCTTTAAAATACATAAACATAAATATAAAGTGTTGCATATATATCTTACAAGGGCCCTTCAAGCGCCCCCCCCCCCCCCCCCAATACCCAATCTTGCATCTTCTTGTCATCCGCTGTAACCTCAAATGTCACGGCTCGTCGGACATACGGTGACCTTAGTTTCTCACCCAACTTGGCTTGCCTCTTTGCATATCTATCTTTTCTGTCAATCGGTTTCTCTCGTAGCTTAGGATCTACCTCATTTGGAACATGTTCCGACTGTGTAGGGATGAATCCAAGATCGAATTTTGGTGGTGAAAAATCTACGAACGTGACCGATCGTTCACCATTTTTAGAACCAGCATTGCTAACACCGACATCTTGCTTGATCACACAACTGTTAGGGGGTGATCGATTTAATCTAAGGATTATATCCCTCTTTGTAACCTTGAATTCATCATTAGGTGTATCATGTACGACTTGTTTCCCCTTGTCATTCCTTCTAAATACTGTCTCGTTTACCATACCGTCGGATCCGGACTTTTGGTTCGAAACACGGTCAACTTCTTGATGTAGAGTGGGGCTAAACCAGTATTGCGACAATGGAGACAACGCACCTGTTCGAAAATACAGGTATTTATATTAACTATAATGATTGTTATATTTTATAGTTTTTATCCAATAAGTGTTTTACTATGATAAATATTTCGGATAAAGGAAACAGCGTACCGGTTAAAGTTATGTTAGTTGTTTGGATTGGTGTAGTCTCTTCCATGTTCAAAGCCTGCCCCCGGTCTTCGACGAGGATGGAATTTCAGCTTGTTTTTTCGGGGTACGGGCGTGAACCGTTGTCGGGGCAACATCTTCCTCCGGGTACGATGCTCTATCTCACTTACTGTTTTTGAACATGGACGCTAACTTCGCTCTTATGATATCAAACTCTGTGCTTTTCGGGTACCTCTGTATTGCATCATCTAACAACTCATCTGCTTCCCATCTTCTGAAATCTAGTTCTTGAATTCTCTTGTCGAGAATCATAAGTAAGTCCTGCAAAAGTGTTAATGGCAGACTATATATTAATATTTTACTATTTCATACTAATGCAACAAATTAAAAAATAAGAGATGTTTCAAGAATGAGCGAGTATGGTAATGTAATTGAGTAAGTACATGGCAGAAGCTAGGAATACCAGGAAAAATATTCTTTTGCATTTTCTAACCTATTCAATAATATATTACATTACTTAATTGTGAATTCAAGCTGTCATCACATAACTTGTTAACACTAATACATATGTTGCAAAAACAATACACTATATGCTTCAAACGTACAGAACCAATTATTAGAAACATATTTATGGGTATAAAGTAGACTTGTGACAGTTAAAACCATCAACATCTGAATCTGAAATATTCACGAAATTTATTTATAACCCATAAGAAAGTTTAAAAAACTTAGTTATCTTGAATAATAGTATATGCATCTAAAGACATAAACAATCTAAGAGTCCTAGATATCATCACCCACCACTCATTTTGATAAGATTACCAAGAAAAAAAATGAAATAAAAGATTTTTGTTCTATGAGAAACAGAGCCCGAGAGGGAATGGAACAAGCCATTGAAAATTCAGTTTAGTGTGGACTTAACATCTCTATGCATTACATCCTTACGTGCATTCCAATGGCAGTTTAAGACACCCACTAAGAACCCATTATATATCCCCACAAAATCAGGGAAGCTTCATGCAAAAGCAAAAGGGCTTAATGTGTGTAATATGGGAAAACAAAAATTTATGATGAAAGAAGAATAAACAAAGAGGAAAGAATATGTAGATGTCATTATACCAGATGTGTGCATTTTGAAAATAATTTATAAAGTACATTTTTTAACGTACTAATATGCCTTAAAAGGGGATTATCTAACCTCCTCACTCAAGGCTCCTGTTGTTTGAACATCGAAGCGACTCGAATCACGTATCCCTTTGTTCGAGGGAACGACATCCCCATCAGATTCATTTGTTTTCAACTTTGCAGTCCCCAAACCCCCTTCATCTATCTCAATATCCTGTCTCCGCCTCAAGTTTTCCAACGACCATTTCAGTATTGCTGTACGTTTGTGTGCATGGACGTTGAGTTGCTCACACACCGTCGATTCGACGTATAACAACTACATGAAAAGTGAATAAGGGGTCAAGACATAAAATGGTTTTGGTGATGATAACTTATGTTGAAATAGTGGGAAAAAAAGAATCTTACCGTCAAGTACGTTATAGGACCTGCGTAGAATGACAACAAGCTGTCTCGCCTCCAACCAATTTTGCTGTTCTTCAGACAGTCGTAATTGTATTTGGCCCAGTCGATGCTTTTAATCGTGTCTACACTACGAATGCGCGAAAGAAAACCTACATTGCAATATCCTACACGGCTGCATTCGGCAAGCGTACTGACCACAATTACGATAAAAATGAGATTGAAATTTGGTCCATAGTCGTCGGATGTTTCGATGACGGTCTTAATGTCTGTTGGTCTCACCCTGTCCTTACTAAACTGTTTCTTCCATGACTTAGAGATATCGTTATCACCAATTGATGGAGCTATTGCAGTCAAATCTAAACCTCCGGTCGGTACCCCTAATATGTGATGTATTGAAGCAACAGTTATGGGTATATCACCGTCCCTTACCTTGAGTTTCATGTGGGTAGGGTCGAGGTTATCTACGACATAAAAACCTAGCTTACAGGGAATTCTGTCTACCTTGATATCAAGCAAGGATGCTAGGCCAATTTCCCTCACGACAGCTCGTTGGTTCTCATTCAGGATACTAACTGTGTCAAATAATATTTTAGGTGACGTGCGTGTTCTTATGATAAAGTTGTTGTTTGCACAGTTGAATTTGGTCAACTTCTGGGTTTTTACAGTTTTCCATCTTTATGCATCTCCCAGTGTTGGCCATTTCCCCCCTCCACGGCATGCTTTGCCTTTGTGCCAAGTGATACTTTCTTCTCCATACCTACATATGATGGTAAAAAGCAACAAATGTAAAAAGATGAATGATATACTATTTCATTATATCTCATGATATAGTTTTTGTTCCTAACCTTTCCAAAAAAAAGTTTGTATTCCTAAGTGTATATGAAGAAGCTTATTAGGATGCACCTTGCACGTTGATGAAGTCTTTATCCGCAACAATCATAGAACTTGGTCCAGCCACATCTCCTGACATCTTTTGTTTCTTCATTATTAAGTCGTGTTTGGTCCAATCTATGAATAAAAACAATATTAGGTAACACGATTGTATAAGCATCGAATTGATGGTGTATATGGCATTATATAATGATAATGTGCCTGCATTTTTAAATATATTATGTGGTGCGCTAATCTTAATATGTAATGGTGTGTAATTCTATCTTACATGAGTAATGAAACATAGTTATACCTTTCATGATATATAGATCTACATACTAGGTTAACGAATTTATTTAAATATACTCCTATGATGTAATAACGGTGCAACGCATTAACATAAATTGTAACTGCTCTTGTAAAGTAACGAAGAAGACCTGTGTTAGCCGATGGCACGATTGTTGGTGGAGGGACAATGGACGTTGGTTCTTTCCTTTTTCCTGTCAATTTTAAACATAACAAGTAGAAATTGTAACTACATACTTATATTTGTTATGCATAAATAAACAAAGTCATTGTCGAAATTCAAAACGACGACACACAATAAATGTTTACACACCTTTCAGAATATCTTGGTTGATTACGCGGTTCGGACGCCCCATGACATTATAACCCGACTTTATATCCTTACTCACCCCTGCATAAAATTTTGAAAATATGTGTCACGCTGTTTCACTTACTGAAACAAAAAAAATCACAGATTGAGGAATATAAATTTTCATACTGATCCAAGGTGGGAGATGAGATTGTACCAATTTCAACACTTTGTGCATCATTAACTAACAAAAGATTCAGAAATTTTAAGCAATTGGCTGTTAAAGTTGTTGATACTAATCATAATCAAAGCTGTGCAAGGACCAAAATTAAAAGCCACAACAGATCTGAAAAACATAAACAAGAGCAAAGAGCGCAATTCTAACTCCACCTTAACTTCCAACAAAGGCAAAAGTAATGCTCTAGTCTCATGAAAAATGCTTGGCAAAGGTCAAACAACCTACCATTTAACTTGAACTTTTAAATGAGGATTTGGTCGTTAAGATCAAAACATGATGAAACTACAGGAACCATGTAATAAGGACTACAACTACACAAATAAGTATATTCAAGAAACTTTATGTTCAACTTTATGTTCAAGAAACTTTATGTTCAACTTAAGAATAAACTTTATGCTCAAGAAACTTTATGTTCTACTTAAGAATAAACTTTATGTTCAAGAAACTTTATGTTCAACTTCTCGGAAACCGAATAAGTATGTAGAACATGTTCACTCACATGTCCTGGACTTTTCCAATCTTTTTTCAATCCAAGCCTATTGAGTATTTTTTCAAGACACAGTTAATGAGTGTTTTTAGATGTTTATAGACACTGACAAACAATGGATGATTTGAATAACACAATTATGCACAGGGCAAATTTCACAAATGTGCACGGACAAATATGTTAGACTGATATGATATTTTACCCTATTCATGGGGGTGAAACATGGTGAACACAACAGCTGTTTACACATAGTTGTGAACATACGTTTAAAACACAACGTTTCAGCTTCAATGTTGTTCACAAAAGAGCAACTCCATTAGTCCATTACACAAGACCCGGACTTGGTGCAAAGTCAATGTTAGTCTATTAAACCCCCATAAGGTTTTTTCATATCATGATCAAAGCAAATAAGAAAACAGAGATGTTCATAAACTGGAGGAGGTTATACCGTGAACATCTGTCGATGACTCAACCCTTAATGGAATCCTGACCTTAAGCTTCATTGAACTCTTTTCCTCCTTTTTTTCGATCTCAACTTGTGATTCAGCTTCTAAATCAACAGGGTTCTCCATTGTGTTCTTAAAATTTGAAAAGGAAGTTTTTTTTGCTATGCGTTCACTCTTTCTCCTACCTGCAGAAAATCAAAATCAATCATTATATACCCACCGTATGAATCACAACCCAAATTTGTGAGAATATTACCTCTTATTCGATGGTTATCTCCAAAATCATCCATTCTTGTGTTGAGATTCTTTCACCAGATTTCCCTACCTCGATTCCTCTGTGTAACCGGTTGCTGCTGTCGAAGAATCACACCGTTACGATTCTGCCATTAATCGCCGGCTGTGTGTTTGGGTGTTTTCCGTTATACTATTGGAGGTGAAGCATTAAATGATAGGAGTATAATCAGAGAAGATACGGCCATTAGAGGTGAATCAATAAATGAGAGATGTAATTATCAGAGAATACACGCACAGTATTTGTTCCTATTTTGCCCCTATCATGATGGTTCACATATCAACAATACAAAATCAGCATTTATTTTAAAATATTTAATGATCATTTAATCTCAACCATTGATCTAAATGATCAAGGGATGAAATGGGGTTAACAAGGTTGATACCAAAAATTTGGTTAATAAAATAACTTGACCCTATATATATATATACTAGTCTTTGGCTCGCCCGTTGTGCGAAGATCAAATTTGTGTTTTAAGTTAATTATTTGATGTTTAATAGTTGTTGAATAATTTTGTGACACATACAATAATAATTGATAAAAAGAAAACAAAAATTCCATAAATAGGGAATATTATCTTGAAGATAAAAATATGTCTATTAAGTTTGATATATATTATAAATGTCGTTACTAAATGAATTTATCAAACGAATACACAATAATTGCATATTTATATTTTTGAAAAATGTTCGAACTCATAATCCAAAAGTCAGTTGATAAGTGATATCTTTTTTTCCAAGTAATTAAATCTCTTATGATAACTCTAAGGGTGTTTCGTTGACAGAATGAAATTTGATAGAATTGTAATTCGTCGAAATAATTCGACTTTGAAGTAAAAATTGATATGAAATTGCAAAAAGAAAATCACGACAATTTAATGATTATTTGTATCAAATCCCATACTAAATTTAACAAATCTCATACTAATCACGACACATTAATTCGTATATATTTATAATATTTAATAATATAATTAAATCCAAAAATATTCAATATTGAGTTCATTTCGAAGGTATTGACAAAACGATTACAATGGTATAATTTGTAAAAAATAGAAATGTTTTTAATGCATTTTAGTTCATATACATTATTTATGTTTATATGATAAAAGTCTAAAATGAAAAATAAAACAATAATGGATTAAAAGTAAACTACATACCTAATTATAAGGGTAGTAAATGTAACGTACAAATTAAAAAAAATGAATTAAGGAGGAGTGAATGTGGGTGTACTAATTGAACTTATAATGTAACTGCGTTCAAATACATGTTTAGGCGGGAAAATACTGAATTCGTCTCACCAAAAGACGACACGTGGCATGCTAGTTACTCATTTATTATATGTATAGATTTTTGGGATTACTATAGACGATGTAGATTTTTTTGAATTTATTATAAGTATGGATATGTACGTATGTATCAAAAAATATTCAATATTGGGCTTATTTCGAAGGTATTGACGAAACGATTACAACAGTATAATTTGTAAAAAAATAAAAATATTTTTTAATGCATTTTAGTTCATATACATTATTTATGTTTATATGATAAGAATCTAAAATGAAAAATAAAAAAAGTAATGGATTAAAAGTAAACTACATAGATAATTATAAGGGTAGTAAATGTAAGGTATAAATATTAAAATTTTAATTAATGAGAGATTTAAGGAGGAGTGAATGTAGGTGTGTTAATTGAACCTATAATGTAAAGGCGTCCAGATACATGTTTAGGCGGGAAACCAATAAAGCCGGCTCACCAGACGACGACACATGTCAATGTAGTTACTTATTTATTATATGTATAGATATTTATCAACGTGTCAATATATATATCAAACATTTAATATATCAATGAGAGGTAATATAGTCATTTATGTCATTCAAACTGTTTATTCAGCATAACAACCGACAACAATTTAAGTTTATCTATACAGACAACTAAATCCCCACAAACAACTTAATCCATACAAAACTTAATGAAAAACGAACTGAACAACCCCTTAACGCAAGATAACCTTATGGATTACCTCAACTAACAATAAGACTTGAACCTTTAAGAATTCTCCTAAAATGTTACTACTTCGAGTCCTAAGGTTTGAATTTATTTTCATACATTAAACCGAACTTTCAAAAATCTTTGGTTATGCTTTTGGTTCAAGTAGGAAAAATGAATAACTAGTCCATGGCTAGGATCAGATCATTCACAATCATGATTATAAGTTTCTCCCAAGAATTGGTTCTAACGTTCATTATAAGATTGAAAACATATTTTTCAATTTTAAAAATCGTACTTAGGGTCTGATGGTATTTGAAATTGAATTTTATTTCAATCACATGTTTGGT
The DNA here is from genome assembly GCA_033807775.1 of Saussurea involucrata. Lineage (NCBI taxonomy): Eukaryota > Viridiplantae > Streptophyta > Magnoliopsida > Asterales > Asteraceae > Saussurea > Saussurea involucrata. The sequence continues at coordinate 106,232,617 of CM066322.1, read as the reverse complement.
TTGAAGGAAAGTCCCGAATTAAAATGTCATAAAAATGGATTTAGAATTTCAAGGGGGTTGGTTGATATTTCATGAAATCTAGGATTTATTTGTAATAATATTTTAAAATATGATAATAACACTTGTTTTATAATAAATAATTGATAAAAGAAAATTTGATTATTTTTATAATTTGTTTCTATAAATTATTTATAAAGAACGAAATTCTACCCCATTTCAAATCCTACAAACAAAACAGTCCAAAAAAATTTGAATCCTTCCATAAAGTCGATATCCACCAACTTTTTTCTACAAAAAAAGGTACCATATGTTGGAACTATTTTGATAAGATTTAATAAATTTATGGGAAAATGTACAATTTAAGTAAATATTCCTGTTACTTTGTACGCAATACACAAGCCATAGAGGATAACATTTCTCATGTGGTATAACATTATGCTATAGATCGCATAACAGGAACAAAGACATTTTAATCAACCAACAATACATTTCGTTACCATTCGACAGGATTCCAATATGAAATATGGTACATGGTCCCCAAAATTTATGGGGTCTAAATATACAATTTTGGAGTCTAATTATACATGATTTAATCTTTACCCAGATATATGTGTTTTAACTTTTAACTCAATTATAATGTCTTAGGCATGGACTCAATATGGCGATTCCCAATTCCGACTTTTGAAAAATATTAGGGCTCGTTTGGTTTGACGAATGCAATTTGACGGAATTGGATTCATCAAAGGAATTTGACTTCGAAGGAAGTGGAATAGAATCTGATGGAATTTGACTACGCGCTTTGGTTGGATGGAATTGGAACGGGTCTCTAAAAATGATTGGAATCTCCATCTTTGCTTGGGGGGAAGGGTGGTAACTGTGAAGACCACACCTAGCTCCACCCATCACCGCCCCCACCTCTGACCATTATGCAACTACTGTCGTCGTCATAATTATCACCCCACCCCACCCACCCACCCCCGCCCCAACCACATAACCACCATACCCCACCCACCGACCACCATGCCACTATTATCGTCGTTCAAAGCACCCACGCTACCCACCCCAACCACACATTCCCTGCCCTCCCGTCTCGTGGGTTGGGCGTAGGGTGGGGGTGGCAGGGGCAGAGGCTAGGTGGGGGTGGCAAGGGTGGGACGAGAGGGGTGGGTGAGGGTGGGCAGTAGGATAGGGTGAGGGTGGGTGGTGATGGGGGCGTGACAGTGACCATAGTTGCATGGTCGTGGTAGGGCAGGGTAGGGTGGTCAGTGTTGGTTAAAATGGATGCAAGATATGGAGATCAATTCCTTCCATTAAGTCAAGGAATGATGAATTCATCGATTTGTGGAATTCAAATGAATTTAAAGGATTCCATCCATTTCAAGAATTGAACCAAACAAAGGAATTGGAACTTGGTCAAAGGAATTTGTCATTCTCATTCCATCAAATTCCTTCGAATTCCGCAAACCAAACGGCCCCTTATTCTATTAAAATGAATTACATATGTTACTTCGTTATTTTAAGACATTTTCGTATGACTTTTAATATAATATACAATACAAACTTTTTTATATGTTTTATTCATTACTCATCTAGTTGATCTATAGTTTTGGTACATGCATAAAAGGGTTGGCATCCAAAAAGATTGGAATTCCATTCATAATCCCAGATTCGATTCCGGGTCTTGAACAACTTAACAACATGTTTATCATTAATTCAAACTGGAAGACAAATAAATTTGGGGATTGAAATCTGAACGATGGATTAAAAGCTTACATGTTTGATGAGGTTGCCCCAATGAAGTTCTTCTCCTTCAAGCTTTCTACAGTTTCCTTGATGCTTTGTTCAAGAGGAATGTAATCAATTCCCAAACTCTTTGCCTTTTCCTTTGACACTTGGTATATGGGAACAAAAGGCTTATCATCTGCACACCTGCATACATTTATTTATATATTTATGCCTTGCCTTTCTTCACCTTCCAATTGATGTTTTAAACCACCATATTTGGCTTTAGTCGCAAACAACTCATCATTGGTTTTAAAGATAGAGTGACTATATCAGTGAACACCCCTGTCTTGAGAAAAGTGTTGACCAAAATGAATCAACTCATTTTGTTTAATGATTGCTCATGGTGAGTAGGATAGGTGATTTAACATAAAAGTTCTCCACTAGAGTTACTTTATAATTATAGGTCAAACATACGAGATGAAAGTGTGTATATAGGAGTATTATATGTACGAAACTATGACTTTTAATGCACATTAGAACATGAAAATTCTACTTGAAGCTATTAAAGTGGGAAAGCTTACTTCTGTGGGAGTTGAGATGAAGGATAAAGCTTGTCTAATATCTCAACTACTTCTGAAAAGTGAGCAACTCTCTCCACCAAACAATATCTTCCAGTTGCTGAAGGAATTTCAAAAGCTTGGATGTGTGCATTTGCAACATCCTTGACATTAACCCACCCAAAGCTAGCATTAGGATATGTTTCTGACCCTGCACAATGATGTCATCGTCTTTTGAAGTCAACATTTGATCAAGCATCCATCCGTCCCAAAATAAATGTCCACAATGAATAAGGCACCCAGTTTTAATAATGTGCAATTATTGAACTTTTTTTTATTAAGTAAATGATAATTTTACCCTTAATATTAGAGGGAGTAGTGAATTTTCTCCAAGTCATAATTAAGGATAGAATTGGAAAACAGACATTTACTTTAGAAATTGGCATTTATTTTGGAACAAAATAAAATAGAAATGTGGACTCTTATTTTGGAACGGAGGGAGTAGTTGTTAAGAAACTTGTATATAGCATATCATAATGATTTACACAAAACAAAGGGTACAATTATCATCAATGCCCTACATAATGAGAGAGACCACATAGAGGTTTTGTGCTTCCTAGTGTAAGGTTTTAAAATATTTCCAAACAATTTAACAAAAGAAAAACATAAAGAAAATAATATAAATGATCTAGATTTAGGAGAAAAATCAATGACTAGATCAAAGACGCAAGAAGTTCACTCATATCTCTATCTCCAAGCAGATAATATATTTCTGCCAAAGCTAGATCATACAAGAAAGAAAATACAAACATAAGGAGGTTGCTTTTATGGGCCTTTTTTAGAATGTCATAACTTAAAAGGTTCTAGAAAATGTCCTTAGCAGCATGATTGGAAGCCCTTTGGTAATGGCTTACATTATCTAAACCTTAAGAGATAGCAGGACCTGAAGTTAGAAGCCTAGAAAAAAGCAATGTTATTTTCCACTTCAGTATCCCATTTTTTCTTTCAGTTTCATCTATGTTAGGATGAACAAAGAAGTATAAAGGGAAATACTGTAATTCAAATCCATTTACAATTGCAAAAGAGATCCGTAAGTAATAGCTGTTGTTGATACAAATCTATAATTGCATATAAAACAAATATTGGTGGTCAGTACAGCTTTGAATTTTTTTGCAAATGATACGTACCTTTCAATAGGTTTGCAATTGCTTCGGCACTAGTGTTAAGTGTTGGCTGTAACAGAGGACCAATCACCATTGCTGGGTTAATCGTGACCATGTCGAAGGATTTTTCTTTTGCAAATTTCCAAGCAGCATCCTCAGCCAAAGTTTTGGACACCACATACCACATCTTGTCGTAAGAACATGAAAAATACATATTACACTCAGGGTTAAGGTAACGAAAGAACCGGGCCCTAAACCAAAGGAGGAAAAGAAGATTACTGTACCATGTAGACAGTTATCCATAGAGAAAGAAGTGGGTGCCAAAGTTATGCTCAAGCATACAGCTATTGGCTAGTAATTTAATCATTTATATGATTTAGGAGGCATATATATTAAGTTTCAAACAAAGAATATTGTACTAGTTTCATTTCAACATGGCATATGCATTGCGGCCTCCTACCACAACAACAAAATTGCTTTTATAGGACACACATTATGTCAAGTGTCCTAATAGACTGCTTAATAGAACTTAAGTTCACCGAACCCAACAATTGTGCTTCCGATATAAATGTGTTACAAATAACCCAACAATTCGGCTTATTTAGGATACCCAAATACGTCTTAACATCCTATTGTAACGCCTTTATATAGCATGCACAACTGTTCGATCTTATGAATTGAAGTCATTTATGTAAGTCTATTAGAACATTTAGGCCATTCTTGGCAACCATAAGCCGAAGAGATCGAGACTTGGCCCCTGATTGGAGCAGCTGGTTAACAAGTCCGGGTCAGCCATAAGGCAAGGAAAGACAAGCAGAATAAAGTATATTCTGAGGATAAGGGGGCTGGAGTAAGCTGCGTTTCGTGTGCAGTAAGCTGCGTTTCGTGTGCAGTAAGCTGCACGCAATAACACGCACCATTTCAATACTGCAGCAGGTTCTGTTACTTATGGCTGATTGCATTAAGCCACTCTGAATCTGCATTGCTGCAGGATCTGTTTCGTGTGGCTGCAGACATGGGCCGGGTACAGGAAGGTGTAAGAAGGTCGTTTAGATTGCGGTTCTGATGTTAAGCTAGCTGCAGCGGTTTGCTTCTCGCAAACGCACTGGAAAGTTGCTTATTTGTTCGATGTTTGTTATGGCTTTTGTGTCTGTATGCTGTGGTTTTTTCTGTGTTCGGAGGTTCGTTTTGTATCAACTGTTTGTTGGTTTGTGGGTATAAAATTGGTTGTTTGCCGTTCAAAAAAAAAATAAGCGAGCTTATAATTTGAGCTAATTGAAAAAGACTCGTTTGGATGGCCATAAACTAGCTTATTAAAATGGTATTAAAACGCTACATAAGCTGCAGAAGCTTTTTGCCACCTTCTTTCAATTATGCCCACGAGTATTATTAATTAAACTCATCTGTTAATGTAAAGCCGATTTTATAGTAGTGTATTGTGTGAAAAATCATGTTACACCTCAGCATACCCGAATCAAGGAACCAATTTTGGAATCCACGTGTTACCAAGCATATTGATGGAATAAGGGGCCGTTTACAAAACGCTTACCCGGGTAAGTGCTTACCAAGTCACATTAGGTTACCAGATGAATATGGCAAGGACTAAGAATCTTACCCGGTAAGAGCGGAAGCAAGGACCGAGAGTCGAAAGCAAGGACCGAGAGTCTTACCCGGTAAGTGAGTGCGACGGCTCTTACCACGGTTAGCGCTTACCGACTAAATTGTTGCATACGATGCCATTTTGGTGGACTAAAATCTTACTCGGGAAGTAAGTGATAGTGTTGAATTTTACCGGTAAGCACTTACCCGGGTAAGTGATTAGGTAAACGACCCCTAAGTACATATGCACACCTTTGCTTCCTTGCAAAAATCTGGATCAGAAAACCAAGTCTCATCAACTACAACTTCAGGAGTCCTTGGCCAACCATTGTAAGAAACTGCAGCAATGGAGGACGTCACGACCGCTCTTTTAACTGATGAAGCCTTTGAACATGAACGAAGAACATTGAGTGTTCCTTTCACCGCAGGGTCAATCAACTCTGCCTGAAACCAAGAGTGAAGTGCTTGGCCATCAATAAAAATATAAAATTCTAGCAAATTAAATTAAGAGGCCGATCATTTATTTTCCTTGAGGTTTGTTGAAATCAGTTTGGAACAAATGCATGTAAAACCAGTCATCAAGGGTACCCTAGAATATTCCTCCCCTAAATATTGTACTGAAGTTGACATTTTGGTATTTTGAGACTTCTCACTCCATTCCATGACAATTAAGCAGCAAGGTGTAAAGCGCGGTACATAATAATAGATAAAAGTATTGGAAAAACCTGTGGATCAGTGACAGCATGATAAAAGGGAGATGCTGTATGGAAAACACCTTCACAGCCATCAATTGCAGCATCAAAGGAGCCATCTTCAAGAAGGTCCGCTTTGAACAAGTGAAGCCTTTCCTTTGCTCCAACGAGTTTTAGCAAGTGGTCCGTTTTTTTAGGGTTGTCTGAAGGATCCCAACAATATAATAATAAGATGTTTACATACACACATGCAAATACACACACACACAAAGAGAGATGATGTAGAAAATCAATTAACCCCCAAATTATTTTTAAAGGCTTAATTCAATAATTAGTTGCTAATCTGAAGCATTGGACGATGCTTAACCATAGGCAGCTGATTAAACTGCCAAATCAATCGAAGCTGTAGGGAGGCACTTAACACTCAGGCAGATGATTGAGTGGCTGGCCGTAAGAGATATTTTCAGAACACCAGTTCCTTATGATTGTGTTTTGAACATAAATTAACATCAAGGATGATAAAAAAAAAACTAACATTGGACACTGAAAACAAAAATCCTTAAAACTGAATGGTCATGAAGTTGGCTAAAAGTCAATTGACTGCTAAGAACCAAAAAGTATTTTCTCCATTTAAGGAAATAAGTTTTGACTTTGACAGGATGTTGCAGCTCATACATTCTACTGATAGAGTTTCCTATGGAATGAATTTCTGTCCTTTTTTTCAGTTAGCAAGTGATAATAAGAATTTAGATACTCCTGTATCCTGATCTTCATTTTCAAGCACTACTGACAATGGTACAAGAAAATTCCTTGCTAGAATACAAATTGCTATCTTATAAACAGTAATTAGGTTATGAGTCTTGTAAAATGAAAGCCATTATTTTCTGGATCCTTGCTGGTCAGAGATGGAGCTAGCATAGCATAGTCAAACACAATAATTATCAATTGTGTAGTAGGTAAAGAAGATCAAGTACGGAGTTTAACATTTGGAGTACAAAATTCTTAGAAGAATTCATCAATAAGCAACTCAAAATACGAATAGCAATGAACTTAAGATCAAATTGGAAGAATTAAAAACCTAGACATAAAACAAATAACAAGTCGGTTCATCAGATTCTGAAGAAAACATATAATAGTCAAGCAAATTCAAACACACATTTCGCACTAAATCATAAAATAAACAAGTAAAAGAAAGCATATGTAACATAATTTAGAGATAGAAACTGACTGGGATCGCGAACAGATGCTTTGACAGTGTAACCTCGGTGAAGCAAGAACTTGACGAGCCATGAAGCTATGTAACCAGAAGCTCCGGTAACACAAACAGTCTTTCCGGCACCGCTCATTTTTATCCGATTAAGCCAAGTAGCGCTGCGACTGTGAGTGGGTTTGTTAGGTAGGGGTCGTGAACAAAGCCGTTTTGGATTGTCTTTCTTCTAGGTTGCTGGCATGCAGAATCACCTATTGGAATGTCTTTTATCATCGTTGACTTTTTGTTTTGTTTTTTTTTCAAATTACATTGAAAATGCAACATGCTTTGTCTTGATTCCTAATTTGGGTAACTTACTTTTAAAACATCTGTTTTAGTACCTGAGATGTAAACTTTCAAACATTTAAGTACTTGAGTGGCCTGTTTAACCATTACCAGGTTATCATGCTGACATAACAAATGACATACTGTCATGGCAAATGACATGGATTTTTTTATATAATTTAATTTTAAAATAAACATTGTAATTTTAATTAGAGTTTTTTAATAAATAAAACAAAACCAATTTACCCTAATTCATTGTTACCTACTTCTTAATTCATCAACGTCGCCCCTTTCCCCTTCCAAATTGATTAGAACTACACACCCTTCTTCCATGAAGATCTCTTATGATCTCCAACAAACAAACTCGTATCATTTATATATGCCTATTATCATCTCCTGCAAAGTATTTTGTTGATAACTGTCACAGTTGGTTTACAGTCGAGGTTCACTTCCATTGTCGTCGATTACTCCTGTTCCAACCAATGTTCGTGATTATAGGGACGCTCTAATTTTCTGGATAAACTTTTGAGCTTTTTTGCTTGTTTCTTCTTAGTCTAACTTGACTAATGCAAGCGACTTGCATGAGAACTCTAATGAGCTTCGGCATTACCATCACTCATCTGAGCAACATTCGTTTCATTACTTGGAATAGTATTACAATTGTTCATGCAGGTAGCTAAAAAAGTCGGAATAACGTTAAAGATACAAGGACACGAAAGAAATCGGGAGTGCCTCGCTGTTAAGTGAGCCAACTCGTTAGCTTGACGACTAATCGCATGGACCGAGAAGTTTCTATTGACATTGAGCCAACTTCTAACATCATTGTTGATGTCTCCAAACTCGGAGTCGTCAACGACGGGGTTATAGATGGCGTCAACTACAACCTTTGCGTCTGTGTCGAAAACCACATTAGAATCATTCCGGTTGGAGATCCAAAGCATTGCATCACGAATGGAAATCGCATTGCATTCACGAACGGAAGGGCAAAAGCAAATAGGTGTTAGTTTTGCAACGATGAAGTCACCCGAATGGTTTCGGATAATCGCACCGAGACCGGCTGTAGAGGAGTGATCGGGGATCGACGCATCAACATTTCATTTAATAAACCCAAGTCTTGGAGGCTTCCAAACGTTCGAACGTGTCTGCTCGAGGGGGGTGGAAAGGGCCGAAATCAAACTCCTTACAGTTCTCCACTCCGAGAGGAGGCTGTCTGTGCGCCAAATTACTGAGGACGGTTCACGGGAACCATCATTCCAAACGATGTCGTTATGCCGGTGCCAAATACTCCAAAGCATCATAATGAATCTATCGCCCTTGATGCCGGGATTATCAAGAAGGAAACCAAAGGTAAGCTCCGAGAAGGAATTGGCGTTGAACGCACAAGTGTCATCCACCTAAAAAACCGTCTCCATCCAAATCTGATGCACCAAGGGGCAATCGATGAGGGCATGCCAAGTGTTTTCCACATTGCGATTGCAAAGGGGGCATAATGGAGTGACCCGGATACCCCGAGATTGGAGTGCACAACGCGTAGGGATGACATCTCTAAGAGCCCTCCAAAGGAAAATTTTAGCTTTATGCAGTATGTTAGACTTCCAAATTCTTTCCCATTCTCCGACCTTTAAGAGGTGCGCCGTCGGAGCAATTGTTTCCATGATGGTTCTATAACAAGACTTGATGGAATAAATTCCGTAGTTGGTCCAATGCCATATAATCTTGTCCGGATGAGACTCGACCGGGGGTGCTAGTTGTAAAATTCGGGTTCGGTCCCGGGGAGAGAACATTTGAGAGAGCAAGTCCAAGTTCCACCTTTGGGAATGAGGGTCGAACAAGTCACCAACCGTCATAGAGGCTCGGTCGGGATCCATTGGAGTTTCAACTTTGAAGTCCTCACCGTCCCTTAGCCAAGGATCTTTCCAAATGTTAATAAGTTGACCATTACCAACCTTCCAACGGATGCCTTTATGGAGGGCAAGTTGGGAGTGCCAAATACTTCTCCAAATGTAGCTTGGAGAGTGTCCCAAATGGGCCTCCATAAAGTCCCCACGAGGGTAGTATTTTGCTTTTAAAATGCGGCTAGCGAGAGAAGAGGGGTTTGACACAAGTCACCAACCTTGTTTTCCAAGCATAGCAAGATTGAATGCGGTAAAGTCACGGAAACCGAGGCCACCAAACTTATGAGGGATGCATAGTTGTCCCAAGAGAGCCAACAAAGGGAGCGAGGACCGTCCGATTTTGGGCCCCACCAAAAAGAGTTTAACATACGTTCCAAATTAAACCGGAGCATAAAACTTGTCCGTTGTGGGTTAAACTCCACAATATCCCATTGGTAGCTTTCAATCGGGAGGGTGTTAGTAGAATTGCAAGTGCATTGGGTGTCCCAAAAATGATGGATGAATGTACGGCCTCGATGTGTGAAAAATCTTGGGGGAGATCGGGTTTTGCTAAAGTGCTTGTGGATGTGTGGGCGGTGGGTGATCTTAAAAGGGAACTCCATGTAGCGGTGCTTAATGTGCATGGGGGGAAGGAAGTGCTTGTTCCAATTCGGGTGGAGTATTTATGGGAGCCAATTCAATGCTCCCATTACCTTGTCTTCGGCCATAAGACAGCTACGTGTGTCAAAGCGGAAGTAGCAAAAAAGAAAGGTAAGGAACATTTGACGGTTGAAAAGGATGCGGATGGTTTCACAATGGTGACTAATAGGAGAAAGAATCATTCTAAGGAGGGTGAAAATGCTAGGCAAACTTGGCGTCCTAAACACGTGGGATCAACTTCGGGGGTGGACAAAGAACCTATGGTTCAACCTACGGGTAAAGTGGATGAACCTCCAAAGGTTTCAGGGGATTCGGTGGAGAAGATAAGTCAAGAAAAGGATGTGACTCATGATAGTCGAATCATAACCAAAACCCCGGGGGTTGATGCGACTAAATCTGCTAAGGAAGTACCGAAATTGCATGGTATTCTCAAGAATCCAGCTCCATCTCGTGTTGAACTTCACCCTTCGGCCTTGTTTGGGAATCCTCGGCGTTCGGTTTTCATTGATACGTCAAATCCTTTCTCAAGCCTTGATTCGGATGAGGAAGTTATCGGGGATGGTTCGGATGGTAATATTTCAGTGGATTGTGATCAAGCGCCTGTTGTTGGAAAGGATATACCCGTGGTGTCGGGTGAGAAAGACACCAAAAGTCATAATTCGTCATGTTAAAGATTGGTGCGTGGAACATTCGAGGCCTCAACTCGCCGATTAAACAGCGAGAGGTGAAAATCTTATTCGTTCTAATATGCTTTCGATTTGTGCTGTTTTAGAGACCCACGTTTTGCCTTCCAATCTTGATAGAATTACCTCGTCTGCTTTGGGCTCTTGGTCGTGGATTGCCAATCATGGTGTCACCGCTGCTCGTATAGTGTTGGGTTGGAATCCGAAGTACTATAATATTACGCTTATTTCTATGACGGACCAGGTGATCCATTGTAAAGTCCATGTCAAAGGAACCTCCAAATACTTCTTTTTATCCACTGTTTATGGCAGTAATAATATGGTTCGGAGACGGGAATTATGGTCTGATTTGGGGAGAATGGCCACCTATGCTAAACTTGAGCTGTGGTTAATTTTTGGTGACTTTAATACTTTCCTCAACCCGAATGAGAGCGACGGAGGGGGTTCGGGACGTGATAGGCGCATGGAGGAATTTGTTGAGTGTGTTGAGGAGATAGAGGTGTTTGATGCCCGGTTTACGGGCATATTTTTTACTTGGGCTCAGAAACCAGTTCATGGAGGTGGGATCGTGCGTAAACTTGATCGGGTAATGATCAATGCCCCTTTTCTTGATACTTTTTCTCGTTCTACGGCGCAGTTCCTCCCGAGAGGGGTATCGGATCATTCCCCGATGGTCGCAAGTTTCGATGTTGACAAGCCAAAAGGCAACCATCCTTTTCGCTTTGATAATTTTTTTAGCTAACCATACCGACTTTATTCCGTTAATTCAGAAGGTTTGGGCAACTCCAGTGACGGGCTCGTTTGCTTTTCAAGTTACTTCGAGGCTTAAGGCTTTGAAACATCCTCTTCGAAAGTTACGGTCCGTGCATGGCAGCCTTTCGAAAAAAGTTGAATCCTTACGGTTGGAAGTGGATACTATACAAAAGGATATTGATGGGGATCCTCATAATGTACTTCTGAAAGAAGATCTTGCACATATTCTTGTGGCATTTCAAGAGTCCCTACAAAATGAAGAGCAATATTTTAGACAACACGCCAAAGTTCGATGGATGAAGGAAGGTGATTTGAACACGGCTTTTTTCCATAAAGTCGTTAAGGAGAGAAAGCATCGGGCTTTGATTGATTCGATTACAGACTTGCATGGTTGTGAGGTTCTTGATGCGGGGGTTGGCCACGCTTTTGTGGAGTATTTTCGTGCTCTTCTTGGTGAGAGGGATCTTATGGTAGAACCTTTTTTACCTCCCAATCTGTTCTCCAACACGCTCTCGATCGCGGATGCTAATTTTATGATCCGTCCGATTACTAAAGATGAGGTGAAGAAGGCAATGTTTGACATTGGGGATGATAGAGCTCCGGGGTCAGATGGGTTCTCTTCCAAATTTTACAAAGCCTCTTGGGATATTGTTGGGAAAGATGTGGAATTGGCTGTTCAAGATTTTTTCCTTAGGGGGAAACTTGCGAGGGAGCTTAATCATACGTCCATATGTTTAATTCCTAAAAAGATCAATGCTTCTTCTGTCTCAGATTTTCGGCCTATTTCGCTTTGTAACACCATTTACAAATGTATTTCAAAAATCTTAGCTTGGAGGATAAAGGATTTCTTGGATAAGTTGGTGAGTCCGAATCAATCGGCGTTTATCCCGGGTAGAAGGATATCGGACAATATAATGATGGCGCATGAAATTCTAGTGGGATATGGTCGAAATGATGGCCCGCCTCGATGCTCTCTGAAGATTGATATTCAAAAGGCTTACGATTCGGTTAATTGGGATTTCTTATCGAATGTGCTTGGTGCGTTGGGCTTTCATCCAATTATGAGACATTGGATCATGGAGATTGTTTCTACGACCTCCTATTCCATAATGGTTAATGGGGAATCTCATGGTTTTTTCAAAGGAGCGAGGGGGATTCGTCAAGGTTGCCCTTTGTCTCCGTATCTCTTCACGTTGGTCATGGAGACTTTCTCTTGTCTTTTCCGCAAGCAGGTGGAGGAGGATTCACGTTTCAATTTTCATAAAGGTTGCTCTCGATTGACCTTAACTCACTTGTGCTTGGCGGATGATCTCTTAGTCTTTTGTGGAGGGGATGTCGGCTCGGTCTCGGTGGTCGGAAGTGCTCTTGATGGTTTTGCCAAGATTTTCGGGCTCCGTCCAAGTATGAATAAGAGTTCTATATATACCTCTAATGTGGACCCGGATACTTTGACTGCAATTAATTCGGTTTTGCCCTTCCAGCAAGGTTCACTTCTGTTCCGTTATTTGGGGGTTTCTTTGTCTTCTAAGAAGCTTGCAACGTCTGACTTCAATGGCCTTCTTGCTAAGGTACGTGCTCGTGTTCTCAACTGGAAATCCAGGTTCCTCTCGTTTGGTGGTCGATTACAGCTAATCAAATCTGTTTTGGAGTTGTTGCAACTCTATTGAATGATGATCTTTACTATTCCAGCATCGATTGTGCATGAAATAGAGAGGTTTTTTCGTCATTTTCTTTGGTCTCATGGAGAGTCATCTAGGGGCAGGGCCAAGGTTGCTTGGGAGGACGTTTGTCGTCCAAAGGAGGCGGGAGGTCTAGGTATTAAACGAATCTCAACATAGAATCGTGCTCTTTTGACGTCTCATATTTGGGATATCATTCGCAAACGAAAGTCTCTTTGGGTTTCTTGGATTTATTGCTACCGGCTGCGGGATGTGCATTTTTGGAATGCTCCAATTTCCACGACATCAACATGGCTTTGGAAACGGCTTCTTGCTTTGAGAGAGCAGGTCCGGCCGAATTTGGTGCATGTGCTTGGCAATGGTACGTTAACCAATGCTTGGGAGGATAAATGGCTTGACTTGGGTCATCTTTCTGGCAAGATTTCGTATAGGATTCTTCTAGAGGGTGGGCTACTATCAATTTGAGGTCCTTAGGATTGCATAGCATTAAATGAAGGGTGAGGTTCAAACGAGGAAAGGCCTTAAGGTGGATACCTATTCTGCCTGAGATGAGGAAGGATGTAGTAAGCGAGGAAATGCATCGGTTGTTGAAAAGAAGCATGGATCCGTCTGCGGAGGGTGAGTCAGGGGCATAAGATCAGGCCTAAAGGAGCAGTCGATGGATAACAGGGGAATATTCCTGTACTACCGTCTATCTAAACATACAACCGTTTTTGAGCTACTTGGCAATTTGGGTAATGTTTGGCCGAATGTTTGGCTCTCTCGGTGCAATTCTCTTGCTGCTTATCAGATGCCCGTGCTTTATCCTAGTGTTCAAGATTATGTTATGTGGAAAAATACCCGTAATGTCCTTACACAGTTCTCGGTTTCGGAGGTGTGGAAGGCGATGTATGGTGTCTATGAGAAGGTGTCTTGGTATAAGTTTTGTTGGTTTACTAACAATATACCAAAACATTCTTTTTGTTTGTGGCTTGCGATTCGTAAGAGACTTTCGACTCAAGATAGAATGGTGAGATGGAGGACACATGGTGATCCGATGGTGTGTTCGTGATGTAGCAGCTGTATGGATAGCCATGATCATCTGTTTTTCGATTGTTCTTATTCCTTCAGGTGTGGTCAAGACTAAAGGGGGATGTGGGTAACAACTTGAAAGATCGTTGGGATCTGATTCTTGAAGATATGACGATTGGGAGATGGAAGCCGGGAATCACTAAAACCAGAAACACTTTTGCAGCGATTGTGTACTATATATGGCGTGAACGTAATGCAAGGCTTTTTACGGATAATAAGAAGACTTCGGAACAGCTTGTGAATGAAATCCGTAAGGTGGTTGATATGTAGATGGTTCATGTAAGGAGGAATACGACGAGAGGGAATGGTGTGATTCAAAACGTGACCGTCCCATGATGATATTTATCTCTTTTTGTTGCCACGCTTGGGTGTCCTTAGAGCTGTTTATTTTCTTTTACATGTTACTTAGCTCTATTAGTCTTTGTTTGTTTTGGTTACTAGTGTTTTGGTTTATTTTGAGTTGTAATATCATTTGTTTCTTAGTGGTGGTTTCTCCTTCATATTGGGTTTGTCCTTTATGGTGGGAGTGGCTCATCGTTGGGAGGGAGTCCCTCGCCATTTAGGTGTAATTTTTTTTTTTCAATATATTGCCAGGAGTGCCGTCTCCTTTCCAAAAAAAAAGTCGAGATGCTTGAGACCAGGAGGAAAAGAACATTCATATAGTAGACTAGGATGGCTTGGGCCGCCTCTTTGATAAGAGTAGACTTTTCGGCGGAGGAAATAGGTTTTTTGTTCCAATTTTGAAGCTTGTTCCAAAGCTTGTCTCGGATGTGCCGGAAGATGGATTTTTTCGAGCGACCCACAAGGGACGGAAGGCCCAAATAGCGACCCGTGTTGATTGGATTGAAGATGCCAAGAATATGTGAGAGGCCATGCATGAGGTCGGGGGCCAAACTTTTATTACCCATAATGCCCGATTTTGTATAATTTATCGCTTGGCCCGAGGCTTCTTCATAATTCGAAAGCATGAGTTTGAGGTGGCGAACTTCATCAATCGAGGCCCTGCAAAAGAAAAAAGTGCCATCCGCAAAGAAAAGATGAGAGATGGGGGGCCCTCTAGCCGCTTGACAACCATGGATACGCCCGACCGCTTCTTCAAAATTCAAGTAAGCCGAGAGACCTTCCATGCACAAAATAAAGAGATACGGGGAAAGTGGGTCGCCTTGCCGGATGCCCCGCTTGGGTGTGATAGGGCCAATAAACTCTTGGTTGACTTTAACAAAATAAATTACGGACTCAACACCCATCATGATCATGTTGACCCATCTTTCGGGGAAACCGAGAGCCGAAAGCATTTTGTGTAAAAATCCCAATTTAATCGGTCATAGACGTTGCTAATGTCGATTTTGAGAGCCACTTCACCTTTTTTCTTTCAAGAGTTACGATGCATAGAGTGGAGCATTTTAAAGGCAGTGATGATGTTGTCCGTTATCAAACGATCCTTGACAAAAGTCGTTTGGTTAGCCGAAATGAGAGCCGGAAGGATCGGTTTAATTCTATTTGCCATGACTTTGGTGACAATCTTCATAATAACGTTGCAAAGGGCTATATGTCTATAATCCTTTAGTGTAGAAGGAGAGTCAACTTTTGGATTGAGGGCTATAATTGTATCGTTAACACCCGCCGGAATGGAACTGCTTTCAAGCCATAACTTACCGGTGTTGAAAATATCATCTCCCAAGGTTTCCCATTTCTTTTGGAAAAAGCGCGGGTTAAAACCATTTGGTCCCGGTGATTTATCCGGGTGCATTTGGAATAGACGGAATTCCTCTTTGGAAAAAGGCAAATCTAACCGAGCCAAATCTTATGCCGAATATATATTTTTAACAAATCTAGTAATATCATCCGGGTTGCCCGAATTAGTGGAAAAAGTTCGGTTGAAATGGTCAATCACAAGGCTTCGGAGGTTAGAGGGATCCTCGACCCAATTGCCATTACCGTCCTTTAATCTTAGAATTCGGTTGGTTTTTCTTCGGCCATTGGCAAAGGCATGAATTTTTTTTGTGTTGTGGTCACCCTCTTTGAGCCAATGAGCTTTGAATCGTTTCCTTTAATGCTCTTCCTATTTTAAAAGGGTGGCAACGATACGAGATCTTTCTTCTTCATACGTCGTCGTGGCAAAAAGCTCTCGAGAATGTCGAAGGTCATCAAGTTTGGAGTATGCTTCTTTTATCTCCTTTTTGAAAGTGGAGTTGAGATTTATTCCCCATTTATTAAGAACTTTGGCAAGCATGAGAAGTTTATGAGGGAGGTCAAGATTTCCCGACTTTCTCCAAGTTTCTGAAAAAACTTGGTCAAAGGCGACTTCCTGCAACCATTTATTTTTAAATCTGAAAATATATGTATAAGGGTAAGAGATTTGAACCTGCGTGTGGAGGATGATTGGGGAGTGGTCCGAAATTGGAGTGACGAGGTTTTCCACTCTATGATCGGGGAAGAGATTTAACCATTGAATATTTCCAACAACACGGTCAAGACGCTCGTAAATCTCATTGGGTTTTCCTTTGTGGCGACACCAAGTTTAAGGAAACCCATGCATGGAAAGGTCCGTAAGGCGACAATCGAAAAGGGTCTCTCTAAATCCTTGGATGCACCGATCCGAGTGAGCATTGAGGCCACGCATTTCATTTTGGGATAGGAGATCGTTAAAATCTCCCATACCCACCCAAGGGCTATTGGAGGGATTAGCGAGGGATCAGAGAAAGTTCCAAGAGTCTCGACATCAGGTTCGTTTGGGAAAACCGTAAAAACCGGTGAGTCTCCAAGAGCCGATGTCATTATGAAAAACTACCAAATCAATATGATTTTGCGAGTAAGACAAAATAGAACATTGATACTTTTCATTCCAAAACACACAAAGGCCCCCACTGTGGTCGTTACAACTAACAGAAAAACAATTAGAAAAACCCAAACGATTTTTTAAACTAGTGGCCCTATCTTGGGAAACAAGAGTTTCAAATAAAAAGATAACATCAGGTCAGGAGGTACATATAATCTCTCGTAAGACCGGAACTGCACGAGGGATTGAGAGACCTTGACAGTTCCAACTGATAACAAGCATTTTTGTAGGCGGGCCTGGCTTGCAGGTCCCACCTCTGGTAGTTCGAAGCTTGCGAAGTTGCCATCGAAGTTGGAGTGGTTAGTGCCCGAAGTTCCATCGTCGATATTCTGGACGGAGATGCCGACTTTCTATTTTTTCCCATCGTGAAGTTTGGTTCTATCACTGATAATGTAGCGCATTCTGTTTGGGAAAGGTGTGGAGTTTTCGTTTTTTGGCAGATTGGGGGGGGGGGGGGGGGGGGGAAGACATGAAATTTGGTTTTGCATGGGGTTGCATGGATTTTTCCATAGTGGGTGTGAGGTGAGAGAGGGTGGTATTGGTAGAGGGTGGGTCCACCATGCAAAAAGTATGGTTGGTCATGGGGTGATGGGTTAAATGGATGTAGGTATTGTCAAGGTGATGAGGGTGTTGTGTCTGCAACAAGTTACCAATCTCATGATATGTAGAGATAGTTGATTTTTGAGGTGACTTGTTTAGGGATGTTGCCTAAAAGGGGAGACAAGGTCATGGCATTGGTCCCATCATCAACCAAAGAGTCTTCTATTCCTATTAGCTTTTTGGAGTCAGCCGGCAGTAGGGTGTGTTGGTGCTTGAGAGAGTTGACCAAAGGGTCCTTGATTTGTCTTTTCCCATGAGAGGTACCAAAAGAGGTATGGGCACTAGTACCAATATAAAAGGTAATTCTACCTTTATCCTTTTCTTTTTCTTCAGCTTTTCAGGTCCGGTCATCGGCCGATCAGTCGGATCTCCACAGTTCTCGTTTTCCTTCACTTTGGTTCCAAGTTCCGCGTCTTTGAGTCTTAACTCTTCGACTTGCCATTCTCTATTTCTTATAAGAGGAGTGAAACAAGTACCCACAAGATAATCACGCACATCATCATGCAATACAGGAAGAGGGGCAGTGGAGAGTTCCGAATAGCGCAACAACCAATCATTCGGCCACATACCTCGAGTGATCGTAACCAGATCCTGAGCCGTAGAAGAATCCGCAAGTCGAAGATGGGGATGATGTTGGTTTCTCAGTTCGGGAGGCTTACCGGTCCCTTGATGTGTCTCGTGCGGTGGCTACATGGGCTGATTTGGTTTGGTTCAAAGGACATATTCCTATACATGCTTTCTGCATGTGGATTGCATGTCTTCGACGACACCCTACGCAGGATCGAATTCAGATATGGAAGCATGACCCTCCTGATATGAAGTGTGTCTTCTGTAAGCAGTGCATGGACTCGCATGGCCATTTGTTTTTTGAATGCCCTTTTTCTAAAGAGGTCTGGACTACAATCTTATTGAAGGTTGATTGGGTTGGTACTCCAACTGGTTGGGACAAAATTCTTGCGATGCTTGAGGATGTTCATATGGCCCCGAAAGCTCTCATACACCGGCTGGCTCTGTCTGCTTCGGTGTACTTTGTTTGGCAGGAAAGAAATCGGCGGCTTTTCACTGAGGCTAAGAGATCGGCGATCCAGTTGGTGAAAGAAATTATGGAGATTGTCTTGCTTCGTGAGGCTTGGAAGACGAGGAAGCGGAGAACTATTCAACATGGGTCGTGACTAGAGGTTGCCTAATTGGTTGCGGGATGTTTTTTGGAGCTTCTTTTGGCGTATTTATCTTGCTATTTATTTTTCTAGCTTAGTTTGCTCCGTTTGTTTGTGTTTGTTTTGGTTGCTTGTGGCTTGGTATGGTGTGGTGACCAAGTTTTTTTGTTTCTTTGTTGTTTGGCTTAGACCTTGGTGGTTGTTCTTTATTTTGCTTTTATAAAATTGCCTGGATTATTCCTCTAAAAAAAACAAGTACCCACATAGTCGATACCGAGCCAAGGTCTATAGAGTTGGACAAGCTCCCCTTCCGGTTTGCATATAGCAACCAGTTTGTTGAGGCAATCTGATTTATCGTGACCCCAAATGCCGCATTTGTAGCAAATGAGGGGGAGTCTATCAAACTTGGATTGTATCCAATGACTTCTACCTTCGAATGGGACAAAGAGACCAACGGTGGGGCGCTTGTTGAGAGGAAGAATTACCTGGGTTCGGGTACTGGCTCGCATCATTGTCCACATTTGTCCCTTTCCACCGAAGTGTAGCATTTGGGTTAATTGCATTAATATGGAACTGCTTAGTAAAACAATATAGAGAGAATCAAGAGAGATGTATTTCTCATTAAATATAAGTCTTTTAAATAGGGATTATTTACAAACAGATAACTATGAGATATACAATTTTAGTCTAACTATAATATATCTATCTTTACCTTTATCTCTAACTTTATCATCATCGTCTTATCCTTTTGACGATGGCACACTTATCCTTCAACACCTCCCTTGTGCCGAGTCAAATGAGTGATGGTGCACTATCGTTGTCTCGTTAAAACCTTACGTCAAAATAAAAACCCACTGGGACAAAAACAAAAATAGGACGAAAAAAGAGTACAACGCACCCATTTATAGATTATTCCTTTAGTCTAGTATTCCCTGAGATTTGTTCAGCAATCATCGGAGTTAAGGAAACAAGATGGTATATAAACGATTGTCTCACTGAAACCTTACACCAAGGAACAAAACCCTATGGGAAAAATAAAACCTTGGGTGAAGGAAATAGCACAACATACCAATATCACATGTATAGTAGACTCCCTTTTTTGTCTACTACTCCCCCTGATACGTACGTTGATCAATGGAGTTTGGAAAGTGTCTGCATTCCAATGCTTTCCACATGTTTCTCAAATGTAGCCTTAGGTAGTGATTTGGTGAACAAATCAGCCACATTTTCCTCAGACCTTACTTGATTCACTTAAATCTTAAGGAGAGTCTGTTGTTGCTGATTATAGAAAAATTTCGGCGAAATATGCTTTGTATTATCACCCAAGATATATCCTAATTTCACTTGTTCGATACAAGCTGCATTATCTTCATATATGCATGTAGGATTTTTAGTAGTTGAACTTAAACCACTTGTCTCTCTAATATGTGTAATGACAGATCTTAGCCATATACACTCTTGAAGCGCCTCATGTAAAGCAAAATTTTTTGAATGGTTCGAGGAGGTAGCTACAAGGGTTTGCTTGGTAGATTTCCAGGAAATCATCGTGTTCCCAATTGTAAACACATATCCTGTTTGGGAACGCCCTTTGTGTGGGTCAAAGGTATACCCAGCATCAACAAAGCCTACTAATATATCATTTGGGGTTTCACTATAGGGGGTATTATTTTCTTTGTTAGTATCTTTAATAGGTATTCTAACCCTATTTTTCACTTTGTAGGGAAAGAATAAGCCCATGTCGATGGTTCCCTTTAGGTATCGAAATATATTCTTGATACCATTCCAATGACGTTGTGTTGGCGCCGAGCTAAATCTAGCTAGCAAGTTCACTGAGAATGCAATATCAGGTGGAGTACATTGTGCTAAGTACAATAATGCGCCTTTTACACTTAGATAGAGAATTTCAGCTCCCAACACTTCTTCGTCATCAATCTTTGGACGAAATGGATCTTTCCTTATATCCAAACACCGATCATAGGAGTGCTAGCCGGATGTGCCTTATCCATATTAAATCACCTAAGCATTTTCTGGATATAGCAGATTGGTGGATAAGAATTCCACAAGCTCGGTGTTCTAGTTCTATACCTAGACAAAACTGAGTTTTCCCAAGATCTTTCATCTCGAATTCAGATTTCAAATAGCTTGCAGTATCTCTTATTTTTTTTTATCAAGAGTACCTATTATGTTCATATCATCAACATACACAACTACTACATCGAACTCAATCAAGGCCATAGGAAATAGCTAAATAGGCACCACACACCCATCTATATTTATAATACAACTATCAAATACCTCTCTAATCAAATAACATCTTAGCATATAAGGAGTTTATAGAAATATACCTGTCTTCATCTCTATCCATACGTCGAGAACCACTTGCCATCTGTTAATTTTCACATGGTTAATATACACATAAGCACATACCCCATATAATAAGATATTCCTGTTCAAACATGTACCTGTAAGTTCATAATTACACTGGCCAGATTTAATTTGAAATTACCTTACATGATGTTCCTTCGACCTTGTATATGTAATATCCCAAAGGTTCTAATATATCTGGGACATCGTACTTCACATGCAATTTAAGTCTAGGTATGGATCCGAATACCTAAATCACTTAAACTAGTGCTCTGATACCATCTGTAACAACCCATCCCAAACATACACCATATAACACTCATTACATGCCAAATATATACAACAAAAGATACATATTAAATCACATAAGGTTCGAAAGTCTTAAAACTGTACATTACATAATGCAGTACAAACTTTTCGCTAACAATTTACATTACGTTTCAAGATAACTATCCATACAAAACGATATTTAGAAATAGTCATAGATACGCAGACTTTCTAAGCATATTACACCTTATCTCCTTGCCCTTGCCTTTAAAAGTTCCTTGACCTGGAATACATTTTTTTGAAAACAAAATGACGGTTAGACCAATTGGTCTAAGTGAGAAAATCCCTGTCAGTTTAGTAATCATTTTGTAAAACACAAATATACCACAAGTATTAGAATACCAAGCATGACTCATATGCACTGGTACAACTCTTTCCCAAGGCCATATTAGTTGGTTGCGCTAAACCAACTAATCAATTTACTCTGTTGCACTAAAATACAGCTAACTCCGCTGTCCCTCCGTACAGCCAATACTCCACCGACTCTAAGTCTGGCCAAGGTGCAATCATGTAGTGTAATGCTTATATAAATACGACATACATCTCAATATATCATATTTGAATCATAAGCACATCATCACACTACCTACTACATTCTCATTTAGTATATATGTATTCCAATTTGAAAATGGTTAAAGTAAAACTCACGTGATTGCTATCAAAATACTTCAAAGCTTTTCTCAAATAAACCGGTGATTTGATCTCTCACCAAAAGTCACAGAATCATAAATAAATTGAATACAAGTATCCATTCACCATTCAAACACATAAGACTCACTAGCAGGCTAAGAATTCTAAATAAGCTTATCATACCCTTACCTAGAAAACACTCAAAAATGTCCCTCTTCGGCGACTTACCACAGGGGTACTTATCCGGATAACTTACCCGGGAAAATCATCCGGGAAAACCCATCTCGGAAACCCAATTCCGGGAAATCCAAATCCGAGAAACTCGAATCCGGGAAACTCCAATCCGGGACACTCGATTCCGGGACACTCGATTCTGGGAAACTCCAATCCGGGAAACTCGATTCCAAGAAACTCCAATTCGGGAAACTCGATTCCGGGAAGCTTTGAAGTCCGATAAAAACTTTACATCCGGAAAACTTATCAATCCAGACGCATCGACTCCAACCCAGAATCGATCGAACATAATTAAAAATGAAAATCAATCAATTCTAAACCGATAAAAACTTAGTACTAACGATTATAAACACATATTGAAAAGAAATATACCTCAAAATCGAATCAAACAGAATCTCCCTTAAGCCTTAATCGAACGAACCTCTTCTTCTGCTATCTCTCTTTCTCGACTCTCCCCCCCCCCCCCCCCCCCCATACACTAAACTCAAGAAAACCGACTTATGAAAAAATCAAAAAAGAGGAGGTGATGGTTTATATACTAAACCAAAATTGCAAATAAGGGCTTAACTTATTCTAAAATGACGATAACGCCTTAAAATTGCAAAACCAACCCAAACTTACCCTAAATTAATAAACGAATTTACCCGAGACATTACTGTGGATCCCAGAAAGTGCAATCAATGATAATAATTTCAATAATCAATTAAGAACACAATGATTTCAATATGTCATCCCTCTCATTCATAGAACAAAGTGTTTACAATCAGAATACGACTATGAATGCTAATAATGTTGATTAACCTAAAACATAAAGCAAAAATAAACTATTTATACCTTTTAGGTATTTTACACATTTAGCCCAAACTTTAAGACAATTACATTTTCAACCCTAAGAATCTCCCCCTTTGGCTCAAAGTTTGGAATCAGCAGCTTTAATCTTCAAGGCATGAATCTTCGGTTTCTTGGTCTCCGTCCCAGATAGACCTCGATTCTTCTCATAGCTCTTCTGAATTCAAGTCGGTCTTCTAGTTCTTCAAGGGCACGAATCATAAGATGTCTTTGGATGGTTGGCATTTGGAATCCAACAACTTCGCTTTCGTTACGCTTATGAATATGTTCCAGTTGAAGACGAATTTCTTTCAGTGTTCCATCGGAGTACTTGGCAATTTCGAAGAATCTGAAAAATCGTCTTTCTCCCAGTTGATTTCGGTATATTACTCCAAATCCGGGTTCAGAGAGGATGGTAAAAATAGGATAGTCGTTGATGTTTGAGAGTTGGTTGTTTGGTCTTCGGACATTGACGATTGGTTGATGGATTTCAAGGGCGAGCTGGAAGTCGAAGACGTTGTAGTAGAGATACTAGCGATACATAAAACGTCTGATAGCTCGGAGGGCAATCTGTATGTTGAACTTTCGAAACTCCAGACTTCGGAAATGATGATACATAAACTCGAAGTCGTCAATCCTTAAGTGCTGAAAGTCGGCTTCGGTAAACGTGTACATCTGCCTATTCCTTCTCCATACCGTGAATTCAGGATACCACATCCTGTAGAACTTTCTGGCCATCACTTGTCTGACTTGACCAATCTTACTCTTCGAATGGACGTGTTCTTTCCTTTGCGCTTTACCTCTGACGAAGAACATGTACTCTGTCTTGAATTCTTCTGATTCATGACCAACACCCAGGACTGCAAACGGGTCTAGTCTGCAAATACGATGTGCAAACAACCATCTTTTGGTTTCTTCTAGAAAGGCTTGTCGAAGTCGAACGAATCGATGCTTTCTTTCCAATTCGCTGATTTCTGGTTGATTAACGTTGGAAGGACCAACTTGATCAGGATTAGACGGACCGACTTGATTAGGATCTGGCTGAGCCGATTGTGGAGCAGATTGTTGTGCCTAAGTGAAGATCGACAGAGTTGGAACTGTAGACGTTTAAGGTTCTTGAGAAACTGGGGAAGCTATTGGGATGATGTGGATGTCATCTGGAGTTTCACCACCCAATACTTCATCAAGAAACGTATCTTGCTGCTCTTTGTACCACGCAACTCTGGCAACGACATCTTTATCGTCTTTGGGTTTGGGATAATCCACTTCTGTATCTAACACGATGATTAACTGAACTGGTTGTCCTTGGATCAGGAAAAAGTTGTCGTAGTTCAGGTCATCGTCATCCGAAGGTATGTTCACAGTTTCTGCTTCCGTTGCCATGATCATCCGGATCTCTTCCTCGTTGACCTCGGGCTTTCAACTGTTGGTTCAACTTCCGAATCAATGTATAGAACAATCTGCATGTTGCTCTCTTGTCCATATACCCCTGATTCAAACATCCGAGAGACTCTCTCCAATGTATCATCATCAAGTTGACCTTCTGTACCTATAGTTGCTTCTTCTTCTGCCATGGTTTGAGTTCCTGGTCATTCTTGGGATGAAGTGGCATCAAGCTTGCGCTTTTTGGCGTTCTCCCCCTCATGGTCATCGGGGTCTTCCTCGTGATCATGTCGCCGCTTTTCGCTGTGAGCTTGAGCCTTACAGGTAGTCTCTAGAACGGTGATGCGCTCGGATAGGGCATCTAGAGAAGTACGGACTGAGGTGAGGCTTTGTTCCATTCGGGTTTGGAACGCTTGGAATTCGAAGGATGTTGGATATGTGGGAGCTGGTGTTTGAGATGGATCAAGTTGGGTTGCTTGTAGTAGGCATAATAGGCTTAAGAGGTCCCGATCTTGTGGGGTGTCGGGGTTTAAGGATAGCAGTTTGGCTAAAAGCAGGGTTTTTAACTCATCGACGGGTAGGTCGACAATTGGTACTTCAGGAGCAGGTGGAGCTGGCGCGGCTCTTTGTGGAGTTGAGCGTGGTTCGGGTTCAGTATTGACGACTGGGTCTTTTCCTTTTATCACCGCTTGACTTCGTCGAACTGTTTCTGCATTCTATCTTCCATCGCCTTTAAATCCTGCTCATACTTTTCCCTGGATAGAAAGAAGGGTAATCTAACACCGGGATCGCGTAGATTGCCCGTTGAGGTAATTACCGTAGAGATAGTACCACCTACGTTCACGGACGGTATTTGGATGGCCGTGGTAGGATTTCAGTCCGATCCTTGTAATCCGCTCAAAGGAAGACTTACTACAAACGTTCCGATCGGGTCACTTAGATCACCCATGGTAGCAGTAGAAATGACATGTGTCCTAGCCAAAAAAGACGTTATAATATCAAAGGACTCTAGACTCAAAGGTTCACTCAAAGAAGTTGAGACCGGGGGCTGCTGGTCTCTTGTTTCAATATCAGCACCTTCCGAGTGAAGGCCTGATAGCGTATGTGCTATGTCCCCATGTGCAAGTGAAACAGGTGTCTGTTGAGAGACACCTGAGTGGTTAAGGAGGGCGTACAATTGCGTCGCTGGGTCCACGACGACTTCTTCAACACCCAGTCCCAACGAATGAGACTAGATAGTAGATGTGGCTACCCGGCTAAGATTAGGCTGGAGTTTCTCTCTTTCTAATTTCTCTAAGAGACTATCTCTCTCATTGTTTTTCTTTGATCTCCATTCCTTCACTCTTGTAGTTTCATCATTTTCTACTTGTACTCCCTCTACTCTCTTTATATCTCCCGATTCGGCTAGTATTTCGGTGGTCGGTTCAGAAGATAAAGTTGAGGTGGATTTGGAGTCGACGGTCATATCATTCGGACCGATACGAGATGGGATGCATTGTCTTCGGATAGCTCGGTCTATGGTCGACTCAGATTCGGATAAGCCTTCTTCGGAGCCGGAGGCTGATTCAGATTCGCTCGAGCTATATGGGTTTTGCGGAGATGGATCTCGAACAAGGCCTTCGTTAAATGTAACTTCAGCGTCTACTAAGCCTTCTTCGGATGCGGACTCAGATTCGACCACGGGAGGTCATCGACTGGTTGATGTGGAAGGACGGTTGGTTGTTTCAGGTGTGGAGGTGATGATGGGATTGGGTTGATGGCTTGAGCTTGCATGCACGTCCGAGGCACCCCCAACGCGAGTTCCCCTCCCAGATTGTACACTCATCGCACCCCGTCCAGGAGCCCCAGCTCGCTGGACCCTTCCTCCTCTCGTCCTAGGACCCTCACGTCGCTCGGGTCTAGTCCCCTAGGGAGGTCCTTCCGGATCTGGATGGACCATAGGGATCTCTAAATTATGCACTCGCCTATATTTAGCTACGCTCGGTGCCCCGGGACATGCATATGCAAGCAAGGCTTCAGATATAATTCGTGCAGCGACATTCGGTATTTCAGGTCTGTTCTGAAGATGTTGCATGCGGAATGGAGGGTAGGTTGGATGGGCAGATCTTCGGCGGATGGTTGGATCAGCTTCCATATGTTGCCTGATGGCGAGTGATAGGAAGCGCATGTACGAGATGAAGGAGCGTTGTAGGTTCAGCTCCCTATCGGCCATGTTGGCGACAAGTTAATTGACTGTGTGAGTCAATGCGTATGCCAATGGTGGGTGTAATTGTCTTCCATGCTTGTTGTAAGTACAGCATAAGCACATTGACTGTGTAAGTCAATGCGTATGCCAATGGATGATTTCGGAGTACTTCTTTCACCACCGGAAGAATATTGATTTGATCAAAATCAACATGGTGATTATTGAATTTGATCTCGACGTAGTTTGACGGATGAATAATAGCATGATCTGGATGGCCTCTGGTGTAAGATGGACGTACATATCGAGTTGATGGTAATGGAATCTCGGGTGTTGCCTCAGGAATTAGTGGCACATGGTCACCAAATCCCTGAATTATGCTTTGTTCCTCTTGGTGTGCCATCTGAACTGTTGGTTTTGAGAAAACAATTCTGAAGTGTTAAATTTTGAAAAAGCAGTTTTGAATTTTTTTTCTGAAAAATTCTCTAAGTATAGAATTCAGATTAGACTGTCAAGACAAGGAATTCGGATGAAACATGAACATCAAACAAAGAATTCGGATGAAGGAGGATCCGAAATCTAAACTTCTCGGATCAATAGGATCCGAAATCCTCACTTCTCGGATTGAGAAGGATCCGAAATCCTCACTTCTCGGATTGAGAAGGATTCGAAATCAATTCTTTTCGGAACAAGAAGCATCCGAAATCTAATTCTCGGATAGATAAGGATCCGAAACCAAATGAACTCAGAATAAACGAGTCGGAATTCATCACTTAGAAAATTTTCAGATTTGTGAAAAAACTTTTCGCATGAAATAAAGTTCAAGGATTTCATATCAACAAGGATCTGAAATCTTGACTTTGAAACATGTGGGCACAATGAAACTTTTCGGATTGAATGATCCGAAATCCAAACTTGATTTTTTTTTTGAATTGGTAAAACGTTTCGGATCATTCAACCATAATGAAAAAACCCAAATTTCGAACATGATTTAAGATGTAATTTCGAACATAAAAATGACACAGATCATTTTGAAAGCCAAAACCCAACATTTATACTCAACACATTAATCAAAAGGTTTATCATTTGATCCCTAATCAACACACAGACTCATATGAAAATGAAGAACACATGAAGAACATAAAGACCCTAGATTCAAATCCCAAATTTAAGAACACAAATAGTGAAATCTAGACATGAGATTATCACAGATAGAATCGAAAGCAGTATATAAGATTGAATACACACAGATTGAACATGAAAAACGATGACAATGAACAAGTTAGAATATGAACAGTCATATTGAACAGATGTTGATCAAAAATCATATCAGATGATGATTCTAATCAAAGTTATGTAGATAAAAACATGCATAACTCAAATCGAAACTGAAGTAACAAGTTTCAAAGAAAACAGTTACCTGATGAAGAAGAAATCAACGATTGAAGTTTGAAATGAGGAAGATGATGAATAGTGCTTCTTGAAAGGATTTGGTACGAAGTTTGCAAGGTTTTGAAAAAGTGGGAACTGAGATTTTGAAAGCCTTTTATACCAATTTTTTTGACACTTGACACGATTTTAGAGGACCCCACTTGTGCAAACAGTAGAAAATACATGTCTGAAAAATAGACATGGCACTATTCATCCAACTTTTCGCATGAACAAGGATGCAAAAAGTTCAAGTGTTAAAAAGTTTTTGGATGAAACTGAGATAACGTGAAAAACATTTCGTATCCTCTTGGATCCGAAACCAATGGTTTCGTATCCTTAAGGATCCGAAACGAATGGTTTCGCATCCTTAAGGATCAGAAACGGATCCTTTGAAGATTTTATTATGTTCTTTTAGAATATTATGTTCTTCTAAAATAAACTTTTCATTTGAAGATGATAGTTCTGAAATATGTTTCTTCAGATCAGCGTTTTCATCTTCCAATGCTTTCATATTCCTATGAAGCTTTTTCATGTCATCTTGATGAGTTGAGTTATCAAGTGTCTTATTCTTCTCTTGTGTAGCTTCAAGAACTACAATCTTGTCATTCAATTCTTTTAGCTCGGATTCAAGAGAAGAGACTTTATCTTCCAATTTAGCTTTCTCAGACTTGATCTTTGTGTTTTTGTCCGCAACTTGATTAAAACGATCCATGTATTTAGTAGTCAAACAATCAAGACGCTTGATCTCATCTTTAGCTTCAAGAAGAGTCCATTTTCTCTCTCTTTTCATATGAATGATACATCTTTACAATTTACTAGATTTGTGGATCTTCCAGAGATTCAAACAGAGTGTATGAAATACACTTGGAAAAACTTAGAAAAAATTTCTTGCCTTCTAAAAATTTTCGAACCAAACTGTATACAATCAAACTTTTCGGATAAAAAAGACAAGCTTTTCGGATGATTCTAGAACCGAATTCCAAACTTTTCGGAATATACTGATCCGAAAACTAAACTTTTCGGATTAAGCTTAATACGAAAACTACAACTTCTCGGAACAAACTTATCCGAGTTCTGAACTTTTCGGAACACACAGATCCGAATCCTTAGCTTTTCGGTATAAACCCAATCCGAGAACTTCCATTCTAGAATCAAACACAATCCGAGATCCGAACTTCTCAGATAAAGTAGATGCGAATACTCAGCTTTTCGGATCAAAGGCAATCTGAATTCTTCACTTGTCAAATCACACACAATCCGAAAACTTCTGATGAAGGTTCCGAGAACCATTTGAATGTTCCGAAAACTTTATGAATGATCCGAAAACTTTAGATCTTCCGAGAACTTAACCAAAAATCACAAAATCAGCCATAACCTTTTCAATTCTTAACCAATTTTAATGATTCTTTTACAGATAGATTCGAAATTCAATTTCGCACAGTTTTCTAGTCATTTCTAACTTCTGATTCGTCCAAAAAGATCAAATTTCGATCCAAATACTGTAAACCAACTTTTCGAACAAAAAGTTTCAAGAATCTCAAAATTCTTGAAATCTGGACTGAATTAGGTAACAAATACTGAAGTAAAGGTGTTCAGAAGTTGAAATCGAATGCTAAGAACCTAAAATCCAATCCAAAATGTCAAAATCACAGAAAATCCGAAATCCTCAGATGTACAGTATCCGAAAACTTTTAAAAGTAGCCAAGAAATCTTCCAAAAATCTCGATAATCTGCTTGAAATCTTCTGTTTAGCTCTGATACCAAATGTTAATCCCAATCTAGTGCAAACAATCAGAGTGAAACATAGATTCTAGAGAGAGAGAAAGCCATTGTCATTGATATGAAAGAGTTACAAGCTTTACAAAAGAGTTATGACCAAGACTACACTAAACTATTACAACTCAAGCCTATTTATACCCAAGACTCACAAGGTATAAAGGCTTAACACATAACATTGACTATTACATAGTACATTGACTTTATAGTAAATCTTGAATACAATAATGTCCTAACACGTCTCTTAGAAGAATAAGTTCGTTTTTATATTATAAGCTTCTGTTGCATGTTTATGTTTGACAAAACGTCTTCTCCCAACAGTGGTATCAGAGCCAGGTTGTACAAGGTTATAACACCTTTCTCATCTTTTTCTTGAAGAAATCGGTTTTGAATGTTTTTGTACACATTTTCGGGAAAAGATGTGTAAAGAACATGTAAAAGGATTTCTAAGGTTTTTCAAGTTTTAAGTTTTTTTCCTCCCTCTTGGACCTTTGATTTTGACATGCATGTTTGAAAAGCGAATGTTTTTTTCGATGTCATGGTCTGATTTTATAAAGATCAAATTTTCAGAATTTTTGTGATAGGTCTGAAAAATACAAAGAGTTTTTACTTTTGTTTTGATATAAAATAAATTATAGAGGGATAAATAAGTTGAAGTCTTGAAAACCTTCTTTTACAAAACTAGTATTTGTAAAATAAAAGAAAAGTTGTTTTTTCATTGTGTAGTTTTGGTTTTGTTTTCCCAAAATATTTTGATTCACTTGCATGTTGTTGTTTGGATGGTTTTGGCATGAAAACCATACTTACAAAACATAAAAGTGTGTTTGTGTGTTTATGTTGTCAATTTGTTTTTGATGGCATATAAACATGAAAACAAAGATTGATTTTGTTAAAGTGCCAAAAGTGTGTTTTAATCGATCTTTATCAAAATATGGCTTACAAGGTTTTTGGCACTCCTTGTTTTGGTTCATATTTGTGTTTGTATGGATCCGGTAACAAGTGCCTCTCTTGACCCATGTGATTGTGATGTTTGGTTAATATTCGATTAATTATTGGTATGTAATAATTTGCGCGACTTGCATGTCGTTTCATTTATGCTATGTAAATGTATATGCGACCTACGTGTCGTTTCTAGTTTTATGTATTTGTAAAATAGCATAGAATAGAGTAAGAAATTATTTTCCAGAATTGTAAATCGAAGACGGTGCAACCAAAAGGAGGTCATGTAGAATGACGTTTTGAAGGAGGCCCATCCGAGCATCGTTGGTGATGGCGCTTTTAGTGGAAGCCGATCCTTGTCTCTTTGGTTATGTCCCTAAATTGACCAAGTGTTTCTATGTGTTGGCTCACCGGAAAACGCATAGGATTTGAGGCATTGTTAACGTTTGTTTTGCTTGTTGTGGTTGCTTTATTATTTTTATAAATTTGTCTAGGCCTTGCATGCTAGAAAAGTAATTTTAAAATAATAAGTTTGGTTAATGAGTTAACAAAACTTAAACAAACAAATGAATTTTATCAAAAATATAAAAATTGTTTTAAAATGGTATAAAACAAAATTTTGCTAAAAGAAAGTTAAAAAGTTTTAACTAGAAAAACAAAAACCCATTTTACAAGTAAATCAAACGCTACCCATGACTAAAACACACATTTGAACTAATCGTCTTTCGGTGTGGGAAGTGCTAAAGCCAACACGTCAGTTAGACATTAGGGATAATGATGTGAAATTCGCAAAACCCGAGAGTCTTGGGCCGAATGTCACGTGTTTTATCATGGACGGTTTACAATCTAGACTTGTGATCTGCGACATACCCGTCACGAGAAAGTATTAGCGTTGAAAGGATAAACATGCCAAATGACATAATGGATGTCAACGAATCCCGCAAGGATCGAAGAATTTGATAGAGATTGATATTGGTAAAATGGTTACCTACCTAAATAGCTTCTAGTTGCGATTTGCGACATACCCGTCGTAACTAATAAGTGAAATTTGGATCTTAACTTTGTTAAGTATAATTGTCTATTGAAACGATTGAGTAATTATTCTAACAAGGATTATTTAATTCAGATCACTAAAATATTTTCTCTACTTTGATAGATGTCAAACAACAACACAAACTTAACCAGCTGAGGGACATGTTCCAACAACAGGCAATGGAAGAACGGTTTGACACAGTCAGATCTCTGGTGGGCTGCAAAATGGCCCCGGGAAGCAGTGTCAGTGTACACGTTCTTAAAATGAAATCGTACATTGACCAACTGGAGCGTCTTGGTTTTCCTTTTTGTCAGAAGCTTGCCACAGATTTTTTCCTAAACTCGCTGACTAGTTCATATGAATCGTTCATACTGAACTATAATATGAACAACATGGAGAAAATCATCATGGAGCTCCATGGCATGCTGAAGACCGCCAAGTCTAACGTGGCCAATGATAAACCTGCTACTGCCGTGTTGGCCATCAGGGAAGGATGAGTCAGGAAGAAGAAGCCAAACGCCCCAAAAGGCAAGGGGAAGAAGAAAGTTGGTCAATCCCACTCCAACTCTAAGCCCAAAGGCAAGGATAAGGGTAAGGCTAACTCTGCGATCCTCAAGTGAAAACTCATGGGGATGCAACATGTTTCCACTGAGGGGAGAACGGACACTAGAGGCGTAGCTGTCCAAAATACCTGAAGGAGCTGAAAGATCTCAAGGCCAAGGGTGTGGTCGAACCTTCAGGTATGTATATGATTGAACTCCACATCACTTCTGCTTCTAATCCTGGGTATTTGACACACGATATGGTGCTCACATTCGTACTGATGTGCATGGACTAAAATGAAGTAGGAAGCTAAGACGAGGAGAGCTCAACCTAATCATGGGGAACAAGTATGTTGCTCCAGTTGATAGGATTGGGAATTATGAGCTTACTTTTGAATTTGGTCGGTCTGTGGTGTTGTTGAATGTTTGCTATTCGGCCGAAATGGCCAGAAACATTATTTCTTTTAAAGCACTATATGATGATGGTTTTAATTTTGTATTTTTTGATGGATCAATACTTGTGTTTAAAAATGAGTTACTTTTTTTTAAAGCTAGTCCTTGTAATGGCATTTGTGAAACCAACATCAGCATAAAAAACAATAATAGTTCAATCCTTAATGTTGATTCGACTTCATCCAAAAATGGTTTGGATAAGACGTATCTGTGGCACAGTCGTCTTGGCCATATTAACAATATCTGTTAGAAAATACACACTGATGTGGGTGGACCGTTCACATCAGCCACAAGACATGGCGAAAGGTACTTCGTTATGTTTACTGATGATTTATGTAGATATGGATATGTTTATTTGATTAAACGTAAGTCTGAAACCTTTGAGGTGTTCAAGACATTCCAGAACGAAGTAGAGAATCAATTGAACAAAAGGATTATGATCCTCATATCTAATAGAGGTCGTGAGTATCTTAGTCTAGAATTCAGCGATCATCTAAGTAATTGTGGGATTATCTCACAGTTAACTCCACCCGGGACACCACAACACAATGGTGTGTCAGAGAGGAGAAACCGGCCATTGTTAGATATCGTTCGTTGCATGATGAGTCGCACTACACTTCCGGTTAGTTTATGGGGTTATGCCCTAGATTCTGCCGCAAAAATCCTTAACCTCGTTCCAACCAAGTAGGTTTCCAAAACAACATTTGAAATATGGAGTGGTAGAGTCCCTTCACTAGCATATTTGAAAATATGGGGTTGCGAGGCTTACGTTCTTCGTGAGTCTCAAGACAAGTTAAAACCCAAATCAGAGAAGTGTTATTTTGTTGGATATCTGACTAGATTTTTTGGATATTTGTTTTACAAACCTTTTGAGAACAAAGTCTTTGTTGCTAGAAGAGCGGTCTTCCTAGAGAGGGAGTTGATGTCTAAAGAGGTCAGTGGCAGCCAAAATGATCTTGAAGAAGTTCAAGAATTAACCAACTTGGAATCTGACGTTGGCACTAGTTACCATCAAGAGGCTGTACAACCTGAAGATGATGAAGAATCTAACATTCAACCACCACCTGTTCGCAGGTCTGATAGGGTACGTCAGACACCTAAAAGATATAAATTATTCATTTCTAATGGTGTTGATTCACTGGTAGATCTTGATGAACCTACCAACTATCAGGAAGTCATGGAAGACCCATAGTCTGCTAAATGGAAGGAGGCTATGGAAAGCGAGATCCAATTCATGTATGATAATCAAGTCTGGGACTTGGTTGATCAAACGCCTGGCCTTAAAATAGTTGGGTGTAAATGGGTCTTCAAGAAGAAGACCGACATGGACGGGAATCTACACACGTACAAAGCTAGACCGGTGGCAAAGGGTTACACGCAAACTCATGGTGTAGACTACGATGAAACGTTTTCACCAGTCCTTATGTTAAAATCTATTAGGATACTGATTGCCATAGAAGCATTACATGATTATGAGATATGGCAAATGAACGTAAAAACCGCCTTTTTTAATGGAAAGCTTACTAAGGATGTGTTTATGACACAACCTGAGGGTTTTGTACATCCTACACATCCCAATAGAGTGTGTAAGCTTCAGAAAATCAAAGATTTTGGTTTTGTCAGAAGTGAAGATGACCCATGTGTCTATGTCAGAACTAGTGAGTGTACCGTAGTCTTTCTTGTATTGTATGTCGATGACATACTACTCATGGGAAACAATGTCCCAGCACTGCGGAGTGTTAAAACTTGGCTAGGGAATTGTTTTTCCATGAAAGACATGGGAAATGCGGCATACATATTAGGCATTAGGATATATAGAGATAGATCCAGGAGGCTCATTGGGTTAAGCCAACGTACCCACATAGATATGATCTTGAAGAAATTCAGAATGCAAGGCTCCAAGAAGGGGTATTGCCTATGCAACATGGCATGACATTAAGCAAGTGTCAGTATCCTAATTCCGCTAAGGAATTAGACAGGATGAGTTGAGTTCTATATGCTTTGGCTGTGGGATCGATCATGCATGCCATGATTTGTACTAGGCCTGATGTATCATATGCCTTGAGAATAACAAGTAGATACCAGGCCAGCCCTGGCGAAGCCCATTAGATAGCAGTCAAGAACATTCTCAAGTACCTGAAAAGGACAAAAGACATGTTCTTGGTCTATGGTGGCCAAGAAGAGCTATGTGTAAAAGGATACATAGATGCTATCTTCCAAAATGATAGAGATGATTCCTGTTCACAATCAAGATTCGTGTTTTTGCTAAACGGTGGAGCGGTCACTTGGAGAAGTTCCAACCAGAGCACTGTAGCAGATTCGACAACAGAGGCTATGTATATTGCAGTTAATGAGGCTACAAAAGAGGCCATGTGGATGAAGAAGTTCATTGGGGATCTTGGTGTATTTCACACTATTCATGATCCTATAGAGATCTTCTGTGACAACGAGGGTGCAGTTATCTTGGCTAAAGAACCCATGTCACACAAGCGTACACGGCATATACTCAGGAAATTTCATTACATTCAGAAGGTTGTCGAAGACAAGGACAATATCATTAGTAGAGTTGACTAAAGTAGGAACTTGGTTGATCCATTCACCA
The DNA here is from genome assembly GCA_033807775.1 of Saussurea involucrata. NCBI lineage: Eukaryota > Viridiplantae > Streptophyta > Magnoliopsida > Asterales > Asteraceae > Saussurea > Saussurea involucrata. The sequence continues at coordinate 106,197,307 of CM066322.1, read as the reverse complement.
ATCCCTTGCCTCAAACCAAGAATGATACTCATACTAGGTCTATAGGCATTAGAGGTGTTAGCGATTTAGCTTGACTATATTTTTAGTTGATCTGAGATTTTGGAACTTAAACAGTCTACATTTGCATATGACATGATGATTATTATGTTGAGATCATAGTATGTGCTTGGAGCAATCATTTCGTTGGTGTATCACTGTGTTCTATTTTGCATGTTTATAAACTTTCTTTGAATACGAGTTTATTCAAAAATCTCCATAGTCGTTTATTCTCCAAAGGAAGGGAGTAATAAATCAAGACTGATATGAGGTGTGAGTTGGTTATCCATAGGGATGGATACAGCATAGGATGCAACTACATTCATATGAACTTGATAGAGATCAAGTTTTGGAACGACCAACACTTAGAGATTACTTCATGGTTTTTGTCACAAGTAATTCTAAGATGGTAATATCTTTTATCCTAGAGTGGAAATGCACGAGACTCCTGACACAAAGTCTGTTATGTTTTGACTATTCTCCAATGTTATCCGTAACTGGCAGCTATAAAGGGACTGATCAAATATAACAAGATTAGTGGGGAGGTCTATGTAGTCAAAGCAATTTGTTCCTTTTGCCTCATGGTAAAAGTGATATCCATGGGCCCCTCAATGATTTGGTGCTGACACTTAAATGTATTGTCATACAAAGACTGAATTGATATTGGATCACTTTTGTAGTCTACTTTAGGTCACCATAAATCTCTATTGAGAAATATAATATTGAACGGTCTGAAGATTGACAATATACCATGTATTACGTTCATACGGATGTCTAGAACAAAAGGATAACTGATCACTTACCTATAGGACTATTTCATACCTTCTGGTTTTTATTACAGAAATAGTGTCTTGAATGACACCCTTATGCCATCATATAGTTATTGTGTCAAGTGCAAGTGAGAGTCTGTTGGAGATATGCCTGTTGACACAAAATAATTAATTATTGGCACTATCCTATTCGGTCACACACAAAGTCCAAACTAAAATTGAAAGAATTATATGGTTAGAGGGAAAGTTTGTTAAACATTATAAGTGATGGTTTAACTTGAAACTAGAGGAATTTTTGAGGGACCGATGTTGTAAAATGGAGGAGACACAAAAGTAAAAGTGCCATCATTTTGGTGAGGACCATAATCCACCTCCTCTCCTCTCCCAAGACCAAACCGATCCTCCCCTCTCTCCCTCTCCTTATCTTCGGCCAAAAACAGACACAAACACAAGTGTGTATTTGCATGAAAAGAAAAAGGTGCTTTTTGTCTCAAAAGCTTGAGAAGAGATAACCCTTCTTTCTCTCAAAATGTTCTTGGTGATAACCATTCTTGCTTAAAATTTTAGAGCTTTATGTATGCACTTGATAGAGGGATTCTCTCTTGGATCCCCCAAAGTCATCAAGGGTATGATTTTCACCTTCATCCTTTAAGTTGCTAGTATCACTTGTACTATGGATCTTCTCTTGGAAGAAGAAGTTCGTTTTTATATTGTAAGCTTCCGTTGCATGTTTATATTTGGCAAAACTTCTTCTCCCAACATCTGGTATCTTGATAGTGGACGCTCTAGACACATGACTGGACAAAAGAATCTGCTCTCTGAATACAAGGAAGAGAAAAGTCCCTCAGTGACCTTTGGTGGAAATGGAAAAGGCTATACCAGAGGGTTTGGTGTACTCACTAATGGTACAACTACCTTCCGAAGAGTCGCTTACATAGAAGGGCTGAAGCACAATTTTCTTAGCATCAGTCAACTATGTGATAAAGATTACAAAGTATACTTCACAAAGAAAGCATGTTCTGTCACTGATAAGGAAGGAAAACTTGCTCTCAGTGGTTATCGTTTGAAAAATGTTTATGTCATTCACATGGATTCCTCAACCATTGAGAACATCTGTTTTCTATCTAAAGCCTCCTCAGATGTCAACTGGCTATGGCATATGTAACAACCCACACAAAACTAACCAAAACATAGGTCCTTTAAATTAAATCAAAAACTGCCAAACATGGCCCACACATCACAATATCAAAATTTTCAACATTTGGGTTCGCGGAATTAACCCTAGATACAGCTGAGAAATATAATAACTAACTAAATAAAGGAAAGGTCTTCTAATCCACCCGATGCAAGCTCCGAATCACATCTTTCCCTTTCCCTTAGCCAAGCCCTCTAAATCCTGCTTACATGAAAAAGGTTTTAGATTTGAAAAGCGAGGGTTATACCACAAGGTCTAGTGAGATCCCTCGCGTAGCAACATTCACATCACATAATAATTTTAAAAGAGTTTGCATGAATTAGTAACCAATTATCCCCTTGTCAGTTAAGGCACAACATATGCATACTGATATTCCACGCTTGGTCACGTACACACTTGTGACATTGTGATGGGGCGCACACCTGCCCTCCATAACTAGCCGGAATCAAATCTACTATTCTGTGTGGGACACACTCCTCATAACAAATCATAACATTACTTCGTTAACATGCATAATTTAGCCATGTGTATACACACAGTTCAAAGTATAAATGAACAAGTAAACAAATCAAATATCGCCAAGCTTTGGTTTAGGAAGACTCACCTGATGTCCACGCTATTTGTTTTCACTTGCAACAGCTATCCTCTACCCGAACCTACATCGACTTTCGACACACGAGAGTGGTTAAGTCACTCGACACTCACTTAGTGACCAAACCCCGAGTCTTAATAAAATTCCACCGGAGTACAGAAGATTCGAATTCCAGACTCCCTTTTACCGCACCCCAAATCCGGAAGTATACGAATTCCCCTTTTCGGTAAAAACTTCTGAACACGCCATCCGGATTTAGTCCGGATTCCAGACTCCTCAGAATTCCCTCATACCGGACTCCGGTATTCACTTCCGGACTTTACCGACTTCCGGTATCCAGTTTCTTCTGGGCTATACCGGCTTCCGGTATTTCCCTTTCGGATTCCCCATTTGTTTCCGGATTAGACAAGTTCCGGACTCTGGGGTTTTCTAATCGACTACTCCACACGACTCCAAACTGGGTGTTAAACCATTAGAATTAAGGAGATACCATTACCAGTCAATATAGTAAGTTAAACCATCCGATTTCCACACTAAATCAATTAGAAAGAACACACACAACCCCCATTTCTTGTCTTTCCAATGATAAACACAAGTTATCAGATTCCACCACTCCAAACCTTCTAATTAGATTGCAAAGGAGAAAGAGATGAAGATTACCTCGAGAATGATGATTCCACACACAATTTTGGAGAATCCCAATTGCTTTGACTCCTTGATGATCCTTGCACCCACCAATCGCACCTTAGCCGCACACAGTGTTTTTGATGAAATCAGGTTACTAGGGTTTTACCCTTATTTACTCCCTTCACAAATGAACACTAAACTTTTCCTCTTTCACACTTTACATCCCAAGCTTATTATTTATTCACAAAAGGACTCGGTTATTACATCATCCTCCCCTCAAAAGAATTCCGCCCGTCTTTGAACAAGTGAGGGAAACGGGTCCTCACATCCGATTCCATTTCCCATGTTTCTACTTGCCCCTTATAGTAGCGCCACTGAACTTTCTCTAGCGAGATTTCCTTATTCCTCAACTTTCTCACTTTACGATCTACGATTGCCATCGGTTCCTCAACATAGTTTAACTTCTCGTCCACCCGAATGTCTTCCAATGGCACTGCCATGTTTTCTTCGGCCAGACACTTTCTTAAATTCGACACATGAAAGGTCAAATGAACTCCTCGTAGCTCCTCGGGCAACTCCAACTTATACGCCACCTCACCTACACGCACAATGATGGCAAACGGCCGACGTACCTAGGCCTTAGCTTCCCTCTCTTCCCGAATCGTACGACACCTTTCCACGGTGACACCTTGAGCATCACCTTATCCCCCACCGTGAACTCAATCAATTTCCTTCTTTTATTCGCATACGCCTTTTGGCGGTCCTGAGCTACCTTCAACTTCTCCCTTATCACACTAATCTTATCGGCAGTTAACTGCACGATCTCGGTCCTGCCAACTGCTTCTCCCCTACTTCATTCCAGCACAACGGCGTCCTGCACTTACGCCCGTACAATGCCTTGAATGGCGCTGCTTGAAGACTGGCGTGATAACTATTGTTATACGAGAGTTCAATCAACGACAGATGAGATTCCCACGAGCCCTTGAAGTCTATCACACATGCACACAACATGTCTTCCAAAGTCTGTATAGTTCTCTCGCTTTGTCCATCCGTCTGACGGTGATAGGCAGTGCTCATCGAAAGCCGCATACCTAACTCTCTTTGAAGACTCCTCTAAAAAGACGACGTGAAGCGACTATCACGGTCAGAGACTATGGACGACGACACTCCATGCCTCGTCACTACCTCATTGACATACAACCTCGCCAACTTTTCTAACGAATCATTCTCCCGAATAGGTAGAAAGTGAGCCTACTTAGTGAGACAGTCAACTATCACACATATGGCGTCATACCCCTTTGGGGTTCTTGGTAGCTTCGTGACAAAGTCCATCGTGATACAGTCCCACTTCCACACTGGTATCTCTAAGGGTTGCATTTCCCCATAAGGCCTTTGATGTTCTGCTTTGACCTTCAAACAAGTCATACACCGCTCAACAAAATACGTGACGTCCTTCTTCAACCCCGGCCACTGTTAATGCCAAAAATCACCCAAAAGATAACTTAAGGTTGATGTGGAACTTTTAACAACTAAAGAAAGGGATCTCAAGACCAATCAACACAATCGCGAAAAAGGTAAATAAGACAAGGGATTTGGTGACGTGGAAAACCCAAACTAGGGAAAAACCGCGATCGACTTTTGAGAGTCGACGGTGCACTACGGTCGCCAAACAAGGGCGAAAGTCCTTTGGTAACAAGTGTTTTGTGTACAACAGATTACAATAAAAGTAAAAACAAACTTAATCGTAAGATAAAGTTGTGCGTCGTGCGTAAATCGTGCGAAATAAGCTTTAGTCATGCGATTCGAACTGCTGTCGTGCAAAGCTTGCGTTAGCGATACGTGTTTGAATGCTTAGATTATCACTGTTGTATTGCATATAGATATAGGAGAGTTGAGTTCGAATGTTGGGTGTTGCGATGTTTAGCTTGATCTGATGTGTATCGACGTGTAACAGATAGATGCTTGATGAAATGTGAACATGCCTTTATATAGCTTCTGTCGGCATTAAATGTGTCTTGATGATCTGCTTGTAACCGCTGTTGGGTCTTTTAAAGTCATTAAGAGCTCGTCCGTTACTGGCCGTTGTACCATGATTACTCGTGGACCTGCATTAATGAATAAAAGAAACGGATGTCGACTGTTAACGGTTAGTATAATCGTACGACCGTCTTGAGTCTTAGATGTTGGTCGTATGGAACATACGACCATCATGAAAGTGTACGACCAAACATTCGATTGTAAATAACCTGCAAGACCTTATCTTAACACAAGAGTGATCTTTTATAAATGTCATATGAGTTTTTCATCATCGGTCGTGAGGTGTGATTTTTTACCCAAACAGTTTGCCCCCAAAATTTGAATTTAGGCGTGAAATTCAAATTTTAAATCCGACGAAGTGTCTTGACACGTGTCGCATGGGGGGGGGGGGTCTGGTCGAATCCCAACCGTCTTGGTTCGATTTGGACCAAGGGAGACAAAGTGGTCGTGACGTCATGGCGACGTGTCAGAGGCATGGAGCCGTTCGAGGACAGATGTCGTTCGTCGGCACGATGCATGCGAAAAGGTTGTGGACAACTGTCGACCATCCACCAGATCGACCTGACACGACGTTGCTATAAATATCGCGATTCTGGAGATCACTTCCTTTTTTACGTTTGCAATATTTTTAGAGAGAGATTTTAGAAAGTTTCAGAGAGATTTGGTTGCCCTTTTTTGTACGTTTCCTATAAATCGAGAGAGAAATTTGTTCCATCTCTCATCACTTTCATAATGTCGATCGAACCTGCGAGCACCATTACTGGCCAAGAAGGTTTATCGGCTTTTCGGACGTTATCAGGCGTCCTAGATACTGTGCAGCTATACTCGCCGGATCAGTTCCGGTCGTCTGAATGCCCGAATGGGCATTTCGTTTTATACGAATACCCATTCAAAGTGGGTTTCAAGTGGCCATTCTCCCCACTGGTTAGGAAATTTCTGGATGAGTTCTGTCTTTCTCCTGCTCAGATGATGCCACGGTTTTGGCGAATTGTCCTCGTGATCGATAGGATCACCGACGAGTGGCCGACTCTGTTCACGGTGGAGGACCTTCTGGCCTCTCACATGGTCAAGGTAGATAACTACCACCGGTACAACTTGTTCTCCAAGTATAGGGGAGCTCAGGTCCTGGTGCTGAATACCCAAGTGAACGATCGTGGGTAGAAGGCTAGGTACGTCTTTGGCAAGACGCAATCGCTTGAGCTCCTGGAGGAGGATACGACATGGGTCACTGCTGGGTGGAACACCAACAGTAAGTCATTTTTCGCTTGTCGTGTATTATCTTTGAGTCGGGTGCTTTAGCTAATCGTGTGTTTTTGTCTCAGCCATCATGTTCCCAGAGGTCAGCGTTTCCATGTAGACGTTGGCGAAGATCAAAAAATTCTATATGTATAATCCGGAAGACAAATATTTCTTTATCCAGCGCAATCTTAGCGACAAGGGTTCGGACGACGAGGTCCAAATTCTTAGGGAGACGAAGATCTCTGCCGAAGAAGAGGCAGAGAGAGAAAAGGAGGAACAGGAGACGAAAAGTAATAATCTTATGTTTTACCTGATTTGTCGTAGGTCTCATTTATAAGTTTCTTTTCTCATTGTATCCCCTTTATTTTGCAGGTGGGTCAGGCGATATGCCTACTCATGGTGCGTCGAAGAAGGATGCTCAACTCCTCCTGGCTTGTCAGGCCAAGGAGTTGAAACGCAAGGCTCCCCTACCCCTGTCATCGGGGGTAAAGAAATCCAAGACGGTTCTCCGGAGGGAACCGTCGTCGAAGGGTGGTGATTTGTGAGTTCCAGATTAGTGCATACACAATGAAATCAATAGAGTTAATGAACTGTCAATATGATTCCAACTTGTCATCCATATATTTCATTAAGCTTCAGAGTGTTTACAATTATATGATATGAATGATAATGAACGATTAACCTAAAACAATAGGTTTAAGCCACTATTTATATCTAGGCCTAATCTATCAAGCCCATTGCCCATTTAAACAATTAAGCCCAAATACAACATTTATAATAAATTCCTTTTAACTTCTATTCAACAAGATTTAGTCCTAACAATCTCCCCCTTTGAATTGAAGTTCAAGTTCTTGCCAGTTTGGAACATATCTCTTTCGAAGTGCGAAGTGAATCTCGAAGCTTCGTGTGACAACTGTCAAATTCACATCTCAGGTTAGAACTACTTTGGATACCTCATTTTTATGACATAGTTTACACAGTGCAATTTTAGCAGTAAACACGGTAAGATAGGAAAAATTGAGAAATTTTGCCTAAGAAATCCTTGAATTAGGAAATTATCCATAAATCTCATAAAATGGCAACTTAATATATATTTATACTACAAGTATTTATGTAGTTGTTAATTTTTATATATTTCAAGTTTATTATATATATAAATACTTTATTTTATACATGTATACCTTGTATTTTAACTTTAAAAGAGAATACTTGTATTTTGATTTTATTTTAAACCATGAAGTGACTAAAATACATTTGTCACACCACACCACCCCCCCCCCTCAAAGAGGCCGGCCACCCTCTCTCTCCCTCCATATGTATGCAACACTCTTCATCATTTCACCTCACTCTCTCATTTCAACCTCTCACTAAGAGAAAGTTGTCACCTCCTTCTCTCTCCATCTTCAAATCTTCATCCTCATCTTCATATCATCTTCAAGTGTTCATCATAAACTCCAGCCCCTAAACTCTTCTTCTTCAAGAGTCCAAGGCAATCAAAGGTAAAAATAAGTGTGTTGGGTAAAATCCACACACATTCTTTCAAGACTTTTTCATCTTCTTGCATTTTAAAGTATGATCTTCATCTTTTCTACACTTTCTTCATATATTTTAAAATCATCTTTTATAGGTCTTAATGTTTGTAGATTTACCATCATAACATCTTTTGTTAGTAAAAGATGGGGAATCCAAAATCAAACCAATGTTAAGACCAAAGATGAACATTTTAAACACATGCATGTAGTGTTCTTGGGAAATCCATCATTTTTGTTCAAGAGTCTCATGAATGGATCTTTGAAAACCATTAAAAACGTACTTAAACAAACATGCATGAGCTCAAAATAATGAATTTTTAGTTGCATGTTGATGTTTTTGGCAAGAACATCAACAATCTTCAAAATGGGTCTTTTATAAAAGTTTTCCAAGTTTTAGTTGATGGATAAATTGCATGCATTTTTAATGGATCACAAATATGTTTTGGAACTGAAAATAAGTGTATGTATGAGAGTCAAATCGGATTTTGCATGCAAAAGAATACGAATTTTGGTTTAAAAGTCAATTGGAGAGCACATGCACAAGGTGTTGTTTGGACAACTTGCTGTCAGATTTCACACCCCACTTCAAAGAGTCATATCTCACTCATTTTAACTCCAAATGGAGTGATTCTTTTTTTGGAAATCATTTTATTGTGTTAAGATTCAAACCCAAGTGGTTTCATTCAAAAACTCAAAGATTTCATTTATCAAACAGTCCTCACAAAATCCGTGTACAAACAGCAAAGTCTTTTGTCGGGTTTTACGTCGTGTATTATTTCATGTACTTATACCATTTCAAAAATTATGAAACTGATGCCAAAAGTTTCCTAACTCATTGAACCAACTGGACATAAAATTTCACGATCAAAGTATACCTGGAAGTTACCCAAAGTTGGACACAAAGTGACATCAAATTCTGGATAGTAAAGGACAAATTATTATTTATTATTAAGGACTATTTCTAATCCCATTTCATCATTTCATGATGAAATAGTGGAGTATATAAGTATATCTTATATTTATGCAGTTTATTTATGCATTTTATTTATGTCTTTTATTTATTTATTTATTTATTCTTTATCCCTTTTCATCTTTTATGATGAAATTGTGGAATGTTCATATATATAATATATTTATATATATTTATGCATTTTATTCTTGATCCCATTTCATCATTTTATGATGAAATAGTGGAGTATAAATATATATATTATATCTATATATTTATACATTTAAATATTTGTCATTTCGTTTACGACCTCTAATTTTATCGTTGTTACGATAAAATTTCGGTTTATACATATATATGTACTATATATGTTTATGTTCTTTAAAACCCTTTTCTTTACTTATTGGGACGAAATTGTGGAAACTTTAATCTAAGAAGAACAATGTATACGTTTATTACGTTATAATATTAAAACACAACAAGGGATTTTATGATGATTTGGATAGTTAGTACCGAACCTTCGAGATTGAGAACTCACTAGTGACCTTACGTTCATAGGTTTGAAGTAGGATCATCTCGGAGTACTTGTGGGAGATTCCCGGATTCTATCGCGTATCATGTGAGTATTCACAGCCCCTTTTTCAATGTTTTACATATTTTGGGGTGAAAAGCATGTGGTTACTACAACTATTTTACACACCGATTATTTCGTTTTCTTGAAAATACGAAGCTTGCTTATTTATGCTCTATGGTATCTATGTTGTTGCAAATGTTGTAAGTTTGAGTTTCTTTTGCTATCATTCAAAAGTCCCCGTTTACGTATACGTTACCCGTTAACTCATGGATTGAGTTGTTGGTAATTATGGATAACGTTATTTGGTTTGACACCCCACTCACAAGTAGCGCTTGTTTGAGTGCATAATTATTGTTGTATTGGCGTATTGTTGGTGATAGAACATGCGCGTATGTGGAATGATTCCACCACTGTAGTAGGGGCAAAGTATGTCGGTATAGGTCGGGTAACGGGCTCAATAACTTAGCATTTTACATATGATTACCTTGAGCAAGTGGTTTTTACAACCGAATTATTTTATTCCATGTGTGGATTTAAACTATTTTGCGATGGCAAACAATGTTATACTCATTAAACCTGTGAACTCACCAACTATTCATTAGTTGACACTCTCATTTACATGCTTTTCAGGAGAACGTTCTTAAGGTTGGAATTTAGGAAGGCTACACGTGATGAAGCTTTCTTTACTATCTTTAAATTTTATGTTCATTTCCCTTTCGTAAAGACAATTGTAAAAGATAAGGTTTAACCTTTGAATGTATTTTTGATGGTTGTTGTGATCTTGTAACTTTTGCTATGAAACTTGAGCTGTACATTCCGTGTTTCCGCTTTAGCGGGGTGTTACAGATTTGGTATCAGAGCTAAAGGTTATAGAGAATACCGGTTTTCCTTTGGAAAACTGCAACTATAACCAAAAACGGGAATGAACATTTAAATTACTAAACATGTTGCTAGTATAACTGGTTCGGGTATTTCATAATCGGTCTTTAATTAAACAAAGCCTGACTACCTATGTTTAATTAAAGAAAGAGTGATGCGAGACCGGAAATGGATATACTAGGAATATGTGTGTTTTCACACTTGATGCTTCACGTTGTATGCCTAGTAGGAGCGTAGTTATTGCCTATAGTATGCAATCGTATAGTACGCTTAGCCTTTATATTGCGCGATAGTAATGTTATACACTCTTACATCAGTATCACTATGTCAACATCCTCATCACACTCTTACTTCAGCAATACTATGTCGTCGTCATCATCATCAAGCTCACAACCTTCCTACACGCCATCAAGTGAGCGTACGTCTGACGTGGAACGAGACCCGTATGATGGGCCAAGGATGCCTCCGACTGTGGCTCCTCCACAACCCATCCCGGTAGTAATGCCACCTAGGGGTCCAGGTACGAGGCAAACCGCTAGGAAGAGCGTGCCCATACCTAGACGAGTGTCTTTTAGTTCTGATCAGCGAGACGCACCGGAACCCTCACGGGTGATCGAGGGAGTGCCGAGTAACCGAGCGCCTGGCATGACCTGGACCGAAGAGCAACGCCTTAGGGCCGTTGCAATGGACTTGCACGGATGTCAAGTGAGGGTCAGTCAACAGAGTCAAGTCATAACCGAGCTAGTGGAATTAAGTCACCTTTTGACCAATCGGTCGTCCGATACCCTAAATGGAGCGAAAATAGCTCAGAGGATAGCTTTACGAGCCGAGATAATGAGCATAGTAGTAGTGATGCTGTTGACGCTATTGGTATTGTGGGTTTCGATTGAAGTGTATCGGGGCGGATATTGACGTGGACGGTGGAAAAATTTAGAAAATGGAACTTTTTAATTTCTAGTTGTTTCAATCTTAAATTTCAGTTTGTAATTCTATACTGATGTGCGATGCACATCAGAAATTTTGTATCAAACGGCTATTATTAATGACTTCAATGAAAAGGCATTTTTGTGTTTTAATTATATATGTGGAACATGCAATAGTTATTTATTTATTCTCCAACACTTTGAAGTTTCAAATGTATTCTTTACAAAAACATCCGACTTTAATTACTCAAATTTTTAATCAACTCGATTTTTGCAATTGTGTTTTAGAAAAATGCCACCAAGAAGATCCACACGTCACACGGGAGGAAATCCTGATGATCAAAACCCCGATATCGGCTGTTAAACCCTAAGGATCAATCAAGATAGAGAAGATGTGAATTTGTCATCTCATTGATCAAGAACACTGTATACAAGATATGAGTTCAGCACTTTCTCTCTCTAAGATATGAATGTGAATTATGAGAATGTTTCTAAGAGTCTCTACTAAACTAACCTACACAAAGGCTATTTATACTAAACACATTACAAGGTGTAAACAACACAATACAACTCAATACATTGACTTTGACTTTGACCTTTCTATATTTAAACCTTGAAGACATATTGCACTAACAATCTCCCCCTTGGATTCAAGGTTTAAACAAATGCGATCAGCAAGCTTTAGCTTTCTTGAATCTTAGGTCTTCATCAAAGCTTGTCAAAGTCAAAACGTCATCCAATCTTCAAACGGCAAATAACGAACTTCTTTCTTCGAACAGGAGAATATGAATCTTCACACAAAGCTTTTGAATACAAATAAGCACAAGTTCAAGAAAAAGAGATCACAGAATGGATCAATTGATTTTCCTCAAACTCTTGAAGAATTCTCCCCATTTCCATTGACTTGAGAATTTCATTCTTCAGTGTCGATCTTCATAAACGCGCGAGTTCAAAAGAAAGAGATCACTGAAAGGATCAATCGATTTCTTAAAAACTCTTGAAGAATAAAACTCCCCCTATCCTTTCTTGAAACGTAGTCTTCTTTCTACAAATCTCCCCGTTGACATTAAAACGAAACTTTGATTTTAAACTTTCTTTGACAGGAAATTGATGTAGACATTCTCCCCCTTTTTCGATGAAAGTGAGCATCACGAGCATCGAAAATCTTTTCAATTTCAGTCACGGACAATCTCCCTCTTCAAAAACATTTCTTCCCCTTGAAAAAACACGAACAATCTCCCCATAAGCGAAAGATCTTGCTCCCCCTAAAAATAAGAATTGTAGAGAAAGTTGATTTTCTCCCCCTGAAAATTTGCATAAAAATCATATAGGCGCACATTTTAACAAACTTATATAAAGAAAATAGAATTCATTGAACAACATTTTATAACTGCTAACATTTAATCATTTGAACACCAAACAAAAGAAATTCAACTTAATGAAATGTAACAGATATTTCCATCAAGTGAAATCAAATGCATGCGTTTGGATTCAAAAACAAGACATCATTGCATATCGAGTTACAAAAGTTCAATTTCAACCCCTTTATAAAATCTATTTGGTGGACTAGCATGCGAAATATGATTAGCAACAAGCAAATGCACCTCTAAAACCTATAAGAATACTTTGCTCTTACTCACACTATTTGTCCAAAAACAGAATTTTCACAAATTTACAGGTTTATCGCGACTTTGTATTTTCCCCAAGTTTCAAGAGATGTGTGCTCTTAGGCATCTTTTCATATTGTGCACATTGGCAACTTTTATTATGTGCTCATTGGCATCTTTTATAATCAAACAGTTTATTAAGACTAAGATACACCATAAACGTAACTTTCTAACTGGTCCTATAGCAGGATTTGTGTAACATCCCCGTCCACGTGGTCCGAAATGGATGATGTCACTAACGGGACTTAACATAATTACACAACTAATTCAGAGCTACTAATAAACTTATATATTAAGACGAGTCTAAAAACTCCAAAACTTCACGCTCGATCTCAAGTTCCGTCCCCATCAATGTCACTTGGAACCTGCCGTGTCAGAAAACAAGAACACGGCTGAGCATGGCTGATATGTGCTCAATTTTGAGTACTTAAGCACTTATTTCTTTAGTTTAGTTAGGACTTTTTCATTCTAAAATCCCAACTTTGAGTCCTTTTTATCTTGTTTTACTTTCTTGGAGCTAGGAATCATGGTTAGCTTGTTTTGCTTTGTTGGTAGGCTAATATAAGCATTTTTGAGAAAATCAGCCAAAACAGGGTATTGCTGCAGCATTGGAACAGCAGGGATCTGGTGATAAAGGGGCTGAAGGAGACGGCTTAATGAGCTGGAAATTGATGTTTTGTGATTAAATATGATATTTTGTAACCCCTAAAACACTCTTTAGATTGTAATGGTAGTTTAAGTAAGTATTTAGTTGGTTGTTGTACTTCTAGTTGAAAGGTTGTACTTTCTAGTTAGACTTAGTTGTACTTTATTACCTAAGATGCCACTCTCCTTTGTTATAAATAGAGGGGACATCTTACCTTTTGGATAACCCACTTTAGAACTGATCTGAAATCAATTCCAAACCTCTGTAGTTTATTTTCCAGAAATCATCTTCATGTTCTTCATGTTCTTCAAATCTTCAAGTGTTCTTCCCTTAATTTTTCTTTGTTCTTAGATACACGTATGCGTTGCTGCAGCACTGGGCAGTATCCCACTGCACATGTTAGTCTCTTTAATGTTCTTGCATCTTATTTCTTATGTTTAATGTTCTTACTTTTCAGTATATATTCTTGTTAGTCATAGATTTACATTCCATTAGTACTCTTGTCATTTATTGCTTATTACTTACATTCTTGTCTTTACATTTTTAGCCATTTACTTTAGTTAGTTTTCATTTCCAAGTACTTTACACTCCCAATCATCATGTTTACTTTCCTAGTATCTTGCATTTATTTTGTTTCATTTAGTGTAATGAGTAGCTAATCTTATAGCTTGGGTGTGAGACAAGGGGTGTTATGATGACCAAAAGAAAGTAGGCATTTTTGTGGCAAAAATGAGGTTTTATTATTCCAATCCAAGTTCTTTCAAGATAACAAAATCCTTTGACAAATTGATCACTTTGATAGTGTTAAAGTGTCATGGACCTAGAGATAGGCCATTGAATAGCACGTCAATTTGGATGACTTAAGGGGTTATATCGAGAGAGTAACTTGCAATGAGAGTTGTTACTTTTGTTTTCTAAAATGATTCATTCTTGATAAGTTGTCATTTTCTCAAAGGATTAAAATGGAATAGACTTAGAGATAAGCTATTTAGGAGTAAAACAACTTGGGAGGTATGGGGGTTATATCGAGAGAGTAACTTTTAACAAAGAGAATTTGTTTTGCCATATGCTTTGAGAACTCCATTTCCATCGTTCCATTATCTTGGGTTCTGCTCAGAGATGAGATTGCTCTAGCTACTGGAATCATGGGATGGTGAGAGTCCGAGAGGAACGTGTCTCAAAGTAGATAATAAAACTCGTTTTTGTCACTGCTATGCTGCAGCATCACTGCAGCTTCATGCTGTAGCATTGTTGCAGCATTGGTCTGCTGGAATTTGGTTTATCATAACATTACAAGTCTTACACCCTTGCTTCTCTTTTAATCTTGTTAATTAGAATCTGTGTTAATCATCAACCAACCAATCAAAGATATTTTCTTCCAAATCGCCATCTGAAATCACTTCTTTCATCCTACTTTAATAGACATTTTAACTCCAATCTCTGTGGGACGATAATCGGTATTTTACCACTTTATTACTTGATAAGACGACATAGTTCTAAATAAGTATACTTGCTTATTGGCTCTATTAGCACACGTCTGTTGGTGTATTCAAAACACGCACACATCAATGGCTCAGTGAATGGATTATAATATAAATTCAGAAATAATAATAATAACATCAATAACAAGCGGAAGACTTAAAAATTCAACTGAAGAGTGTTTTATAAAACTCAAGTCGGTAATTCGTTTAATTCAAAGAGATGTTTAGTAATACTCGAAAGCAAGAATTTCAATAACGGTTCACACTTTAACTTCAAAACGTAACATAAATCAATTCCGTCAATTCCTGTTCAAGTGTTCGTGGGGTGGCCAAACCACACGAACTATTGGGCCGGCGTGCGGGCACACACACCCGAGTCCCCCGTGAATTTAACCACGGTCACATGTTCTGTGGGTAAAAATTCTCTAGGATCGATCCATCCGCCCTGGAGCCAACAAAGTCGGCCTAGTCCACAGAGTCGGAGTCACAGGAGCCACCATCGGGCTGAATCTTGTGGACCGAGTTCACCTGCAGGACGCCATGACTACAAAGCCGCCATAGAAGGCATCCCAACTAATGTGCCCATTAATTGGGTTGTTCTAAAATCATCGAAATTCACAAATGCCACTTACCCGAATGGCGTTCATAAATCACGTTCAATATAGTTCACAAGTTCACGATCACTTTCAAATAAGACACGATTTAATGAAATGTCAAAAGATTACCGAACAACGTTCATAAATAAAGTTCAATATAGTTCACAAATTCACGATCACTTTCAAATAAGACACGTTTTACTGAAACGTCAAAAGATTATCCAAATGGCGTTCATAAATCCAGTTCAATATAGCTCACAAGGTTTCATAAACAATTCCAAACGAGACACATATCAATGAAAAGCAAAAAGGGTATTTTACCAAATCGCCATCTGAAATCACTTCTTTCATCCTACTTTAATAGACATTTTAACTCCAATCTCTGTGGGACGATAATCGGTATTTTACCACTTTATTACTCGATAAGACGACATAGTTCTAAATAAGTATACTTGCTTATTGGTTCTATTAGCACACGTCTGTTGGTGTATTCAAAGCACACACACATCAAGTTTTTGGCGCCGTTGCCGGGGATTGGTAAGCTAAATGTCTATATAAGTATTTTTAAAGATTTGATTTTTCTAGCACCGTTGGGAATTTTAAAAGATTTTCTGAAAGTGGTGTATGCCAAGAATATCACGTGGGGAATTTTTCGAGTTAGATCCGGATATTGAGAGAACTTTTCATCAAAGAAGAAGAATTCAAAGAATATCAAACTCTCTCAATATGGACGGACCCCACCCGGTTTTGAAATTAGACCACCAAATCCACCACCTTTAGAAAATCACGTTCGGCCACCTTTGGAAAATCAAATGAGACCACCTTTAGAAAATCCAATTCGGCCTCCACCAATCTTTGGAAATAATCGTCAAAATCCACCTTTTCAACAAAACCCACCACTTTTTGGTAATCCACCGTTTCATCCATTTCAACAAAATCCACCTTTTCAACATCCACAACACAACAATGAGGAAGGGGATGATAATGGATCTATTGGTAATGAAGAACCACTTAACATCATTGATCTTGCAAACTCGAAAGATGGAAGAATTATGGACTACGCAATCCCAAATTTTGAGCAATTGAATTCTGGGATTGTTAGGCCACATTTAGATACTTTACATTTTGAACCAAAACCCATCATGTTTCATATGTTGCAAGCTAATGGTCAATTTGCCGGATTACCATCGGAGGATCCCCACTCTCATTTAAAATCTTTTATGGAGATCACCGATGTTTTTCTAATCCCTGGAGTATCTCCCGAAGCCTTAAGGCTCACTTTATTTCCATTTTCTCTAAGGGATAAGGCAAGAGTATGGTTCAATTCATTAACACCAGGTTCAGTACCATCTTGGGGTGATATGGCTGAAAAGTTTTTGCGAAAATATTTTCCACCTACCCGGAATGCTAAGTCCAGAAACGAAATTTGCATGTTTAAACAAATGGACGATGAAGCAATTTCCGATGCTTGGGAAAGGTTTAAAGAATTATTAAGGAAATGCCCTCACCATGGCATTCCCTACTGTATTCAACTCGAGACTTTTTACAATGGACTTGATTCCAACACAAAACAAATGCTCGATACGACTTCAGGAGGAGCCTTTACCTTTAACACCTACAATACCGGGTATGAAATTCTTGAAAAGATTTCTGCAAACAATGGACAATGGGCTGATCCAAGAGCTCAAATTTCAACTCAAAAGAAGTCTGTCGGGTTGCATGAGATTGATGCATACACTGCATTGACAGCTCAGCTTGCTTCCATGACTAATATGCTTAAAAACATCACTTCAGGTCAAGGAGCACAGCCACCTGTCACCAAATCTCCTGCACCTGTCCTTTCTGTGCAATGTGTGTGTTGTGGTGATGAACATTCTTATGAACACTGTCCTCATAATTCTGAATATGTAAGCTATGTTCAAAACAGACCTAATCCTCACTCCAACACATACAATGCCAGTTGGAAGCAGCATCCTAATTTCTCTTGGAATAGTCCATGTTTAAATCCACCTGCACAAAAACCACAAGGGAATTCTAATTTTCAAAATCAAGCAAGCAGTTCTCAAAACCACTACAAGGGAAATTTTCAAAGCAACCATCATCAGAATAATCGTCATCAAGGTTTTCAAAATAATCAACCACCTTTTCAAAACCAAAATCATGCACCTCCACATGATGACTCAAATCTTTCTTTGGAAGCACTCATGAAAGGGTTTATGACCCAAACTCAAGCGTCAATCAGAAATCTTGAAACTCAAGTCAGTCAACTTGCTTTAAATCAAAGCACTAGGGCCTCGGGAACTTTGCCTAGTAATACTGAAATCCCAAAGGCCCCAGGAAAGGAACATGTGAAGGCTGTGACTCTTAGGAGTGGAAAAGAATTACCTGAAATTGTGGAGAAGGAATTTGGCCCTTTGACCAAAACAGATTTTGATAAATTATCCAAAGCCAATTCTACTCCAGAAATTCAGGTTGTTCCAAATCAAAAAGAGGACCAAGACCCTAAGATCACTAGTTCAAGTCCATCCAACATGTCCAACACCACAAGCATATTGGAACCATCTGGCTCAAAACTTTCAAACAAATCTATTATCAAACCAGTTCCCCCTTACATTCCTTACCCCCAAAGGATGAAGAATGAGAAGGAAGAATTGCAATTTAAAAAGTTTTTGAATGTTTTCAAACAATTGCACATCAACATACCTCTTGTTGAAGCAATCGAGCAGATGCCCAATTATGCCAAATTCCTGAAGGATATTTTGAGTAAAAAGAAGAAGCTGATTGAGTATGAGACTGTCGCCCTCACTGAAGGTTGCAGTGCTTTGTTTTCCAACAAAATACCTCCTAAACAAAAAGATCCAGGGAGTTTTACCATTCCTTGTTCAATAGGTGGGAAGGAAGTTGGACAAGCTTTGTGTGATTTAGGTGCCAGTGTCAACCTCATGCCCTTATCAATTTTTAAAAGCTTAGGGATAGGAGAGGCAAGACCTACCACTGTCACACTCATTTTAGCAGACAAAACCATTGCCTATTCAAAGGGTAAGATTGAAGATGTGTTAGTTCAGGTTGACAAATTCATTTTTCCGGCTGATTTTATCATTTTAGACTTTGAGGCTGATAAAGATATTCCTATTCTTTTAGGAAGACCTTTCTTAGCCACGGGTAGAACTTTGATAGATGTTCAGAAAGGAGAGTTGACCATGAGACTTCACGACCAAAAAGTCACATTCAATGTTTTCAATTCCTTAAAGTACCCTAATGATATGGAAGACTGTTCAAGCCTAAGTACCATAGAGTCATTATGTCATGAGGAAGAAGACAATCAGACTTATAGGATAGAAGAGGAGGATGAGGAAAAAAATGAGGAATATGATGATGATGATGATGAAATTCCCATAGAAAAGGAAACTGTCCCTTTGGTTGCTGCAGCATTTGAGCTGCTGGAAAATAGTGAGCAAAAACCGACCATTCCGTCCATAGTCTCACCACCCGACCTGGAGTTGAAGAAACTCCCATCTCACCTGAAATATGCCTTTCTAGGAAAAGAAGACAAATTACCTGTTATCATATCAGCCACCCTAGAATTGCATCAGGAAAAGAAGTTGGTGGATATGTTGAAGTTACACACCAAAGCCATAGGTTGGACCATTGCTGATCTTAGGGGAATTAGCCCCTCTATTTGTCAACATAAGATCATCCTAGAAGAAAATAATTTCAAGTCCATAGAACCGCAAAGAAGGCTGAACCCTATCATGAAAGAAGTCGTGAAAAAGGAAATTTTAAAATGGTTAGACGCAGGAATTATTTTCCCAATAGCCAGTAGTTCTTGGGTTAGTCCAGTCCAATGTGTGCCTAAGAAGGGTGGGATCACTGTCATTTCCAATGACAAGAATGAACTCATCCCAACTAGAATAGTCTCCGGATGGAGAATTTGCATGGACTACCGTAGACTAAACAATGCTACTCAAAAAGACCATTTTCCTTTGCCTTTTGTTGATCAAATGTTGGACAGGTTAGCTGGAAAAGAGTTCTACTGCTTCTTGGATGGATACTCAGGTTACAATCAGATAGCCATAGCACCGGAAGACCAAGAGAAGACTACTTTCACTTGTCCTTTTGGCACTTTTGCTTTTAGGAGAATGCCTTTTGGACTTTGCAACGCACCTGCTACTTTCCAAAGATGCATGATGTCCATATTCTCTTACATGCTTGAAAAATCCATTGAAATATTTATGGATGATTTTTCTGTTTATGGTTCATCTTTTGATCATTGTTTGGAAAATCTAAAACAAAGTCTTGAAAGGTGTGAAGAAACTGACTTGGTTCTTAACTGGGAAAAATGTCATTTCATGGTTACAGAAGGAATTGTCCTTGGTCATTTAATTTCAAAAAGAGGAGTTGAGGTAGATAAAGCTAAGCTTGAAGTTATTGAAAAACTACCTGAACCAACCACTGTTAAAGGAATCAGAAGCTTTCTTGGTCATGCTGGTTTTTATAGACGTTTCATAAAAGATTTTTCAAAGATTTCAAAACCTTTATGTCTATTATTACAGCAAGACCAAAAATTTGATTTTGATGAGGATTGCAGAAATGCATTCCTTACTTTAAAGAAAGCTTTGGTAACTGCTCCAGTGGTTGTTGCTCCTGAATGGGACAAACCTTTTGAAATCATGTGTGATGCAAGTGATTGGGCTGTTGGTGCAGTTTTAGGTCAAAGAAAAGAAAAGATTTTTCATACCATCCACTATGCAAGCAAAACCCTAAATGAAGCTCAAATCAATTACACAACAACTGAAAAAGAATTATTAGCAGTGGTTTTTGCATTTGAGAAATTTAGATCGTATTTAATGGGAGCTAAAGTCATTGTTCACACTAACCATGCTGCCATCAAATATCTCATTTCAAAGAAAGATGCAAAACCAAGGCTAATAAGATGGGTTTTGTTATTGCAAGAGTTTGACTTAGAAATTGTTGACAGAAAAGGGGTGGAGAACCAAGTGGCTGATCACTTGTCTAGGTTGGAAAAGTTAGTTGAAAGTAGGGAAGGTGGAGACATCAAAGAAACCTTCCCTGATGAAAATATTCTTATGGTGCGAACACAACTGCCATGGTTTGCTGACATAGCTAATTACTTAGCTTGTGGCATCAAACCTTCTGATTACACTCACCATATGAGGAAGAAATTTCTCCATGATTGCAAATTTTACATTTGGGATGACCCTTTTTTGTTTAAACTTGGTACAGATCAAATACTAAGAAGGTGCATTCCAGAATCAGAAGTGGTAGCAATCCTGCAGCATTGCCACCAATCAGCTTATGGAGGACATTTTGGAGGCCAAAGAACAGCAGCTAAAGTGCTTCAATCTGGTTTTTATTGGCCTACTCTCTTTAAAGATGCCCATAATTTTGCACAAAGGTGCAATGAATGTCAGAGAAGTGGTTCCATTTCTCAAAGAAATGAAATGCCTTTGAATGGGATCTTGGAAGTTGAGTTGTTTGATGTTTGGGGAATTGATTTCATGGGTCCATTCCCACCATCTAACAATTGTCAATACATTCTTGTTGCTGTTGATTATGTGTCCAAATGGGTTGAAGCAATGGCGTGTGTTTCAAATGATGCAAAAACTGTTGTCAAGTTTTTACAAAAACAAGTTTTTACAAGGTTTGGTACCCCCCGTGCACTAATTAGTGATGAGGGTACCCATTTTATAAACAATTTGTTAAGTAAAGTTCTTGAAAAATACAATGTGAAGCACAGAGTTGCCACTGCCTATCACCCACAAACAAATGGTTTAGCTGAACTCTCAAACAGGGAAATAAAAGGGATTTTACAAAAAGTTGTCAAACCAAATAGAAAAGACTGGGCTTTCAAATTAGACGATGCTTTATGGGCATACAGGACTGCTTTCAAAACACCTTTAGGTATGTCCCCATACAAGTTAGTCTTTGGAAAGGCTTGTCATCTCCCTTTAGAGTTAGAACACAAAGCATACTGGGCTATAAAGGAGTTGAACATGAACTTAGATGATGCTGGCAACAAGAGGAAGTTACAACTCTGTGAACTAGAAGAACATAGGAACATGTCCTATGAGAATGCCAAACTCTATAAAGAGAAAACCAAAAAATGGCATGACAATAGAATCAGGCACAGAGAGTTGAAAGCTGGTTAGAAATGTCTTTTGTTCAATTCTAGGTTGAAATTGTTTCCGGGTAAGCTTAAGTCTAGATGGTCAGGTCCATTTGTCATACACAAGGTTTATCCATACGGGGCTGTAGACTTAGTTAACCCGGAAGACAATAGTGTGTTCAAAGTCAATGGTCAACGAGTGAAGCTATACCATGATGCTGCAGCATTTCCACAAAATCACACTGTGGAGGTGATTTCTTTGTGCTAAAAGCTTCAAACAAAGATGGGAACTATCTTTAAAAGTTCCAACTATCCTTGTAAATATTCTTTTAATGCATTGTTATATTTCTGTATTAGTTAAGAGTGATGTGTTTACTGATGTGCAGCCATTTAAGCAAACAAGGGAAACCAAAGGATGTTGAGTCAATGCTGCAGCATCAGGGGGGGTTCGACTTTTCAGACAAATCAGTTGGAAAATCAGAGGGGCATTAAATAAAATTCTATTCCAGGGAATTTAAGGAAAGGCATTAAAGAAAAAAGGGCAGAAAAGATATCTCAAAAGAAACTAACTAAGTCAGTTACCTTTTTTCAACTTGATAAAAAATGATGTTGGGATCAGGTACACACCAAGTACACCCTAGCATCTAAGATGTACCTTCCTTAAAATTAACCCTTGGGTATTACCCAATTTACAGCTGGTTGTTTTTCCCCATATCAGATAAGTACACTGTCCTTTCCTATTCTACGTAAAACAAAAGAACCCTCATCTAAAACCCTTTTCTCTAATTAACCCACTCTCTTCATCTTCTATATCTCTCGTCTCTGTTCTTCACGAAAACCACACACTCAACCACAAAATCAAAAATACCCTCTTTCTCAGTCGATTGAAGCATTCGATTTCATGGCAAGAGTGAAGCGCACCCTACCTCGAGACCCAAATGCAGAAGGCGAAGCCCTAAATGTGCGACGCAGTGGAAGAAATCGAGCTGTGGTTCGCCCCCCTGTTTCGAATCGAAGCCCTGAAATGGTGATCTTGGAGGACGATTCTACTCCTCCTCTATGTCGGGTACCATTCGCGAAGCTTTCACCGAAGAAAAAACCAGCAAAAGGTGAGGGTTCGGGTGTGGAGAAGCAAGCACCCATCGCGACCCCTGTTTCAGCCGAAGTTCGAGAAAGCACGTTGAACCATCTTGCTATCGTTCCCTACAGAAATCCGCATTCTACATCTACAAGGAAGGGTAAGGCAAAGGTATCATCTTCTCTAATCACCTATTTGAATGAGATAATTGCTCCCAGTTCAAAGAATGATCAGGGTAAACCCATTTTTCCCACAAAATTGATTGTGCCTTTCTTTGAGCCTTTGGAGTTTGTTTGGCCATTTGGACCGTCGGACTCCACCTCAGATTCTCAAAAATCTGCTGCTAAAAGCACTGAGGTGGAAAGCTTTGAGATAGAAACCATCCAAACATCTCCTGAGACTCAACTAAAGCCCATTAGTTCTACTTCTGTGGATTTAAGATTCTTTAAAAGAAATGAGTTTGATTGGTCTTTTGGACCTCTTCACTCCACCACAAACATTTCAGAAGCTATTCCTAAAAATAATGTGGTGGAAGAAATTGAAGAGATGACCATGGAAATGCCACCTGTGGTTCGGCAAAGTCCAATCAACACCATTCCTAATTTAAATGAAACCATTTGGGAAGATGAGGAAGAGCCATTGATTGAGAGAATAGTCCCTAGAAAAAGAAAATATTTGGGTAAAACTCATGCAACCAAAACCACAGGGGCTAAGCATTTAAGAAAAAAAAGTAAAAGGTTGATTGAGGAAGGTGAGCCATCTAGAACAGAGCCCTTAGAGACAAATTGTTATGCTGCAGCAACTGTGCAGCATGAACAATCTGTAGGAAAGAAAAAGAGGGATGATGTGACTGCTAACTTTGTAGAGACACCTGTTAGACCAAACCGTGGCTTCAGCTCTTCGGCTGCTGCCAAAATGTGGCCAAAATTTCAGAATAGGATAGGTCTGCCTGATAAGGGATTCGATGAGCAAAGCATTAGAGAGTTTCATTTTATCAAACAGGTGGTAGAAACCCAAGGGCTGGAAAAACTTTGTGAGGTCCATCACTCTTACAATCTCACTTTGATCCGAGAGTTTTACTGTGAGGTGGCAACCAACTCATCCTCTAGACTGACTGTTAGAGGCATTCCAGTCCACCTTACAGCCAAGAGAATTAACACCATCCTGTCACTTACTCCACCAGCCAAGACTGAGTTTTATAAGCTGGTAAACAACGCAACTTTAAATGATTTACATGAAGTGGCTGCTGCTGTGGGAAAGCCTAGAACCTCTTGGGAATACCACTCCAATCTAATGTTGAGAACCTTTAAAGCTTTTAACCTCTCCGCAGATGCCAATGTGTGGATAAATTTGGTGAGACATTCCATTTCACCAACCACACATGACAGCACGATATCTGTGGAGAGAATGTTTTTGCTATTTTGTGTTATGACAGGTAAAACAGTGAACCTAGGGAAGCAAATGCTGAGAAGTATACGGGAATGTGCCACAAGAGCAAAGGGGAAATTCTATTTTCCAGGAATGCTGACAAAATTGCTGGTGGAGATAGGTGTCCCGCAATACAAGGACGATTTGATAGTAAAAGAACAAAGGGAGAAGGCTGAGATCGATTTAAGAGCAGTGCAAAGGCTGCGTGATAGAAGAGAGAAAGGTGTTGGAACCCTTGATATGGTGAATATGATGCAGGACGTGCTGAGCCAAAACAACACCCTTTTGGATACCATCTTGAAGCAGAGGAATGAGTTTATAGAGAAGGTTGAGGAACTACGATTCGAGGTGAAGACTGTTGTTGCTGAAAGAAAGAGGAAAGCAAGAGAGATGGGCGGTTTGGGACTGCCAAAGATGAGAAGGTTGTTGAGAGAAAAGAATCAGGAGATAGCCAAACTGCAGCAGGAAAACCGAAAGCTGAAAGCAGTGGTTGTTGTCAAGAATGGTGCTACTACAGCCAAGGCTGTTGGGCCTCTGGGCACTACCATTTTTGGGGCAGAAACAGCCTACTCCCAATGAGTAGGGCAGGTTAATCATGAACTCTTAGCTCCATTTATTGTCTTAATTTTTGTTGTTTGAGTCTGGGATTAGTTTTTACATATTTTAGGTTTATTTTCTTGCATTTGGGTCATGAATGAGTAGTGTTAGCATGTTTGCATAGCCCAAATAATTTCACAAGTCCAAGACCATTTCTTTAGGTTGTTCATGCTAGAATTAGCCTCAGACTTGCTTGGGACACAATTTGGTCCACATTCTACATTCATCACAGAAATGATCTAGGCCATCGTTCTTTTCCCCCATTTTTAGCCACTTGAAACTGTTGAAAATACATCCTTTCCTCCATACAATGAGGACATTGTAAATCTTTTAGTTTGGGGTGGGTGTCTAAAAATGACAATCAAAGGCAAAGCCTTAGCAAATATTGCACGTCAAGAAAAGAGTGGTTGAAACACCAAAATCACCAAAAATGCCCCATAGGGGCAGGTGTATGTCATCAAACAGAAAATGCATAAAAAAGTCAAAAATCCAATGAGATTTGATGCATGGGGAGAGAAAAGGCAAAGTGAGAAAGAAAAATATGCCAAAAAGAGAAATCCAGTTCACTTAAAGTCTTAGTAATCTGTGATATGTACGATGTGTTGACTAGAACAAAAAGAATGTGAGGCTAGCTTATGGTTTATGATCACAAAAGAATGGGACTTTGGTCACTTGGGATTTATGAAAGGCTATGCTATGCATCCAAAAACATGCTCACACTCATGATGTGCACTTAATGCCATCCTTATGCAAAACTTTCAAAATTTGAGTCATTTTTCTTTTGTCTTTTTATTGCTTGGGGACAAGCAAATTTCTTAGTTTGGGGTGGTGATAAGTGCTCAATTTTGAGTACTTAAGCACTTATTTCTTTAGTTTAGTTAGGACTTTTTCATTCTAAAATCCCAACTTTGAGTCCTTTTTATCTTGTTTTACTTTCTTGGAGCTAGGAATCATGGTTAGCTTGTTTTGCTTTGTTGGTAGGCTAATATAAGCATTTTTGAGAAAATCAGCCAAAACAGGGTATTGCTGCAGCATTGGAACAGCAGGGATCTGGTGATAAAGGGGCTGAAGGAGACGGCTTAATGAGCTGGAAATTGATGTTTTGTGATTAAATCTGATATTTTGTAACCCCTAAAACACTCTTTAGATTGTAATGGTAGTTTAAGTAAGTATTTAGTTGGTTGTTGTACTTCTAGTTGAAAGGTTGTACTTTCTAGTTAGACTTAGTTGTACTTTATTACCTAAGATGCCACTCTCCTTTGTTATAAATAGAGGGGACATCTTACCTTTTGGATAACCCACTTTAGAACTGATCTGAAATCAATTCCAAACCTCTGTAGTTTATTTTCCAGAAATCATCTTCATGTTCTTCAAATCTTCAAGTGTTCTTCCCTTAATTTTTCTTTGTTCTTAGATACACGTATGCGTTGCTGCAGCACTGGGCAGTATCCCACTGCACATGTTAGTCTATTTAATGTTCTTGCATCTTATTTCTTATGTTTAATGTTCTTACTTTTCAGTATATATTCTTGTTAGTCATAGATTTACATTCCATTAGTACTCTTGTCATTTATTGCTTATTACTTACATTTTTGTCTTTACATTTTTAGCCATTTACTTTAGTTAGTTTTCATTTCCAAGTACTTTACACTCCCAATCATCATGTTTGCTTTCCTAGTATCTTGCATTTATTTTGTTTCATTTAGTGTAATGAGTAGCTAATCTTATAGCTTGGGTGTGAGACAAGGGGTGTTATGATGACCAAAAGAAAGTAGGCATTTTTGTGGCAAAAATGAGGTTTTATTATTCCAATCCAAGTTCTTTCAAGATAACAAAATCCTTTGACAAATTGATCACTTTGATAGTGTTAAAGTGTCATGGACCTAGAGATAGGCCATTGAATAACACGTCAATTTGGATGACTTAAGGGGTTATATCGAGAGAGTAACTTGCAATGAGAGTTGTTACTTTTGTTTTCTAAAATGATTCATTCTTGATAAGTTGTCATTTTCTCAAAGGATTAAAATGGAATAGACTTAGAGATAAGCTATTTAGGAGTAAAACAACTTGGGAGGTATGGGGGTTATATCGAGAGAGTAACTTTTAACAAAGAGAATTTGTTTTGCCATATGCTTTGAGAACTCCATTTCCATCGTTCCATTATCTTGGGTTCTGCTCAGAGATGAGATTGCTCTAGCTACTGGAATCATGGGATGGTGAGAGTCCGAGAGGAACGTGTCTCAAAGTAGATAATAAAACTCGTTTTTGTCACTGCTATGCTGCAGCATCACTGCAGCTTCATGCTGTAGCATTGTTGCAGCATTGGTCTGCTGGAATTTGGTTTATCATAACATTACAAGTCTTACACCCTTGCTTCTCTTTTAATCTTGTTAATTAGAATCTGTGTTAATCATCAACCAACCAATCAAAGATATTTTCTTCCAAATCGCCATCTGAAATCACTTCTTTCATCCTACTTTAATAGACATTTTAACTCCAATCTCTGTGGGACGATAATCGGTATTTTACCACTTTATTATTTGATAAGACGACATAGTTCTAAATAAGTATACTTGCTTATTGGCTCTATTAGCACACGTCTGTTGGTGTATTCAAAACACGCACACATCAATGGCTCAGTGAATGGATTATAATATAAATTCAGAAACAATAATAATAACATCAATAACAAGCGGAAGACTTAAAAATTCAACTGAAGAGTGTTTTATAAAACTCAAGTCGGTAATTCGTTTAATTCAAAGAGATGTTTAGTAATACTCGAAAGCAAGAATTTCAATAACGGTTCACACTTTAACTTCAAAACGTAACATAAATCAATTCCGTCAATTCCTGTTCAAGTGTTCGTGGGGTGGCCAAACCACACGAACTATTGGGCCGGCGTGCGGGCACACACACCCGAGTCCCCCGTGAATTTAACCACGGTCACATGTTCTGTGGGTAAAAATTCTCTATGATCGATCCATCCGCCCTGGAGCCAACAAAGTCGGCCTAGTCCACAGAGTCGGAGTCACAGGAGCCACCATCGGGCTGACTCTTGTGGACCGAGTTCACCTGCAGGACGCCATGACTATAAAGCCGCCATAGAAGGCATCCCAACTAATGTGCCCATTAATTGGGTTGTTCTAAAATCATCGAAATTCACAAATGCCACTTACCCGAATGGCGTTCATAAATCACGTTCAATATAGTTCACAAGTTCACGATCACTTTCAAATAAGACACGATTTAATGAAATGTCAAAAGATTACCCGAACAACGTTCATAAATAAAGTTCAATATAGTTCACAAATTCACGATCACTTTCAAATAAGACACGTTTTACTGAAACGTCAAAAGATTATCCAAATGGCGTTCATAAATCCAGTTCAATATAGCTCACAAGGTTTCATAAACAATTCCAAACGAGACACATATCAATGAAAAGCAAAAAGGGTTCAAACAAATAATTCAATAAACCCAAAATCAATGCTTTACGATAAAACTTTCATAATTCATATATATATATATATATATATATATATATTCATCTTATTGACCACGTTCACGTGATCAGTTGTAAGGCGGTGAACGACCTTTAGGAAGGGTCAACTACATCAAATAGTTGCCCATGAATCAAAGGAAGTGAAATCCATACCTTAACCGTAATTGAGATGTAACGCACGATCAAACGAGGTTCACGACGAAGATTTAACTTGTTTTTGCACCTAAATAAAACATAGATCGTTACTACTTTCCCGACATAAAACTCACACACTAATTCTTCTAATCATATATTTAGGTTACAAATATATTTAAACAACTTAAATGATCACAACTAACAGCCGGTTACGCATTGCAGAACTATCTCGACACATAGTCAAGTGCAGTTCGCCCTGCACTTGACAGCTTCTAACCTTCTTATTTTCGGGACTTTTTCTCCTACTTAGAGACCAAAACCGATTATAAAGTATAAATGGCGCTGTTCTATGACCTCTTACGGTTCTACTCGAATTGGAATCACTACATTTGGATCATCCATTGATTTTATATGATTTTTATAAAACCACAGGACTGATCCCGAGTACACACTGACCAGTCCCAAAAACATGCTGTTTTGAGCCACTTAAAGTCAAAACTGGGTTTTAGTCTCTTCATAAGAATTGTACAACACACTTAGCACCTTCTACTTGTAAATTTTGAGCTCAATCGGACTTACGGTTTGTGAGTTATGCGCTGTTAAAGTACGGACCTGCACATACCGTAACGCCCGATTTCCAAATTTTTCCCGATTCACTTTTATGATCTAAACCTCCATTTTTACTCAATAAAACCCATTCTAAGCATAAGCTAACATACTAAACATCAAATGGAGCTTAATGATTAATCTCTTAATGTCACACCCCGCTAAAGCGGAAACACGAGGCATAACAGTGTAGGGTTTCATTCAAAAGGTAACAGACAACACCAACCACAACATTCAATACAATAGTTCAAAATATTACATTACAACGTCTTAAGCAAATTGTTTCAAAAACAAGACGCCGGATACAAAAATTAACAGTAGAAGTTTTAATGTTCTTGATGGCGATGTCATCACACAATATGCACCCTACATGCCTTCACTTACTTATTAGCACCTGAAAAGCATGATAAAAGAAAGGGTCAACTACAAAGAGTTGGTGAGTTCACAGGTTTTCCATATACACAACAGTTTTTCATCCAATGGTTACTCTCATGAAACGTTCGTTCATGACAAGCTCCAAATTTAAAAGATTTATATATGCACAACAGTTTTTCATCCAATGGTTACTCTCATGAAACGTTCGTTCATGACAAGCTCCAAATTCAAAAGATTTATGTATGCATAACAGTTTTTCATCCAATGGTTACTCTCATGAAACGTTCGTTCATGACAAGCTCCAAATTTAAAAGATTTATGAGTACAATTTACCATGAGTGATTTTTGTAAGATATATAAGTGTTGAGCCACTACTAAGCCTCCGGCAATCTACGCCCCGCGAACTACCTCAGAGGTGGTATGTTGGCCACATGAGAAGAACATTATTACCAGATAAAGTGCACCCCTACTCGTCAGTTAAGGTGGGTTTGTCAAACCAAATAGCGCTATCCACAAGTATCACCGGCTCGTTACGAGTTAATAAGTAGTGTATCTATTGGGGACTTACCATTTTCATTATCACTCAACATATCTTTATCACTTATGTACAATTGTCCATTCATTAGTACTCATTCTTCAAAGCATAAATATCCACAATTTAATATCATGAATCATTTAGCATTTTAAAAACATAACATGCTTTTCACCCCAAACATTTAAACAAGTAAAACGGGGCTGTGATTACTCACAACGTTGAAATAATAGTAACATGCTTTTCACCCCAAAACGTATAAAATAGTAAAAAGGGGCTGCGAAAACTCACTGCGTTGAAATAATAGTAACATGCTTTTCACCCCAAAACGTATAAATAGTAAAAAGGGGCTGCGAAAACTCACTATGTTCCGGAAGGATCTCCAAGGGTTGCCGCACGGATGCACAGTTTCTCGATTCTAGGTCCTTCCTAAGGAAGTGAAACATATTATCAGTTTCGATCTAACTCTTATGGCTAAAGCATTGCTTAGCCTATCATGTCTTATAAAATGCCTTAAGTTTAAGTATTATCCTCCGTCGACGATTTCTAGTAATTTATTGGTTTTTAAACGGTTTGTAGGATTTTGTTGTTACATAATAAACTTTATAGGTTATAAGTAGTATTTAATCCATTTTACCACGTTTTATATTTTCTTCATGACGAACACTTTCATTAATTTCCTATGTAATTGTATTTCTCATTTACCTTGTGATTTAAAATGTTCGGTTTGTTATAAATCTATTATTTGTTAGGGTATTATTTATACCTTCACATACATGTATATATAGTTTTTATTTATGTTTTGACAATTTCTACAATTTATAAGCTTTTTATCTTTTAGTAACTCTACAAATCCTTTTTTTTCTTTTGGATTAGAGTTTTACTTTTCTGGTGGCAGAATATTAAGTCCACTTATGGTCATTTTTAAATATCTTCTGGATATTTTTATTAGTCCAACTTTTTATATGTATCACTTTAATGTCTTAGGGAACTTTTGACATAATTACCATCATTTGTAGAGTTGGGTAGCTATTTTAATCATTACACTTAAGTTTAAGTGTTACAGTTACCAAAACAGTCTGCACCATCTTTTTGTCAAGTCCATTTGGAGGGTCAAATCTCAACATTTTTCAGTGATTCAAATTGGGTTTTAAACTTAACTCATAAAAGTATCTTCCAGAAAAATTTCATCATTTTTAGTTACATTTTGAGGAAGATATGACGATTTTAAGTTAGGTCTTCCATTCTGCCAGATTCTGATTTCTTGCACACCAATCTTGGTTTGAGTGTTTGAGACCCCAAATCTTAATATTTTTGAGTGAAACCAATTTTTTTCGATTCATAACTCATTAAAGTAATTTCTAGAAGAAAAATCAAGAATTTTAGGGGAATATTAAGAGACTTATAACTGATTAAAGTAGAGAATTTTCTCTGCCAGATTTTCTTTGCACACTTAATTTCATATGAGTAGTTGAAGGGTCAAATCTTCGAGTTTTTACATGAAACCACTTGGGTTGGAAACATAACACAATAAACAAAGTTCCAGAAAAAGATTCATATCATTTGGTTAAGTATTTTTCAAGATATGGTCCGAAGAAGTTCATGCATGTAATCTGCCAGAAATTAAAAAATGCCATTTCATGAAAAATGAGTGTTTTATATCCATATTTTCACTCATATGGTTGGTTCTTTGCTTGAACACTCATCTACCACTACTTTGACAATGTTCTTAGATAAAAAAAATATATTTTTGACTTTTAAAAACACATGCATGAACTCACACATCTCAGATTTTAACAAAACCCACATGCATGTAGTTAAAACATCATTTTCTTGAGTTCTTGATGTATGGCTTAAGGATTATCACCATTTGTTTGACATAACATGCCTTTGGTGATTAATCCACCATGAAAAGGGTCTATTAAGGCCCCTTTATCCAGAAACTCAAGTGGTTACAAAGGAAAATGAGAAAAAGATGGAGAAATGACAAGAAAAGGAAGAAAATGAAGAAGAGTACAAGAGGGATGAGTTTTACTCACACTAGGGATGATTTTACCTTCATGGATCTTCAAGGATGGATTGATTTGGTGGTGTTGTGGCTAATTTTCGGCCAAGGGAGAGGAAGAGAGAAAATGGAGAGTGTTTGAATGTAGAGAGAGAGAGGAGGTGGGAAAATGAGAGGGTTTTCTTGAGAATTTGGAAAATTAATATGGAAGTGTGTTGGGTCATGTGAGGGGCTGAATTTGGGCCATATATTCAGATTTATTATTATTATTATTTTTCCTTAAAATGCTAATTAATATTGTATAATTTTACATCTTATGTAATTTATATAAAAAGATTGATTTAAAGTAGCTAAAACCTCATTTATCTTCTTAATTTTTGGTTTGGTTATTTAAAGTTTTAAATTTTAGATTTGGGTATATATAAACTATATATTTACTCCTCTTATTATTAATATAGTTATAATTAAATGTTAACTGCTCCAATCGGCATTTTTAAAGACAGCTTAAACAGTTCCGTGCGGTAACAGGATTTTCTAAGCGTGCTGTTGGAATTCTTAGGGAACTAAACCTTAGCCATCATATTTAAGTCATAATAAGTTATTTCTACATGTTAAAACATGTATTATGCTATTCAGTTGCTAACCTGAGTGGTTTGGTTTGACGGGTGTCACACTTAAGCTTAATCACGAAACTTTATTCTTTTAGACATTTAGCCGAACACTTGGTGAGCAACTAACCATATAACCACAAAACTCACCATTTTGATTCTAAACTTTACCCTTTTTAATCATACTTCAATTTTAATAAAACCAAACATTTCTAAACACATATATCATCATAACTTTGCAATTTCAAACCATAATATAAACCTAAACCCAAAATAGAAATCAATCTCAAGAGTACACAAAAACTTAGCAAACTAGAGATAAATTATACCTCTACGAAGGATTTGACGAGAGGAATCCGAATATGCAATTGTATCATTGATTCCTTCAAGAGATTGGGAGAATTTTTAGAGAGAATAAGATTTTAGAGAGAGAGACATAAGAGGCGGTGATGGAGATGATGAAGAACGCGTATGGAAAGTATGCAATTTACTATAGTGACATAAAGAATTAAAGTTGTTTATATAATTATAAAGAGTTTGGACATATGACGGTTTTAACCCTTCAACAATGATAAACTATTATTTAAGTACTATATAATTCGGGTAAGATAAAATACACGTTTTTAAATCAGGGTATTACAATTACTCCCCCCCTTAAAAAGAGATTTCGTCCCCGAAATCGAGTTTAGACAGGAAACTTACATTGATTAAAGAACTCAGGGTACTCCCGTCGCATATGATCCTCGGTTT
Source organism: Saussurea involucrata (assembly GCA_033807775.1). NCBI lineage: Eukaryota > Viridiplantae > Streptophyta > Magnoliopsida > Asterales > Asteraceae > Saussurea > Saussurea involucrata. The sequence continues at coordinate 106,163,821 of CM066322.1, read as the reverse complement.
CCCACATCGCCTCGTATTCCGAGTTATTTTTCCATAGAACTTTTACGAAAGGAATCATTCTCTTTCGTGTACCTCTCTCATCATGATCAAGAATTGCTTAAGATTCCTCGCGATAAGACATATCATGTTCTATACGCTCTAAAGGATAATCAATAACGTGTAGGGGATGATAGTTGTACCCATGAAACAAAGAGACACGGAATACGTTATATATATGGGACAATTGCAACAGTATAGCTAATCGGTAAGCCACAACTCTAACCCTTTCCAAAATTTCAAAGCGACCAATGTATATCGGGTTCAGTTTTCCTTTGAGACCAAAATATCTGATGCCACGCGATGGGGAAACCTTCAATACCTTATCTTGTAATTTCTTGAAAGATAATCAAAATATTGATCATTAAGTACTTAATGAAGTTATCTTAATCTCCAAATTATAAAAACGATAAGGTTATTACAAACCACCCAACTTTAATGTATTTGGTCTTCCAAGCTCATCATTCATAAGTCTTAAAGTACCAATTCTTAAAAGTAAAAATATAATCTTAATGCAAGAGATAAAACACCAAAATTATTTCAAAGTCCTATTTATCATCTCAATTAGAATAATTTCTATTTATAATAAGACAGTAACAAACTTTCCACCAAAATCATAAAAAATATAACATATATCTTAGTTCTAAACACAAGATTGCACAACTAATACCGCCCAAAAAAAATCGAATTCTAATTCGAAACATTCGACTTGAGCCATCATATATCCCCAACTAAAAGTATTTAAATTTATTTGAATTGCATACCTAATATTCCATATTAAAACATCTATACAACCGATACTAAAATCACTAATCATCTGATAACCAATTTCTCAAAACCATAATGAAACTCCAAGTATTTGTCATCTATATTCGAACTTATAAGGTGTTCTAGCAATTTTCATGCACCCTTAACTAATTCATCAAATACCAAAAACATTCTGACTATACCCAATTTCAGATTTTCATACAGATAACCAAGTTCGATAACTATAGCTATGTCTTTAATTCGAAAACTCCAAAATATAATCATTTAAGATTGCTAGACTACCAACCGACTTCCTATTATATACTCCTCGCAATGCATGCCTATAATATAAAAGAAACACTAACATACTATACTCTTAAGCACAACATATTAAGACTTAAATAGCATATCACCTATAACACTATCATCGAATAGAATCACCAATCTAAAAGATAATCCAAAATCACACTCATTACTCCTCATGTCAACTAGAGATCCATTTAGAAAGGAAATAACTCGACCATCACACTTCAGTTACCAATTCATATATCCTCTCCTAATCTCTAGCGTAATAACATAAAAACTTGATAAAGTAGGATGAAAGGTTGTACTAAAATTCAAACGTGTGCCCCAGGCTTTATGTAAACTTTCCCAACATCGAGATGTAAAGCGTAAGTCTCGATCGGAGGTAAACGATACAGAAGCGCCATGGAGACGTACAAACTCACATTCGAATACTTCTGTCAGTTTATCGATCGACCATGTTTGTCGGACAGGAAGAAAATAAGCCTATTTCCTCAGTCGGTCAACCCTTACTCTAATTTCATTAAGTCTTAAGGTTGTGCGGGGTAGTCCGACTACGTAATCATAGTTATGTTTCCCATTTCTATATTGGAATGTTCAATTATTAGAGAAGACCACTTTGACGTTGATGTTCAATTTTAACTTGTTGACAATAAGACAACGAGCTACAAATTCAGCGATATCTCGCTTCATTCCAACCCACCAGAAATGGGTCTTCAGATCACGATACATTTTAGTTGTGCCCGGATGAATAGAAAACAGAGGGTTATGAGCTTCGATCAGAATTTGATCTTTAAGCTCCGAGTTATTCGGAACACAAACACAATCTTGAAACCACAGCACATGATCATCATTGATTCTGAACTCTAAATTAACATTCTCTTGTGCTTGCTGGAACTTTGCCCACAATTCACTATCGTCTTGTTGGGCTTCTTTGATCCGAGAGATTAAAGTTGGCTCTACCGTTAGACTAGATAGGATTTCAGTTTGTGAACTCGGATAGATTTCTAAACCGAATCATTTGATCTCCAAAGCCAACTCTTTAGAAACAAGTAAAGAAGAAACTTGTTCCATAGCTTTACGGCTTAAGGAATCTGCGACTACATTAGCCTTGCCCGGATGATACTGTATCTGAACGTCATAGTCTTTTAGAAGTTCGAGCCATCTCCGTTGACGCATATTTTATTCTTTTCGAGTAAATATGTATTTAAGGTTCTTGTGGTCGGTGAAAACTTCACATGTCTCACCATACAAATAATGACGCCAAATCTTGAGTGCGAAGATAACGGCAGCCAATTCGAGATCGTAAGTCGGATAATTGACCTCATAAGGCTTTAATTGGCGTGAAGCGTATGCGATCACTCTTCCGTTTTGCATAAGAATACAACCGAGACCTTTCTTTGAAGCATCACTGTAAACTTGAAACCCGCCAGTGCCAGACGGCAATACAAGAACAGACGGCAATACAAGAACAGGCGCAATAATCGATCGATGCTTCAGTTCCTCAAAACTAGATTCTTGTTTGGAACCCCAATTGAACTTGACTCCTTTTTGGAGTAATCGGGTTAACGGTAAAGATAGTTTAGAGAAACCTTCAACGAATCGTTTGTAATAACCCTCCAGACCCAGAAAACCATGAACTTCAGATACATTCGTAGGCCGGGGCCATTTAGTGACGATTTTGATTTTTGCCGGATCAACTTTGACACCTTCAACGGAGATTACGTGCCCAAGGAAAGACACTTGATCAAGCCAGAATTCACATTGGGAACGTTTTGCGTATAACTTTTTCGTTGGAAGAGTTTCCAAAATGATGCGAAGATGTTGATCATGTTGCTCTCTAGACTTTGAGCATATCAAGATGTCATCGATAAACACGATAACAAAGTCATCGAGATAATCCTTGAAAACCCGATTCATAAGGTCGATAAAGACTGCCAGAGCATTAGTTAGACCGAAAGGCATTATCGTGAATTCGTAGTGCCTGTAACGAGATCTGAATACGGTCTTCGAAATATCACAATCTCGGATACAAAGTTGATGGTAACCGGACCGAAGATCAATCTTGGAAAAGTATCGAGCTGTTTGTAATTGATCGAATAGATCACTGATTCTGGGCAACGGATACTTGTTACGGATCGTGACTTTATTAAGTTCTCGGTAATCGATACAGAGACACATCGTACTGTCTTTCTTTTTGACAAAGAGAACTGGAGGCCCCTAGGGAGAAACACTGGGTAGAATAAAATATGTCTTCAACAGATCATCGAGTTGAGTTTTGAGCTCCTTCATTTCAGTTGGAGCCATTCGATAGGGAGCCTTAGAAATAGGAGAAGCTCCTGATACAAGATCGATGGTGAATTCGACTTCCAAGACTAGTGGTATACCCGGTAAATCGTCGGGAAACACATCAAGATATTCAGAAAACAGGTATGGATGCAGAAGTACATGATACTTGTTCGGGATCCTGTAACGAGGCTAGAAAACCTTCGTTGCTTTACCAAGTATACTAATTAATGGTAATAGAGACTAGAGTACTAACATCTTCTTTTGGAGTATCTCCTGGTTTATCAATATCCCCAAACAATATTTGTTTGGCGTTACAGCCTATAATTTCCCGGTGGTGTGACAACCGGTCTACACCCAATATTAGATCAAAGGGGGACATACATATGCAATTCCCGATAAGCAACGAAAAATTGGAAATTCGAGTTATCACATAGATTTCACCACCCATAGGGGTGGATATCATTGTTGGAATTTCGGTAAATAGAATTAAATTATAGTCTACCCGTTCTTATGTCTACCCAATCCTCACAGGTCAAGCCTACTTAATCTACAAGTCGAAACCTATGCTCTGATACCACATTTGTAACATCCCCGTCCACGTGGTCCGGAACGGATGATGTCACTAACGGGACTTAACATAATTACACAACTAATTCAGAGCTACTAATAAACTTATATATTAAGACGAGTCTAAAAACTCCAAAACTTCACGCTCGATCTCAAGTTCCGTCCCCATCAATGTCACTTGGAACCTGCCGTGTCAGAAAACAAGAACACGGCTGAGCATGGCTCAGTGAATGGATTATAATATAAATTCAGAAACAATAATAATAACATCAATAACAAGCGGAAGACTTAAAAATTCAACTGAAGAGTGTTTTATAAAACTCAAGTCGGTAATTCGTTTAATTCAAAGAGATGTTCAGTAATACTCGAAAGCAAGAATTTCAATAACGGTTCACACTTTAACTTCAAAACGTAACATAAATCAATTCCGTCAATTCCTGTTCAAGTGTTCGTGGGGTGGCCAAACCACACGAACTATTGGGCCGGCGTGCGGGCACACACACCCGAGTCCCCCGTGAATTTAACCACGGTCACATGTTCTGTGGGTAAAAATTCTCTAGGATCGATCCATCCGCCCTGGAGCCAACAAAGTCGGCCTAGTCCACAGAGTCGGAGTCACAGGAGCCACCATCGGGCTGACTCTTGTGGACCGAGTTCACCTGCAGGACGCCATGACTACAAAGCCGCCATAGAAGGCATCCCAACTAATGTGCCCATTAATTGGGTTGTTCTAAAATCATCGAAATTCACAAATGCCACTTACCCGAATGGCGTTCATTAATCACGTTCAATATAGTTCACAAGTTCACGATCACTTTCAAATAAGACACGATTTAATGAAATGTCAAAAGATTACCCGAACAACGTTCATAAATAAAGTTCAATATAGTTCACAAATTCACGATCACTTTCAAATAAGACACGTTTTACTGAAACGTCAAAAGATTATCCAAATGGCGTTCATAAATCCATATCAATATAGCTCACAAGGTTTCATAAACAATTCCAAACGAGACACATATCAATGAAAAGCAAAAAGGGTTCAAACAAATAATTCAATAAACCCAAAATCAATGCTTTACGATAAAACTTTCATAATTCATATATATATATATATTCATCTTATTGACCACGTTCACGTGATCAGTTGTAAGGCGGTGAACCACCTTTAGGAAGGGTCAACTACATCAAATACTTGCCCACGAATCAAAGGAAGTGAAATCCATACCTTAACCGTAATTGAGATGTAACGCACGATCAAACGAGGTTCACGACGAAGATTTAACTTGTTTTTGCACCTAAATAAAACATAGATCGTTACTACTTTCCCGACATAAAACTCACACACTAATTCTTCTAATCATATATTTAGGTTACAAATATATTTAAACAACTTAAATGATCACAACTAACAGCCGGTTACGCATTGCAGAACTATCTCGACACATAGTCAAGTGCAGTTCGCCCTGCACTTGACAGCTTCTAACCTTCTTACTTTCGGGACTTTTTCTCCTACTTAGAGACCAAAACCGATTATAAAGTATAAATGGCGCTGTTCTATGACCTCTTACGGTTCTACTCGAATTGGAATCACTACATTTGGATCATCCATTGATTTTATATGATTTTTATAAAACCACAGGACTGATCCCGAGTACACACTGACCAGTCCCAAAAACATGCTGTTTTGAGCCACTTAAAGTCAAAACTGGGTTTTAGTCTCTTCATAAGAATTGTACAACACACTTAGCACCTTCTACTTGTAAAATTTGAGCTCAATCGGACTTACGGTTTGTGAGTTATGCGCTGTTAAAGTACGGACTTGCACATACCGTAACGCCCGATTTCCAAATTTTTCCCGATTCACTTTTATGATCTAAACCTCCATTTTTACTCAATAAAACCCATTCTAAACATAAGCTAACATACTAAACATCAAAATGGAGCTTAATGATTAATCTCTTAAGCTTAATCACGAAACTTTATTCTTTTAGACATTTAGCCGAACACTTGGTGAGCAACTAACCATATAACCACAAAACTCACCATTTTGATTCTAAACTTTACCCTTTTTAATCATACTTCAATTTTAATAAAACCAAACATTTCTAAACACATATATCATCATAACTTTGCAATTTCAAACCATAATATAAACCTAAACCCAAAATAGAAATCAATCTCAAGAGTACACAAAAACTTAGCAAACTAGAGATAAATTATACCTCTACGAAGGATTTGACGAGAGGAATCCGAATATGCAAATGTATCATTGATTCCTTCAAGAGATTGGGAGAATTTTTAGAGAGAATAAGATTTTAGAGAGAGAGACATAAGAGGCGGTGATGGAGATGATGAAGAACGCGTATGGAAAGTATGCAATTTACTATAGTGACATAAAGAATTAAAGTTGTTTATATAATTATAAAGAGTTTGGACATATGACGGTTTTAACCCTTCAACAATGATAAACTATTATTTAAGTACTATATAATTCGGGTAAGATAAAATACACGTTTTTAAATCAGGGTATTACAATTTGGGTCAGCCGATCCCAGACCAGTTGGCCTTAGGGGCTAGGTGACAAGCACCCCTTGGAACTTACTCTCCCGAACCAGAAAGGCTACATCGATATACCTTAATCCCATTTGTACCAGTAGAACATGGCTTTCTACCTGGTTCTATAGCAGGATTTGGGTCAGCCAATCCCAGATTAGTTGATCTTAGGGGCTAGGTAACGAGTACCCCTTGGGACTTAATCTCCCAAACCAGATAGGCCACAGGCACAGACTATCAAACTGAATGATTTTATTATATATATATATAATTTTTTTTTAATTTTTTTATTATTATTATAGCATCTCAATCACTTGGTTCAAAAACGTAGTGCTTCCCCCATATTTTCGTTTCCATTCATGATTAAGAAGAATAGGCTTTGTGAGCATTGTATTCTGTATAAGTCTAGATTTACACAATTTTGCGCTTATATCAAAATCTCAAACATGTTTCGCTGACCTTTCGACTTATTTCAGAAGCGAAAGTAGAAACAAATATAACTCCGACGATACAAAAATGTTCGTAAAATCATCCTTAACACACATTTTATTCATTGAATGAAAAATTGAAGAATTTCACTTCATTGATTTAAATTTGTGAAGGTTCAAACTTTCAACGTTAGTAGAAATAAAATATAACACAATGTTACCTTTAAGCACATGTCCTAAAAATAGAAAGATATGACAGTGAAAGGATATCACCTGATAAGTACGAGTTCTAAACTGATATGTTTAGAAGTCATAGTCTTTGAAGTACGGGTCCTGAACTGATTTGTTCAGAAGCCATTGTCGTTGAAGCACGGGTTCTAAATTGATGTATTTAGAAACCAAAGTCGTTGAAGTACGGGTTTTGAACTTATGTGTTCAAAAACCAATAATCGGTGAAATGCGGGTTCTAAACTGATGTGTTTAGAAACCATTTCTTTACTCCCCCTTAATGGCACAAATAATCTTCTTCCGAGAGTTCAACGCTTTGCTTCTAAATCTGCAAAAACAGATTAAATAGATTTTGGTACCCAACGTGTTTTGGGTCCTTGCTTGTTAAGCGGAGCTCTATAAGAAGGAAAATGATAAGTACCATACCAATATTGAATACTATCATTTTTAATAAAATCATTAGTTCCACAATAAGAACAACAAATTTTCTTTTGTGCAAACCTGATCAAATTATTTGCGGAATATATTGAATCAGGTTTAGCAAAAGATTTACCTTTCAGTTTAGTGTTCTTGTTGGGAACAGACGATTTTGGTACATCTTTTTGAGGAGTCGTACCTTTGACTCTCCATTGCATGTTGACTTTCTTGTATGAAGGAAGATCAACATATTTATACTTGGAAGAATTATCCACTGATTGATCATAGAAAAGATTAGACGGTCGAATCGGACTTTCTGAATAGCTTTTGGATTTGTTGAGTGACTTCACTTTGTTTGATAAGTCATTCCGTTCCTTGGTCATCAAATCAAGCTTCTTCTGAATGTCACAATTAACCCTCTTCTCTTTCATAATATCAGTCGATAACACGGCCAAATTCTTTGTCAGCTTTCGTATTTCTTGCTGAAATATCTTCCTCTCTTTAGAAAATTCGTCTTTATCGCACTTAGCTTGAAAGTCAGCTTTCTTCATCTTTTCTAGCTCATGACTTTCCTTATCTAGCTCTTGTCTTTCCTTTTCTAAATCCTTTTGAAGATCAGAAATTTTCTTTGACAGTTTCGCATTCTTCGCTTCAAAGCTTTTCCTTTCTTTTTCATACTCGACCCTTTCCTTCTCCAATTTTTCTTTTTCCAGAAATAAAACTTTCTCAAAATCTGAATTTTGTTTGGCAAGTTTTCTGCATTTGAGTTCAAGAGCTTTCTTTTCTTCATTATCTTTCTTCTCCGTCTTTGAAGCTTGTTCAAGTTTCTGGGAAAGAGAAAGAATTTGCTTTTTGTCATCTGAACGAGCAACTCTTTCTTTACTGTATTTTTCTCTTTCCTCTTTTAGCAAATTTTCCATGTCTGACAGCTTCTTTGTGAGCTCAATAACCTTTTCTTTGAGATCTTCTTTTTGAGCTTCTGACAAGTTCTGTTCCGAATCCTCTTTCTCAGTTTTCTTTTCTTCTTCCTTTCTCTTAAAAGCAACTTTAGATCCAAGCATTTGCTTTGTTAACTCGTTCCACATAAGCATTGGATTGTTTTTGAAACATTCAACGCGTTTGAAGATGTGTTGTGGAAGTTTGTAAAGTGCGAAGATCAAGTTGGATGAAGCTTCTTTGTCAGCTTTCTTTCTTTTAATCTCTTCTTCTGTATAATCTTTGTCAGTTCTGATCATTGGGCCTTCAGTGAAAGATTTTATCATGTTTTCACCATTTTCTCTACTTTCAATAAAATCGATGAACGCGACTCTCCATAGTTCAAAATCAGATTCTTTGAACAACACTGGAAGCCGCTTCATGTTTGAGGAATTAAAAAAAATTATATAAAACTTTTTCTTGAAAAACTCTTAAAAGTGTATGAAATACACTATAGAAAAAAATTTCAGTATAATTTTTTTTTTCAAAATACTCTTTTTTTTTATTTTTAAAACAAGTCAGAAACTCGCAACTGTGAGAAGCGAAAAGTAAGAAACTCGCAAGCTAAGGTTACGAAAAGTAGAGAAACCCGCAAGCAACAGTTGCGCAAAGTGGAGAAACTCGCAAGCAACGGTTGCGAAAAGTAGCCTTGGACACTGAAAGAAATCTGACAGATCACTTTTCGCAAGAGAAGCTTGCGAAAAGTTTCAGAAAACGGGTCAGTGGGTTGCGAAAAGCTGAGAATTCGGGTCTAAGGCTTGCGAAAAGCTTTAAAACTCGGGCCTTTGATCTGCGAAAAGAAGACTTGAATGAACAACAATGCTCAAAACGATGAAGCTTGCGAAAAGCTTGATGAAGGTTGCGAGAAGTCTGGATCTAGCGAGATTCGACTAAAAATGACTGAAATCACTTAAATCCTAAAAAACACTGAAATCAAACTATGCAGAATAGTTCGAAATATGGAATCGAACACCTCTTCTTCATATACAAACCTCTGAAAACCTCTGAATCACAAAAATTGAAGATCGAACAGTGAACTTTCACGAACCGAACAAAAAACTCAGAAAATCACAAAATTGATCTTGAAATCCTTCGAATTAGTTCTCGATCTTTGAAGAAGAAATGATCTACTACTGAACCGAATCCAAAGAACCAAAATACAGAACAATTCAATCAAAAACCAGAAAATTTTGATCAAATTTCAAGAAAATGAGATTTTCTTGATAAATCCAGAAAATCAATCGAACTTTCTTGCAGAATTCATCAAAATCTTCGTGATTGATCACTGAATAACTCCTCTAAATCTCGAATCCTGCTCTGATACCAATTGTTAAACCCTAAGGATCAATCAAGATAGAGAAGATGTGAATTTGTCATCTCATTGATCAAGAACACTGTATACAAGATATGAGTTCAGCACTTTCTCTCTCTAAGATATGAATGTGAATTATGAGAATGTTTCTAAGAGTCTCTACTAAACTAACATTACAAGGTGTAAACAACACAATACAACTCAATACATTGACTTTGACTTTGACCTTTCTATATTTAAACCTTGAAGACATATTGCACTAACATCGCCCAACTCATAGCTCAACGTATCCAAGAGGCGATACCTAACATCATAGCCCAAGTTACCGCGGGTATTAATGAGAATCAAAGGAATGTTAATGTAGGAGGAGGAACTCCTAATAACACTCAAGACAATAGAGGATGTAGCTACAAAACGTTCATGACTTGCAAACCCAAGGAGTTTCATGGAACGGAAGGTGCTATAGGATTACTCTCATGGTTTGATAGTATGGAGTTAGTACTTCATATCTGTAAGTGTTCGGAGGATCGTATGGTAGAGTATGCGGCATGTCAGTTGCAAAAGCGAGCTCTAACTTGGTGGAACATTCAAGTACAAACCAGTGGAAGGGAAGATGCGTACAAACTGACCTGGACTGAGTTCAAGGAATTGCTCATGGAGGAATACTGTCCCAAGAGCGAAGTTCAGAAATTGGAAGCTGAACTTTGGGATCTTACCATGGTTGGTTCGGGAATAGATCGCTACACCGCTCGTTTTCACGAACTTGCGAAACTAGTACCTCACATGGTTACCCCGGAGAGCAAACGGATCGACCGATATTTGTACGGATTAACCCCGGAGATTCGAGGGATGGTTAAGTCATCAAGTCCGACCACGATCCAAGCCGCCGTAGCCTTAGCAACTAGTTTGACCCATGATGCAGTCAGAGCAGGAACACTAACTCAGAAAGGAGTCGGTATTAAGAGAAGGCCGGAGAATCAGTCGGGAAAAGCAATTGGAAGTAGTTCAAGTGGGAACAAGAAAGTAGTGGGAATTTTTGGGATGAATGCTAAGGAAGTAGGAAATTACAATAGGCCCCACCCAAAGTGTAACCAATGTGGTTCGCATCACGAGGGAGCCTGTCTCATCTGTAGCATCTGTAAGCAAAAAGGTCATTTAGCTCGATTTTGTAAGACGGTGAAGAATGTGAAAGAGGAAGGAAGGGTATGCTATGAGTGCAGAAGTCCAGATCACTTCCGAAACGTGTGCCCAAGGTGGAAAAGGGGACCAAACAATAACAACGCTGGGTATCAAACAAGACAAGCTAATCAGGGAAACCAAGGAGGACAAGCTCGAGGACGGGCATTTGTTTTAGGAGCAGAAGAAGCACGTCGAGACCCCAATGTAGTGACAGGTACGTTTCTTCTAAACGATTATTATGCATCCGTATTATTCGACACTGTTGCCGATAAGAGCTTCGTTTCTTTAGAATTTAGGCCTTTGATCAATCTAGAATCTAAGAAAATGCCGAATGCTTATATTGTTGAGGTTGCTAATGGATTTGAATTAGAAGCTAAGGATGTAATCTTAGGCTGTACCTTGAACTTAGCTGATAAACTGTTTAGTGTTGATCTTATTCCCATTGAATTGGGGAGTTTCGATGTAGTAATAGGCATGGATTGGTTATCTAAGCACCGAGCAGAGGTTAGTTGTTTTGAAAAGACGGTTAGGTTACCATTACAAGGCGGAGAAACCCTAGTTGTCCAAGGAGATAGAGCTGGAAGGAGTCTGGAGATAGTATCATGTATGAAGATCCATAAGTATTTGAGGAAGAAGTATGTTGTGTTCTTGGCGCAAGTAATTGAGAAGAAGTCTGAGGAGAGGCGAGTCCAGGATATTCCTATGGTGAAGGATCACCCAGAAGTATTTCCAGACGATTTACCTGGACTTCCACCGTTTAGACAAGTCGAATTTCAGATAGATCTTGTACCCGGAGCGGCGCCTGTAGCCAAGGCCTCGTATCGCTTAGCACCTGCAGAAATGCAAGAGTTGTCGAATCAACTTCAAGAACTTTTGGATAAAGGATTCATTCGACCAAGTTCATCACCCTGGGGAGCCCCGATTCTCTTCGTCAAGAAGAAGGATGGATCATTTCGAATGTGTATCGATTATAGGGAGCTAAATAAGTTGACAATCAAGAACCGATATCCCCTCCCTCGAATAGACGATTTGTTCGACCAGTTGCAAGGTGCAACTTACTTCTCTAAGATTGATCTTCGATCGGGATATCATCAGTTGAGATTCCGAGAGGAAGATATTCCTAAAACAACTTTTAGAACTCGCTATGAACACTACGAGTTTTTAGTTATGCCATTTGGCTTGACGAACGCGCCAGCTGTGTTTATAGATCTAATGAATAGAGTATAGTATGTAGGCCATACCTTGATAAGTTTGTGATTGTGTTCATCGATGATATACTAATCTATTCTCAGAGTAAGAAGGATCACGAGCAGCATCTAAAAGTGATTTTAGAACTTCTCAAGGAGCAGAAGCTATATGCCAAATTCTCTAAGTGCGAATTTTGGATTCGGGAGGTACATTTCTTAGGTCACGTAATCGGGGAGAAAGGGATTCACGTGGACCCGGCTAAAGTAGAAGCCATTAAGAAATGGGAAGCCCCTAGGACTCCAACGGAAATTCGCCAATTTCTAGGCTTGGCGGGATACTATCGACGTTTCATCGAGAATTTTTCTAAGATCGCTAAACCACTTACCTCGTTAACCCAAAAGGAGAAGGAATTCGTTTGGGAAGTTCCACAAAAGGAAGCGTTTCAACTCCTAAAAAAAAAGTTGTGCAATGCACCGATTTTAGCTCTACCAGAAGGGACGGAAGATTTAGTAGTGTATTGTGACGCATCACATCAAGGATTAGGTTGCGTATTGATGCAAAATGATAAGGTGATAGCATATGCCTCGAGACAATTAAAAGTTCACGAAAAGAACTATACCACACACGATTTGGAACTCGGAGCTGTGGTATTCGCTCTGAAGATATGGAGACATTATCTATATGGTACCAAGTGTACTATTTTCACCGATCATAAAAGTCTTCAACACATCTTTGATCAAAAGATGCTGAACATGAGGCAAAGAAGATGAGTAGAACTTCTCAGCGATTACGATTGTGAGATACGTTACCACCCAGGTAAGGCCAATGTGGTAGCCGATGCCTTGAGTAGGAAAGAAAGGGTAAAACCTTCACGAGTCCGAGCGTTAGGAGCACTGGTTCAAACAAGTTTGAAAACCCGGATTTTTGAAGCTCAGATTGAAGCATTGAAACCTGAAAATCTGAAGGGAGAGACTCTTCATGGTTTAGAGTCTAGTTTTGAAACTAAGATTGATGGAATATGTTACTTTAAGGGCAGAGTGTGGATCCCAAAGGCTGACAACCTACGGGAAATGATTTTTGAGGAGGCTCATAAATCGAAGTATTCAATTCACCCAGGAGCGGATAAGATGTACAAGGATTTAAGGGAATACTATTGGTGGCCAGGAATGAAGAAGGATATTGCCATATATGTAGGAAAATGCATAACGTGTGCAAAGGTCAAGGCTGTATATCAAAAGCCATCAGGACTGTTGCAACAACCGGAAATTCCCTAGTGGAAATGGGAGCAAATCACTATGGATTTTATAACCAAACTCCCGAGAACTACCAAAGGGCATGACACGATTTGGGTTATAGTAGATCGATTTACGAAGTCTGCACATTTCTTACCTATTTGGGAAGATTATAAGATGGAAAAGCTTGCCTAAATCTACATCAAGGAGATCGTTACGCGACATGGAGTTCCAGTTTCCATTATATCGGATAGAGATAGTCGCTTTACATCCCGATTTTGGCAATCACTCCAAAAAGCGTTGGGTACTCAGTTGAACTTAAGCACGGCTTATCATCCTCAAACGGATGGTCAGAGTGAGCGCATTCAGACTTTGGAGGACATGCTTCGGGCATGTGTATTAGACTTTGGGAGGAAGTTGGGATAACCACTTGCCGTTAGTCGAATTCTCATACAACAATAGCTATCACACTAGTATTCAGTGTGCGCCATATGAAGCTCTGTATGGTCGCAAGTGTCGATCACCTCTTTGTTGGTTGGAAATTGGAGATAGACAACTATCTAGTCCGGACATTGTCCAAGAAACCACCGACAAGATCGCAATCATCAGGGATAGGCTTAAAGCAGCTCAAGATCGTCAAAAGAGCTATGCTGACAATCGAAGAAAGCCTCTAGAATTTCAAATTGGTGATAGAGTCTTTTTAAAAGTATCCCCTTGGAAGCGAACAGTCCGTTTTGGGAAAAGAGGAAAGTTGAGTCCACGGTATGTTGGACCATTCAAGATCACGGAAAGAATTGGACCAGTAGCTTATAAGCTGGAATTGCCAATGGAGTTAAGTGCTATCCACAACACGTTTCACGTGTCGAACCTAAAGAAGTGTTTAGCTGACGAAGCAGTAACCGTGCCCTTGGAAGAAATCCAAATCAACAATAAACTGCACAGCGTAGAGGAACCAATGGAAATACTCGATAGGGAAGTCAGGCGTCTTAAGAGAAGCAAAATCCCGATAGTAAAAGTCCATTGGAACACAAGGCGTGGGCCTGAATACACTTGGGAGTGGGAGGATTACATGTTATAAAAGTATCCTCACCTCTTCGCAAGCAAACCTGTTAACGCTAGTGACACTTGAATTTCGGGACGAAATTCTTCTAACCGGGGGAGACTGTGACAACTGTCAAATTCATATCTCAGGTTAGAACTGCTTTGGATACCTCATTTTTATGACATAGTTTACACAGTGCAATTTTAGCAGTAAACACGGTAAGATAGGAAAAATTGAGAAATTTTGCCGAAGAAATCCTTGAATTAGGAAATTATCCATAAATCTCATAAAATGGCAACTTAATATATATTTATACTACAAGTATTTATGTAGTTGTTTATTTTTATATATTTCAAGTTTATTATATATATAAATACTTTATTTTATACATGTATACCTTGTATTTTAACTTTAAAAGAGAATACTTGTATTTTGATTTTATTTTAAACCATGAAGTGACTAAAATACATTTGTCACACCACACCACCCCCCCCCTCAAAGAGGCCGGCCACCCTCTCTCTCCCTCCATATGTATGCAACACTCTTCATCATTTAACCTCACTCTCTCATTTCAACCTCTCACTAAGAGAAAGTTGTCACCTCCTTCTCTCTCCATCTTCAAATCTTCATCCTCATCTTCATATCATCTTCAAGTGTTCATCATAAACTCCAGCCCCTAAACTCTTCTTCTTCAAGAGTCCAAGGCAATCAAAGGTAAAAATAAGTGTGTTGGGTAAAATCCACACACATTCTTTCAAGACTCTTTCATCTTCTTGCATTTTAAAGTATGATCTTCATCTTTTCTACACTTTCTTCATATCTTTTAAAATCATCTTTTATAGGTCTTAATGTTTGTAGATTTACCATCATAACATCTTTTGTTAGTAAAAGATGGTGAATCCAAAATCAAACCAATGTTAAGACCAAAGATGAACATTTTAAACACATGCATGTAGTGTTCTTGGGAAATCCATCATTTTTGTTCAAGAGTCTCAAGAATGGATCTTTGAAAACCATTAAAAACGTACTTAAACAAACATGCATGAGCTCAAAATACTGAATTTTTAGTTGCATGTTGATGTTCTTGGCAATAACATCAACAATCTTCAAAATGGGTCTTTTATAAAAGTTTTCCAAGTTTGAGTTGATGGATAAATTGCATGCATTTTTAATGGATCACAAATATGTTTTGGAACTGAAAATAAGTGTATGGATGAGAGTCAAATCGGATTTTGCATGCAAAAGAATAAGAATTTTGGTTTAAAAGTCAATTGGAGAGCACATGCACAAGGTGTTGTTTGGACAGCTTGCTGTCAGATTTCACACCCCACTTCAAAGAGTCATATCTCACTCATTTTAACTCCAAATGGAATGATTCTTTTTTTGGAAATCATTTTATTGTGTTAAGATTCAAACCCAAGTGGTTTAATTCAAAAACTCAAAGATTTCATTTATCAAACAGTCCTCACAAAATCCGTGTACAAACAGCAAAGTCTTCTGTCGGGTTTTACGTCGTGTATTATTTCATGTACTTATACCCTTTCAAAAATTATGAAACGGATGTCAAAAGTTTCCTAACTCATTGAACCAACTGGACATAAAATTTCACGATCAAATTATACCTGGAAGTTACCCAAAGTTGGACACAAAGTGACATCAAATTCTGGACAGTAAAGGACAAATTATTATTTATTATTAAGGACTATTTCTAATCCCATTTCATCATTTCATGATGAAATAGTGGAGTATATAAGTATATATTATATTTATACAGTTTATTTATGCATTTTATTTATGTCTTTTATTTATGCATTTATTTATTCTTTATCCCTTTTCATCTTTTATGATGAAATTGTGGAATGTTCATATATATAATATATTTATATATATTTATGCATTTTATTCTTGATCCCATTTCATCATTTTATGATGAAATAGTGGAGTATAAATATATATATATTATATCTATATATTTATACATTTAAATATTTGTCATTTCGTTTACGACCTCTAATTTTATCGTTGTTACGATAAAATTTCGGTTTATACATATATATGTACTATATATGTTTATGTTCTTTAAAACCCTTTTCGTTACTTATTGGGACGAAATTGTGGAAACTTTAATCTAAGAAGAACAATGTATACATTTATTACGTTATAATATTAAAACACAACAAGGCATTTTATGATGATTTGGATAGTTAGTATCGAACCTTCGAGATTGAGAACTCACTAGTGACCTTACGTTCATAGGTTTGAAGTAGGATCATTTCGGAGTACTTGTGGGAGATTCCCGGATTCTATCGCGTATCATGTGAGTATTCACAGCCCCTTTTTCAATGTTTTACATATTTTGGGGTGAAAAGCATGTGGTTACTACAACTATTTTACACACCGATTATTTCGTTTTCTTGAAAATACGAAGCTTGCTTATTTATGCTCTATGGTATCTATGTTGTTGCAAATGTTGTAAGTTTGAGTTTCTTTTGCTATCATTCAAAAGTCCCCGTTTACGTATACGTTACCCGTTAACTCATGGATTGAGCTGTTGGTAATTATGGATAACGTTATTTGGTTTGACACCCCACTCACAAGTAGCGCTTGTTTGAGTGCATAATTATTGTTGTATTGGCGTATTGTTGGTGATAGAACATGCGCGTATGTGGAATGATTCCACCACTGTAGTAGGGGCAAAGTATGTCGGTATAGGCCGGGTAACGGGCTCAATAACTTAGCATTTTACATATGATTACCTTGAGCAAGTGGTTTTTACCACCGAATTATTTTATCCCATGTGTGGATTTAAACTATTTTGCGATGGCAAACAATGTTATACTCATTAAACCTGTGAACTCACCAACTATTCATTAGTTGACACTCTCATTTACATGCTTTTCAGGAGAACGTTCTTAAGGTTGGAATTTAGGAAGGCTACACGTGATGAAGCTTTCTTTACTATCTTTAAATTTTATGTTCATTTCCCTTTTGTAAAGACAATTGTAAAAGACAAGGTGTAACCTTTGAATGTATTTTTGATGGTTGTTGTGATCTTCTAACTTTTGCTATGAAACTTGAGCTGTACATTCCGTGTTTCTGCTTTAGCGGGGTGTTACACTTCGAATGGCTTTGCGGAAGTCGATGCGGTCTTCAACTATTTCCAAGGCTTCTCAGGCGTTTGATTCGTTTTGGTTGGCTAAAAACGCTTTCCGAAAATCTTTTTCCTTGGTGATGATATCTATGAGTGCATCTCTGACTTTTAGCAACGTACCATCGCAAAATCTGTCGACTTGGCTGAAGCGGAAAAACTTCTTTTCTTTTTGCTCATTGAGATACACAATTCCAAATTCTGGTTCAAGGAGTAGTGAATGTTCGGGGTACATCTTCAACTCGGGTGCATTCTGATTCGGTTTCAACAGGTTTATCTTCTTAGTGCGGTGCTCGACTCCCATCTGAAAATATGTGATGTAAGATATCAATACCTTGTAGTGCAGGAATCGTCTGACAGCCTCGAGCGCTTTGGTGACATGACTAGGTCGGATAGTTCGGGTTCGGAGGTCTTTCAGAAGAGCGTGAAAGTCATTCAGTCTGAGGTTCTTAAAGTCTGCTTCAGAGAATCTCCATTCATTCCCATCTTCGCGTCTGACGGTGAATACTGGAAACAGAACTCTAAGAATTTGGCCGGTTTGGATGTTAAGCACTTCGGTGATTTTGTGCTTTGTCTTGACTTGGCTGACTGGTAGACACCTCTTCATTACCTTTATATATTGGCTCTGGTAATCTTTGTCGAACTTTGATATCCCAAGGCAGAAAGTTGGCTGGATCGGGCGTAACCTGTGAACGAATAACCTCTTCAGGGAGTCCTCAAGGTAAGGAATGAGGATGCTAATCTTCTCCCATCTGATAAGTTGCTGTGGAGGAGGTTGATCAGAAGCAGTCTGTTGTTGAGGAGATGTCAGATGTAGCAGTGTAGAAGTCTCGGGAACCTGTGAAGTGTGGCCCATGGCCTGGTGTACTGTAAAGATTTTGCAGCAGGAACTAGGTCGTAGTCGATTTCATCATCGGCATCGGTGGGAAAGATCAGGTTCACCTCGAAGTTCATCGCACTGGCGGATTTTTGATACCATGCGTCTTCGGTCTCCGGGTCGATCTCTGTATCGGGATCTATCAGGTCAAGTACATCCCATTCTGATGCAGTATGTACGACCAGTGCCTGTGAATCTCCCTAGGGATTTTCAACCGTTGGGTCTTCATCATCTGAGATTTCCATGTCTATAACCATCTCAGCTAAGCTCAACTGGGCTTCAGGTTGTTCTTCGGTTTGTGCCACAGTTGATGGTTCCGGTTGAACCATTGTTGTAGTTTCGGTGAGGATTGGATCAGACTCAGTCAGTCTTTGTCGCTTGTTCTCCCCCTCACGGTGATCAGGATCATCCTGGTCATCGTGGCGTCATTTGAGTATGCCAGCTTGACCCTTGCAGGTGTCTTCGAGTGAGGCAACTCTTTCGAAACCTGAGTACGCTTCAAGTGATGTCAAGTGATGATGGTCGGTTTTTCGGAGGAGATGCAGCAGGATTCGTCGAAGGTTGAGCAACTTCTGGTTCCGGGGAATTCAGAGGTTGGTCATTGAGTTTAGTTGATGAAGAATCTTCAGAAGCGATCTTCGGGTTTTGTACCGGTTCCTCTGGAGTATTGGCCGTATCAGTCGTTGTTGTGTCTGATGATATTGCTGGAGTGCTCGTCGAAGGCTGCGGACCAGAAAGATTTGCCGAGTTCTCGATTTGAGCAGCTTCAATTCTGGGTTGCACTGAGACACGAGGGGTAGGTAAGTTAAAGAAATCATCATAAAAGTGTTGAAACAGTAAATCTAAATCAGAAAGTTGTGAATTTGACGTAGATGCATGATTAGGATTTACTAGGGTTTGTGTAGATCCCGAACGTGAAAGTTCGGAAGCTAATACGCCAATTAAACCGGGTTCTGAACTGAGTTGTTCAGAAGCCAAATCTGCGGCTTCGTCAAATGTCACGTTTACACTTTCGACAACGGATTTGGTCCGTTTGTTGTAAACGCGATAAGCCTTAGCCTGCATGGAGTATCCAATGAATACTTCTTCGTCTGCCTTCGGACTGAACTTCCCGAGATCATCCTTGTCGTTCAAGATGTCGAACGCGTGGAAGTACTTGATGTTCGGAATGTGGTTGTTGATGATCTCGTACGGCGTCTTGTTGAACCGCTTGTTGATGATGGAGCGGTTTTGCGTGTAGCAAGCAGTTGCAACCGCCTCAGCCTAGAGGAATAATGGCAACTTTGATTGTGACAACATCGTGCGAGCGGCTTCGACAAGGGTACAGTTTCGTCTTTCTACCACTCCTTTTTGCTGAGGAGTTCGCGCGGCAGAAAAGTTTGGCGAGATATCGACGGATGCCAGGTATTCGACCACCGTTTGGTTCTTAAACTCCGTCCCGTAGTCCGTCCTGATAGTCTGAACTTGCTGTCGGAGGTTTAGTTGATTGGTCTTTAGGTGGTTGATGATAAGATCCGGGGTTTCGTCCTTCGAGCGCAGGAACTTCACCCAAGTGTAGCGTGAGAAGTCATCAACCATCACCAGGACATACTTCTTCTTGTTGATGCTTTGAACACGCATTGGTCCGCACAAATCCATATGGATGAGTTCGAGGTACCAGGACGTGCTCGGAGCGGCCTTCGTCTTGTGAGTCGCTCGCTTCATCTTTTCCATCTCGCATGCCCCACATAGTTTGTCCTTCTCGAACTTGAGCTCGAGCATGCCTTTCACGTGTTCTCCTAGCACCAGCTTGTTGATATTCTTGAAGTTGAGGTGCGAGAGACGTCGGTGCCAAATCCACGCTTGCTGAGAATTGGCCTTAGACATCAGGCAGACTAATCATCGGTCATCAGGGCAGAGAGGTCGATGGTGTAGAGGTTGGTCTTTCGCGTTCCAACCAGTAGCTCCGTTCCGTCGTCAGTGCGGACGCTACACCGTTTAGCTTTAAATCTGACCTCTAGATCTTTATCGCAGAATTGGCCGATGCTGAACAGATTATGTCCCAATCCCGCGACATATGATACCTTCTTGATGGTGATCTTATCTTGGACAATTTCGCCATAGCCCAAAATCGGCGCCTTGTCATCATTCCCAAATCTCACGTCTCCGCAGTATTTCTCGGTGTAGTTCGTAAGCAGCTCCCTCCTTCCGGTCATGTGCTTGGAGCATCCTGAGTTTAAGTACCACACATGATCGTCCTGCAAAAACTGGAGTAACGGATTTTAGGTACCCATTTGAAAATGGGTCCTGGAGGGTTAGGTTTAACACCTGACTAAGGAACCTGTCTTGAAGTAGGTTTCCTCTTGGGTGTAGGTTTAACCTCTGATTGGGGAACCCGTTTTGAAATGGGCTTCCTTTTGGTTTTACGGGATTTGCGTTTTGGTTTAGAATTATAAACATGATAAGAACCAAACCAATCAGATGCATTTCTAAAATCGTCAAAGTTATTCAATCCACAATTAGAACAACATAAACAATGGAATTCTCTCTCTCTAAGAGGCGATTAGGGTTTGTTCACGGTGGCTCTTTCTGATCGAATTCTTGGTGGGATTTACGTGGAGGTTTGCTTGTTTGTAATTTTCATCGTCTTCTAGAGATTAACTAAGTGTCTTTATCGATTCTTTGCGGTTCTATTGGTTGTTTTTGCTGCAAGTTTCGACTAAGGTTTGGATTTGTGTGGTTTTCGTGTGTGACAACAAGGCTGCTGAATTTAATTGGTTTCTTAATTGATTCTATTGGTGGCAATCCTA
The DNA here is from genome assembly GCA_033807775.1 of Saussurea involucrata. Lineage (NCBI taxonomy): Eukaryota > Viridiplantae > Streptophyta > Magnoliopsida > Asterales > Asteraceae > Saussurea > Saussurea involucrata. Next base: position 106,142,508 of record CM066322.1, on the reverse strand, counting down.
TCGTGGGTCGGTTCTATGCCAAACGGTGCTGCACTCCATCTCTGGTTGGTGTCCACCCCACTATCTAATTTATTTTTGAGTTAGTGGGTCGGTGATTTCCATTGGTGGCAGCATTTCTTTTCGGCGGCTAGGGTTTGCTACAGTAGCTTTTGCGTTATCTCTTGTGGCGGCTGTGATTCCCATCTTCTTGGAGAAGCACATTTTTGGTTTTTTCTTCTTCACCAAGGTACTCTTACTCTCTTCTGTTTCTACTTCTGTTGGTTGTCCTCATTCCAAAGACTTTGTTGCTAGCCTTGGTTGCCGTCGAGTTTCAGCGCACCGGTCTCCGGTGCCTTCATTGCTCAATTAGGGTTTCCTAATTTAGGCCCAAGGCTCGGTTTCAGCTCTTTGGGTGTGGGTGGCCTCGGGGTAGCTTGATTAGGGTTTATGGGTGCTGTGGAGGAGGATGTAGTGGCGATAGAGGTTGGGGATGGGAGTAATGATGACTCAGTGGGTGATCTTACCCATGCATCGGCTGATTTGCATGGAAAGCATGCGGATGATGATGTGGCTATGAGGGGGGCGAGTAAGGATATGGCATTTGGTTCAGTGTCGATTCTCATGAATGTTCAATGGGAAGATACCTCCTCAGGTTCGTCAAAAAAGGTGAGCAATGGCTCAATTCCGACGGAGGGGGTGCGTAATTCAGTTTGGGATAGGCTTTCGATTAAGCGGGGTGATGTTGCTGATGCTCGACTTAAGTTTGGTACTGGTGTGAAAAACCAAATGGAATTTGCGGCGGTTGTTGGTTGCAAAGATTCGACGACTCTTCAATTCTTTCCTTTGGATGATAAGGTGGATTCTCGAATCCACATCCCTTTAAAACTTGCTCAAGATGCCGTCAAAACTTACCATACAACGTTGTATGGTTACTTCCTTGGACCTCGTTTGCACTTCCCGGTGGTACACCGAGCCGTCAAGGCGGCATAGGGAAAGTTTGGATTCCGGGATGCCATGATGAACGAAAACGGGTTCTACTTTTTCCGGTTTAATGATGAGGGTGGAAGCATACAAGCGGTGGAGGCGGGTCCGCTAATGGTGCAGGGAGTGCCTCTTTTTGTGTTCCCTTGGGATCCTACAAAGGGTTTAAGCAAGCCGGTACACACTACATGCCCACTTTGGATTAAATTGCATAATATCCCATTAGTGGCTTTTAATAGAGAAGGTATAAGTCGTATCGCGAGTGCCATTGGAGTGCCAAAACAAATGGACTCGTGTACGTCTACTATGTGTGAAAAAGCTTGGGGGCGACCGGGGTTTGCAAAGGTGTTGGTAGAAGCATGGGAGATAGGGGAGTTGAAACGGGAGTTAGAAGTGATGATCCCAAGTTTAAACGGGGGCGAAGATGTGAAGGTTCGGATTGGGGTGGAATACCTTTGGGAGCCCATACAATGCTCCCATTGCCTTGTTTTTGGGCATAAATTATCCTCGTGTGTCAAAGCTATGGTCAAGCCCATTGCGTTGGAGAAGAAAGTGAAAGTTGATTTGGAGGGATTTACGAAAGTGGAACGAAAGCAATGGAAGCTGAAAGCTCAATCGAGAAGTAATGTGCGAGACGTGAACACTCCAAACACTTCGGTTCCATGCAAAGCCATGCATGAGCCGGCTTTCATGGCTGTGTATGGCGCCATGCATGATTCGGCTACGTCCAAGCCGATCCAAGCCGAGAACTTGGCTGCTGCTATTCCACGTGGTTTGGGGGATGAGGATGATCCGACGTTTAGTAATAGTGTAATAGGGGATGGTTCATCAAGTAACAGCGATGTGGTTAAGGATACGCAACCCATCGGGGTGGATTCTGTAGGTGCCGTGGGTGTGGCTGATACGTTGCACTTGAGCACGCCTATGCGAGAAAAAGCTCCAACTGCTGCTGCTGTTGTTAAATCGCTCAAAAAACCTTTACGAGGTATCCTTAAAACCTCAAACAGATTTAATGTGTTGGGGAATGATAACAAGGTTGGTTGTGGGCCTGATGAACAGCGCAAGGGGGGAAATGTTGAGGCAAGCACACGGGAAGGGGACCCGTTAGTGACTTTGGAAGAAGGTGACCCTAATCCAAACGGTTTTTAATGTTAAATTTAGCTATGTGGAATACTCGTGGGCTTAATGCCACGATAAAGCAAAGGGAATTGAAGAACTTTATTCATGTTAATGGGATTAATTTTTGTGCGGCCGTGGAAACTCATGTTCAACGAGAGATGCTTTCGGATGTTTGTAGCCGTACGTTTGGAAGATGGGAATGGTGTTCGAACCAACAGTTTTCGGATGGTGGAACTCGTATTGTAATTGCATGGGACCTACGTGTAATGGAGGTGATGGTCCTAGAAGCCCATTGCCAATTCATGCACTGTGAGATTCGAATAAGAGGTATGCAATCTCCAATTTTTATTTCTATTGTTTATGGTGCGAATAATGGGACTACTCGTAGGGACCTGTGGTCGGGCCTTAGGGAATTCTGTGCAATCTTGGGACCACAACTGTGGGCTGTTATGGGGGATTTTAACGCCATGTTATTCCCGCATGATGGGTTTTGTGGTGTCTCACGGCGTAATTCAGAGATGCTCGATTTCTATGAGTGTGTGGAAGATGTGAAAATATTTGATGTACGATATTCGGGCATTCAATACACTTGGTGTCAAAAACCAAGTATTGAAGGTGGTGTGTTAAGGAAGCTGGATAGGGTGATGGCCAACACGGAATTCACTTCTTTATTTCATGATGCGATTGCCCGATTCCTTCCAAGAGGTATTTCGGATCATGCGCCGGCTATTTTGTCCTTTAAAGGTGGCACTCGTCGTAATGTTTGGGGTTTCAAATTCGACAACTTCTTGGTCGACAATCCTTCATTTTTGCAGGTAGTTCGGGATGTTTGGCAGACCAAGGTGGAGGGTACTTTTATGGGGGATTTTAACGCCATGTTATTCCCGCATGATGGGTTTTGTGGTGTCTCACGGCGTAATTCAGAGATGCTCGATTTCTATGAGTGTGTGGAAGATGTGGAAATATTTGATGTACGATATTCGGGCATTCAATACACTTGGTGTCAAAAACCAAGTATTGAAGGTGGTGTGTTAAGGAAACTGGATAGGGTGATGGCCAACACGGAATTCACTTCTTTATTTCATGATGCGATTGCCCGATTCCTTCCAAGAGGTATTTCGGATCATGCGCCGACTATTTTGTCCTTTAAAGGTGGCACTCGTCGTAATGTTTGGGGTTTCAAATTCGACAACTTCTTGGTCGACAACCCTTCATTTTTGCAGGTAGTTCGGGATGTTTGGCAGACCAAGGTGGAGGGTACTTTTATGTATCGTATAACGAGTAAATTGAAACTATTAAAGTCTCCTCTCCGAAGCTTGCGGTCTTCTTATGGCAGCTTATCACGGCGTGTAGAAACCCTTAAATTGGAACTGGATGCGATCCAATTTGCGTGTGATGAGGATCCGATGAATCTTGAGCTACAAGATGATCTCGTCCACATGCGGGTGGCATATCAACAGGCTTGTTGGGACGAGGAAGTGGCTGCTAGGCAACGGGCAAAGGTTCATTGGTTATTGGAAGGGGATGCGAACACTCGATACTTCCACAATGTTGTTCGGGAAAAGCGGCATTCACATCATATTCATTCCATATGTGATGCTTTGGGTAATTTTGTGCATGGGGATGATGTGTCGTTAATATTTGTGGAACACTTTAGTTTGGTTGTTGGAACTCGGGATGTTTTGGTTGATCCTATAATGCTGGCGGATCTATTTGCTCGCAAGCTTTCTCTATCCAATGCTCTTTACATGATTCGCCCAATTACTGACCTGGATATAAAGAATGCTATGTTTCAAATAGGGAATGACAAAGCCCTTGGTTCTGATGGGTTTTCGGCCAAGTTCTTCAAATCGGCTTGGGAAGTGGTCGGACTGGAGATTTCTATCGCCATCCATAATTTTTTCTACCGAGGGCATCTGGCAAAAGAACTTAATCACACTTTGCTATCCTTGATTCCGAAGAAGACTAATGCCACAAAGGTATCTGATTTTCGTCCTATCTCTTGCTGCTCGGTTATCTATAAGTGTATTAGCAAAGTTCTTGTTAACCGTATAAAGGATTTTTTGAATTCTTTGGTGGGTGTGGATCAATCGGCGTTTATTCCGGGTAGACGTATTTCGGATAATATTTTGATGGCGCATGAACTTGTTAAAGGGTATCATATTGACTCGGGTCCCCTGTGGTGTGCTTTTAAAATTGATATCCAAAAGGCTTAGGATACTGTCGATTGGTCTTACCTTTTAAACATGCTTGTGGGGATGGGTTTTCATCCGGTCATGGTAGCATGGATCGAGGAAATGATTACAAACCCTACCTTTTCGATTGCTATCAATGGTGAGACAAATGGCTTCTTCAAAGGAGCTCGGGGCCTCAGGCAAGGTGATCCTCTTTCTCCTTATCTGTTTACTATTGTTATGGAAGGTTTTCTATGCTTTTTCGAAGGTGTATTGATGAGGCAGCTGGCTTTGGCTATCACAAGGGGTGTGGGGAACTTGAGATTACACACCTTTGTTTTGCGGATGACCTTTTTGTGTTCACAAGAGGGGACGTTGAATCGGTGGAGGTTCTAAAGAGGGCACTCCATCTTTTTAAGATCCGGTCAGGCCTTTCGCCGAGCCTTGAAAAGAGTGAAGTTTTCTTTGGTAATGTTCCCATATCTACGAGAAATGCTATTATGACGTGTTTACCTTTCCAAATGGGTTCTTTCCCGATCCGCTACTTGGGTGTGCCGTTATCTACTAAAAAGCTAAGGGCAATGGATTTTGGTGTTTTGGTGAATAAGGTGAGGGCTCGCATCCATAACTGGAAGGCGAAGTTCCTTTCTTTTGGTGGTCGGAAACAGCTTATTGCTTCAGTTCTTCAATCCTTACAGCTTTATTGGATGGCGATATTTGAGCTACCGTCTGGTGTGGTTCATGCGTTAGAGGCTTTGTTCCGGGACTTTTTATGGGCCCAAGGGGATTCTTCGAAGGGTAAGTGCAAGATTGCTTGGGATAGTGTATGTAGACCGAATGAGTGTGGTGGTCTTGGGATTAAACGGTTGTCTACTTGGAATCGTGCTCTTCTTGCAAAGAATGTTTGGGACATCCTTACTAAACACGATTCGCTTTGGGTTAATTGGGTGTACTTGCATTGCTTACGGGATACGCCATTTTGGAGGGCTCGTTGGATATCGTCGTGGTCTTGGGTTCTCGTGAAACTAATGAACCTTAGGCCTCACTTGGGAAGCTTCTTTCGGGTAGCAATAGGTGATGGAAATGATACCAATGCTTGGGACGATCTATGGATTGGGAGTGGTAATCTTTCCTCTATTATCTCTTTTCGGTTTATTAATGCACATAATTTTACCCCATTATCTACGGTTCGTGATTTGTATGTGGGTGTTCATGGTGTGTGGCCCCAATCTTGGGTTTAGCGCTATTCTGAGCTTTTGGATATGCCGCTTCCGCCTTTGGGAAATGTAGGTCGTGATAAATTATAATGGGTGGATGTTCGCAACAATTTGGTGGACTTCTCGGTTCGGGAGGCATATCAATCGTTGGATGGTAATCATGTGGTGTTACCTTGGTGTAAGAGCGTTTGGTTCAAAGGCCACATTCCTAAGCATGCGTTTTGCACATGGATTGCTTGCTTGCGACGACTACTGACGCATGACCGTATTATTGCTTGGAAGGATGATCCGCCAGATTTGAAGTGTGCTTTTTGCGAAGCATGTATGGACTCTCACTCCCACTTATTTTTTGAATGTGCTTTTGCAAACCAAATTTGGATGGCAGTTTGTCAAAAGGTTGGCTGGAATGGTTTTCCTGGCACATGGAATGATGTTGTTGTTGCTGCTCTTAATACACCGGTTCTAGCTCCAAAGTTGTTGTGTCATAAATTGGCCCTTTCGGCGACGGTATATTTTGTTTGGCAGGAGAGGAATCGCAGGATCTTTACTCATGTCTATCGTCCTGCTTTGCAAATTGTAAAGGAGATTTTGGCCATTGTTTTGCTAAAGGTGGCTTGGAAGATGAAGAAGAAGAAATGTCAGATGGATTGATGATTTCTGATTGCTCTTATTACCCGGTTGAGTTCGTTGAGTTTGGTTGGAGGTGGATTTGGAGTACTTACTTTGTGATTTTCTTTTCTAGCTTGTTTAGCTCCGTTAGTTTGTGTTTATTTTGGTTGATTGTTGCTTGGTATGGCGTTGTTGCCAATTTGTATTGTTTCGCCGTTTGGCTGGGATGGTGGCATTTTGCCGGTTGTTTCTTTTTATTGTTGCTATAAAATTGCCTGGATTTTTCCTCTAAAAAAACAATCATGGGATAACTGAATCAATTGCTGAATTGAATAAAGTTTAATTGGAAAATTAACGCTTTGTTCCTCAAAATTATTCGAATGATTCAAACCACAATCAATAATGTTCTTCCTTGGATAAAAAACAGTATTAAATGACTTTGACGCCGACTTGTTCTCGATAGATTCCTTGGCTACCCACTTTTGTTTGCCTTGTTTAGCCCGACCATTTTTATCTAAAACATCATTAACGGCATGGTCAACAGAGTTTGAGTAGACAGGATTTTTATCAGTGAATCGACCGGTCTTTTGCCACGGCTGTGATTGATTTTGTGAACGAGAATCAGTTTTAGAAACCTTGTTCACAGTCGGGGTCTTTGGTTTTGAAGAACATTCGCCTTTTTGAAAATTGACCGGGCGATTTACCGCTTTTGAAAGAAAGTCGGTGTGACTCGGAAGAGGTTTGTCAAAAGGAAACGATTCAAACTCTTCATCTGAACTACCCTCGGAATTCATGAATTTAGAAAAATCAACATCGGGAATCGATGGACTAGGATTGGTCGAGGGAGGTGAGGAACACTTTGTGTCTGTGTTATTAGGAGAATCTGGTACGGAAGCTAAGAAAAAATCAGAGTTTAGATTCTTTATAACACAATCATCTTGAGACTCTTTACCGTTTCGTGAAGAAGTGTTTCCAATGAAAGCTTTGCACGATGATGTATCGGAAGATTTTGAGGAAGCTTCGGTTGAAATATCCTTTTTGTTTTGGAGTAGGTCAAGCTTCTCTTGGAGTTGACCGTTGCTCACATGCTCTTTCATTGCTTATGTTGCCAAAGCAGACAGTTTTGATGTGAGCCGATTGATTTCGTTCAGATGGATTTCCTGTCCCTCATCCGACATAGATTCGGTCTTTACGGATTTGAGTTTCTCAAGTTCTGTTATAAGCGCTTGTTTTTCCTTTTGAAAACTGGTTCTTTCCTTCTCGAGTGTCTCCTCTAACTCGACTATTTTTTATTCCAAAACGAGAGGAGGAACATAGAGTTTAAACTCGTCTGTCTCAGTTTTGGGTTTAGGTGCTTGGGCCTAATCCTTTTTGGAGGAATCCTTGTGCGTCTCAACCTTATAGCCGTCAAAGTAGTCATTCGAGAGGTATTTCTTTGGGTTTTTCTTGTACGAGTAGTTCATAGGCTCATACACAAAAGGTAATTGCATTTTCGTGGTGTGAGCACGCTTCTATTCCTCTTCTTTCTTCTTTTCAAGAGTACCAGTCCATTTGATTTTATATTCGAGATACTTTTTGTCTAGACCGAGAAAACCAAAGTGATAAAGACTCGGTCTTTTGGTCAAAATCTTTTTAAAGTACTGTGGATTATCGTATCCGATTCCCCATTCCTTGTTAAAGTATGTGGATTCCTTGGGTTTGTTCATGTGAATGGTCTGATCAGTTTGACCTCTTTTGTGAAGTTTGGTTTCAAGATCAGTTATTTTAGAAACAAACTCCTTGTGTTTGATTTGGAGAGAGGAGCATTGATAGACAATCTCAACTTCCTCATTCTCACACTGATCAAGCTTAAGATTCAATTCAGATATTTTGGCCCTTAAGTCCTTAGGTGCTATTGAAAGATTTGAACATTTTTCTTTTAGATTAGCATTGTCGGACTTGTACTTTTCAGTTATGCACTTTTGAACATCTAACTTTTCTTTTAACAAGTTAATTTCTAGCAGTTGTTCATTGGTGGTGGCCTTATAAGAATCTATTCATTCAACAAGTGGTTGCATTTGTTCGATTAAGCTTAGATGAATTGGTTCACATACCTGACACAAATTTTCCTTTTCTGATAGAGGAGAATGGTAGCCCATGAAAGCATCAACATCTTCATAATCGCTTTCACTACCAGAATGAGCCAGCCAGTGGTCATCTTCAACAAATAGAGCTTCTCCTGCCTCTTTCTGTTCTGCTAGAAGAAGTTTGGCTTTGTAGTAGTATGCGTTTTTCACGACGGGCTTTCTACAATCCTTGGCAAAGTGACCCAATTTCCCGCAGTTGTAGCAAGTGACGGGTTCGTCCTTCTTCTTTGTCTCGGGCCTGCGATAATTCTTCTCATTCTTTTCCTTCTTGTCAGGTTGCTTGTGCTCATCTGCCTTTTTCTTTCCTTCATATTTATCCTGATAATCATGGCGCTTGTTGGAAGAAGTGGAGTAGCGCTGATTATTGGATGAAGGTTTCTTGAAAAACTTCTTTTGCTGGAAAGATCTGGAGAGTAGGGCCATTGCTTTCTTTACAGCAGTCAGTTCAGGATCAAAATCACTTTCTTCCTCTTCTTCGGATTCTGGTTCAGATTCACTCGGCTCTTGGGTTTGTTTGGATCGACGACTCGAATATTTGCCTCGTTTTGAAGAAAAAAGAGTGAGTGGATCAACGTTTGACTTGGAGGCGGACTTCTGGTTGCTCAGAATCTCCATGACTTCATCCTCGTCCTGTAGAAGCATCTTGTAGAGTTCATGGATTGCGACGTTCTCCATCAGGTGGTTGTGTTTGATGTGAGAAGCGAATACTTTCCATTCAGGCAAGAGGTTGTTTAGAAACTTGAGCGCATTCTCTTTGTTTGATCGATTGATCTTGTTCTTGTGGAGCTCGTTCAGTAGGAGACAAAATCGTTCATAGGCTTGTGAGAGGGATTCGCCGGTGCGCTGCTTAAAGCCATCAAACTTGGTTATGCAGCTGTTGATCTTCAGTTGGTTGCCGACTTTACTCCCTCTCATCATCTTTTCTACCTGGTCCCACATGCCCTTTGATTATGGTTGTGTAGATCGAATTTGGTAGGGCCTGAACCAGATATCTCATGGCATACTTTTCGCCATCAAACATACCCTTTTCCTCTTCGGTCATCTCCAAGTACTTCTTGGGCTCAGTTCGATCTTGACCGCCTTCTTCTTGTGTTGGAATGATATTCATGGGTTCAGCTTGTGGGCCATCAGATAGAGCATGCCAGATGTACTCGTAGTTGTCCTTCGACTCTATGAATATGAGGAATCTGTCCCGCCATTGGCTATATTCTCCCTGGTAGAGGGTCGGTGGCTTGGAATCGGTGCTGATAGCAAGAGCGTCGCGAGACATCTTTGGTATTTGCACTAATGTGATCGTCAGACTTTTGTTCGATTCAAAGTGGAATCCTAACGCAAGGCACTATGAGTGGAAGTCCTAACACAGGTTCTAAGAGTGATATAGAATGAAATGGTAAGAAAATAACTAAACAGAACTTACCGGATAGGAATCCGGATGAAATGGTGTCTGATCTGGAAGTGTCCGGATCAGATGTGAGTGCAGTGTTCAGATAGCACAAAGTATCCGGAAAAAGCAGAAATTACCGGATAACAGGGAGTTACCGGATGAAATAAGCTTACCGGATAAAGTTAAAGTTACCGAATGAAATTAGAAAGCTTACCGGGTACTGAAGATATCGGATGATGTCAGGGAAGTGTGACTTACCGGATGTGAAGTGACCGAATAATAAGGAAGTTACCGGAAACTAATGAATCCGGATAGGTGTCCGGAAATATCAGGGTACCCAGAAACTTTGAGTTACCGGGTGAGATATGTCCAGAGACTACCCGTATCCGGAAATGTACCGAACACTTTGATTTACCTGGAAAGTGACGAATAAAGTGAACTTACCCGGAAAGTTTTTACGAAGTTCCGGAAAGGTCGGCTGAGGTATCCGGTAACCGCGGTTGTGAATACCAAACTCGATAGAGATTCAACTAGGGTTGCTAAGATCGTTCCTGAAAGATTAGAAACCTAACAAAACACAAAAATTACAAAAACCCTAATCGATTTTGAAGCAAAATAACAAGATTTGTACGAATTTTTTTGATTTTTATGATGAACAGGGACCAAAACATGTGAACTTGGTTTTGCTTAAAAACTATTCAAATGATCGAATTAGGATTAGAAAAATTGCAGAAACACTTATAAGATCAATGCTAATCGAATGCAATACGCGAAAACAAGCAATTTTATCATAATCAAAATATGAATTTTTGAGTGCAAAGAACACAGTCGACTAAACTCAATAAGTCTTACCAGAAACCTTTTGAATCACCTTGAATCGAATCGTTCGTATGCTCTGATACCAATTGTGATTTCCAGATTAGTGCATACACAATGAAATCAATAGAATTAATGAACAGTCAATATGATTCCAACTTGTCATCCATATATTGCATTAAGCTTCAGAGTGTTTACAATTATATGATATGAATGATAATGAATGATTAACCTAAAACAATAGGTTTAAGACACTATTTATATCTAGGCCTAATCTATCAAACCCATGGCCCATTTAAACAATTAAGCCCAAATACAACATTTATAATAAATTCCTTTTAACTTCTATTCAACAAGATTTAGTCCTAACATGATCCGTCTAGGGTCGCCACCACCGAGGGTCATAGATGCGACTCCGGTGAGTGTGGCCCCTCCCTTGATTGGAGAGGTCGCCCCTTCTCCCTCGTCGGCCGACAAAGGGAAAGGTTAGATGACAGAGGAGTCCACCGGTACCATGACGGTGAATTTCACACTATCGTCCAACTTCATGTCTGGCGAAGACATGGATAGCGACAAAATATTCCCATACCTGGAGAAATTCCTCCTGCCGTCCTTTAAGGAGCGACTTCAGGAGACTACTGTCGACGAGATGGGGTAGCACGTCGCAAGGCTGACTTTTAAGGTACGTACGACCCATCTGTTTTATGTATCTTTGTCGTTTGTTTTCTAACGTTTGTGTTTAATTGTGCGACTGCAGGCATTCCAGACTTCACTCTGCTTATACGCCCATATGGAGAAGATCCGGAGGGTCGCACCCGTTGCCCTGGAGAAAATGCGCAAGGCGCAAGATGAAACTTGCTTGGTACGGGAGCAGGAGAAGCTGGCGATGGAAAGGGTCGAGTGCCTCTCGACGAAGCTCGACGAAGTTCAGGACTTCTACGTGGCATCGATGAGGGCGAAGGAAGACCTTCAGCGCCATCTGAGGGAAGCCCTTGAGAAGTCCTCTACGACTAAGGCGGAGTTAGGAGCGACTAAGGGCTCCTGGGCCGAGAGCGAAAAATAGGGCGAGGACCTTAAGTCGCTCGTCGCGGCGAAAGAAGGGGAGATCGCGTCCTTAGAGGAGCGACTCCAATCGCTTGAAACTCTGACCCGTCTGAGGGTCCGAGCGGCGATCATGCGTTGCCATTTACGGGGATTAGACCCTATGGCCGGAGCCGAAGAGGAGGTCGCCACTTTCCTTTAGCAAGTCGGGGACGAGGAAGAACTCGACCAAGAAGACAAGCTCGAAGAAGGGGACCGTCTGACGCTGAGGTCGCTGGAACTGGCGATGAGGAGGTCGCTAAGGAGCAAAACTCTCCTATGCCTTGATTTTTTTTTGTTTATCTCTGCTGATACGGGGCGACTATAATCGGTCGTGCCCTTTACTTGTAACTTTTGGATATAAATACAAGTAAATTTTTGTTATACTATCACGTTGCTTTACTTTGTTGTAAATAAACAAAATAAACGTGATATAACAAAACTATAAAACAAGCGTATAAAGCAGTAAGACGGATGTAAAATAGTACGACATAGGTATATATAACTTTAGAAGTAACCGGGCGACTGGGCCGAAAATAATATTCTAAGCATGGGATTCAAGTCGTAAGACTTTGACTCCGAAACTCATATTAAAAAGCACCTGTTATGATCGTAAGATCCATGAGATGAATCATAAGGTTCTGCCTATGACGTACAAGTCATGACTTATCAGTCGTGACATACTAGTCGTGATCTTGTAGTCTTAGAGACTTTGTTTCTCACGATATAAATCGTAAGACTGCCGTTTGTGCGATCCTGTGAGCCTGTAATGTAAGATCAGCGGTGGTCGTTGGTTTAACCAACGACCCTTCGATGCTTAAGTCAGTAATCGGTTGTCGAAATAAATCGAAAGTAAAATTTTAAAAGAAATACTTCTTTAAATGTACTGCGTTTCAGCTACGTGGGATGTCTTGGTCGTCGAGGGTTTTAAACCTGTAAGCACCCTTTCCAACAACTTCAGATATTCGATAAGGTCCTTCCCACTTAGTGGATAACTTACCTGCGTTTGGTTCCTTGGTGTTCTGGAATACTCGTCGTAAGACGTAGTCACCTTCCCGAAAGATCTTGGCCTTAACATTTTTGTTGAAATGTCGTTCAACAACCTGTCGCTGAGATGCTATTTTGACCAAAGCAGACTCTCTTAGTTCTTTGAGAGTGTTGAGGTCATAGCTTAAGTCTACCAAGTTATGATCGACGAATGTATGTAAAAGTTCAGAAGGTCGGTGTATCATACCTGGGTGTTGTTGACATGCGTCACAGCTTCGGACGTACCTGGTAGCATCTTGCCTTATTGTCGGCCAATTTTGAATCGCTCTTGACGTGAAGTCCGACTGCCCCCAAGTCGTGAGCCATATTCATGTCTATGATCAGATTTTTGTACTCTGCTTTAGTAGCCGTGAAACTGCATTGTATGGAGTACACCATTTTGCCCCCTTGTGGGGACTTTAAGGACGACATCAAGACTTGCTCTTCTGGTGTTTGGAGGACCGTCGACATGGACTAGCCAGGTCGTGTCGTATGTAGTCGCCATAGTATGGTTTTCATTTTGTGCTTCTTTATCCAGTTCAGGACTGAAGTTAGCGACCAAATCAGCTAGAACCTGTGACTTAATCGCCGTGCGAGGCTTGAAGTTAATATCGTGTAATTGTTAGACGTCTTTTTTCTGAGGCTTCAATGTCGCCTTGTAACAATCACGAGCGGTCTTTTATTCGCTTTTGATTTCTTGTACTCCCTATGGCGTCGGAAATTTTATTGTCTGGTGATAGGTCGAGGGGACTGCCTTCATGTCTTGTATCTACGGTCGACCAAGTATAACATTGTAAGTTGACGAACAGTCGATAACATTAAACTTTGTTTGCTTGTTGACCCCTTTAGCATACACTGGGAGGATGATCTCTCCCAACGTGTTGGTAGAATCGCCATTGAATCCTATCAGAGTCATCGATCGACAGGTGATCTCTGATTTATCGATGCCCATAGCTTCGATCGTGCTTAGGAAGATGATGTTAGCTGCGCTGCCTCCGTCGACCAGTACTCTTTTGGTCGAGCAGTTGCCAGTAGTAAGTTGGATAATCAATCAGTCATGATATTTCTGCCAGCTGTCCTGTTGGTCGTCCTGATCGAATGTTATTGGCATCGCCTCCAGTTCCAACTCTTGCTTTGGTCGGGACGACCGAGGAATGGAATATTTACCCGATGATTGACTGGCATGCCACTTGGCTGCCGAATATGTTAAACCACAGACGTTGGATCCACTAGTCATGCAATTGACGATTCTCGTGTGGGCTGGGGATGCTGGTGTAGATCCCTTATCAATCAAACCTTAGAGATGGCCCTTGGGGACAATCCAGGCTAACTCCTTGTGCAAAGCTTAGATAGGTCTTGGCTTCGCTGATATCCGCATCAGTTCATTAGTAGACTTGTCGCTGGTTCTTTGGCTTGATCTTCGACTTCAGCGTAGAACATGGTTGACGTGAATCTTGTCTTCAGGGATCATAAGTAAACAACTTAAACTATCAGCGATCATCAGTAAGGCTGAACATGCTCAGGGCTTGCTGATGAACAGTGTTTGCTGAATGTGTAAATTAACGAACGAGAGTTCCTATCAGCGGTACTAAACAGACTTAGTATTTATCAGCGATAGTGAAACTCTAATACATATTGTCTACTTACAATTTTCACTAAGTGTTTCTCAGAGTCATTATTAAATCACTGAGGGTTTGGATCAACAATCTTCCCCTATTTGATTATGACATAGCAACAAAAGAAAATTGCTAAGTAAGAAAAAATAAGGATAAAAAGGACTCATAAAATATTTGTCCCATTTACTGTTTTCGGGGATCTTTTTAAGTACTGATGGAGTAAAGTACATTCGCTGAAATTTTTCATTAAACTTCGTATCAGTTACAAAGGGAAGTGGAAAAATTACAAGTACTATAAAATAATAATTACAAGTACAAAAGATACAAGCTGATAACGATAGAAGAATTACAGGGAATCCTATCAGCTAATAAGGTTCATCCTTAATGAGAAGTTCATCAAGGGTATTTGTGGTAGGGATCATCCAATCAGGGACTTTTTCTCCAAGATCCCTTCTTCGCTTTGCTTCTTTAATAATCAAGGGCTTCATGAAGTGTCCGAGAAGATCATCTCTGAAACCGCACCAATAGACGATATTTCTGAGTTGTTCGATAAGGGCAATGCATAGCTCAGAGACACGTTGAAAGCATTCTCGTCTATCGTAGTCTTTCAAGAAAATACCATGGGGTCACATAAGACTTTTCCAGGGATGAAGCCTTCACCAGGGGGCAGAGAGACGTCGAGTACTGAGAGATCAGGGTCAGAACCAAGAACTTCTTCTCGTGAAAAACCAATTCCGGTTTCGTTTCTGATAGGAGGACCTGAAGCTGGAGATGTTATATTTTTCTTTGCAGCAGGCCTTTTTGTCGAACTGGAGGAGTCGGAGGAGGGATATCAACGACTGATGTAACCAAGTCGATCTGCTTGTTCAAAGCTTTTTCGACGAAGGTTTTGAAGTTTGAACGTGACCGCTGAATGGCTATCCGTATCTCCAACCATTCAGATAAACCGTACTTGGCAATCGACGATGGGTAGATGGTTTCCTTTTGACCATTCTCTCTGAAGATGTCGATGACTGGAACATTTATGGTTGCCATTCCCCTGATGTTCACCTTGTTGATTCTGGACGCATGACATCGAAAGTGAAGTCTTTCTTTGCACCATTCCAGAGTGGAGTCAGATGTCGTGGTTTTCTTCTCGATGATCTTTTTGGCGTCCTTCCACAGTTGTTGCTGAATAGAGACAGGAGTCTTCTTCAATTCAGGATCTTTCACCGATCGTTGGACGTGCTCAATAGCATAAGCTTTATCTTTTTCTTCAGCTTTCTTTCGATCGGCGAGGAGTTTCTCAGCTTTGAGGTGTTTAGCGATTTCTATTTTTGATATAAGGAATCGAGGAGCACGAATGATTCGCTGATCCTCAAGCTGTTTAATCATAGCTGCTCTCCTTTTCAGCTCTTCTTCACTTGGCTGTTGAGGAACCAAGGAAGGTCTATTCTTGTGGGAGAGCAGTTCTTCTTCTTGTTCATCAGTCTCAACGAAGTCTAAGACCGGGATTATTTCATCAGCGCCAAGGCTGGGATTATTGGAGTTGTAGTAGGATCAGCTTCAGCTTGACCCTCAAGCAGGGGAGAGGACTAGCTGAAACAAAACGATCATATGGGTAAGATCATTTGGGAGAAGAGACAGAGAAAGAATGAGGTTAAGTGTATAGAGGTTTTATGGAGAGTAGAACTGAGGTTGAGAAAGGATAGAGGAGGGATGCAGTGAAAGGGAAGAAAATATATGTTACCTGACAAACTGGCTTTCGGAGAAGGATAGTCAGATTGTCTTCTGCAGCGATCCCTTTGTTTTTGCCTTTATCGGCTTCAGTCGCTGCAGGCTTTTTGGTGGTCCCCTCCCCTGATTCTTTTATAACTACCCCTTTTTGAGCAGGGGTCTTTCTGGGTTTGAAGGAGAAGTCGATATCATCATCATCATTGTCATCATCATCATCTTTGGGGGATGATGAGGGTTCGTCATCGTGAAGTTCGAGATCTTCTTCGTCTTCTTCTTCTTCCTCAGCTTCGTCTTCAGAAGGGATGATAACATCAACTTCCAGTTCTTCATCAAGTTGCTCCCCCTCAGAATGAAAGGGACTCTTCTCGGTTTCCTCAGGGTTTTCATCTCCCTGAGGTTTATCAGCAGCTCCAGAGATAATACCCTGCCCCTCAGCGTTATGGGGAAGGTCTTCTTGATTTTTCTCCCCGTCTTCCACATGACGGATGGGGGAGGAAGTAGTTTCAGCAGCATCAACAACATCTTTTGGGTCACTGTCTTCCAGGCCAGTGATCCCAACTGCAGTTTCGACCGCTGCCATTCTGTCTTCCAGGCTAGAAATAGCAGGGTTGATCTTTTGGAGAGTTTCCCGATCGACCTGAGTAAAATGTGAAGGAGGACATGTTGGAGCATTCAGGCGATCCATGACTTGCTGCAGGAGATTTGTAGCATTACCCACTGATTGGGTTAGGGTGCCCATCTTTGTCTTCAAAGACGTAACCTCTCCCTGAAGATTGCCTACCATTGTCTTCAACGATGTGACTTCGTTGGACAGTGTGGTGAAGTTATTAGAGAGGTTGTCGTTTGTGGTGTTTAGGGCTTTGATGGAGGTGGAGTTGTCAGCGAGAGCCTGAGCAACGTTGGAGATTCCAGCTTTTCCAGATCAGCGCTAGAGGCCTTTTCCTTCACCTCGGTGGTGAGTTTCTTCAGAGCGTCCCCATCGTCTGTAACCGCTGAGGAGTTGTTGGAGAGAGTAGTGGTGAGCGATTCCACTTTTGTTGACAAATCCTTGAGGGAGTTGTTGATGGTTCCCAAATTAGGACCTGTAAAAGATGAAAACTTATGAACAAAGGAAAGCTCAGAAGTTGGGGATTTTGAGAGAGGAGTGTTTATGATGTTATGTATACCTGCGGGTTGGTTGACGAAGTCATCGAAATTCCGGTGACCTGAAAAATGTTCGTAGTCGTCATCCAAATATGGTTGATGCGTAGACGTGCCCGCATGTCCTTTATTTGGATCTATCATCCGCTGTAGATCTTCAGCCGATGTGTCACTCAGGTGAATGACGTTTGCTGTAGAGAACGGGAATAGAGGTGGAGTGACCAAAGAAGATATGGGAGGAATAAGAGTTGAGAAGAGGGATTAGGTTCCGGATTCGGCGTTGTATCCGTCGAGGAATACTTCAGCGGTACTTAGAGGTACTAAAGGAGGGGGGTTCTGTTCCAAGACAACTTCAGCATTTTGAGACACTGAAGTGGGTATAGAACGGGCTGGTTCAGCAGATGTGGAGGAGCGGTCCATGGAACTTTCCAGCGTCTTCTTTGGAGAGACAGACGTGGAGTCTTCAACCTGGGAAGGCTTAGGGGGTTGCTCCTTAGAAATCTTCTTGGTCTTATGGGCGCCAAGTGGGGTGTCAGATTGTTTCCTTTTGCGAGAAGGAGTGAATGGTGCAGCCTGGGTATCAGCGGTTGGGATTACCGCTGCCGGGATGTGTAACAACCCAATTCCCATTTACGCAACAAATCACATAATATAACATAATATCGATATAACAAAAGAAACATCACATTACAAGTATGGTCCCGTAGTCTTTTACAATTAGCTGAAGCCCTTCTACTACAAACTTGTACTAAATATATACATAACATTTAATATTGTAATACAACTGCTAATCATGCCAAAATCTTCGTCATATAATCTTTCACAAAAGCCATCAATTGATTACTCTAATTATTTGCTATTTCGCGATCCACCACCTGGAATACATATTTTTAAAACAAAATGAGGGTTAGACCTAAGGGTCTAAGTGAGAAAAATCCCTGTTAGTTTGAAATCGTATATATAAACCTTATTTATGTAAATCACACAACACGATCAAATATTTCAATTTGAACTCACACATCATATACCTTCCCTTCTCATTTCTCCTGGCCATTTGAACTCACACATCATATACTCATGTAAATATAATACCTCAATATATTATAATTCACATATACCATACATATAAACACGTAATCACCAATTATCACATTTCCAAACCATACGTATATGTATTCCAGTTGAAAATACTTTTAAAGTAAAACTCACCTGTTTTGATTATTACACATGCTCGCAAGCTCCTTTCACAATGGTCTTATCTCTTACCACGACTCCACAGAATCTGAAACAATTTAAGGTACATACACCTCTTTACTAGCCAAACATATAAAGCCTACCAGTTCTTGTTCTCAACTGTATCACTAAACTTAACAACTACCGGGACTACACAGGGTACCGGGACTTTTCAGTACCGGGAGTTATTGACACCGGGATTTCATGTTACCGGGAGTCTACAATACCGGGAGTCTACACTACCGGGACTCCATACTACCGGGAGTCGACTATACCGGGGTTTCACCGGGAGTTCAAGAACACAGTCGGTTCCATTTTACCCAGATTCCAATTAAACCTATATAACTTCAAATTAAACATTCTAATCCGATAGAAGTCTAATACTACTGATTATAAATACAAATTGTAAAGGAACTTACCTCCAAATTGATTTCAGCTCGATCACTTGAAGCCCTAACCGTACGTTTTCTTCCTCTGCTTCCTTTTCTCTCAAAACACACACACACACACACATACACTTTCTATTTTTAGGAACTGAGGTTTATCTGATACCTAATAGGTATTAGATAACAATTTACACTTTTAGCTAAAACTATATGATAAGTACCAAAACACCCTTAAACTTATGAATTAATTCAAACTTACCCCAAACATCAAATCTTATTGTTAAATTATCTAACGGACTTACCCGGGGTATTACATCATCTCCCCCTTAAAAGAATTCCGTCCTGGAATTCTGTTAAGTAAAAAGATGAGGGTATTTGGCTCTCATTTCCGTCTCTGATTCCCACGTAGCATCCTGACCTCTATGATGCCTCCACTGAACTTTCACTTTCCTGATTTCCTTATTACGCAGCACTTTAACTTTACGATCAACTATAGCTTCCGACTCTTCCACATAATTCAGTTTTTCGTCGACTCGAATATCTGGTAGAGAGACTGCCTGATCTGGAGTAATCAGACACTTTCGGAAGTTCGATACATGAAACGCATTATGGATTATGTTCAATTCTGGTGGAAGATCTAATCGGTAAGCTACTTCATCGATCCTTTCTGTTATTGCAAACGGTTCGATATACCTTGGGCTAAGTTTACCTTGTCGTCCAAATCGGATGACTCCTTTCCACGGCGAAACCTTTAATATCACAAAATCCCCAACTTGGAATTCTAACGGCTTTCGGCGTCGGTCGGCGTAGCTTTTCTGTCTGTCTTGAGCCACTTTCAATCTTTCTCGAATCTGAGTAACCTTATCCGCGGTCAACTGAACTATATCTGGCCCCGCTAATTGTTTCTCTCCCACTTCATTCCGACACAGAGGCGTTCGGCATTTCTACCATACAGAACTTCAAACGGTGCCGCTTGAATGCTGGAATGATAACAGTTGTTGTAGGCAAATTCAATCAACGGTAAATGCTTATCCCACAATCCCCCAAAGTCAACAATACAAGCACGAAGCATATCTTCTAATGTCTGAATCGTCCGTTCACTCTGACCGTCAGTTTGAGGATGATACGCTGTACTTAGCTTTATCTGTGTTCCCATCTCTTTTTGAAAGCTCCTCCAGAATCTTGAAGTAAAACGACTATCATGATCCGAGATAATCGAAATTGGAACTCCATGTCGAGTTACTATTTCATTGATGTACAACTTGGCTAATCGTTCCAATGAATCAGTTTCTTTTATCGGTAGGAAGTGAGCAGACTTCGTCAACCTGTCAACAATCACCCAAATAGCATCAAACCCTTTCGGAGTCCTTGGTAACTTCGTAATGAAATCTGTGGTAATCTGCTCCCATTTCCACATTGGTATTTCTAGCCGTTGTAGTTGACCAAACGGCTTTTGGTGTTCGATCTTTACTTTCTTACAAGTATCGCATCTTTCCACATACTGAGCAATCCCTCTTTTTATCCCCGACCACCAATATAATTGCTTTAGGTCTTTATACATCTAGTTTGTACCAGGGTGAATAGAGACACAGGATTGATGAGCTTCTTGTAACACACGATCACGTAACCCACCCAAACGAGGTACCCACACTCTGTTTCCCAGACACAACAACCCACGATCATCTGTTACTAGCAATGCTGATATCCCCGCTAACCATTCTGATTTCAGATGTTCATCCTGATAAGCCTCCACTTGGCACTTCTGCAATTCGTCAAATATGTTGGGTAGGAGTTCAGTTCGTAGCGAAATAACTTTTAATGTTCCACTCCGTTCTTGACGACTCAATGCATCAGCTACCACATTTGCCTTTCCCGGATGATAAAGGATTTCACAGTCGTAATAGTTCAGCAATTCTAACCATCTCCTTTGTCTCATATTTAGTTCCTTCTGATCAAAGAGGTGTTGGAGACTCTTATGATCGGTATAAATCTGACATTTGGACCCATACAGATAATGTCTCCAAATCTTTAACGCAAAGACAACTGCTGCAAGCTCCATGTCGTGCGTAGGATACTGTCTTTCATGATCCTTTAATTGACGAGAATCATAAGCAATAACTTTCCCACGCTGCATAAGCACACATCCCAATCCCAGTTTAGACGCATCACTATAAACAACAAAGTCTTCCGAACCTTCAGGTAGTGATAGAATCGGCGCGCTGCACAGTTTCTCTTTCAATATCCGGAATGCCTCGTCTTGTTCTGCTTTCCACTCAAACTTCAGGTTCTTCCGGGTCAACTTAGTCAAAGGCATTGCGATACGAGAGAAGTCTTTTATGAATTTCCGATAGTAGCCGGCTAAACCCAGAAAACTACGTACTTCAGTTGCTGTCTTCGGTGATTCCCACTTTTCAACTGCTTCCACTTTCATCGGATCAACTTGTATCCCTTTTTCAGAAACTACATGCCCCAGAAACTGAACTTTTCGTAACCAAAATTGTAATAACCAGGTATTTTTATCTAAGTTAAATTTAGAATTTTATAAGTCCTTATGTTAGTATTTTGAGAAATTAAAAGTTAAGAGATAAGATTTAAATTTTTATAGAAAGTTGGGGGTGTGTTTCGACAATTGAGAGAAGTTTAGGGTTAGTTTGGTCTTTTTGCTAACCTTGTATACCACAACCGACTTCCAGCAAGGGAAAAGGAAAATGATGTCTTCACTTTTAGATATTCAAACTATATTCAAGTGTTAGTGTGTGAGTGTGAGTTCGGTTAGAGAGAGAGAGAGAGAGAGAAATCGAGAGAGTTTGAAGGGAAGAAGAAGGGAAAAGATTTAAGAAGTTTGTTGCTGTGATTCAGGTAAACAATCCATACCTTTTATGTGTTTTAATTCTCTAAAGGGTTCTTGAGGTTTATATTTAAGTTCTTGGTGGGTTTTGTTAAAAAGGGGGTGTTTTGGGAAATCTGAGCTTAAGGTTAGGGTATGTTTATAGTCTTAATCATAACTGCATCTTTATAGCAACATGCATAGCTTAAATCTACAAAATCTGGGTTTAGAATGAAACAGTAGACTGAGACATTCATCGGAATCGCAGTAGACTAACATTCATCGAAGTCGCAATAGACGACTGCGACATTCAACGAAGTCGCAACAGTTGGTTGCGACTTGGCATTGAAGTCGCAATGGTCGTTTGCGACTTGGCTTGAAATCGCAGTAGTTGGTTGCGATTCAAGTTTGGAATCGCAGTTGTTGATTGCGACTCCAAGGTGGAATCGTAATAGTGCGTTGCGACTCCAAGGTGGAATCGCAATAGTGTGTTGCGACTCCAGGGTGGAATCGCAATAAGGGGTTGCGACTTCGGGGTGAAATCGCAATAAGGGGTTGCGACTTCAGGGTGGAATCGCAATAGGAGATTGCGACTTGGTACTGTTCATTACGGTTGCGACTTGTACTGTTGATTTCGATTTCATATATTTTGGGTTGCGACTTGGGTTAAGGATTTTGTAAGTTTAAGTATTAAAGGAGATATTCGGTATTTTATCTGATTTCAGATTCTGTGAAGGATTGACCTACTTGAATTATCTTGGAAGGGTTTTTGCGATCAAAACAAGAGGTGAGTTTTTATTTGAAATGTTTTCAAATGGAATACATATATGTGATTAAATGTAATATGGTGCATATAATGTTTATATGAATATTGCATTGTATGAGTACTAGTTGGCCGGGCTTAGGACCGGTGAAAGTTGGTTGTACAAAGGGACAGTGGTGTTGGCTGTATTTAGTACAGCGGAGTAAATTAATTAATTGGCTTGCTACCAATTAATATGGCCAAGGAAAAGAAAGGAGAAAGGGATGGAAAGATTACATGAGTCATAATTGGTATTCTTACGTGAATTATGTGCAAATGTTTTCTTTTACTAACGGGGATTTTTCTCACTAGACCTCAAGGTCTAACCCTCATTTTTGTTTTAAAATATGTATTCCAGGTCATGGAGCAAACAAGAGACAATGATAGGAATTATCATGTTAGCTTTTGTGGATGTTGAATGATTATGAAGATTCCAGTTATAATTAGTAGATGTTATGTATTTTACTTTATTTGAAAAAGTTTGTACTGAAAGACTTAATTGTAGAATTTAAGGGACCATATTTGGATTATGATATGTTATTTTGTGGTGAATTATATGGAACTTGTATGGTGGGATTAAGGGACGTTACAAATGGTATCAGAGCCTTAGTTTAAGAGATTTAGGTATTAGTATCTGTACCTAGACTTAAACTGCATGCGAAGTAGGAGGTCCTTGTTATTTTAGAACCTTGGGATGATCAATATAAAAAGGTAGAAGGAACCTCATGTAAGGTAATTTCAGATTACACCTGGCCAGTGTAATTATGATCTTACAGGTACATGTTGGAACCAGAATACTTTATTATATAGGGTATGCTTATGTGTATATTAACCTTGTTTGAATCAACAGAATGGCAAGTGGAACGAGACGAACAAACCGAGAAGGGGAAGGGAATCCGAATAGATCTAATCCAACAGCCGGTGGAAGGGGAAGAGGGGGGAGAAGGAGGTAGAGGTAGGTCAGGGGGCAGAGTACAGGGGCGAGGCACAGAGTTTGTTACGAGAGACGACCTAGCGAATGAAATGGGAAGACTTCAGGCAAATATACAAGCTATGTTTAACCAGACTCACCATTCGGAAACAGAAATACCAGACCCTACCCTTGAAAACGAAGTGCCTATCGCACCTATTGTCACATCAGCACCCAGAAAGTGTGATTATAAAATGTTTTTAAGCTGTAAACCACCCAATTATGGAGGGGACAGAGATCCAGTAAAAGCAATGCGATGGCTGAAGGAGGTTGAAGCTGTATTTAAGACTAGTAAATGCGCGGAAGAAGATAAAGTGTTATATGGAACAGCAATGTTGAAAGCAGATGCCTTGTATTGGTGGGAAGCCCTTATTGACTCTGAAGGACCTGATGTGTATTCAACTTTTACTTGGGGCGAATTCTCGAGGGCATTTAAGGAACAGTTTTGCCCGTAAGCCGCAGTTAGACAGTTGGAAGAGGAATTCCTGGGCCTACAGCAAGGAAATTTATCGGTAAGAGACTACACTGCCCGTTTCTTGGAAAAGTCGCGTTTCGGAGAATATTATGTTGCCACAGAAAAGATGAAGATGGAAAGGTATGTATTCGGATTGAATTCGGAGATTAGAAAGTTGGTAACTGCAGCGAGACCTAATACTTTTTCAGAAGCAGTCAATGCTGCAGAAAATGTGGAGCGAGACAATAAGAGGGATGTTGGGGATAAGAGTGCGGGAAAGAGAAAATGGGAAGGACCACTACACGATGTGAAAAAGTCTGGATTTCAGCGATTTGATAGTCGTCCACCTTTTAGAGCAGCTGAAAGACCTTGCCCAAAGTGCCACCGTTTCCACCAAGGAAACTGTCAAGTAGATCCTAGAAACTGTTATAAGTGCGGGAAGTTTGGACACATTGCTAAAGATTGTAGGGTGGTTAGATTTTGTTATTCATGTAATTCGCCAGATCATCTTCAATCAGATTGTCCACTGGGAAGAATACCATCGGGTGGCACGTCAACAAGAGCATCGAGTGTTAGACCAACAGTACCGAGGTCAGAACCAGCAAGAGCAAGAGGCCGTTCATTTCAGATGACAGCAAAGGAAGCGGAGGAAATCCGGACGTAGTTACAGGTACATTCTTAATAAATTCCACACGTGTTAAGGTGTTATTTGATTCTGGTGCAAACCGATCGTTTGTGTCTCCTTCATTTGCTGCTTACATGCGTTTAAAGCCGAAAGTGTTAGATCATGCTTTATTGGTAGATACGGCAAATGAAAACCAAGTATCGGTTAAAGAAGTATTTGATAGTTGCGTGATAAATATAGAAGGGTGCGGAGTACCGATCCAGTTATTTCCAATAGCCCTGGTAGAGTTTGATGTGGTAGTGGGAATGGACTGGTTAGCCGAAAACCAAGCTAATATAAATTGTGATAAGAAGTTAATAAACGTTGTGTTACCTGAAAAGGGGCCGGTAGTGATTTATGGCGATCGTAGGAATTATCAGTATAATCTTATTAACATGATAAAAGCCCGTAAGTATGTTAGTAAAGGTTGTCAGAGTTACTTAGCTTATGTAATAGATACTAAGCTAGAGAAGAGTAAGTTGGAAGACATTCCAATTGTTAGTAATTTTCCAGAAGTATTTCCTGAAGACTTGCACAGTCTTCCGCCCGTTAGACAGGTAGAGTTCGGTATAGATTTAATTCCTGGAGCCAACCCTGTAGCCCGTGCACCGTATCGTTTGGTGCCTCAGGAAATGAAAGAAATGATGGCACAACTGCAAGATCTATCCGATAAGGGTTTCATCAGACCAAGTTCTTCACCGTGGGGAGCACCAGTCTTATTTGTGAAAAAGAAGGATGGTTCGATGAGAATGTGTATCGACTACAGAGAATTGAATAAACGCACGATCAAAAACAAGTATCCTCTACCTAGAATTGATGACCTCTTCGATCAATTAGTTGGAGCTTGTTGTTTCTCCAAGATTGATTTAAGATCCGATTATCATCAGTTGAAGGTCAAAGAAGAAGACGTGTTGAAAACTGCTTTTCGCACCAGGTACGGTCACTATGAGTTTCTAGTAATGCCATTTGGATTGACGAATGCTCCAGCTGCTTTCATGGATTTAATGAATCGGGTATGTATGCCGTATCTTGATAAATTCGTTATTGTGTTTATTGATGATATACTTATCTATTCCCGATCTAAGGAAGAGCACGCGCAACACCTTCGTTTGATTTTAGAACTATTGAAGAAAGAAAAGTTGTATGCGAAATTTTCAAAGTGTGAATTCTGGTTAAGGGAAGTTCAGTTTTTGGGGCATATAGTTTCGGAAAAGGGTATACAAGTCGATCCGATGAAAGTGGAAGCAGTTGAAAAATGGGAACCGCCAAAGACAGCAACAGAAGTACGAAGTTTTCTGGGTTTGGCCGGCTACTACCGAAAGTTTATAAAAGATTTCTCTCGTATTGCCACACCGTTGACGAAGCTGACTCGGAAGAATCTGAAGTTCGAATGGAAGGCAGAACAGGACGAGGCATTCAGGATATTAAAGGAGAAACTCTGCAGCGCGCCGATTTTAGCATTGCCAGAAGGTTCGGATGATTTTGTGGTCTACAGCGATGCTTCTAAGTTAGGTTTGGGATGTGTACTCATGCAACGTGGAAAAGTAATTGCCTATGCTTCTCGTCAATTAAAGGACCATGAAAGGCAATATCCTACCCACGATATGGAACTTGCAGCGGTTGTCTTTGCATTGAAGATTTGGAGACATTATCTGTATGGTTCCAAATGTCAAATTTTTACTGATCATAAGAGTCTCCAACATCTTTTTGATCAAAAGGAACTAAATATGAGGCAAAGAAGGTGGCTAGAGTTAGTGAATGATTATGATTGTGAAATCCTTTATCACCCAGGAAAAGCGAATGTGGTAGCAGATGCGCTGAGTCGTCAAGAAAGGAGTGGAACCATAAAAGCTATTTCTTTAAGAGTTGAACTTCTTCCAAACATTTTTGATGAATTACTGAAGTGCCAATTAGATGCTTATCAAGAAGAAAGTTTAAAATCTGAACGGTTGGTTGGGATATCAGCATTACTTGAGAAAGATAACCGTGGGTTGTTGTGTTTGGGGAATAGGATTTGGGTACCTCGTTTGGGTGGATTACGTGATCGTGTACTACAAGAAGCTCATCAATCTCGATTCTCCATCCATCCAGGTACAAATAAAATGTATAGAGATTTGAAACAATTCTATTGGTGGCCGGGGATGAAAAGAAGTATTGCTAAGCATGTGGAAGACTGCATTACCTGCAAGAAAGTAAAGATTGAGCATCAGAAACCGTTTGGTCAGTTGCAACGCTTAGATATTCCAGTGTGGAAATGGGATCAGATCACAACTGATTTCATTACCAAGTTACCAAGAACTTCAAAGGGATTCGATTCTATTTGGGTGATTGTGGATAGGTTGACGAAGTCTGCTCATTTCTTGCCGATAAAAGAAACCGATTCCTTGGAACGTTTGGCCAAACTGTACATTAATGAAATAGTAACTCGACATGGAGTACCAATTTCGATTATTTCTGATCGAGATAGTCGTTTTACTTCTAGGTTTTGGAGAAGCTTTCAAAAAGAGATGGGAACGCAGATTAAGTTGAGCACAGCATATCATCCGCAGAATGACGGGCAGAGTGAAAGAACGATCCAGACTTTAGAAGATATGCTTCGGGCTTGTATAGTAGACTTTGGGGGATCATGGGATAAACATTTGCCTTTGATAGAGTTTGCTTACAACAACAGTTATCATTCTAGTATTCAGGCGGCACCATTTGAAGTATTGTATGGTAGGAAATGCCGAACGCCTTTGTGTTGGAATGAAGTTGGGGAAAAGCAGTTAGCAGGGCCAGAAATAGTGCAGTTAACCGCAGATAAGATTACTCAGATCCGGGATAGATTGAAAACGGCACAAGACAGACAGAAAAGTTATGCAGATCGACGCCGGAAACCGTTAGAATTTCAGGTTGGGGAATTTGTGATGTTAAAGGTTTCACCTTGGAAAGGAGTCATACGTTTTGGGAAACAAGGTAAACTCAGTCCGCGGTATATTGGGCCATTTAAAATTACAGAAAGAATTGGTGAAGTAGCATACAGATTGGATCTTCCGTTGGAGTTGAGCAGGATTCACAACGCATTTCATGTGTCGAATTTTCGGAAATGTTTAGTTACACCGGACCAGGCAGTCTCTCTACCGGATATCCAGGTTGATGAAAAGCTGAACTACGTGGAAGAACCGGAAGCTATAGTGGATCACAAAGTTAAAGTATTAAGGAATAAGGAAATCAGGCAGGTAAAGGTTCAGTGGAAACATCATCGAGGTCAGGATGCTACATGGGAATCAGAGTCCGAGATGAGAGCCAAATACCCTCATCTGTTCGCTTAATCGAATTCCGGGACGGAATTCTTTTAAGGGGGAGATGTTGTAATAACCAGGTATTTTTATCTAAGTTAAATTTAGAATTTTATAAGTCCTTATGTTAGTATTTTGAGAAATTAAAAGTTAAGAGATAAGATTTAAATTTTTATAGAAAGTTGGGGGTGTGTTTCGACAATTGAGAGAAGTTTAGGGTTAGTTTGGTCTTTTTGCTAACCTTGTATACCACAACCGACTTCCAGCAAGGGAAAAGGAAAATGATGTCTTCACTTTTAGATATTCAAACTATATTCAAGTGTTAGTGTGTGAGTGTGAGTTCGGTTAGAGAGAGAGAGAGAGAGAAATCGAGAGAGTTTGAAGGGAAGAAGAAGGGAAAAGATTTAAGAAGTTTGTTGCTGTGATTCAGGTAAACAATCCATACCTTTTATGTGTTTTAATTCTCTAAAGGGTTCTTGAGGTTTATATTTAAGTTCTTGGTGGGTTTTGTTAAAAAGGGGGTGTTTTGGGAAATCTGAGCTTAAGGTTAGGTTATGTTTATAGTCTTAATCATAACTGCATCTTTATAGCAACATGCATAGCTTAAATCTACAAAATCTGGGTTTAGAATGAAACAGTAGACTGAGACATTCATCGGAATCGCAGTAGACTAACATTCATCGAAGTCGCAATAGACGACTGCGACATTCAACGAAGTCGCAACAGTTGGTTGCGACTTGGCATTGAAGTCGCAATGGTCGTTTGCGACTTGGCTTGAAATCGCAGTAGTTGGTTGCGATTCAAGTTTGGAATCGCAGTTGTTGATTGCGACTCCAAGGTGGAATCGTAATAGTGCGTTGCGACTCCAAGGTGGAATCGCAATAGTGTGTTGCGACTCCAGGGTGGAATCGCAATAAGGGGTTGCGACTTTGGGGTGAAATTGCAATAAGGGGTTGCGACTTCAGGGTGGAATCGCAATAGGAGATTGCGACTTGGTACTGTTCATTACGGTTGCGACTTGTACTGTTGATTTCGATTTCATATATTTTGGGTTGCGACTTGGGTTAAGGATTTTGTAAGTTTGTATTAAAGGAGATATTCGGTATTTTATCTGATTTCAGATTCTGTGAAGGATTGACCTACTTGAATTATCTTGGAAGGGTTTTTGCGATCAAAACAAGAGGTGAGTTTTTATTTGAAATGTTTTCAAATGGAATACATATATGTGATTAAATGTAATATGGTGCATATAATGTTTATATGAATATTGCATTGTATGAGTACTAGTTGGCCGGGCTTAGGACCGGTGAAAGTTGGCTGTACAAAGGGACAGTGGTGTTGGCTGTATTTAGTACAGCGGAGTAAATTAATTAATTGGCTTGCTACCAATTAATATGGCCAAGGAAAAGAAAGGAGAAAGGGATGGAAAGATTACATGAGTCATAATTGGTATTCTTACGTGAATTATGTGCAAATGTTTTCTTTTACTAACGGGGATTTTTCTCACTAGACCTCAAGGTCTAACCCTCATTTTTGTTTTAAAATATGTATTCCAGGTCATGGAGCAAACAAGAGACAATGATAGGAATTATCATGTTAGCTTTTGTGGATGTTGAATGATTATGAAGATTCCATTTATAATTAGTAGATGTTATGTATTTTACTTTATTTGAAAAAGTTTGTACTGAAAGACTTAATTGTAGAATTTAAGGGACCATATTTGGATTATGATATGTTATTTTGTGGTGAATTATATGGAACTTGTATGTTGGGATTAAGGGACGTTACAAAAATTCACATTTCGAGAATTTAGCATACAACTTCTCCTTCTTTAATAGCTCCAGAAACAAACGAAGGTGTTGTGCATGCTCTTCCTTGGATCGGGAGTAGATAAGTATATCATCGATAAATACAATAACAAATTTATCGAGATACGGCTTACATACCCGGTTCATTAAATCCATAAAGGCAGCTGGAGCGTTCGTCAGTCCGAACGGCATCACTAAAAATTCGTGATGTCCATACCTTGTTCGAAAAACAGTCTTTAGAACGTCTTCTTCTTTAACTTTCAACTGGTGATAACCGGATCTTAGATCAATCTTGGAGAAATAGCAAGCTCCAACTAACCGATCGAAGAGGTCATCAATTCGGGGTAACGGATACTTGTTCTTTATCGTGCGCTTATTCAGTTCTCGGTAGTCGATACACATTCTCATCGAACCATCCTTCTTTTTCACAAATATCACTGGTGCTCCCCCACGGTGAAGAACTAGGTCTGATGAAGCCTTTATCTGATAGGTCTTGTAGTTGTGCCATCATCTCTTTCATCTCTGGAGGTGCCAGACGATAAGGTGCACGGGCTACAGGAGTGGCTCCAGGAATCAGGTCTATACCGAACTCTACTTGTCTAACAGGCGGGAGACTATTCAAGTCTTCGGGGAATACTTCAGGGAATTCACTAACAATAGGAATATCTTCCATTCTATTATTTTCTGGCTTAATATCTATCACGTAAGCCAAGTAACTCTGACAACCCTTATTCACACACTTACGGGCTTTTATCATAGATATAAGGCTAGACTGATGATTCCTACGATCACCATAAATCACTACTGGTCCCTTCTCAGGTAATACCACATTTATTAACTTCTTATCACACACTATGTTAGCCTGATTCTCAGCTAACCAGTCCATTCCCACTACGACGTCAAACTCTATCAAAGTTATAGGAAACAATTGTATCGGAACTCTACACTCCCCTATATTTATCACACAGTCATCAAATACTTCTTTAACTGGCACTTGATTATCATTTGCAGTATCTACTGATAGAGCATGTTCTAGAATTTTAGGTTTCAAACACAGGCAAGCAGCAAATGCAGGAGACACAAACGATCGGTTTGCACCGGAATCAAATAACACCTTAGCACGTGTAGAGTTTATTAAAAATGTACCTGTGAAATGCGCGACCCCTAGTTACTGGCAGTTCCAGTCTTGGTATTACTGGTTTAACAATTGCTGGCCTGCCCGACGACCCACCTTGCTGTATCCTCCCCCGCGGACAGTCCGACTGAAGGTGATCCGGAGAATTGCATAAGAAACATAACCGAGTTACCTTACAATCTTTAATGGCGTGCCCGGTCTTCCCACACTTATAACACGCTCGTAAATCACCTTGGCAATTTCCTTGGTGGACACGGTTGCACTTCTGACATGGTCTTTCCGCTGGTCGAAACGGCGGACGGCTATCATATCTCTGAAATCGGGACTTCTTCGAATCGTGTGGTGGTCCTTCCCACTTTCTTTTCCCGATACTTTTATCGCCAGCATCCCTTCTAATATCTCGTTCAACATTCTCCGCGGCATCAACTGCAGCTGAGAAGGTATCAGGTCCTTTTGCAGTTACTAGCCTTCTGACTTCTGAGTTCAGCCCAAAGATAAACCTTTTCGTCTTCATCGCCTCCATAGCAACGTAGTATTCTGCGAACCGAGACTTTTCCAGAAAGCTAGCGGTGTAGTCTCGAACGGATAAGTTTCCTTGTTGCAAGTTCATAAATTCCCCTTCCAGTTGTTTGACGGCTGCTTGGGGACAAAATGCGTTCCTGTAGGCTATCACAAATTCTTCCCAAGAGAGGGTAGAATAAACATCAGATCCTTTAGAATGAATGAAGGATTCCCACCAATACAAAGCATCCCCCTTTAACATTGCTACTCCGTATAATACTCTATCTTCGTCAGCGCACTTACTCGTCTTGAAAATAGCTTCTATTTCCTTCATCCATCTCATTGCTTTCACTGGATCCCTGTCTCCTGAGTAGGTCGGAGGTCTACAGCTTAAAAACAATTTGTAGTCGCACCTCCTTTGTACTGGTACAACAGTCGATGTGATTGGCATTTTATCTTCCGGTCCGGGATCCGGTATTCCAGTTTCATTATGACGGTTCCGATCAAACATTGTTTGTATGCTAGCCTGCAATCTTCCCATTTCTGCCATTAGATCATCCTTGGTAACAAACTATGTACCCTGTGGCTGGACTCTGCCTCCGGCTCGACCTTTAGCTCTACCCCCGGTTCTACCCCCGACTCTGCCCCCAGTTCTGCCTCCCCTGTCCCCCGTTCCTATCGGCGGATTCGTACTATTCGGATTTCTTCCTCCTCCTCGATTCGAATTCCGTGTACCGCTTGCCATTCTGTAGATTTAAACAAGGTTAATACACACATAAGCACATACCCCATATAACAAGGTATTCCAGTTCAAACATGTACCTGTAAGATCACAATTACACTGGCCAGGTGTAATATGAATTTACCTTACATGATGTTCCTTCTACCTTTTATACTTCATCATCCCAAGGTTCTATAATGATAGGGACATCCTACTTCACATGCAGTTTAAGTCTAGGTACAGATACAAATACCTAAATCCCTTAAACTAAGGCTCTGATACCATTTGTAACAACCCAATTCCCATTTACACAACAAATCACATAATATAACATAATATCGATATAACAAAAGAAACATCACATTACAAGTATGGTACCGTAGTCTTTTACAATTAGCAGAAGCCCTTCTACTACAAACTTGTACTAAATATATACATAACATTTAATATTGTAATACAACTGCTAATCATGCCAAAATCTTCGTCATATAATCCTTCACAAAAGCCATCCATTGATTACTCTAATTATTTGCTATTTCGCGATCCACCACCTGGAATACATATTTTTAAAACAAAATGAGGGTTAGACCTAAGGTCTAAGTGAGAAAAATCCCTGTTAGTTTGAAATCGTATATATAAACCTTATTTATGTAAATCACACAACACGATCAAATATTTCAATTTGAACTCACACATCATATACCTTCCCTTCTCATTTCTCCTGGCCATATTAGTTGGTTGCAAGCCAACTAATAGATTTACAACGCTGTACAACATTTACAGCCAAACAACGCTATACGGATTCTATAGACAAACACACCGGTCCTA
The DNA here is from genome assembly GCA_033807775.1 of Saussurea involucrata. Taxonomy (NCBI): domain Eukaryota; kingdom Viridiplantae; phylum Streptophyta; class Magnoliopsida; order Asterales; family Asteraceae; genus Saussurea; species Saussurea involucrata. The sequence continues at coordinate 106,109,918 of CM066322.1, read as the reverse complement.
AGCCCGGCCAACGTATTATAACACATTTATAATACTCATGTAAATCTAATACCTCAATATATTATAATTCACATATACCATACATATAAACACGTAATCACCAATTATCACATTTCCAAACCATACGTATATGTATTCCAGTTGAAAATACTTTTAAAGTAAAACTCACCTGTTTTGATTATTACACACGCTCGCAAGCTCCTTTCACAATGGTCTTATCTCTTACCACGACTCCACAGAATCTGAAACAATTTAAGGTACATACACCTCTTTACTAGCCAAACATATAAAGCCTACCAGTTCTTGTTCTCAACTGTATCACTAAACTTAACAACTACCGGGACTACACAGGGTACCAGGACTTCTCAGTACCGGGAGTTATTGACACCGGGATTTCATGTTACCGGGAGTCTACAATACCGGGAGTCTACACTATCGGGACTCCATACTACCGGGACTCCATACTACCGGGAGTCGACTATACCGGGGTTTCACCGGGAGTCCAAGAACACAGTCGGTTCCATTTTACCCAGATTCCAATTAAACCTATATAACTTCAAATTAAACATTCTAATCCGATAGAAGTCTAATACTACTGATTATAAACACAAATTGTAAAGGAACTTACCTCCAAATTGATTTCAGCTCGATCACTTGAAGCCCTAACCGTACGTTTTCTTCCTCTGCTTCCTTTTCTCTCAAAACACACACACACACATACACTTTCTATTTTTAGGAACTGAGGTTTATCTGATACCTAATAGGTATTAGATAACAATTTACACTTTTAGCTAAAACTATATGATAAGTACCAAAACACCCTTAAACTTATGAATTAATTCAAACTTACCCGGGACTTCTCACTACCGGGAGTTATCGACACCGGGATTTCATGTTACCGGGAGTCTACAATACCGGGAGTCTACACTACCGGGACTCCATACTACCGGGACTCTATACTACCGGGAGTCGACTATACCGGGGTTTCACCGGGAGTCCAAGAACACCAAATCTTATTGTTAAATTATCTAACGGACTTACCAGGGGTATTACAGGATGGTAGCCGCAGAAGTAGAAGAAGTCGGTATGAGAAGAGGTAAGAGTGTAGAGAGACGTACCTTATTTGGCAGTGGCTTGAAGTCAAGGATCTTAGGGCCAACCTGGGATAACTTCAGGTCTCCAACTTTTGGGTACTGATCCCGAAGTTCTTGTCTAAAGAGAGAACTGAGAAAGCAGGGATAAGGAACATTTGTTGACCGCTTTGTTTCTTCGACCCTTAGCATCATGTCGTCGAAGATGATCTTGGCCCAGTCGATATGGAGCCCCTTCATCAGCGTATACCCCATAGCCTGTTGGGGTTGTGAGGCCTGATCAGTTGACCCGACCTTAGCTGTCATACAGCTGATGAGGTGTGCGAAGATGAAGTTCATTTCGCTTGGCATCTTTCTCTTGAGGACGGAAGTTAGCTTCTTCTCAGGGAGTTTATCTCTCCCTGTGTTCCATGTGTAGTTCATTGCATCCAGAAATGCAATGATTTCAGCTCTACCTGCCTCGGTCTTGACGTTAGGTAAGGAAACGAAACGTCTATCCCTTGGGCTTCCAGGGAGGTTGAGGGCAGACCTGATTGCCCGTGGATGAATCTTTACTTCACCGAATTCAGTTTCGAAGAGGATGACATCCACTTTCTTTTCAGGGTTTTTGGTAGAGGCAATCTGAGATTTTTTGGCAGTATACCAGAATTGGGATAACAGGTTTTTATGAGCAGGGGGTTTAACGGTCAGTGATGTCGCCAGAGGACAGCTCTTCAAAAAGTTCACAACATCATTAAGATGAGTGATCTGTTTCCTTAGGGGGGGGGGGGGGAAGTCGAATAAGGCATAGGGGTTGTTGCCATGGAATGTGATCTGCTCCAAAGAGAAGTTCACATTTGGTGCTTTGACGATTTCAGTCCTTTCAGAAGATGTAGTGGGAGACTGAGTGTTGGTAGCTTCTGTGGTTTCCATTTCTGTTCATAACATACAAACATGAAGAATATGAAGAGTAGTTCTTAAAATGGAAAAGATTCCAAAATAAGGGTTTTCTAGTTTTGAAAAGAAGTACAAAACATAGTGAAAGTTCTTGTTTTCCAATTTCCTTTTATGGAAAAGATTCTGGAAAAATATATGAAAATGTCAAGTTTAAGATTTTGATTATAAACTCAAAGAACAATCTGTAAGCAGATTGTGTTCATAAAACCATGAAGAAAATGATTTCGTTTTTGAGAAAGTTCCTTTGTTTGATCTTTTAAGAACAATAATAAGATAAAAAAACAGGTTTATTTGATGGATAATAAGAGAAATATTAACCTTTTGCGATGAATAAGATGAAGATGAACGAGTTCTTGAGAAATAAGTTCAAATGCAACAGTTGATTCTTGCTTGAGAGAGATTAAGTTCGCGTAAAAGGTAAAAATATAAACTCAAAGGGTTTATATAGTGTGAGAGAGAGAGAGAGAGAAACTATGAGCGGGAAAGGTTTTTCATGATGACACGGACACGTCCCTTGAATCTGATTGGACAAGGAAACGAAACGGGCGAACGTGTCAGACAAAAATGTGCGCCATTGTTTATCCGTTGTGATGACATCACAAACGTCCTTTCACATTTTAAGGTGTCTTTGAGGATTTTAAAAACCCAGGGACATTTTAAAAATAAGAAGCACTGATTAGAAATGTCAGTGAGTTTTAGAATTTCAAAATATCACTGAAAGGAAGAGATTTTAGCGATGCAATTTGTTTTGAAATCTTGCATTCTTAAGCGAACGTCAGCGAGTAAGAGAGAACATACCTTGATGTCAGTGAGTCAATTTTGGTTCAGAGATAGGGTGATTAATAGGGTTATACAAATTCATTTTATCACTGATTAAATGTGAACCACTGAAGATTTTACTCTTCTAAGTTCAGCATTCCAAGCTCGCTTATGAGAAAGTTGAATCTTGTCTCATCAAGAGGTTTGGTGAAAAGATCAGCTAATTGAAAATCAGTTGGGATAAAATGAAGTTCTATATCACCATTCATCACATGATCTCTGATAAAATGATACCTGATCTCGATGTGTTTGGTCTTTGAGTGTAGCACTGGATTGTTTGCTATAGCGATGGCACTAGTGCTGTCGCAATAGATTGGAATTTTGGAGAGCTGAAGGTCATAGTTCAGTAGTTGATTTCTCATCCATAAGACCTGAGAACAACAGCTTCCAGCAGCTACGTACTCAGCGGTTGAGGTGGATATTGAGTTTTGCTTTTTACTTGTCCAACTCACCAGCTTTCCACCCAGGAGCTGACAGCCTACGGTGGTGCTTTTCCTATCCAATTTGCATCCTGCAAAATCACTATCTGAATAGGCGATTAGATCAAACCCTGAGTCTTTGGGATACCAAAGACCTAGGTTAGGAGTACCCTTAAGGTATCGAAAAATACGCTTTACAGCGATCAAATGAGATTCCTTAGGTTCAGCTTGATATCGTGCACATAAACAGGTTCCATACATGATATTAGGACGGCTAGCTGTAAGATACAGAAGAGAGCCGATCATCCCATGGTACGTTGTGACATTAACAGGTTTCCGTGAAGGATCTTTGTTAAGTGTCAGCGGCAGTGCCATTGGGGTTTTCATAGCTGAGCTTTGAGTTAAATCAAACCTTTTCAGCATATCTTTAACCTACTTACCTTGGTGAATGAAAGTACCTTTTTCATTCTGCTTGATTTGAAGACCAAGGAAATAGGTTAGTTCACCCATCATACTCATTTTATATTCAGCTTTCATTCTTTCAGCGAAACGAGTACATAGGTCAGGGTTAGTAGAACCAAATATAATATCATCGACATATTTTTGAACAAGAATGATATGACCTTTTACTTTCCTGAAAAATAGAGTTTTATCGATTTGACTACGCTTAAATTTTTCAATATGGAGATAAGTAGAGATAGTGTCATACCATGCACGAGGAGCTTGCTTTAAGCCATAAAGTGCCTTATCCAGTTTATATACATTACCTGGACGCTTAGGATCAGTGAATCCTGGAGGTTGTTCCACGTAGACTTCCTCATTCAACCTTCCGTTGAGGAATGATGATTTAACATCCATCCGATATACTTTGAAGTCTTTGTGAACAGCGTAAGCTAAGAATAGACGAATAGCTTTGAGTCTTGCCACTGGGGCAAATGTCTCGTCGTAGTCTATGCCTTCCTTTTGTCTGTATCCCTGAGCAACAAGACGAGCCTTGTTGCGGGTTACAGTTCCATGTTCATCGAACTTGTTTCAATAGACCCATTTAGTGCCTATCACTGACTTGTCAGATGGTCTTGGAACGAGCTTCCAAACTTTGTTTCTTTTAAATTCTGTCAGCTCTTCTGCATAACGCTGACCCAGTTTGGATCTCTGAGGGCATCATCTGTTTTCTCTGGTTCAATCAGAGAAATAAAGTTAACAAATAAACAAATATTACCTACACTTCGTCGAGTCTGAACACCAGCATTTGGATCACCAAGAATTTGGTCGATGAGGTGATTTATAGTCCATCACTGAGCCGGAGCATGATTCGCTGACTCGATTTGAACTTCTGGAGGAGCTAAAGAAGAGGCTTCAGCAACTTCAGGTATTTCAGGTAGAAGAGGTAGAGGTTCAGATGTCATTTCATTCACTGATTGCTGAGAAGTAGATGGGATATCTGAGGTAGATGGTTCAGAAGCAGGCAATGTGTTGAGAGGAACAGCTGAGACCCAAGAAGATTCAGCTTCACTTGTCTGCATGCTTGGGATGATAATAGGATCATCATCTTCACCGGTAGGAGTATGAGTTTGAGGAATAGTTGCAGCTTCTGAATCACCAAGATGAGAAAACATCCATTGATTCAGTTCTTCAGTATCAGCAGAAGGTCTGGAGTTCGCTGACCGGGATTCGTCAAAAGTGACTTGGATTGTTTCTTCAACAGTTTGTCTTCTTCGATTGAAGACTGAAGGCTTTGAGATAGAAGAGTATCTAAGAAAAATTTCATCATCAGCCTTAGGATCAAACATCCCAAGGGCATCCCTGTTGTTCAGTATGAAACACTGACATCCAAATATGTGAAGAAAGCTAATTGAAGGCTTTTTCCCATGGAAAAGTTTATAGGCTGTCTTCTTGAATCTTTTGACAATCAGCGACCTATTTTGAGTGAAACAGGCAGTATTGACAGCTTCTGCCTAGAACTGAGTAGGTAGATGAGAATCGCTGAGCATTGATCGTGCAGCTTCGATGATCGTTCGATTTCTTCTTTCAGCGACTCCATTTTGTTGTGGTGTTCTCACTGAAGAAAAGTTGTGAGAAATACACTTGCTTTCAAAGAAGGAATCAAGGGAATGGTTTTTGAATTCAGTCCCATGATGATCACTTCTTATTGAGCGAACGGTCGGACTTCCATTTTCCTGACGAAAGAGATGAGTTATTCAGGGGTGTCACTCTTAGAATGGAGAAACATAACCCATGTATAGCGAGAAAATTCATCAACGATGACCAGTGTATATTTCTTTTCAGCGAGGGATTGTTTGTTAACAGGTCCAAACAAATCCATGTGGAGAAGTTGAAGAGGAGATGACACTGAGGAAACTTGCTTAGACTTGAAGCTTGCTTTTGTTTGTTTCCCTTTCTCACACGCTGAACATAGAGATTCCTTAGCGTATGAGTGTTGAGGTAGACCAGTGACCAACTCTTTTGAAGAAAGAGTATTCAGTGTCTTGAAGTAGAGATAAGAGAGCCTCTTATGCCATAGCCAATTGACATCAGATGAGGCTTTTGAGAAGAAACAGGAGTTATCAGTGGTTGTCGAGTCCATGTTTATAACATAAACATTTTCTAAACGGTATCCACTGAGAGCGATCTTCTCCTTTTTGTCAGTAACAAAGCAGGATTCCTTAGTGAAACACACATTGTAGTCCTTGTCACATAGCTGACTGATGCTCAGAAGATTTTGCTTCAGTCCTTCAACATATGCAACTCTTCTGAAGGTAGTTGTACCATTAGAGAGTACACCAAACCCTCGGGTATAGCCTTTTCCATTTCCACCGAAGGTCATTGAGGGACCCTTTTCTTCCTTATATTCAGCGAGCAGGTTCTTTTTGCCAGTCATATGTCTAGAGCATCCGCTATCTAGATACCAGATACCCTTTAGGACCTGTACACAAAGGAAGATTAGTTTGACTTGGGCACCCATTTTACCATGGGCCTACATTTCTTAGTGGTGGTAGAGGAAGTTGAAGGTTCAGCAATCTTCGCAGCATTTGAAGATTCAGCTATAGTGTCAGTCTTCACTTTGGTTAATTTCTTAACCTCAGTGGTTGGTTTCACCTTAACCTGATTTGCACCAGGATTGGTCTTCTTTGCCTTGGGGGCATTGATCTTCACCTTAGCTAACTTTTCAGCTTTGGTGGCTGTGGGGCACTTACTAGCAATATGATCGGTAAGTCTACAGTGATAACATTTCCTATAACTAAAAGTAGCTTTAGGACCATTTGCATGCTTAGCCGAGATTTTTAAATGAGCAGGGCCAGCACCAAGAATACCTTTGGCATTGGAAATTGGAGGAACAACCAGTTCTTCGGATTTCTTACCAATTACATCCACTCTAATTCTAGGAGTGGATCGCTGAATAAATCTAGGGATCTTGTTCTTAGAAGTAGAGGGATGATTCACTGAAGGTTTAGAAACATTCAGCTTAGGTACAAAAGTACCCTTCTGAGGTTTTTGATTAAAAACTTTTTCCTTACCCTTACCTTTAGAAACGAAGGTAGGTTTTTCCTCAGGAGTGGGAGTTTTAGAAAAGGAACACTGAGATGAAGAAGTGTTAGGGATAGAGGACACGAACATTCCAAACTTCAGCATGGAACGATCAGTGGTTGGTTCTAGAGTATCAGCTTTATAACCAAGACCACTTTTATCACTCAGGGGAATCGGAGCTTTCAATATCTCAGTGATCGTTGTTGAGGATTTACACCATCCTTCAACAGTAGCCTTTTCAGCCTTTAATGCAGAGATAGCATCTTCTCGTTCGATACGAATGATTTGATTTATACAGACCTGTTCTCTTAAATTTTCTTCTATTTTAGAAAGCTTTTGAATTTATAAGTGACAATTCTTAAGCTGTTCAGTGAGATCAATATTTAGTTTTTCAGCTTTGGTCTTGCCATTTATGGCGTCATATAAACTAATAGTCAAAAGATCAACGGTCCGACGTCTTTCGATGTCACGAAGGGCTGAAGTTTGAGTATCAGTGAGAGAGTTTGATACCTGAGAGGTGGAAGTAGAAGTAGAGGGAATTTCAGTTTGTTCTTCCTCTTCTTCTATTTTGGCCATGAGGCAGAGATTGGCCTCGTCATCATCTTCAGAGTCAGATGATTCTTCATCAGAAAGAGCCCAATCATGATCTTCAGCGATCATGCCTTTGGCTTTCTTCTTAAAGCTTTTCAGTTTCACATACTTTTCTTTCAGCTTCCTGTATTTGTCATCTTTAGCCCTGGGGTTAAAGGATTTCTTGGAAGAAGATGAGGGTTTAAAGACTTTCTTTGACCTGCACTCACTAGCAAAGTGACCTATCTTTTCACAGTTATAGCAAGTGGCAGTTGCCTTATCAACAGGGGTTGAAGATTTTGGCTTGTCAGTGAGGGAAAGAGGTTTATTTCTTCTGAAGTTACTCTTTCTGGTGAATCTCCGGAAAGAATTAGTCAGGAGGGCTAGTGACTCATCAATTTCTGAAGGATCAGCTTCTAATGATTCATCAGAGTTAGGCTCTAACTCAGTGATAGTGATAGTAGATCGCTGAGCAGGCACTAACTCTGAAGAGAGTAAAGCAACATGTGTACTTTTGGAATCTTTTACAATATTCTTCTTAAGATGACACGACTGCTCATGATTGAGCATAGTGCCATATAAGGTAGAAAGGGTCATAGATTTCAAATCCTTTGAGAGTTTAAGTCACAAAGAATAATTGTCCCAACTTTCAGGAAGACATTCCAAAAACTTTGTTAGGATCTCAAAGTTAGAATATTCCTTACCAACAGTTTTTAAGTCAATGATTAAACAGTTAAAACGTTGGTGTACTTCAGAGAGAGTTTCATTCTAACCACAAAGGAAGCTTTCATACTGTCTTACCAGGTTAATATTTCTTGAGTCCTGGACTTCAGATGTACCTTCATATTGAACACAGATTGTGTCCTACATGGCTTTGGAGGTTTTCAGGTTCATGACGGAGTGGTAGACTTCATCAGGAATAGCCATAGATAGGATGGACTTGGCCTTAGTGTCGATGGCCACCTTCTTCTTGTCTTCATCAGTCCAAGCGTTGACAGCCCTGGGAATGATTCTTTCAGGAATGGAAGCTCTAGTAGCAGTAGCTGGAACTTCAGGGTCAATCATAACAGGGATATATGGACCATTCTCGATGTAGTAAGGCATAGTAGGATCTACACCTTCCAAGAAGAGCATCATCCTATTTTTCCATAGATTAAAGTTATCTCTGGAAAATCTAGGTGGTTTAGCAAGAGAACCATTATCAATATAGTTTGTGTTTGTGGTGTTAGCCATTTTAGAAAATAGCAAGGAAGAGAAAAGAGATTAATATAAGCAAGATCTTGTTTATGAGATTAAACAAACTGCTCTGATACCACTTGTTGGTCCCAAAGGGGTTATACAAGTTTGTAGAAGGAGGGGTTGAATACAAACACACGATTTTTGCTTTTCTAAATTGTTTATTGATATGTATCAAACAATTTACAACTTGTTGCGGAACAAGATTAAGGAATAAACCTAATCTAAACAAGCTATGAGAATCACTAAAATTTCTTGCACTGGAAATAAGATAGAGAAAAAATAAGAATAGTAAGGATAATATTCTAACACACATATTTAGCAAAGAGAAGGGAATGTCCGAGCACTTCAAAATGAAGTAGGGTTTCCTTTATATACTACATGCATTTAATGCATATCAGTACAACTTTACACGTGGCAGCCTCTGGTTGGTTGCATGGTTTAACTTCGGTAGACAACCTAGTGGCCGCATGATGAACAACGTAGAATCAGAGTTGGTTGTACGATTCTGGACAAAAGGGATGTCCGTTCTGATATTATCGTACGGAGGCGTGCAAGGAGGTAAGACAATAGTTGCTTGTAGAGGAGGCTTCATAATCTGCGTTCGCTGAATGATTCTTTATCAGCGAATGATAAAGTTCAGCGTTCGCTGCAGTCTTCTACTTGAAACCTCACGCTGAGTGGACAGGTCTTGGCTTCGCTGATATCCGCATCAGTTCATTAGTAGACTTGTCAGTGGTTCTTTTGCTTGATCTTCGACTTCAGCGTAGAACATGGTTGACGTGAATCTTGTCTTCAGGGATCATAAGTAAACAACTTAAACTATCAACGATAATCAGTAAGGCTGAACATGCTCAGGGCTTGCTGATGAACAGTGTTCGCTGAATGTGTAAATTAAAAAACGAGAGTTCCTATCAGCGGTACTAAACAGATTTAGTATTTATCAGCGATAGTGAAACTCTAATACATATTGTCTACTTACAATTTTCACTAAGTGTTTCTCAGAGTTATTATTAAATCACTGAGGGTTTGGATCAACACTCAACTTACCTCTATTCCCGAATCGTACTAATCCTTTCCAGGGTGATACCTTTAAAAGCACTTTATCACCAACTTGAAACTCTAAAGGCTTTCTACTGTTATCCGCATAACTTTTCTGACGATCCCTGGCTGCTTTACGTCTATCTCTGATGATTAAGATCTTGTCAGTAGTCTCCTGCACAATATCGAGTCTAGTTAATTGTCTATCTCCAATTTCTAACCAAAAAAGTGGTGAATGACACTTACGCCCATACAAGGCTTCATATGGCGCGCACTGAAGACTAGTGTGATAGCTATTGTTGTAGGAAAACTCGACCAAAGGTAAGTGAGTATCCCAACTCCCTCCGAAATATATCACACATGCTCGAAGAATATCTTCTAAGGTCTGTATAGTTCGTTCACTCTGCCCGTCATTTTGAGGATGATAGGCAGTGCTCAAGCTCAATCGTGTACCCAAAGCTTTCTGGAGTGACTGCCAAAACCATGATGTGAAACGACTATCTCTATCCGAAATGATGGAAATAGGTACTCCGTGACGTGTAACAATCTCGTTGATGTACATCTGGGCAAGCTTCTCCATCTTAAAATGTAACATCCGGCAAAAAGGTCGAACTTCCAGGTTAGCGTCATTATACCTTTACTAATGTTAATAGAGGGAAAATACCCTGATAGGACCCATTCAGGATAAATTAAAGCGAAGATTCGTTAGAATTTCCGGTAGTTGCTGAAAAGACCCGGTTTCGACCCGCGACTAACTGAAACACCTTATGTAATGCCAAAATGCTTCAATTAACATGTAACCTATATAAAAATATAGGATTTTTCTTCCATATAAACTTTTCATTTTTTATGAGATTTAATAAAAATAAGAAGGTATTTTTGGAGTTTGCATTGCAAATTTTTATAAAAAAAAAATATATGCAATGGGTTGGGGGCCCATGTAAGGCCGGCCACCCCCTCCCCAAAACCCCTCCCTTTGTTTCAATTTGATTCATTTTCAAACTTTGCAACCATTCATCTTCCTCTTTCTCTCTCACTCTAGTGTTTCACACCTTTCTTCTCTTCATCACTTCCATCATAGCATCTTCAAATTCCAGCAAAAAACTCCAGCCCTAAATCTAGTATTCAAAGCAAAAGATTCAAAGTTTGAAGTACTTGCAACATCTTCCCAAGGTAAGAACTTCAAACTAGTGTTGTTCATTTTTTTTGGCACCTTTTATGCTATATCTTACATTGTTCTACACCTTTATCTTGTTCAAATGGATGAACTCTTTTTCTTGTTCTAGAAGTGAGATAAAACACCAAGGACATGAGAAATGTCCATAAAGTGGTGAAAATCTATGAACTTCCATCATGAACTTAAGAAAAATGAGCAAAATCATCAAAAAAAAAACGTGGTTTTTCTTCTTGTACTAGAATCTGAGTTTGTAGACCTTTGCATGCACATTTTATTTTAAGTCTTGGGTATTTTATTGCAAAATCATGTCATATGATGTTGGGATTAAATCCTTAACAAAGGAACCCACATCTATGAATGTTAGAAGGCTTAAAAATGTGATTTTCTTAAGAATGTTAGAGTTTTAAGAATCTGGCAGATTTGTTGCATGTGCTTAGGACGACCATATCTTGGTCAAATCATGTCCAAAATTCCTCATTTTTCTTCTGGAGTAAGGTTTAATGAGTTAGGGTTCAAACCCAACTGGTCTCATAAGAAAATATTGAGATTTAAGCTTTCAACTCCTTAGGACTAATTTGGTGTGCAGCAGATGGTCGGTCAGATTTTTAGGTCACAATATTTTACTTATAACTCTTTGTAGAATCCATGAAAATTTCTCATTTTTCTTCTGGAAGTTCCCCATATGAGTTAGGGTTCACATGCACTTGGTCTCATTCAAAAATATGGAGTTTCGGTCACTTAAATATATTATACAAGTCAAGTGTGCCAAGCTGTCCAAGATTGGCAGATTGGGTACATGCAGCTTCAATCGTCCATGACTCACTCAAAACTTATCAACAGTTTGAGAATCGTTTTCCATGAGATACCTTTATGTGTTAGGTTTCCAAAGCATGTAAAAACTCTGAAAAATATTGAGTTTTGACCCTCCAAAAGTCTGTTTTCCCATAAGGGTGCAATCTGTTTTAGGCTCTGTGTTACACAAATTAATAAAAATTATTTGGACCCCTTAAACACCCCCAAAATTTATGAAATTTGGTCAAAATAACCTTAACTCAGTATATTACCACATATAAAAAATTAGGTAAATTTGTCATTCTGAAAGTGTGGTAGAATAGTCATTTTTGGAGTATAAAGTTTCTGTCATCTTAAGCATTTTGTAAAGTGTTGGATTTTTATTATAACTCTTTATACATATGATTAAAACATATTGAACAATGCTAAATTCTTCAATTCAACTTGAATACTAAAGCAAAGGCATTACACAAGATATGGATTAAGTTAGTTAGGTATAACCTTGAGTTAGCTATGAAGGACTTATAGAAATTGTTTGTCGTATAGGGAGCCCGTAAAGCGGTTAAGCGAGCAAGCTACCACTACTTCGCGACTACGCTATAAGGTGAGCATTCACGGCCCCTTTTTACTTGTTTGGGGTGAAAAGCATGCTATATTTTTAAACTTCAAATGATTCATGATATTAAATTATGAATATACTTGATTTGGGAAATGAGTACTAATGAATGAACAAAATTACATAAGTGACAAAGATATGTTGAGTTGTAATGATAATGTTAAGTCCCCAATTGGTACACTACTTATTAATTTATAAGTCGTTGATACTTGTAGATAGCGCTATTTGGTTTGACAAACCCACCTTGGACTGACGAGTAGGGGTGCACTTTATCAGTCAATAATGTTCTACTCATGTGGCCAACATACCACCTCTGAGGTAGTTCGCGGGGCGTAGGTTGTCGGAAGGCTTAGTAGTGGCTCAACACTTATATATCTTGCAAAAGTTATTCATTGTAAATTTGTACTCATGAATTTCAAACTTAAAGCTCGTCGTGAACAAACGATTCACGAAAGAAATCTTTGGATGAAAACTGTTGGATATATGGAAAACCTGTGAACTCACCAACTCTTTGTAGTTGACCCTTTTGTTTTAAACATGCTTTTCAGGGACTAAGAAGGTAAATGACAAGGTTTAAATTAGCATGCATGACGACATCAACCGAGACTCTTCTTTTGACATATTCTGTTTTAAAAAAAAAACCTATTTCGGGTTGCATGTAAATTATGGATTGTAAACCTTTAACCTTAATTTTTGAAACTTTGAAATGTAATACTCTATGTAATGGTATGGTTGGTGTTGTTTATTTCCTAATGCTATGAAACTGTAGTTGTTGCGTCTCGTGTTTCCGCTTTAGCGGGGTGTGACAGATTTGGTATCAGAGCCTAAGGTTATAGAGAATGCCGGTTTTCTTATGGAAACCACCAACTATAACCCAACTATAACGCAAATTATTTTCAAAACGGTTTTCGAAATGACTTTCAAAAATTGAAAGCGTATTACTAATATAACTAAGATGAGTGTCACATTATTATACCTCAATTAAACAAAGCCTGATCACCTATGTTTAATTTAGGAATATATAATGATGGACTTGGATTGGTTATATTAAAGGTATGCTTAAAATGAATTTCCCACTTAAACATGGAAAGCATGATTTTGTGTGAGTCTGCATAAACATTGCATATCATGAGCATCACATTAGAACACTTAGTAATCAAATATGTTACTATCGCAGCTTACAATGTCGTCCACTTCCACTCCTACCGAGCACTCTTACTCGACTGACCCCTCAGGCTATATTACTAGCCGACCTAGGGGCAATGCATCTGTTGAAGTAGAGAGAGACCCATATGAGGACGACCGTGGAGTAAACAGTGCACCACCCACTCAATCCCCTCCGCCTACACTTCGAGGACCGAGAGTAAGAACCACGACTAGAAAAAGTGTTCCATTACCTAGGTGTGTGAGTTTCACCCACCCACCGAGATTCGAAGGAGAGTCCTCCCGACCGGGAGCGCGGTACGGAATCCCCCAGATGGTGACCGGGGTACCAGTGGCTCATCCTTCCGGCATGACTGCCCGGGAAAGTCAGTGGGTCCTGATGATGTCGCAAGATGTGCAACTTCATAAAGAGAGATTGGACCAACAACATCAACACTTGAATGGAATAATGGAGGTTCTAAAATCCCATAGTGAGGTCTCGAACCGAACTATGGAGGTCATCGCCTTCACCCGAAGGGAAGTGAGGACCCTACATATGTACTTAGCTTGGGTGATAGGAGCTTTGGTGTTAATGATGGGACTGCTGATTTGGGCATTGATGCGTTAGGGGACCACTAATTGTGAAGCTTTTGGGATTAATTAAACTTAAACTCATATTTTATTTTATTTTTGGGGCATGTAGTCGTTAATTCAAACATCAAATGTTTTGTTAATTGTTTCTTTTGGGAATTAAATGTTTACGGCTTATGAATGAAATGTTGGTTGATGCTTATATATCTCAAGTGCTTTTAAAATATGATTACGAAATCGTGGCATATTGTTATGACAATACGTGTAGATAATAATGATGGTATGCATGAAGTAGTACCATAACTTAGATTAACATAACAAGTAGGAAGTGTAACCAAATAACAGTAATGGTGACCCTGTGACTAAATCCTTAAATAAAATCATACCTGTAGGACTATGCCTCCAAGGAGAGAGAATCCTGAAATAGCACGGCTCGTGTCCGAGCAAATCTTGGCCTCACTTCCAAACATCGTTAGCCAAGTAGCTGCTGGTCTAAACGCTAATCCAGGAAACAACGCGGGAACAAATGGAAATAGGGAATGCACGTACAAGGCTTTTAGGGCATGTAACCCTAAGGAATTCCATGGAACTGAAGGAGCTGTTGGATTACTGACATGGATTGAGGGTATGGAATCCGTTCTCCACATCAGTAAGTGCACCGAAGGGAATAAGGTAGAGTTTGCTGCTTGCCTGCTGCAAGGCCGAGCATTGACCTGGTGGAACACACAAGTGCAAACCCGTGGACGGGAAGCTGCTTACAACCTTACGTGGGAAGAGTTCAAAAAGCTACTCAAGGGAGAGTATTGCCCGACAAGTGAAATACAAAAGTTGGAAGCGGAACTCTGGCATCATGAAATGGTAGGGAAGAACATAGACGCCTACACCGCCCGTTTCCATGAGTTAGCAAAGTTAGTGCCACATCTAGTAACGCCCGAGGAGAACCGAATCGAAAGATACATCTGGGGTTTAGCTCCTGAAATTCGTGGGAATGTTACCTCGGCAGAACCATCAACACTCCAAGATGCGGTGAACCTAGCAACTAAGCTCACCAACAATGCCATTCGATCAGGGACATTCACAAGTGACAATGCCAAGGGAAAGAGGAAGATGGAAGAACCCTCGAAAAAGCAATTTGGCGAAAAGTTTGGTAAGAACCAAAAAATGATGGGAAACTTTGGAGTCCAGACTCAGATGGCGGAGAAAGACAAGGGAACCTATCCCAGGTGTGATAAATGCAACAACCGCCACGGTGGAAGATGCATTATTTGCCTCAAATGCAATAAGGGAGGCCATTTTGCTAAGGATTGCAGAAGTGGAGGGAGACGAACCTGTCACGAGTGTGGAAGCCCAGATCACTTTCGGAACACATGTCCGAGACTGAACCAAGCACGACCAGTCAATCAGGCACGACCAGTCCATCAGGGGAATCAAGGAGGTCAGGCACGAGGTCGAGTGTTCGTGATTGGGGCAGATGAAGCAAGACGAAACCCGGATGTAGTCACAGATACGTTTCTCTTGAATAATCATCATGCATCTGTGTTATTTGATTCTGGAGCGGATAAGAGTTTTGTATCGTTAGACATTAGGTCAAAATTAAACTCGAGAACCCGAAAGTTGGAAGAGATATATGTTATTGAATTTGCTCATGGACAGGAAGTTAGGGCCAGAGATGTAATTAAAAATTGTACCCTTAAACTGGCGGGAAAGGATTTTAGCATAGATTTAATCCCAATCAAACTAGGAAGCTTCGATATAGTCGTAGGTATGGATTGGTTATCGAGAAATCGCGCTGAAATCGTTTGCTCCGAAAAGATCGTCCGAATACCACAAACCGAAGGAAGAGTACTTGAAATACAGGGAGAAAACTCCGGGAAAAATTTCAAAATAGTGTCGTGTATGAAGATGCGAAAATATTTGCGGAAAGATTGTGTTGCGTTTCTGACATACGTGGTGGATAAGGAGATCAAAGAGAAGAATATTCAAGACTTTCCGATAGTACGAGATTTTCCCGAGGTATTCCCAAATGAATTACCTGGATTACCCCCACCAAGACAAGTTGAATTTCATATCGACTTAATTCCGGGAGCGGCACCCGTGGCGAAATCACCTTACCGGTTAGCACCTTCAGAAATGCAGGAGTTGTCAGGCCAACTCCAAGAGCTACTCAATAAAGGATTCATCAGACCCAGCTCTTCACCCTGGGGAGCTCCAGTGTTATTCGTTAAAAAGAAGGATGGTTCTTTTCGAATGTGCATCGACTACAGGGAACTTAACAAGCTGACCATCAAGAACCGATATCCCCTTCCTCGAATCGATGACCTGTTCGACCAACTTCAAGGCGCTACGTACTTTTCAAAGATCAACCTTCGGTCCGGATACCATCAAATGATAGTTCGTGAGGAGGACATTCCTAAGACAGCGTTTAGGACTCGATATGGACACTATGAGTTCCTAGTCATGCCTTTTGGACTGACAAACGCTCCAGTAGTCTTTATGGACCTAATGAACAGAGTATGCCGACCATACTTGGACAAATTCGTAATTGTGTTCATAGATGATATATTAATTTATTCGCAAAGCAAGAAGGAGCATGAGCAACATTTAAAGCAAATACTAGAACTGCTCAGAGACCAGAAGCTGTATGCTAAACTTTCCAAATGCGAATTTTGGATTCGTGAAGTGCAATTTCTTGGGCATGTGGTTAATGAAGAGGGAATTCATGTTGATCCGGCCAGAATAGAAGCCATCAAGAAGTGGGAAGTCCCAAGGACTCCGACAGAAATTCGTTCGTTTCTCGGCTTAGCTGGTTACTATCAGCGTTTCATTTCAAATTTCTCCAAAATTGCGCAACCATTGACGGCATTAACCCAAAAGGATAAGAAGTTCGATTGGGGAGAAAACAAGAGGAAGCTTTTCAGACGCTTAAGCATAAGTTATGCAATGCACCAATCTTAGCCTTACCAGAAGGTGCAGACAATTTTGTTGTGTACTGCGATGCCTCACACCAAGGGTTGGGGTGTGTGCTAATGCAAAAAGACAAGGTTATTGCCTACGCATCAAGGCAACTTAAAGTTCATGAAAAGAATTATACCACCCATGATTTGGAACTAGGAGCCGTAGTGTTCGCACTCAAAATTTGGAGACATTACCTCTACGGCACTAAATGTACCGTCTTTACCGATCACAAGAGCCTGCAACACATTTTTGATCAGAAAATGCTGAATATGAGACAACGGAGATGGGTTGAACTGCTTAGCGACTACGATTGCGAGATAAAGTACCACCCAGGTAAAGCTAATGTTGTAGCTGATGCTTTAAGCCGGAAAGAGAGGGTGAAGCCATCGAGGGCAAGAGCCATGGGAATGATGGTTCGAACGAGTCTTAAGGACCAAATCCTCGAAGCTCAAGAAGAAGCATTAAAAGAGGAGAATTTGAAAAACGAAACCCTGCATCATTTGGAAAAGGAATTTAAAACACAATCAGACGGGGTGCGTTACTTCCGAAATAAAGTTTGGGTACCTAAGGTCGTCAATCTGCGAGCAGTAATCTTGGATGAAGCCCATAAATCAAGATATTCAATTCACCCCGGAGCCGATAAGATGTACAAGGATCTGAAGGAATACTATTGGTGGCCAGGGATGAAGAAAGATGTTGCTTTGTATGTAAGCAAATGCCAAACTTGTGCACTGGTTAAGGCTGAACATCAGAAACCATCAGGTCTTCTTCAGCAACCTGAGATTCCCGAATGGAAATGGGAGCAAATAAGCATGGATTTCATAACTAAGTTACCCAGAACAAGGAAAGGACATGATTCAATCTGGGTTATAGTGGATCGGCTTACGAAATCTGCACATTTTCTGCCTATTCGGGAAGACTTCAAGGGGGAAAAGCTTGCTCAGATTTATATCAACGAGATCGTTATGCGTCATGGAGTACCTACTGCCATAATCTCGGACAGGGATAGTCGTTTTACGTCACGTTTTTGGCGATCAGTCCAGAAAGCGTTGGGTACGCGTTTGGACTTGAGCACTGCCTACCACCCGCAGACGGACGGTCAGACAGAAAGAACTATACAAACATTGGAAGACATGCTGCGAGCCTGTGTAATAGATTTTGGGGGATGTTGGGATACTCATTTACCGCTAGTCGAATTCTCTTACAACAATAGCTACCATACCAGCCTAAAGTGCGCGTCGTACGAAGCCTTATATGGACGCAAGTGTAGATCCCCACTCAGCTGGTTGGAGGCCGGTGACAGACAGCTGATAAGACCCGACATAATTCAGGAGACCACGGACAAGAACGTAACCATTCAGGAAAGACTGAAAGTAGCCAGAACTCGTCAGAAGAGTTATGCAGATAATCACAGGAAGCCATTGGAATTTCAGGTGGGCGATAAAGTGCTACTCAAGGTATCACCATGGAAAGGTTTGGTACGATTTGGGAAGAGAGGCAAGTTAAGTCCAAGATATATCGGCCCATTTGAGATACTGGAAAGGATTGGACCAGTAGCATATAAACTCAAGTTACCACAAGAGTTAAGAGCCATTCACGACACATTCCATGTGTCAAATCTTAAGAAATGCCTATCGGATGAATCGTTGGTTCTACCGGTGGACGAAATACAAGTGAATGAGTAGTTACGCTTTATAGAGGAACCCGTTGAAATACTTGACCGAGATGTTAAGCGGTTAAGACGTAGCAAGATCCCGATCGTAAAAGTTCGATGGAATGCAAGGCATGGACCTGAATACACTTGGGAACGGGAGGATTTTATGAGGAGTAAATATCCTCAGATGTTCGTCAAGGAACCATTTGAGAATGTCAGCCATTAAATTTCGGGACGAAATTCCTTTAACGGGGGAAAACTGTAACATCCGGCAAAAAGGTCGAACTTCCAGGTTAGCGTCATTATACCTTTAGTAATGTTAATAGAGGGAAAATACCCTGATAGGACCCATTCAGGATAAATTAAAGCGAAGATTCGTTAGAACTTCCGGTAGTTGCTGAAAAGACCCGGTTTCGACCCGCGACTAACTGAAACACCTTATGTAATGCCAAAATGCTTCAATTAACATGTAACCTATATAAAAATATAGGATTTTACTTCCATATAAACTTTTCATTTTTTATGAGATTTAATAAAAATAAGAAGGTATTTTTGGAGTTTGCATTGCAAATTTTTATAAAAAAAAATATATGCAATGGGTTGGGGGCCCATGTAGGGCCAGCCACCCCCTCCCCAAAACCCCTCCCTTTGTTTCAATTTGATTCATTTTCAAACTTTGCAACCATTCATCTTCCTCTCTCTCTCTCTCTCTCTCACTCTAGTGTTTCACACCTTTCTTCTCTTCATCACTTCCATCATAGCATCTTCAAATTCCAGCAAAAAACTCCATCCCTAAATCTAGTATTCAAAGCAAAAGATTCAAAGTTTGAAGTACTTGCAACATCTTCCCAAGGTAAGAACTTCAAACTAGTGTTGTTCATATTTTTTTGGCACCTTTTATGCTATTTCTTACATTGTTCTACACCTTTATCTTGTTCAAATGGATGAACTCTTTTTCTTGTTCTAGAAGTGAGATAAAACACCAAGGACATGAGAAATGTCCATAAAGTGGTGAAAATCTATGAACTTCCATTATGAACTTAAGAAAAATGAGCAAAATCATCAACAAAAAAAACGTGGTTTTTCTTCTTGTACTAGAATCTGAGTTTGTAGACCTTTGCATGCACATTTTATTTTAAGTCTTGGGTATTTTCTTGCAAAATCATGTCATATGATGTTGGGATTAAATCCTTAACAAAGGAACCCACATCTATGAATGTTAGAAGGCTTAAAAATGTGATTTTCTTAAGAATGTTAGAGTTTTAAGAATCTGGCAGATTTGTTGCATGTGCTTAGGACGACCATATCTTGGTCAAATCATGTCCAAAATTCCTCATTTTTCTTCTGGAGTAAGGTTTAATGCGTTAGGGTTCAAACCCAACTGGTCTCATAAGAAAATATTGATATTTAAGCTTTCAACGCCTTAGGACTAATTTGGTGTGCAGCAGATGGTCGGCCAGATTTTTAGGTCACAATATTTTACTTATAACTCTTTGTATAATCCATGAAAATTTCTCATTTTTCTTCTGGAAGTTGCCCATATGAGTTAGGGTTCACATTCACTTGGTTGCATTCAAAAATATGGAGTTTTGGTCACTTAAATATTTTATACAAGTCAAGTGTGCCAAGCTGTCCAAGATTGGCAGATTGGTACATGCAGCTTCAATCGTCCATGACTCACTCAAAACTTATCAAACGTTTGAGAATCATTTTCCATGAGATACCTTTATGTGTTAGGTTTCCAAAGCATGTAAAAACTCTGAAAAATATTGAGTTTTGACCCTCCAAAAGTCTGTTTTCCCAGAAGGGTGCAATCTGTTTTAGGCTCTGTGTTACACAAATTAATAAAATTTATTTGGACCCCTTAAACACCCCCAAAATTTATGATATTTGGTCAAAATAACCTTAACTCAGTATATTACCACATATAAAAAATTAGGTAAATTTTTCATTCTGAAAGTGTGGTAGAATAGTCATTTTTGGAGTATAAAGTTTCTGTCATCTTAAGCATTTTGTAAAGTGTTGGATTTTTATTATAACTCTTTATACATATGATTAAAACATATTGAACAATGCTAAATTCTTCATTTCAACTTGAATACTAAAGCAAAGGCATTACACAAGATATGGATTAAGTTAGTTAGGTATAACCTTGAGTTAGCTATGAAGGACTTATAGAAATTGTTTGTCGTATAGGGAGCCCGTAAAGCGGTTAAGCGAGCAACCTGTCACACCCCGCTAAAGCGGAAACACGAGGTATAACAGCATAGGGTTTCATTCAAAAGGTAACAGACAACACCAACCACAACATTTAATACAGTAGTTCAAAATATTACATTACAACGTCTTAAGTAAATTGTTCCAAAAAGAAGACGTCGGATATAGAAATTAACGATAGAGTTTTAATGTTCTTGATGTTGATGTCATCATGCAAAATGCACCCTACATGCCTTCACTTACTTGTTAACACCTGAAAAGCATGATAAAAGAAAGGGTCAACTACAAAGAGTTGGTGAGTTCACAGGTTTTCCATAAACACAACAGTTTTTCATCCAAAGGTTACTCTCATGAAACGTTTGTTCATGACAAGCTTTAAGTTTAAAAATTTATGAGTACAATTTACAATGAATGACTTTTGCAAGATATATAAGTGTTGAGCCACTACTAAGCCTCCGACAATCTACGCCGCGAACTACCTCAGAGGTGGTATGTTGGCCACATGAGTAGAGCATTATTAACAGATAAAGTGCACCCCTACTCGTCAGTCAAGGTGGGTTTGTCAAACCAAATAGCGCTATCCACAAATATCACCGGCTCGTTATGAGTTAATAAGTAGTGTACCTATTGGGGACTTAACATTTTCATTATAACTCAACATATCTTTATCACTTATGTAAATTCGTCCATTCATTAGTACTCATTTCTCAAATCATAAATATCCACAATTTATTATCATGAATCATTTAGCCTTTTAAAATCATAACATGCTTTTCACCCCAAACATTAAACAAGTAAAACGGGGCTGTGAATACTCACGGCGTTGAAATAATAGTAACATGTTTTTCACCCCAAAACGTATAAAACAGTAAAAAGGGGCTGCGAAAACTCACGATGTTCAGC
This sequence comes from Saussurea involucrata, assembly GCA_033807775.1. NCBI lineage: Eukaryota > Viridiplantae > Streptophyta > Magnoliopsida > Asterales > Asteraceae > Saussurea > Saussurea involucrata. The sequence goes on along the minus strand of CM066322.1, from coordinate 106,088,233 downwards.
ACGGATTTTCAAGTGTTGCCGCACGGTTGCCCAAATGCCCGGTTCTAGGTCCTTCCTATGGAGTGAAACACGTTATCAGCTTCTGCTAACTCTTATGGCTAAAGCGTTGCTTAGCCCATCATGTCTTATAAAATGCCTTGGTATTAGTTACTAGGTTCAAGTATTATTTTGCATTGTCGTTTATATGTTATTTATTTGTTTTTAAAAAGGTTTGTAGGATTTTATTGTTACATTATTAAATTTATATGTTATACATAGTATTTAATCCTTTGTACCATGTTTTATAATTCCTTACTTACCTTGTGTTTTAATCCAAGTTAAAATTCTTATAAATTTCTTACTTATTAATGCATCATTTACACATTCATATACATGTATATGTTGTTTTAATTTGGTGTTTTTAACAAATTCTACAATTTATATGCTTTTTAACTTTTAATATTCCTAAAATCTCTTTTTCTTGAATTAGAGCTTTTACTATTCTGCTGGCAGAAATTTGTGGTCCACAAATGGTCATTTTTAAATATCTTCTGGAAATATTTATTAGTCCAACTTTTTATATGCATCAATTTAATGTCCTAGGGAACTTTTGACATAATTATCATCATTTTAGACTTGGTTAGCTATTTTAATCATTACACTTAATTTTAAGTGTCACAGTTACCAAAACAGTCTGCACCATCTTTTTGTCAAGTCCATTTGGAGGGTCACATCTCAACATTTTTCAGTGATTCAAATTGGGTTTTAAACTTAACTCATAAAAGTATCTTCCAGAAAAATTTCATTATGTTTAGTTACATTTTGAGGGAGATATGACGATTTTAAGTTAGGTCTTCCATTCTGCCAGATTCTGATTTCTTGCACACCAGTCTTGGTTTGAGTGTTTGGGACCCCAAATCTTAATATTTTTGAGTGAAACCGATTTTTTTCGATTCATAACTCATTAAAGTAATTTCCAGAAGAAAAATCAAGAATTTTAGTGTAATATTAAGAGACTTATAACTGATTAAAGTAGAGAATTTTCTCTGTCAGATTTTCTTTGCACACTTAATTTCATATGAGTAGTTGAAGGGTCAAATCTTCGAGTTTTTACATGAAACCACTTGGGTTTGAAACATAACATAATAAAAAAAGTTCCAGAAAAAGATTCATATCATTTGGTTAAGTATTTTTCGAGATATGGTCGGATGAAATGCATGCAAGTAATCTGCCAGAAACTAAAAATGTTATTTCATGAAAAATGAGTGTTTTTAGTTCTTTATTTTCACTCATATGATTTTCTTTGATTTGAAAACTTATTTACCATTACTTTATCATATATTTTTAGGTAAAAATCATCCTTTAACTTGTATGAACACATGCATGAACTCACACATCTCAGATTATAGCAAAATCCATGTAGTCAAAACTTCATGTTCTTGAGTTCTAGATGTATGGCTTAAGGATTATCACCATTTGTTTGACATAACATGTCTTTGGTGATTAATCTACCATGAAAAGAGTCTATTAAGGCCCCTTTATCCAGAAACTCAAGTGGTTACAAAATAAGATGAGAAAAAGATGGAGAAATGACAAGAAAAGGAAGAAAAATGAAGAAGAACACAAGAGGGATGAGTTTTACCCCTTCTAGTGTTGATATTTACCTTCCAAGCCTTCAAAATCGAATTCCTTGTGTGGATGGAGGCTGAATTCGGCCAAGAGAGGGGAAGAGAGAAAATGAGGGTTGTTTGAATGTAGAGAGAGAGAAGAGGGTAGGAAAATGAGAGGGTTTCTTGAGAATATGAGAGTTTTAATTGTTGTGGGTTATGGGCCATGTGTTAAGGCTGAATTTTTGGGCCTAATACTGATTTATTTATTTATTTTTTTCTTCTTAAAATGCTAATTAATATTGTATAATTATACCTCTTATGTAATTTATATAAAAAGGTTGATTTAAAGTAGTTTAAATCTCATTTATCTACTTAATTTTTGGTTTATTTATTTAAAGTTTTAAAATTTACTTTTGGATATATATAAACTATATATTTACTCCTCTTATTATTAATATAGTTATAATTAAATGTTAACTGTTCCAATCGGCATTTTATAAGACAGCTTAAGCAGTTCCGTGTGGTAACAAGATTTTCTCAGTGTACTGTTGGAATTCTTAGGAAACTAACCCTTAGCCATCAATATTAAGTCCTTATGAGTTATTCCTACTTGTTAAGACATGTATTATGCTATTCAGTTGCTAACCTGAGTGGTTTTGGTTTGACGGGTGTCGCAGTCTCCCCTTGTTAGAAGAATTTCGTCCCGAAATTCGTTGATTGCTAATTCCCGTCTGATCCTTTGCAAATAGGTGAGGGTACTTACGTTTCATGTAATCTTCTCGTTCCCATGTATACTCAGGTCCATGCCTCGAATTCCAACGAACTTTTAAGATCGGGATCTTACTACGTCTTGTTCGTTTGACTTCTTGATCGAGGATTTCAATTGGTTCTTCTATGAAGTGTAATCGCTCGTTGACCTGAATATCCTCTAGGGGTAGAACCAATGATTTGTCACTTAGGCATTTCTTAAGGTTTGACACATGGAACGTATCGTGGATGGCACTAAGCTCTTGCGGCAATTTAAGTTTATATGCTACTGGACCAATCCGTTCAATTATTTCAAACGGGCCAATATATCTCGGACTCAACTTGCCTCTTTTTCCGAAGCATACTAATCCTTTCCAAGGCGATACTTTTAGAAGCACTTTATCACCCACTTGGAATTCTAATGGCTTCATGCGGTTATCAGCATAACTCTTCTGACGATCTCTTGCGGCCTTGATTCTGTCTTTAATAATTGTGATCTTGTCAGTAGTCTCTTGAACGATTTCAGGCCTAGTCAATTGTCTGTCGCCAATTTCCAACCAAATAAGTGGGGATCTACATTTGCGTCCATACAAGGCTTCATACGGTGCACACTGGATGCTGGTATGATAACCATTGCTGTAGGAGAACTCCACTAATGGTAGGTGAGTATCCCAACTTCCACCAAAATCTATCACACATGCACGCAGCATATCCTCTAGCGTTTGTATAGTTCTTTCTGACTGGCCGTCCGTTTGAGGATGGTAGGTAGTGCTCAGATCCAAACGCGTACCCAAAGCTTTCTGGAGTGATCACCAAAACCGTGACGTAAAACGACTATCTCTATCCGAGATGATGGAAATAGGAACTCCATGACGCATAACGATTTCATTGACGTAAATTTGTGCAAGTCTTTCTATCTTATAATCTTCCCGAATAGGAAGAAAATGCGCAAATTTCGTAAGTCGGTTCACTATAACCCAGAGTGCACCGTGCCCTTTCCTAGTCCTGGGTAGCTTAGTTACGAAATCCATAGCTATTTGTTCCCATTTCCATTGGGGAATCTTGGGTTGTTGCAATAGACCAGATGGTTTCTGATGTTTGGCCTTAACTTTTGCACAATTTAAGCACTTGTTTACGTACAAAGCAATGTCTCTCTTCATACCCGGCCACCAGTAGTATTCCTTTAGATCTTTGTACATCTTATCAACTCCTGGGTGAATCGAATATCTTGATTTATGGGCTTCATCCATAATTGTTGATCGTAGGTTATTAACCTTTGGTATCCAAACTTTGTCTTCAGAGTAACGTACCCCATCCGTCCTTATTTTAAATTTAAGTTCCCATTGGTGTAGGGCCTCGTCCTTCAAGTTCTCTGCTTTCAACGCTTCTTCCGGAGCTTCAAGAATTTGTGTCTTTAGGCTCGTCTGAACGAACGCACCCATTGCTCGTACCCTTGACGATTTCACCGTTTCCTTCCTGGTTAGTGCGTCGGCTACCACATTAGCTTTGCCTGGATGGTACTTTATTTCACAGTCATAGTCACTAAGCAGTTCAACCCATCTTCTTTGTTTCATATTAAGCATTTTCTGGTCAAAGATATGTTGAAGACTTTTATGATCGGTGAAGATGGTGCATTTCGTGCCGTAAAGATAATGTCTCCAGATCTTAAGTGCGAACACTACTGCTCCTAACTCAAGGTCGTGAGTGGTATAGTTCTTCTCATGAACTTTGAGTTGTCTAGAAGCATATGCAATGACTTTGTCCTTCTGCACCAACACACACCCCAAACCTTGGTGTGATGCATCGCAGTAGACTACGAAATTTTCCACGCCTTCTGGCAACGCCCGAATTGGTGCATTACACAACCTATGCTTGAGTATCTGAAATGCTTCTTCTTGTTTCTCTCCCCAAATGAACTTCTTATCCTTTTGGTTTAGGGCCGTTAGCGGTTGCGCAATTTTTGAGAAATTCGCAATGAATCGCCGGTAATAGCCTGCTAAACCGAGAAATTGACGGATTTCTGTCGGGGTCTTCGGGGCTTCCCATCTCTTGATGGCCTCAATTTTTTCCGGATCTACATGAATTTCCTTCTCATTAATCACGTGGCCAAGAAATTTTACCTCACGAATCCAAAACTCGCATTTGGAGAACTTTGCATACAATTTTTGGTCTCTGAGAAGTTCTAGTATCAAGTTTAGATGTCGCTCATGATCCTCCTTGCTTTGCGAATAAATTAGTATATCATCTATGAACACGATCACGAACTCATCCAAGTATGGTCTATAGACCCTGTTCATTAAGTCCATGAAGACAGCTGGTGCGTTGGTTAGCCCGAAAGGCATAACCAGGAACTCGTAGTGGCCATAACGAGTCCTAAACGCCGTCTTGGGAACATCCTCTTCACGGACCCTCATTTGATGATATCCAGATCGAAGATCAATTTTTGAAAAGTAGGTAGCACCTTGAAGTTGGTCGAACAGGTCGTCGATTCGGGGAAGAGGGTATCGGTTCTTGATAGTTAGCTTATTGAGTTCTCTATAATCGATGCACATCCGCAAGGATCCATCTTTCTTTTTAACGAAAAGAACTGGTGCACCCCATGGCGAAGAGCTAGGTCTTATAAGTCGTTTGTCGAGCAGCTCCTGGAGTTGTCCTGATAACTCCTGCATTTCCGATGGGGCCAAACGGTACGATGATTTAGCAACAGGTGCAGCTCCAGGAATTAAGTCGATGTGGAATTCGACTTGTCTTGACGGGGGTAATCCTGGTAGCTCATCCGGGAATACCTCGGGAAAATTCCGAACTACAGGAAAATCCTGAATGCGTTTCTCTTTCATTTCCTTAACTAAAACATGAGCCAAAAACGCGATGCATTCCTTTTTCAAGTACTTCCGCATCTTCATACACGTCACTAACTTTAGGTTCTCTCCGGACTTCTCTCTATGTACGACGAGTGTTTTACCCTCTGGTAGCGGAATTCGGATGATCTTTTCAGAACAGCATATATCAACTCGGTTTTTGGATAGCCAATCCATGCCCACGACTATGTCAAAGCTTCCTAGCTCAATCGGAATAAGGTCTATACTAAAGCTCTTATTATCTAAGTTTAAAGTGCAGTCCGTAATTACATCTCTGACCTTAACTTCCTGCCCATTAGCAAATTCAATAACGTAGACCTCTTTCAACTTTTGGGGTTTCAAGTTAATTTTTAGCCTAAACTCTAGTGATACAAAGCTCCTATCCGCTCCAGAATCAAATAGGAATTTGGTCATACTTTTGATTCAAGTTCT